>OY804592.1:425546-1113433 GCA_963680895.1 Fragum sueziense
AAGAACTGCCTTTGACGTTCCTTGTAGAATCGGATTCGAAATCATTGAGACAAAAGAAGAAAATGCTGATCATCATTTGCCTCAATATTTCTGGGCTATATCATACACGAAATGTACCTTTAGTAATACCCATCTGTATATGTTCAGATTTAACCACCGCATGTTTGTCGTTTTTGAAAGGGTTAAAATCAGGGCACTCAGGACTAGCGCTTAATGAATTGATAACAAGATCTCAGCGACATAATACAATGACAAAATGAAAAACTAATCTAGTTTTTTCTCCATTTCCCTTGATAGCGTATGATTTGTTTTTAAAAGAAAAAAGAAAATAGATCTACGTGGTATCGTTAGGTTTAAACAACCGGACAAATATAAACGATTGATTTCTCATAAATCTACATTAAACTGTTATAAATGTTATTGTGTTTGCAGATTGACATGATTGAGCGTTACCTCTATTAGCATGGTAAAACTCAATCATGTCAATCTGCAAACATAATAAAATCCATTGTTTATAAATGAACGTTTTATATAGAACTATGTGACCCGTCACGCTAAAAGGGAACGTCTTGGAAGTTCGGGGTAAAACTTCGCCTACCAGATCAGACTTTGTTGACCATTACTAGACGAAGCATTTGGAAAATGAAGAAATCGTGAGATAGAAAAATATTGTGCATTACGTTAGAGTGAAAAGTTTCGACCCGCGTCAGGCTGCGCCGATTGTGCAGACTGAGTAGGATCGATACTATTCACACTTTTTAGGTCCCTTTTAGCGTGACAGGCCACATTTCATTTATGCACAAGGGTTTCAATTAACAAATTTATGAGGGATTGAATTGGGAGCGAAAAAGAAAGTATAATGAAAAAATAAACAAAATAAATGTAGAACACAGTAATGAATACAGATTTAATACATTTGTACTTAGAATCTGTTATATTTCTTTTAAGATTTGTAATAACATTTTATAAACAAATATCTACTTAATTTTATTCTCTCTCACTCTGTCTCTAATTTACCCTAACTCACTCGTATATTATGTGAAACACGAATTGGATAAATATTAAACAAAAAAATAATTGCATAATTATATACTGTGGATTGGAAAACATAAGTAGGTAGCTCTGAATTAACGACAAAAAGACTGGATTTACAAATGCAACATAGGGAAGATTTACAATACCAGATAAACAAAGTTGATTAGACATATATAAATTATTTATAGGAATAAATCATTAAAAGAATATAGTTTATTATAAGTATAATGATACATATGCGAATATAAACAAATACGGTAGAGACGTGAATTTTGTCTGAAAGAATCAAAGAAATTTTGTAGATCTAGTAAAGAATCTAGATTTGAATGCAAAAGACGGAATGTTGAAGATGTAGATCTACGCTATCTAAAATCAATTAAAAAGCGAAAACAAAATTTTTTAAAGCATCAAAGACAAGACTGAAGAGACGTGAGAAAACAAGGAAAAGTATTGTGAAAAATTCGTGACAGGAAAACGAATTCAAAATTCTAGAATGTTCTATCGTTGCCATGACAACAACGTTCCACCGTAACCATGGTAACCACAGAGCATCACGTGATGAACAGTCAAGATAAAGTAGTGTGTATGTTGTATGTTTGTATGTGTGTACACTAGAAGGATGGGTGTGGCTGTTTATGTCAGTGCATGGACCACAGTAACAACGTTATCTAGAGATGGAGGCCCGTCATGACTAAAATATAATTTGTTGTTTATAAAACACAACTTCCATGGTGCCCGTGTATAATCTGTATCCAGACTTAATGGTTCATATTCACGTAAGTCTGGAGACAGTTTATACACTTTGTTGTGTTTATTCCCACACAAATATACCACACCGCTACTGGGGTCCACGCTGATCCCTACCGGCCTCGACCCTCTCTCTAGCGTGAGTTTAGAAATAGTTTTCCCGTCCTCCACATTTATACAAAATACTTTGTCGTTATCATCAGACAAATAGATCCGTCCTTTATAAACTGCGAGGTCACGAATAGACCGAATAGATAAATCAGGAATCTGCACAATTTTAAGCTGCTCCCCCTCTGCAGACAAAATGTAGATAGCATAAAGAGATCCAAACACGACATCTTCTCTACAGAGGGTAAAAATCTTGTCTTCACTAAAATCTATTGACCAACAATTATTATCCATTTGTATTGTTTTTGTTTTGACTGCCGGAGTTTTATTCACGTCTATAAACCATATTTGTTTTATATCCAGAAAAGTTACAGCCAACAAACAGTGTTTATCCGGCTCATCTCGGGTTGCTCCAGAAATATCTGTTTTACTGCCGGACGCTGAGTCCGGATCAGTAGATTTTTGTACAACTTTTATTTCTGTAACATCCAGAGGATTTGAACCAAACTTTATGTATCTTAGCAACGTGTTTGATACAGAGCAGAATATTTTAATACAACCATTATAACTATCCACAGCCACCCACCTTTTGTTTTCCAATCCACATAATCCATATATAATACAACCAAGTTCATCCGACTCATGTTTCACATTTACTTGTCCAATCACTTCATCACACTCGCCATCTAAATCTGCTCCTCTTTCAACCTTACTTTCTCCTCTCATTCCCAAAACAAAATTAGTTGCCTTTTCACTTCTTTTACCCTCCCTATGTTTTCTTTTGACTAATTCATGTGATTTATCATGCGTTTTTGAGCATTTCTCACACATATAGACTCCACAAACGTAACACAGATATAAACTTACAGTAAAAACAGATTCTGCCATACAAATATCACATCCATGTATTTGTTTGGGAGAATCGGTTTTTGTTTGTGAGAAATCAATAGGGACTTCGTTCATTCTTAATTTTTTCGGTTCTCTCTTCCCTCTCAGCATGTTGAACAGTTTGGAAAGTCGTCCTGGCTTCGACTCGGCCATCTTACAGCAATATCTACAAACGAAAATAACAGTGTTAGCAATAGGAAGAAAGATGGAAGGAAAATGAGGTAGACAGTGAAGCACAGAAAGACGGGAAAGGGAGATATTCAGCAATATAAAGTAAAAATATAGAGCTAGAATCTGATTGAGGTCTGGAAAAAATAATTTTCCGCATTTGAGAGCCTAAACGGATCTTGATCAGCCACTGAATATACAAAGTCCGATCCAAATCTATATTGTTCTCTAAGACATTTTTCACTGCTTTTACTTCCTTTATCGGTCATCTAAGAAATACAGCATTAGAGTCTAGTTACGATATTTTGGCTTTGACATAACGGTTGATGCAAACAAGTTACATTTTATGCACGTCTTATTAAATATTTATGACCATAGATTAAGAAAACCTACCCTAATAAATGAAAACACCAAATCTATATACTGTCGAGCGAAGTCTATCTTTCTCTGTGCTGAAAATATGAAGATAATAAAGAAATAATAGAATGTTATAAAGCACATGATACACTGAAATTAGTCTTCTGGTTTCCGACATGAAAAGTTAAAAAGTTAAACAAACAACATAACAATATCCTTACGTCATGTGTCCGACTGTGCGAACTTTACAGGTTGAATGCGTTTTCATTAAAATCTAATTCATGTTTTCTTTCATTTTAGAGTAAAATCAACTTAAGATATATTTTTTCGTTCTCAATTGATCCTAGTAAAGTTATTCACCTGGGGGATTTGTTAGTGTCTAGATCAAGATTGACCTCAGATCAGAGATCTAGGATTTAGACGTCTTTATTGAAAGTATTCAGTAGATGATATAAGATCTAAATCTAGATCTATTTAGATCTAAACTTAACAAAAAAACAAACAAATAGACTTACCTCAATTTCCGAGCATTCAACTGTTCAGATCGTTTATTTTAATAAATCTTGTTATCCTCTTTGATAGATGTGGACTAGATCTAGTTTTAATCTGAAATGTAAGAAAACAAACGTAAAACATTGTATGGAAATTTGTAGATCTAAATGTTACCCATCCCTATACAAGACCCGGTTCTGAAGTCCCTAGTTAAGATAGATCTAGTTTGGAAAACATTTAAAGAAAAGAAGAAAGTACTGATATAATTATTTAAATCATGGATCTTTAGATATAATACACTATACCAGGATAGATAATATCTAGACACTCATTCTACAAAAAAGTGCACAATTAGAAATATAAAAATCTGAAAAACCGACCATTCTGAAAGACTTAATTTTTGACTTATTCTTGCAAAATATATGTTGAAATTAGAGAATTCAATTCTAGTGTACCCAAACAAAGCCGGATTTTTTTTTTAATTTTTGGATCCAAACACAGTGACGTCTATGCATAATAAGATACGTTATGGTGTTTGGTTTTCCTGTTTACACATTAGTTTTGTCTTTTGGTGTTGGGTGACGATTCATATTAGGTTTCCGCCAGATCAAGAATGTATTGTATTGCGAGAAAATTATGATTTATTGACTTGTTATAAAAATATTAAGGCCTAAAAGTTCGTATTTAAAGGAAATACCGTTTCTCTTATTATTTTTTTTTTTGTTTGTTTTGAATGAATTGAATAGACCTTGTATGAAATACAATGAACTCCTGCTGCAGGGATAAAGACTAGCAGGGGCCCAGTCGCCCATGGCCCCCAGATTTTGGGCTGGGCCCCTGAATATTTAGAGAAAATGCCCATACCCTTAATGTTAAGTATTGAAATTTGCTATTCTGGGCCCCTAGGATAAAATTGTCAGTCTTTTCCCCTGTGCTGAAAATATAAAGATAAGATACCACTCAATTGAATTATAACACAAAAATATCTTATTCTAATTTATTTAGCCTTAGTCATTGTCACAAGGTAAGGAACCATGCCGTAACGTATCTTATTTCAACACAAAATATCTATCTTTTGAACATGCATACATTATCGCATTTTATATATTTTTGGTGAAAAGTGAAATGAATATCTGTATGCTTAGGCGTTGGTTAGAAATGCACTGGTTTCAAGCTTGAATTATAGAAGAAAGTCCAAGAAATAAGGATTAAACAAGATACCAATATATTCGAAATGCTTAATTGTGTCAATGGTAAAGGATAATTGCACCAAATGCCCTTTCTAATCTCTTTGTAACAATTGTCATTTAAACATATACAGAACATGATAAAATACTATTGTAAAACTAGCCAATGCAGCACTTATTTTGAAAACAGTGCAATCAAAATGGTTCGTAACGTATCTTATGATTTCATTTGTTTTATTGTTTCAAATAATTCAAGGACTTCGTGAATTATTACTAAATGACACATGTGTTTTTGTGTGCCAACTGGATCAACGATTCTACAAAGAATGTTATCAGAAGTTTTCCATAGCTTGTCTTCCTTTGGAGGGCATTGGAATACATATGGTTGTTTTGTATTGGTTTCTTTCATTTATGGTATAAAAATGGTGATTTCATTAAGATGGATGTCTATTCTTTGTCAAAAGTATACTATGTTCGAAAAGAAGTCCAAGTGGATAGTCTAATTTGATCATAAGTTTTTTATTGCAATGACTTAGTCGAGCGTCACGTATCTTATCATAACGTATCTTATTCATAAATTAGTTTTTAAAGAAATTCATCAGGAATAAAGTTCCCTGGTTAATTAGGCTGCAAATTATTTTTTTCTAAAAAAGGTTTGGAATCATTTAGTATATCACGTGTATGAAAAATGGTGAAAGATTTGAAATAAAAGTAAGTTTAAGCCGTAACGTATCTTATGAAAAAAATGGGGGGATTCTTGTTTTTGAACTTTGATGTTGTTTTATTCGAAAATGTTAATAAGCTTGATCTTTTTGTGTGTGTTTCTGTTTACGTTGATATCTAACCTACCACTAAAAACCGTTTTGACCTTAGGAACACATCATGTTGTGTTTTACTATCAGTTAAAGTAGCGTTATGTATCTTACGCTGGAAATCGGGACATCAGAAAAACCTTTATCTAAAAAAAGTTTAGTCCTGCATTCCCACGAAACAGTAATCAGACCACAGGAAAATATATTTGGGAAAGAATAGAAAGATAATCGAGGCAAATATAGATTAAACTGCATTAAAATCAAGCTGATTTTGAATTGCACCAGTGCAGGGACAACCAAAATTCATGGAAAATAAGCTAAAGAAATGTAAAATTTAAGGAGAAAAAATAGTTCCTGGTCTTATATCATGCTTGAAATACGTACAATGTGTCTTTTGTATAATCTTAAGCAAAGAAACGAAAACAAAAACCTTCCAATGAATTTATTACTAGTGGGGGACATAGAATTTCAGTAATTGTGCACTTTTTTGTAGAATGAGTGTAGAGCGCTCTAGATCTAATCCATTTCTATAACGTTAATCTAGATTCTATATTTCTGTTTTTTTTTTCAAGATCTCGATCTAGTTTGCTCTAAATAGATCTAGATCTATATTAGAGCTACAATCTAGATCTAGTCTACATCTAAAATTATTCTGATCGAGACAGTCGTTGAAAAAACTAGAAATCTATCACTGACTGTGATAAAAATACCCCCGCCACCACCTTTGTTCGGACAAGAGTTTTTGTTGATTTAGGAGCCATACTCAGAAATTGTCAATCCGATTTTATTGAAATTTGGTCCAATCAGGGGCCATAACTCTGAAAGTATCGGTCTGATTTTCATAGATTTTGCATCGTGCATATAAACAGGTCCTAAAGCATACCTGTGCCAAACATGAAGCAAATTGTTCATTAACTGTAGGAGGAATTGTCCGGGCAAGCATTTTTGTCAGATCAGGGGCCATAAATCAGAAAAAGTCGGTCTGATGTTCGTGAAATGTGCATCTTGCACATGTACAGAAGTTAATGCACACCTGTGCCAAGTATGAAACAAATCAGATAGTAACTAAAGGAGGACTTGTCCGGACAAGCATTTTTTGGTCAAATCAGGGGCCAAAACTAAAAAAGTATCGGTCCGATTTTCGTGAAATTTGCGTCTTGCACATCTACAGGTCCTAATGCACACCTGTGCCAAGTATGAAGCGAATCGGACAGTAACTGTAGGAGGAGTTGTACGGACAAGCATTTTTGGGTCAAATCAAGGGCCATAACTCAAAAAGTATCAGTCCAAATTCCGTGAAATTTGCGTCTTGCACATCTACAGGTCCTAATGCACACCTGTGCCAAGTATGAAGCAAATCGGACAGTAACTGTAGGAGGAGTTGTCCGGACAAGCATTTTTGGGTCAAATCAGGGGCCATAACTCAAAAAGTATCAGTCCGATTTCCGTGAAATTTGCGTCTTGCACATCTACAGGTCACAATGAACACTTGTGCCAAGTATGAACTAAATCGGTCAGTAAGTGTAGGAGGAGTTATCCGGACAAGCATTTTTTGGTCAAATCAGGGGCCATAACTCAGAAATTATCGGTCCGATTTTCGTGATATTTGCGTCTTGCACATCTACAGGTCCTAATGCACACCTGTGCCAAGTATGAAGCAAATCGGACAGTAACTGTAGGAGGAGTTGTACGGACAAGCATTTTTGGGTCAAATCAGGGGCCATAACTCAAAAAGTATCAGTCCAAATTCCTTGAAATTTGCGTCTTGCACATCTACAGGTCACAATGAACACTTGTGCCAAGTATGAACTAAATCGGTCCACAAGTGTAGGAGGAGTTATCCGGACAAGCATTTTTTGGTCAAATCAGGGGCCATAACTCAGAAATTATCAGTCCGATTTTCGTGAAATTTGCGTCTTGCACATCTACAGGTCCTAATGCACACCTGTGCCAAGTATGAAGCAAATCGGACAGTAACTGTAGGAGGAGTTGTCCGGACAAGCATTTTTGGGTCAAATCAGGGGCCATAACTCAAAAAGTATCAGTCCGATTTCCGTGAAATTTGCGTCTTGCACATCTACAGGTCACAAATGAACACTTGTGCCAAGTATGAACTAAATCTGTCAGTAAGTGTAGGAGGAGTTATCCGGACAAGCATTTTTTGGTCAAATCAGGGGCCATAACTCAGAAATTATCGGTCCGATTTTCGTGATATTTGCGTCTCGCACATCTACAGGCCCTAATGCACACCTGTGCCAAGTATGAAGCAAATCGGACAGTAACTGTAGGAGGAGTTGTCCGGACAAGCATTTTTGGGCCAAATCAGGGGCCATAACTCAAAAAGTATCAGTCCGATTTCCGTGAAATTTGCGTCTTGCACATCTACAGGTCCTAATGCACACCCGTGCCAAGTATGAAGTAAATCGGACAGTAACTGTAGGAGGAGTTGTCCGGACAAGCATTTTTGGGTCAAATCAGGGGCCATAACTCAAAAAGTATCGGTCCGATTTTCGTGAAATTTGTGTCTTGCACATCTACAGGTCACAATGAACACTTGTGCCAAGTATGAACAAAATCCGTCAACAAGTGTAGGAGGAGTTGTCCGGACAAAGTTTTGGAGACAGACCAACCATCCAACCATCCAACCAACCATCCAACCAACCATCCAACCACTGGACCGACAGGTTGATTCCAGTATACCCCCTCCAAACTTGGTTTGCGGGGGTATAATTATAATTAGATATACCACAATCACCGCTGAAACATAGAACATCATAATCATGTACATGTAACCACTCGAGACTTAAATCGATAAACAAACAAGAATTAACGCTCTCGTGTTATTGTTGAAAAATTACGTCACGTCTTGACGTCACAATTCCTCGAGTACATGTACAGTGCATTTGAACTAGAACAGTTTAACCCATAACCTGACTGTTGAAACGTGTCACTTTTCCACACGGCAAAATTTAACTATTCCAAATTTAAACCTACTAGATAATATACAGTCGACAACATTAATTGGTGTAAGTGGAAACATCTAGATATATGCAATTTATATGGATATTCAACGTGTTTAACACTGAAGGAAAGGAAGAAAACGCTCCTAGAATCAATATTAACTCATTTTACTTCAATGTTTTCAGACCATTTCGTTTCTCATTCTGGGATGTCAAACCTCGCTCTTGTTTGGGAGAGGGTTAATAATCAAATCAGATTTTGATATATTATCTATTTCAATTGATGAAAGAACGTACAAGACTACATGAACATATTGTCTGTCGAAATGTAACTCGTTGATTAACATTATTTTACTACGAGATATTTTGTCTACAGCTAAAAACTCAATACATATTTTTTGACAATTTCAGTTATGGAATATGAAATAAACATGAAATAGAAATCCTGATAAATTGAAATTGTTTATTTTTTCTAGCGACACGTATGGATCTACATCGTGACCTGTTTAAGAGTGAAATGCATTTATGAAATAACCTATTTGCGATTTATCTTAAAACTTTAACAAAAAATAAACTTGCACATGTTTTAAAATTTATTTTACAAATAACAATTTATCCACAATTAGCTATGTGAATTTTACCTCGGCATAAATGTAGAGAACATTAGATTAGATTTTGTAAAATTAAATTAATTCTCTTGACAATTTTGTACGCCCTTCATCAAATAATCACTTCTGCCAAGTTGTTGTCTTTACAATCTAAGTAAGAGATCTACAAAAAAGAGCTATTTTCTCTTTAATGCTACCACATGCAAAGTTAAAATACATCTTTTAAGTGATTGGTCACGACCGGGGCACCTAATCAATGATTCCAAGTATTTTTCTTTCCAGTACTAACACAACATCTAACCCGAGTTTTCAGATGCTCTCTCACATAGTTAATAAATGATTGATGTTTAGAATCATAGACACATCATCGATTATACATCTCGTAAACTAAACCTGGTCTGACGTCCTTAAGAATAAAATGGGTAAGGGAAAACATTTCTAGGCAAAACAGAAAATGCACCCCCCCCCCAAAAAAAAAAACAAAAAAAAAAAAAAACAGCGTTTTCTCTATTTTTCTATCCCAATGTTTTCTATGATGAACTTTATTGTACATGTGTTAAATTTTATCAACGTCCTTATTGTTTTCTGTCGCGAATTTCGAATTTGTACAGTAGTCTCTTTACTTTTTCTGTAAAGGGTTATATGACTTTTGTCATTTAATGAGTCATTATAGAGACAGCCTTTGTATTCAAGAAAAAATAGACAACGCTGTGTACATGTAGATCTACCTGGTCGTAATGAAATGTAATCAATTCGAGGTAATTCCCTATGATATAATAAATTATACTTGTTTGTAGGAGAACACTATGCTTAAAAGTCCTCCTGAGACAATATAACTGTTAGTTAATATGTAGATATATCTGCACGTAACCATACCATATAAAGTAAGATACGATAAACAATTACCTTTTTGAAGGAGGAGACTCTGCTCAAACACCTTCCCTGCACAATGTAACTGTTATGGATTCTAAAAGAAACAAGAAATAACACCCTTGATTAAACACATTTAAAATGTTTAACATTCTCAAACAAGATCTTGATTTGACGTGTCTGAAAGACATTGAGAGGAAAGACACAAAAAGAGGCCCTAGAGCCTGGAACACTCCACTGGCTAAAGTAAAAGAATTATATAATAATTTCTTGTAAGCCTTGTACTCCTAAATCTTTTAAGGGCCACCCAAGACAAGCGCATTTTCGCAAGCCAAGGGTGACATCTACGACGTAACGTCGTTTCTGTATTCACCCTTGGCGTATTTAGTCCGATTTTCTTGGTCTCCTGGAAAGCGTTTTCATTGGTTCCAGCGAGGTCTCGCTGGAACCAATCAGATTGTCGACTGATACATTTGTTATGAGTATACCAAATCATGACAACGGGCGGGAAAAAGCATATCATTTGCAACTCAAAAACGCGAAGATGGGCGATTTTTCCTAAGAATTTCACTGCAATAGACAGGAATTCCCCAACTTTAATCGACGAATAATTATACTTTTGACAATTCGACCAAAAAAACAGCTAACTTTTACATAATTCCGCATGACGTATGACGCGAAAGACAACGCGCGTTAATGACGTCATCAATAATGGACGTAAACAACCAACAGAACAACCGCTAGTCGGCGCTTCGCGATTTCAAGAAAATCGGACTAAATCCGCCAAGGGTGAATACAAACGTAGGTGGGTTCAACCTTGGCTAGCGAAGATGAGGCAAGCGCGGATCCAGGTAATTTTCCCAGGGGGGGGGGGTGTCATCCAATCTTCACCCCCTTTTTTGCCAAATTCCAGGGGGGGTCAGGGGGTCCTTCTGGATCCGCGCATGGAGATACATGTCATACCATGAAGGACTAAATATAACAACAGTTTGTCGTGGCACACAGGGACAAATGACGCAGCTATTTTGGAACATAAACAGTAATTTTTTTGATAACCCCTTTTTTCGCCAAATTCCAGCGGGGGGGGGTGTCATGACCCCCTGATCCCCCTCTGGATCCGCGCATGACCCAAGGAACATTTCTGCCAAACTTGGTCTGAATTGGCCCGTTGGTTTATTTTTAAAGAACTATTTCATGGTTTGTCCAAATCTGATAAGTCCTGCCCTGCCACACCCGCATTTAGAGACCTTGATAAAAATTTCACTACCAATGTAAGTAAGGGACTACCAAGGAACATTTCTGTCAAGTTTTTACTAAATTGGCCCAATGGTTGTTTTTTCGAATTATTTTATGATTTCTCCCATTCTGATAAGCCCCGCCCTGCCACGCCCACATTTTTGTACCAATTCAAATTTTTCACGAGCAGTTTAAGTAAGGAGTCACCCAAGGTACATTACTGCCAAGTTTGGTCAACATTTGGCCGTATTTTTGGTTTTTCAAGAATTTATTTTGTGTTTTCTGTAAGTCTGATAAGCGCCGCCCTACCACGCCCACATTTATTGACCAATCAAAATTCTTTGAAAAATCTAAGGACAGGGCCACCCAACGAACATTCCTGCACAGTTTGGTCAAAATTTGCACACTGGTTTGCGAAGAGAAGATTTTTTTTAAAAAAAAAGTTAACGGACGCACGCACGCATGGACGCACGACGGACACAACGCCATGACAAAACCTCTTCGGCCAGTAGAGCTAAAACTGCTTATTACAAGCATTTACTCCTCTATATCAATGTTTTCACTGCTCTTTTGTATACAGATCCTAACTTTGTTTAGATCCATTTTGACGCCCGCAATGTCTCTCAAATTGTAACACTATTTTGCCGTTTGCAGAGGGTTTAGGGTACGACATTGAGCACTACGAGATGTTAAAAGTAAAGACTCAGAACAGGCGACATGAAAACATTCGTGATATGCTACAAACATTCGTAAACAAAGAAACACCAATTTGTACCCATGATTAGTCTTGTGAAATTTTACCTTGATATAAGTGTAGCGAACATAGGACATGAATGTCAGTATGGTGCTATATCGCTCACCCGAGAGAGTGGCATTGCGAACTACAACATACAAAATATCAAACATTCTAGATTTAGAAAATTACATACGAGTGAAAAGTGTTGGCCCTAGTCTGGCTGCGCAGAATTCGCAGACTGACTTGGGTCTATATTTTTCACACTTCCTATAAGGTCCCTTTTAGCGTGATGGGTCACATATACCACTTAAGGTTCCGGAACTGTAATGGCTGTAACTTTATAATGATAAAGCTACACTACAAATATGCCTGTCAGTGTTTAAATATCATGTATCAATTATATGTATGGTAAAACTCAAATTGAAATGTTATGATGTGAATGGTAAATAATAAGTAAAAAATCTGAAATGAAAATAATGCATTATCTCCCCTTATGATATAAATTTTAGTGGATTATCTGCCCTTGACTCACGAAAAAATCAGATTTCACAAAATTTGTGTGGTAAACGAACTATTTTATTGTATGTTATGGAGCAAAATAATAATTGGCAACTTTCTACCATTTCAAAAATCCGAAAATTTGCCTAATTTTGAAAATATCGACAAAAAAGATATTTTCTCATTGACTGCAATGCAAACTTTAAAGCCAGTTATCTCCCCTTTGATTTACAAATTTTAGAAAAGTAAGATGGTGAAATATTTTTATTTATCAATGTCTACAACATGTCCAACTTTCAAAGAGATCTATACACTAGAAGTATGTGTACCAAATATTGCCATTACAGTTCCGGAGCCTTAAGAACATTCACAATTCTATGTGATGTAAGGTGTATCAGTTGTGTATTATCTCCGGTATCAGGGAACTGCTATCAGTGGTCTATTATGAGATTATCTATAGTTAATCTGAAACTGTTCTTTAACAAGATTCTTTATTTGCAATGGGTGAATAGTGAGGGTAAAGAACAGTTACTATGTTATGATTTCAAATAATGTTATCCCACATTTATGATAATCCATCCATCATTAGATACCGAACACTTTGAGCAACTTCGAACGGAAATTGACGAGGGAACCCCTTGTTAATTTCCGATACCACTGGTGACGCCTGCAACATGACAAGGGTATAATTTATCGTCAATTTCCATAGATTCCGATATCGCCCGAAATTGCACGACGTGTTTGGTATCTAATGATGGATGGAATACCTTAAAGGGACATAACATTCCAATTTTATCTTTTTAAAGAATGTCTTGACGCAAAGATTGGTTATTCTAATGCTTAGAAATGCTATCAATTTTTTTAAGTTGTTATTCATTTATAAACAAAAATACGCCTTTAAATTTAGGACAGAAACGACAAATTTCATACAAATCTGAACTATTGTCCACAAAAATTTGTTTAATTTTAGCACAAAATGTATATTTCTGGTGAACCGTGCAATATTTTGGCTTGAAATTTTTCAGAATTTTCATGAGAAAATATGCTATTTCAGAAAATAATAAAAGTAAAATTTATGAAAACTAAATGTGAAATGTCACTTTGAAATTTATAGAACGAATTGTTCCTGATACACAGTGCGAACGTGAGGTTCATGTACATTTTATGATTCATATCTGTAAAATACCTGTTTACTATAAATTTGAAATTGTAACTTAGGCCTATTGTGGTCATTGATAGAGTAGCTATAGTCAAAAGAACATACTGCAAATATGAAACAGAAAACAATATATTGTCAAAATTATTCGACAAAACTATTTAAAGATTTATGTAGTAACATATAATTAAAAATAACTTACTTGTGTACGAATGTCTGAATAATTTCTTTTCCTCTATGTTAGACACGTAGACACGTATTGTAAGAAGCTCAAGACCGCACTGTGAATTTGTTAACAACAACAATGTTATTTAACATTTTTGCCCCGGCTAACCGATATCTCCGACCAATCAGATCATCTAATTTTGTTCATGACTTTGTATGATGTTAGTCAAGTCACGTGTTTGAACCTAGCTACGAACCTTTTAACCAGAAAGAACTATAGCCTACCGGGAAACGAATCTGAATTTATGAAAAGCGTAACTTGCTTTGTAAATGTAAAGTATATTTCCTAATTGATATACATTGGTCATTTCTTTTCCTGAAATGGTGTTAAACATTATGGAATCATTTAAAATGGTATATTTTCATAAAAAAAAATAATAAAAAAAAATAAAAAATAAAAAGAATATTGTACGCCAAAATCAATGGTCAACGCCGATATAAACAAACAAATTGTCGTTATAGCTAGGCGGATAGGGCTAATGATCATTATTGCTTTCAGGAAAGAATCAAATGGCACGCGCGTAGTATAAATCTATACAAATGATTTTGTAGGTATAGGCCAAAATTTGAACCCCACAAATAGCCGTCATTTAGATTCAACCCAACCGAGCCCTTTAGCACACCACTATAACTTGTCTCTTGCCATTTTTGTTATCCCCGAAATAATTCGGGGGAGCATATAGTCGCGACGCTTTCTGTCCGTCCGTTCATCTTTCCGTCCACAGCCAGATCTCAGCACTCCTTGGACCAAATTCAATGACACTTCACATGTGAACTCCCTGGGATAAACCTTTGGAATTTTTTCTCTGTTTTTTTTTGTTTAATTTGAGGCTGCGTCACGAAAAAAGGGGGCCTTAATGCAGAAATTAGCTTTTATCTAATTTCTCTTCATCCGATGGACAGAATTTGATGAAATTTTGTACTCACGTGATAGATGAGATGTTCATAAATAATGTGTGTACAAAAACGTCTTCGGAAAAAGGGCTTAATGTTTCAAAGTTTTTTTTGTGACAAACACTTATTTTGGGAGCATAACCCTTCTATGACGGCTCTTGTTTTCTGTGCTCTAAGGACAAGATCAAATAGCATTTACAGACATTAAACAACGTACATGTTTGTCGTAACTCTGGATCAAAACAAGCTTATCTTCTATAATTTATTAGGAAAAGAACGCCAGAATTTGTCCGTAAGTGTTTGTAATTTAGAAAAAAAGGACCTGTCGATTTTTCAGTTTTGGGAATTTTGCCATTTTTTAGTTTTTCCATCAAAAAGGCAATTAGCATTTTAGGGGTGTATAGATACAATAAAAGTTCATAAACTAGTTGTTACAAATAAAACCCGACTATCTGTCACATGGATGTCCTAATGTCCTTTGAACAGATATGATAAAGAGAATAGAGTGATCGACCGGTTGGGACAGGCTCAATTTGGTACTGTCAAACATAATAAATATCTTATACCACTAAAGGTGTACTTATTGAATAAACCTATGGCATGTCGAAAACGTACTTTTACAGCTGGACAAAAGGCTATAAAAATTAAACACATACCCAAGTGTAGATATCAAAAGAGTTAACATAACTGAATGGTAGGCTAAACTACCAAAAGGTAAAGAAGAAACAAAAAGGCACCGGTCACAGTCAGGTGGAATCTAAAAAAGCCTCGGTCCATGAGCATTCCGGGTTTGTAATAGATATTGCATTTGAGTACAACTTAGATCTAGATCAGTTTGCCTACATATACATCCTGACCAAGATCTACTATTTTATCTTATGACTCTCCCATTACCTGTACCAACGGAAGGAAATCATTACGATTCTGCTCATGATGAATTATATTTGTGTTTGGTTCAAATATCACAATGACCATTTTCCTATAGACGACTCTACTCTTTATCATTCATAGCTTAACCCTTTACCGAACAAGGCCTGGTTGTGACGTCCCTAATAGAAGTACATTGGGAAAACATTGTGACAAAAGAAGAAACTGCTGATAACCAATATTTTCTGTGCCATATTGCACACACATTCTTGCCTTTTCAACATGCATATTGGCGTTTGCAGAGGTTTACAAACGAGACAGTTCTAATTTTTCGTCGTTTGGGAAAGGGTTAATTGCAATGTCCAGATTAGAACTTGTGCCTTTGTGATATGATAGCGAGTACAATCCTTTATCGGTTATCAATGAGGTGTCCTCAAAAATGTCCCTTTGATTATACATGTATGTCAAGGTGACCCCATGCATTGGCATTCTTTAGTGTAGGTACTAGGTACAAGCATATTAAAATTACCGTGAATATAGTCCAGGCCCGTAGGAAGCAATTTCAAATTAGGGGGGGGGGGGGGGGGGGCTAAAGACCCTTGTTCTGAATATTGGCGGGCTAATTTGGATTTTCCCAAAATTTTCAGAGTAAAATTAAGAAAATTCGTCATTTTTGGCCAACATTTTTGGCCCCCCTAGCCCCCCCCCCCCTGTTCCTTCGGGCCTGTAGTCAGGCATGTTATGTTAATTCTTTTTCTAGAAAGTGGAACAAAATACAAGAAAATGATTTTCTGTTCGACGAAGAAGTCGGGCTCTAATTCAAGCTTTATGTGGGCACACTCGTTATTAATTGATTTGGCCACTCTCACTTTAAAATTATCAAATTTGTATCGATATGTATTTAAAACACTTAGCTCAGTTGTAGAGTGTCTGACCCCTACTCAATACGACCAGGGTTCGATTCATGCATATCACACATGGTTTTTTTCCTAATATTTTTTTCCATATTTCAAACTAAACGATTCTAGAAATTGCGGACGCAATAAAAAATAATTGGAAATTGTGTTTTTATTACGTTTTTCCAATTTCTAGAATAATTTGGTATGAAAAAAAATGTAAAAGAAAAAAATAAAAGATAGGGGGACAACAAGACGTAACCGGCGTGGGATTCGAACCCATAACCTCTAGCATTCAAGTCGGCAGCTCTACCATTAAGCTTAAAAGACATCTGGTTATGAAAGTATTCCAATTGTCAATATATAGTTTATTTATCGACGGTGTAAATTCAAAACCTCGTATGTCAATTCCTGCGATTTCCAACGTACAAACATGTCTGCTATGCCAAGTTTGGACCATTCTCGCAGGTTTTGAGATAATTTTACTGATCAGTATTAATAACACATAATTAGTGAACAATATGTCCAAATTCAAGTAAAACATTTCAGTTTAGGACAAGTTATAACACCTATTCCCTCCCCTTTGAAATTTTCCACAAGAGCTGTCCGAAGACTTTCTAAATTGCTAAGTGTAAATGGGGCATAACTCAAAATATAGTGGAGCTAGGGTCATGGGCCATGGTAGTAAGGTAGAGGGTGTGATGGTGAATAAGTATTCAAAGTTTGGGTTGAATCCCTTTGATAGTATGGAAGTTATTGACGTTTGAAAAAACTTAAACCTTTGTTGCAACGCCGACGCCAACGCCGACGCCGACGCCCGGGTGACAGTATAATCCCTCAATTTCTTCGAAAAGTCGAGCTAAAAAAAGAGATACGAGGTTTTGCATTTACAACGTCGATATGTTCATAATTAAACGCCGCTTTAGTTCGGGTCAGCGCGATGATCATATAAAACTTTTACTGACAGTGTTAAATATGTACATGTACCACAATCTATCTACTTCATAAACGGTTGAACTGCAACTGTCACGTTTGTAGACTGGCAACTTGGCATCTATTCCTTGTTTGAAGAGTAGAATTCGGGGGGGGGGGGGGGGGGTTATTTGTGTATGCAGGGAATTTACCGCAGAATCTGAAATTCGTGTCCCTCGGTTTCTTGCTATTTAAGGTTCCGAAATTGTAATGGATGTAATCTCATCAAAATTTGCTATCAATACAAAATACCTGATAGTGTTTAACATCATATATCAGTTATATGCATTACAAAACATGTAACAATGATTTGTTTAAATGTGAAAAGCAAATAATCAGTAAATGTTTCTAGAAATAATGCACTATCCACCTACAACTCAACTTTTATCTGATTTTAAGCCTGATTAGAAAAGCAAGAAATTTAAAAACAAGAGGGTCAGAATTGCCCTATATCGCTCACCTGCCCTTTTTTATAGAATCTGACATTTAATTTCGTATTTCCATAAGTCCTGGCCCCGGTTTCTCGAAAAAACTTAAGTATATTCTCATGAGAATATGCTCAACTTCAAAGGGATACTCTCCAACGTTGAAGGGTATTCGATTGAAGTTCACGTGGATTTCGTGCGATTTGAGCACGGTGCTCAGATTTGAGCATGAGAACGTACTTAAGTTTTCTCGAGAAACCGGGACCTGGTCATAGTCTCTACTTTGAGTATAGACATCAATTTTGAACAAAGACCTCTGTCACCCAAAAACTATAGGGCGTTTTCTTTTGTCAAGGACAACAACTATGCAAAGTTATATGATCCTAAGTCAAGCAGTTTCTTTGAATATCTAATCTAAAAACCAGTAACCGAATTTGGAAAAAAAAAAACACTCAAGGAACATTCTTGGATCAAATTAACCCTATAGTGGATTTTTAAAGAATTGTCCTATGATTTCTCTTAGTTCGATAGCCCCTCATTGTCCCGCCCGCACTTTTTCATGAATTAAAAACTCTCAAACAAGCTTTTGAAAAGGTCACACAAGGGATATTTCTGCCAAGTTTGATTCGGATTTGCTGAATAGTTAAGGAGAAGAAGATTTTTGAAGAACTATCTAACGATTTCTCTAAGTGAGATAATCCCCGCCATACCACGCCCACATTTTTCATGAATTTAATTCCTGCAAAATTTACTTTAAATTGACCCAATGGTTGATTTCAAAATTATCACAATAGTTTAGGAGAAGAAGATTTCTGAAGAATTATCAAGCAATTTCTTTAAAGTTGGATAAACTTTATGAATAAATTTTGAAAAGGGCCACCCAAGGAACATTTCTGTCAAGTTAAGTTTAAATTGACCTAATGGTTGATTTTTACAATTAAAGAATTTTCTTATGATTTCTCGAAATCCGATAAGCCCCGCTCTACCACGCCCACATTTTTGACAAATCTTAAATTTGTGGGTAAGTTTCAAAAAGGGTAATAAAAGAAACGTTCATGTCAAGTTTGATCAAGATTGGCTCAGTGGTTAAGGAGAAGAAGATTATTTTAAGAAATTGTGAACGGAAGGACGGATGGACAGGTAGACGACGGATGGTGAGTGACCACAATAGCTCATCATGAGCACTTCGTGCTCAGGTGAGCTAAATATGTGGATAGTAAACATATTGTTTTATTGTATGTTGAGGAGGGAAATTATAATTGGCTGTTTTCTAACTTTAAATGTTTTGAAACGTTGCCTAATTTTACAAGATATTGACAAAATATATATGATATTTTCTCATTGACTTCAATGCAAACTTTAAAGTCAGTTATCTCCCTTGGTGTCGCAAACTGTAACAAGAGTTTCCACGGACAACGTAGCTCACCTATACGAAAGCCTGTCGCAAAAAAGGAATCCAGGGCCAAAGGTCATTGTCACTAGGTTAAAGGTCATGGTCTCAAGGTCAAGGTTATAACATGAGGTATCTGTATGTGAAATATCAATGCTCTATCTATTATAGTGCGTGATATAGAGGCCAGTTTAATGCTTTTTAAAAGTAAGTCAAATTCCAAGGTCAAGGTCACTAGGTCAAAGGTCATGTTCCCAAATGAAAGGTCTTGGTGAGAAATACCTATGTGTGAAATATCAAGGCTGTATCTCTAATAGTGCCTGAGATATAGACCAGGTTAAAGTTTTTGAAGACGCGATGCGACGCCGACGCGACGCCGACACTAGAGCTGTAAAATCAGCTCCCCGGACATAAAGTATCGGCTCGCTTAAAAGTAAAATTGTAAAATATTCTTATCTATTTATGTCTACAATATATCCAACTTTAATGTGCTAGAAGTGTTTGTTCTTATTACAGTTTCGGAAACTTGAGTAAACAACCAAGCTTGGTATCGGCCAATGGCTAACTCATGAAGTCCAACAAAACATTTGGGATGAGATATACGAGCTCGTACACTCCTAATGTTAACTATTTATTACTCTTTTTTAACAGGTCAAAACTATTTAGGAAAAATCATTCCTGGTATGGTTCATATATTAGAATGTTAGCGGGTAAAATAAAATACACAAGGTAGCCTACATGCAGTCAGTAGCGCGTCATTAAACTCTTGAGTCCGATCCCCGGTCACAGATGATACCCTTATCGATGTAGCCCTAAAATGGATGGATCACCATGTATTAATGGAGAGAGGCAATAATCTATAGTTAGGTGCTCAGGCACCCTAAGTAAAACTGTAATTCTTTTCCAAATAAGTTCATCCCAAAATAAACAAGTATAGGCTACTATCCTGTAGGGACGTCCCTTCTATCAACATCTTATTACAGTGATAAAGAGATATATCGATACATGATCTGAATTTGTGGTATTCGGTTTCAAGCTTCGGGTCTATATTCTACTTTTTACTACACTGTCCGATTTAACATCGACATATGGAAAAGATGGAATCGTTAGTTTCTCCATTTCCCTTTGTAAATTAGCAGGGACGTAGAAAAAGCTCCCTTATGGCATTAGGGAACAGCATGGATTCAGATCAGCCTGCGAATACATGTAGTCTGATCAGGAACCATGTTGTTCTCCGAAAACTTTGTCATGACCTTTAGCAATCGCCAAACAGCAGTGTGGGTTTTTACCAATTACTATTTAGGCACTGTCTTATCTTGAAAAATGGCTACCTTAAATGCTGCGAGTATAAGATACCTGTTTCCAGATCCGCGGTCAAACGTTTTTCGTACAAAAATGTCATTTGTGCTATCGGGCATTGCCCATAACAGCAAAGCAGGTTAAAGGAAAATTACTGAATTTTATAATGATATTTTATCAAAGTGTCCTTGATGTGTCGTTTATATCTAATCAGTGTAACAATAACCAGACACGCTAGATCCGGCTTTTTCAAGTTTTGTTTGTACTGGATTGTTAAGTCCCCTTTAATTAACCCGTTGTTGCACAGTGACGTATTTTGACTCCTTTACAAGAAAAGGCTTGGGAACGCTTTTTGGAAAATGAAGAAATTGATTGTTACAAGCAATTTCTTCATTTTCCACTATGTTTTAACACAAAATAGAAATTTTTTTAAAATATCTCATCGGCTTGAAATTGTCAGCTGAAATGAATTTTGACAATTCTACAATTTTGTCGTCTGGTAAATATTAAGTAATGCATTTTTATTAATGTATTACTAGAGTGGCGACACCTAAAGGATGTCACAGGAAAGAATGAGTGAAAACGAAAGTTTATATTTCGGTTCAGTGTAGTAGGAAAACGATAGAAATTGGTCGACACAAGCAATTTCTATCCTTTTCCTGCTATATCTCAATGGCTTTATCTATTTCAAAATAATCTTATTTCGAAATTTTTGATATCAGGATGGGACTAGATTTTCCACCTCGACTTCAGCAGAAATTCGACTCGTCCGATGTCAACCTAACGAATGTCAACTGTACTTCCGATGATTTTCCAAACTTTCTTCCATTTGGACAAAAACATAGTTTTTATTTGATTTTTGTGGGGAAACCCTTTCGATTTACAAGACCTGGTTTTTGATATATACCTGTTAGAAAAAGGAAACATCAAAGAAAAAAGAGTACTGATAACCAGCATTGTTCCTTTTTCCTCAATATCAAAATGGTTTTGTCATCTAGGAAGGGTTAAGAATTTTTGGTCTTGACATCTATGTGCAAAACATGTTTAGTAATTATTGAGAGACATGGGGACCAGAATGGCCATATATCGCTCACCTGACTTTTTTTAGTGAGGCGGGACTTTATGTCCGGGGAGCTAATGTCACAGCCCTAGTGCCGGCGTCGCGTCCCGTCCCATCGCGTCTTCACTTGAAAAACTTTAACCTGGTCTATATCTCAGGCACTATTAGAGATAAAACCTTGATATTTCATACATAGATACATCTCGACAAGACGTTCAATTTGAGACAATGACCTTTGACCTAGTGACATTGACCTTGGAGTTTTACCTACTTTTGAAAAACTTTAACCTGGTCTATATCTCAGGCACTATTAGAGATACAGCCTTGATATTTCACACATAGATACATCTCAATAAGACCTTTCATTTGACCTTGTGACCTTGACCTTGGAGTTTGACCTACTTTTAAAAAATTTGCTGTTTTTGTGACAAGCTCCCATATATGCGAGCTACGTTGTCTGCGGATAACTCTTGTTAACATAAAGTCATTTCTGCCAAGTTTGGTACAAAATGGCCCAATGATTTAGGAGAAGAATATCTTTGGAGAAGTTGGATAAGCCCTGCCCTGCCACACCCTCATTTTTTTTAAAAAAAATCTACAAACCTGTAACCAAATGTTGAAAATAATGACTCAAGGAACATTCCCGCCAAATTTGGTTCAAATTGACCCAATGCTTGATTAAAAAATAATCTTATAATTTCTCCAAGTCTGATAAGCACCGCCTTACCAACCTGCCACGCCTTTATTTTTTGATGAATCAAAAGTTCACGAAGGGGTCATGCAAGAAACATTTCTGCCAAGACTGAAGTTTGGTTCAAATTTGCCCAATGGTTTTTTGCCACGCCCACATTTTTTGATGAATAGATTAAAGATTTATGACAGAATGTTGAAAAGGGTCGCTCAAGGAACATTCCTGCCATGTTTGTTTCAAATTTGCCCGATGGTTGATTTTTAAAGAATTTTTCATGATTTGTCCAAATCTGGTAAGCCCCACCCAGCAACACCCTCTTTTTTGATTAATCATAATTTGACAAATAAGTTTTGAAAAAAGGTCACCCGAGGAACATTCCTGGCTAGTTTGGTCAAAATTGGCCCGACTGCTTAGGAGAAGATTTTTAAAGGAATTGACAAACGGACATAAAGACAGGTGGACGGACGGCCGACGGACAAAAAACGACCAAAATATCTCACTTTGAGCACTTCATGCTCAGGTGTGCTTGTAAAACTACAAAATTATTAAACAGTTAATTTGTGCAGTTTTTATCGTAATGAAAATCAAGAGCAAACCTCTCCTTGTTTTCATTTCTTTTAATAGTATTTGGATGATAATCCAGTCTCTCCCTCTGCTTTTAAAGGGCTTGGGACCCTCTAGTCTAAACCACATTTTACTTGATAGAAATATTCATAATTTCTACAATAAGTGTCTAGTTGCACCAAACAATGAGAATTCATATTTTATGCAGAAATGTGAATATAGACTAGGCAGCAATATGAGATGGACCTCTCTTGACAGTCATTGAGTCCTGTAAGTGATCAGAAGGTAATTGTTCTCCTTGATATGATAATTGTCTAATCCAAATTCAAAGTGTTTGTACTTGCAGACTACAAAATGATAAGGCAAAAACATTTGAGAATGGGTTCATATTATTAGGCAAAAAAATGCATGGAAAAGCAGTAAATTCCAATCATGTGTATTTCTCTTCCTCAAAAGCTTCCATCAAATCAGCCATGAGAATATTTATTTTTTTAATCACCAGATCCAACCACATTGGTGGAAAAAGTGAAATTGTTGTTCATAAGCAGTTTCTTCTATTTCTCAACATCTTCCTGTGTTAGGAATGCCAAATAAGACAAAGAAAACATATCATTTTCATCATAATGAACCTACAACATTGAGGGAACAAGATAAATTTCTGGTTATCTGCACAATTTTCTTATACCTCAATGCTTTAACATTTGTCTGTGTAAACTATATCAAAAATACCATTTTCATCCTAAGATCATACTACAATGATAGAAAATGATTATCATTCATACTTCTTCTCTTTCCTCAACATTTTAACAACTCCCCAATTTACATGTAAGCATGTCAAAGGAAACATAGAAAATGTTCCATTGTCATCATCTGATGCTACATTGAAGAGGGAAGGAGAGAAAAGGTTTGGGAAAACATTGAGACAAAAGAAGAAACTGCTGATAACAAACAGTTTCTCATTTTGTCTCAATATTTTCTGTGTTGTTTTATACATAATTTTTTTATCTTTCGCAACATCTCTTTGACACCAACAACAGCTTTCAAATTGGATCACCCTAAAATTTTGCCATTTGGGAAAGAGTTACTATCTTTCTTTGATAGGCATGTAAAATCAGACCAAGAAAATATTCCTTTTTCATCAACTCATCCTACAACATTAAAGGGAAAAGAGAAATCACTGATTATCCTAATAAATTTCTTTCCACCCAAATGTGTTTTAATCTCTCTGCATGAGGTTTTTCAAAATTAATCAGACCAAGAAATAATTCTCCTTTCATCACCTCATCCCCCCAACATTAAGGAAACAAATAAATTACTGGTTATCCAAATAAACTTATCCCCCCAGTCTTTCAACAGCTCTCTGTGTAAGGCATGTCAATTCAGATCAAAGGAATATTCCATTTTCATTACTTCAACCTACAGTAATGATAGAAAGAGGAATTAAATATTGTCATTTTCTTATTTTCTCTCAATGGTATAAAATCTTCCTGTATGAGACATGGTTATCTGAATGAGACTTTTTTCCCCATTTATGTTTTTAACAGCTGTGTGTGTTAAGCAAATAGAATAAACCCATGAATTTTTGTGACAAACACTTAATTGGGGAGCAAAAACTGTCTATGGCGGCTTATCAACTGGTCCTATTACACTGACCGAAAAAGAGATATTGATTAGTAATTGAACTTTCTTCTTTTCCCTCATGGTTTCATCAGCTTAAGCACTGTGTTTGGCAAATCAAATCAAAACCAAGAAAACATTCCCTTTTTAATCAACTGGTCCTGTTGCACTGAAGGAAAAGGAGAAAAACAGATTATGAGTGACATTTTCTTCTTTTTTCTCTGCGTTTCACAACTTCCTGTGTTGGGCAAATCAAATCAGACTAAGAAAACATTCTGTTTTTTATCAACTGGTCCTATTACACTAAAGGAAAAACAGAAACAAAAATTTCTTCTTTTCCCTCAATGTTTCATCATCCACCTGTGTTCAAGGGCAATTAAAATTAGACCAAAAAATCCTTTTTTAATCAACTGATCCTATAACCCTGAAGGAAAAAGAGAAAATGATTATTGGTGACATTTTCTTCTTTTCACCTATTGTTTCATCAACTTCCTGTGATGGGAAAATCAAGAAACTTATAAGACCAAGAAGACATTCCATTTTTTAATAAACCAGTCCTATAACACTAAAGGAAAAGGAAAAATTGAGTATTAGTAACATTCCCCTCCTTCCCCCAAATATTTCATCATATTCCTATGTTAGGCAAATCAAATCAGACCAAGAGGACATTCTTTTAAAAACAAATGGTCCTGTAACACTGAAAGAAAAATAGAAATAATAAGTGGTATTTCTTCTTTCCTTCAATGTTTTGTCAGCTTTCTATTTTGGACATGTATCAAATTAAAGACCAAGAAAACACTCCATTTTTATCAATTATTCCTACATCACTGAAGAAAATAAATGTGACCCGTCATGCTAAAAGGGACCTTATCCGAATACCAAAACTACAAATTTCGACATACTTTTTAGACTCAGCACGTGTAAACCAGATACTGTATTCGAAAAATGATCGTATAGTAAGATAGGGAAAACATTCCAGATATAAAAAAGTACATACAAGTGAAAAGTGTCGGCCCTAGTCTGGCTGCGCGGACTGCGCAGACTGACTAGGGTCGATATTTTTCACACACCCGATAAGGTCCCTTTTAGTGCGACGGGTCACAAATATATTTATAATATATATGTCATTTTTCTTTATTCCATAAATATTCCTGAATTAGACATGACAAATCAGACAAGAAAATATTCCCCTTCAATCATCTCATCCAAAAACATTAAGGAAACAAGAGATATTGCTTATCATCCGCACAAACTTCTTTGCCCCAATGTTTTACAGTTTGCTTAGCAAGGTATAACAAATCAGACAATTTTTTTTTATATTTTCACCTATTACATTGAGAGAAAAAGAGAAATTGCTGGTTGTCTGCATATACTCCTTTTTCCTCAATGCTTTAGCAACTTTCCTTGTAAGGCATATCACAGACAAAAATATTCTATTTTCATCACCTGATCCTATAACATTGATAGAAAAGGATAAAATGTTATTTGGCATTTTCTTCTCTTCCCGCAACATTTTAACATCTTACTTAGTTGGCTATGTCAAAGGCATGTGAAAGAAGACAAAGCAAATATTCCATTTTCATCATCTGATGCTAGAATATTAAAGGTACAAGAGAAAATGCTTATTATCAATCTTTTTTCTCCATGATCTAACATATGTCTGAATTCAAGACAGGGAATCATGTATGACACAGCAAAAAGAACAACAATTGCAGAAAATCTTCAATGAATATTTAAATATGACAGACTTGAATTTGATTTGAAGCAGATAATTGTGTAAACATGTCAGAAATTAGTAGGGACTATAGATGGATCTATCGATCAAATTAATTGTAAAGATCTGTTTTAAACAAGATGTGTTTGTGAAATACAAATGCCCCCGAAATGGCCATTTTTGTAAAATGTTAAGTTTTCGTAGAGTAAAGGGTTGATAAGGGTTAACAGATGACCTTGAGGAAGGTCAAACTACATGGAACAGATAGATATTATTGAAAGGAAGTTGCATACCAAATTTGAGCTTTGTATGTCAAATACTTTTGGAGAAAAGTCCAATGTTAAGTTTTCGGAGTAAAATGTTAAGTTTTCGTAGAGTAAAGGGTTGATAAGGGTTAAGTGATGACCTTGAGGAAGGTCAAATTGCATAGAACAGATAGATATCATTGACAGAAACTTACATACCACATTTGAGCTTTGTATGTGAAATACTTTTGGAGAAAAGGCCAATGTTAAGTTTTCATGTTAAGTTTTTGGACAGACAGACGGACGGACGGACGGACGGACAGACAGACGGACGGACATGAGTAAAACAATATGCCCCCGATCTCTAGATACGGGGTGCATAAAAAGCTATTAACTCTTTCCCCAAGCAACAAAATTTTAGTGTGGTCCTATTTGAAAGCAGCTACAAATGACAAAATGTATGCTGATAAAATATGAATTGCTGCATGAGAAAGCACAGGAAATAATTTTGAGAAGAAAATGCTGATAACCAGATTTTTCTCCTTTTGTCTTAAAGATTTCCCAAGCCTATCCTCTTAGAGATGTCAAAACCAGGGAGGCTGGTCTTGTTTGGGAGAGAGTTAGCAAATCAACTAAAATAACATTTTCCTCAGCAGTGTTTAACGGTTAACCCATTACAAACAACAAAATTTTAGCCTAGTTTTAAAACTCATAGGTGTTGCAGACGACAATTTTCACTGAACAAAATTTTTTTGGTCTTTCTTTGTAGAAAACATTGTGGGAAATGAAGAAATTGAATGTCACAAGCAATTACTTCATTTTCCACAATGTTTTCCAAAGCCTTTATTTTGTGGGGCATCCACAAGCGTCAATGTGTGGGAAAGGGTTAAAAGATCTATTACATTCAGAGAACATGCGTGGCCTTGTTTTATCATCTCTACTTTGAACCATTTTTAAATCGTTATTTAACAGAATTATTTAAGATTTTCTGCATTTATTGTTGTTTTTGTGACTCCTCTCTGTGGTGCGTAGCAAACCATAAACTGGCGGAAAAAGAAATGAATGATTATTTGCATAATCATTCTTTTTCCTCAACATTTGAACAACTTCCTGTGTTAGGCATGTCAAAAGAGACCAGGGAAATATAAAAAATTTTCATTATGATCCTGCAATATAGGGGGAACAAAAAAAATCTGATAATCTACATGTATTCCCTTTTCCTCAATGATTTAACAGCTTCCTGTGCTATGTATACCAAATCAAAACAAGCAAGTGCTGTCAGAGACATTATAATAAATACTTCCATAATAAGTGTTTATCACAAGAAAATATTACTTTACTTGAAATGCAATTCAGAATGAAGCTGTTTATCATACTCAACAAAATAATGGTTGGTAATAATTCTAGTTTAATCGAGGACTCAAAAGGTAGTCAAATCCTAATGAGAATTCATGGGACGTCGGAATAATATGGGCGACATCATAAACAATCCCTGCTGGAACGCTCCAGTGGGCCCAGCCCAATGTTTACGACATCGCCTGAAAAGGTTCGGATATGTAAGGAATGTAAATCCCTGTGAAAAATTCATTTTAGTTCGAGAACTGTTCTAGAGCGTTAAATGGCAGTTCTAGAACTGTTCTATAACTGCCACTGAACAATCTAGAATTTTTTAGAACATTTCTAGATCTAGAAATGCTTTCTTGAACTTTTTCGCAGGGGAGTGCCACCCACCCAAGGAACATTTCTGCAAAGTTTGGTCAAAATTGGTCAACTAGTTTGAGAGGAGACAATTTTAAAAGAAAAAGTAACACATGGACGGACAGACGCACATACAGACACACAACAGACACAACCTCATGACAATAGCTGGCTGGTCTTCAGCCAGTGGAGCTAAAATGATTGGTACAGATAGTGGCATTTTCTTATCTTCCATCAGTGTTTACCAGAGGTCATAGATCTACGCCTTCATCACATTATCCTTAAATATTGATAGATAACCAAAATTATGAAACTGATGATAATTGTTTTTTACTCTTTTTCTTCAATGTTTATCCCTCTTCCAAACATTGAAATTTGAGGGGGTTCACTTCAAAAACTACTACAGACAACAAAGTGAAATGCAAATGATGTTTGTGTAGCTCTGAAATGTTGAGATTGGAGGATAAAATGCTGGTGACCAGCATTTTTTCTACTGTAACAATGTTTGACTAAGCCTATTCTAACATGGTGGGGAGTCATGTGACACAACAATGGTAGAAAATCTTCTATAACTTTGTTGATATGTGACCCATTAATGATTTGAAAGTTGTTTGAATCAGAGAATGCAGAAAAATTGTCAGGAAATTTTGAAGTCGGCTGATAAAAAAGTTTTGATGGTTGTCAATAATTTTTTTATCAGCTGATTTTTTTAAAGATTTACCATGTGCAGCTATTTTCTGCATTTGCATACCTTAACTCTGCTTCTGACCAAATCCATATTGGATATCAACATAGTTACTGGAGATTTTCTGAATTGGTTATTATGTCCTATGATTCCCCACCATGTTCTAAAATGGACATGTCAAAACCAGGGCTTGTTTGGGACAGAGTAAAAAGCTTCTTAATGCTTAGCCTAGGGTTCCCACTGCCGATCTGATCAACTCGATCAACACGACCACCTAATTTACCCGATCAAGCCCGACCAAATGTGTATACACGACTTCTTCTCGATCTCTAGTCGATCAAACTAGACCCCCGCCCGAGCACTCCCGATCATTTCCCGATTGAAGCCCGACCATCTTTCCGATGTCTACCTGATCACCTCGTACTTAATTCGAGCCCTACACGATCAATACCCGACCATCTCAATCTGTACACGACCAGATCAAGCTGATTCTATATTCTAGGTGTTCTGAATGAAAATCGTTTTGCAGCGTCTGTGATTATCACATATTCATAATAAGTTCATTATATTGTCAGTTTAAATATGTACACATAATCTAAATGTGACGTAAATGTACTTTTAGCTCGACTCATCCTTAATCTGATTAGATATAAAGATTAATGCATTCTTTTAGGTGTTTAATACCATTATATGAATTGTGCCTGTTTTGTCTCAGTGCGGGGAATCACGTGAAACACAATTTCGGACAATTTCAATATTTCTGTTAATTAACTCTGCGCGGGATCTCGTGCAGTTTGTACACATTTTTTTCCACACAATCTAGTGTTCCCACTGCCGACCAGATCAACTCGATCAAGCGGTCGAATACAGGTTGAGCTAAGGTCTGCAAGAGTGATCGGGAGCGGTCGAGATGATCGAAATTGATTTGCATCGCTCAGGCTTCCTACTCGAGTGTTTTGACATGCAAAAACAGTCGAGTGTGATCGAGTACAAAAATGATCGAAAAGCTATTGTGTATTGATCGGGTAGAAGATCTACCTTGTCGTGAATCAGTCGGGTCTGGAGATTGAGTGTGATCGGGAAGATAATTTGTATTCCGACCTGCACCAAGCGTGTACTCCATTACCTCGACTTTTACTCGAGTAATTTCCGACCACACCCCGATCAACTCTACCTCTGATTCATCTGTTCACTCAATCAAATCGGATGAAGAGGTCGGGTTTGATCAACTAGAGATCGAGAAGAAGTCATATGGTCGGGATTGATCGAGTGCACTTAAGCGATCCAGTAGATCGAGTTGCTCCCCTGCCATAGAGCAGTTGGAAGCACTCGATCACCTCGACTTGTACGAGTTATTCCCGAACGCATTCCCGATCAACTCGACTTCTGCTCCAACTGTTCATCCAATCAAATCCCGGTAAAAGATATCGACTCGAGCACACACAATCTCTACTCAAGTGATTGCCGATCAGTTCGATCTTCTATACGATCGATACTCGAGCATCTTCCCGATGTGTTTTCTACACGACCGCTACACGGATTTTTTTGACGTGTCAAGACAAGTTGGCAGGATTACCGATCGATGCAGACCAAACTAGACCATCTCGACTTATCCCGATCACCCTTGCCGACCGACGTCGACCGGTACTCAATCGCTTGGTCAGGTTTGATCAAGTTAATTTGATCGGCAGTGGGAACCTAGCATTAGTTACAATTAATGTAAAGTTTAATTAACAACTTATAAATTCCATATTTTTCAACACCTGATCCTGTAAGATTGAAGGGAAAAGAGAAATGCTAGTTTTCAATACTTTCATCATTTACCTCAATGCTTGAACATTCTGAATTAAGGCAAACCACCCATATAATGAAATTCATGTGACATTGGAATTCTTTGTGTGACATTGTAAATATTTGTTACAAATCTGATCTATGTGCGCACATTACAGGCCCGTAGGAAGCAATTTCATATTGGGGTGGCTAAAGCCCCAGTGTCTGAATATTGGGGGGCTAAATTGGATTTTCTCTAAATTTTCAGTGTGAAATAAGGAAAATTCGGCATTTTTGCTCAACATTGGGTGCGCTAAGCCCCCCCCCCCCCAACCCCCTATTCCTGCGGGCCTGCATTATGTATTAGAAATAAAATATTTATATCTACTAACTACCACCAAAAGTTTACAATGTCACTAAAAAACTTCCAATGTTACATTGATCTCATTAGGGGTGAACTACCTTAATAAATGCTTAAGAAGTTTTCAAGCACTGTCATTTCATAAACCAATTACAAAACAGCAAAATTTTAAACTTGTGAGTGGTCCAGATTCAAAGGAATTGCAGATGACACTTTAAGCCAATTTTAATATTTTTGGTCTTTATGGATAAAAAATGTCTTCATTTTACACAATGTTTTCAAATGCCTTTATATTGTGGGGCATCAAAAGCATCCTTATGTGGGAAAGAATTCAAAGGGTTAAAACTTAAAATCAATGAAAACTGGAAAATAATTGATATTATAAATTGCATATCAAACAGCAATGAGCATATAGCTGTCAATCTTACTCTTGTCGAGACTCGAACCCGAAACTCCCAGTTTTCCAGGCGTTTTAATGTTAAAACTACAAGATTTCTCCCCGAGCTTTGACTTGTTATTTGTTACTATATGTATGATATCCAAATATCAGTTTTTCATCTTGAATATTGTGCTAAAAAATAGACTGGGTGTACCATTATGTTTTGATAAACCGTCAATGTTGTTAGAAAATCTCCTAACCACAGCTTGTGATTCAAGCCGTAGTTACAATATTTTATAACAGCACCCACGAAATATTACTTGTTTGTCCAAAATTACATCACGTTTAACTGGATAAAATCTTTCCCTATTATAAATAGATTCCTAAAGCTTCTAACAGCATAATTATTATAGTAGTCCTCAGTCTCTCTGCATCTCTCTTTTTCTCTCTCTTATTTCTAGTCTCATGCTCTGTGTTTCTGTCTGTCTCTTATTCAGTCATGCTCTCATTCTTCATCTGTTTGTCCCCAGTGGCGGATCCAGAGGGGTTCGGGGGTTCAAATGAACCCCCCTCTGAAGTCTAATAATTTCATTTTCATGCAGAAATATTCAGTCAAAATTGTAAAATAACAGGAAAACGAACCCCCAGGGCCCTAATTGTAAATTCGAACCCCCCTTTCAGAAATCCTGGATCCGCCGCTGGTCCCTGAATATCTCAGGCCCCTAGGAACAGGGGGGCTAGGGGGGCTTAGTCCCCCTCAAATTGGCCAAGAATGCCTAATTTTCTTCATTTTACACTGAAAATTTTGGGAAAATCCAAATTAGCCCCCCCCCATTTTCAGGACAAGGGCTTTAGCCTTTAGCCCCCCCATATGAAATTGCTTCCTACAGGCCTGAATCTACTAGCTCCATTTCTCTCTCTGTCTTTCATTCTCTCTTTTTAGGGTATAGTATACTATAGTTTTACCACTTCCCAATCAAGACCTGGTTTGGCATCCCGACCAGAAAAGACTTGAGAAGAAAACATCGAGGAAAAGAATGCCAAAAACCAGCATTTTATTTGTTTGTCTCAATATTTTCTTGACAATATTATTCACAAATATCCTATCTTTATCAACATTATTTTTTTGGTCTGCACAGCAGCTTTTGAATTTGGCCATCCTAAAATGTTGTTGTTTCTTCTCAGGAAAGGATTAATGCATGCACTCAGCGTTTTTTCTGGCCAATTGGGAAAGGTACCTGTACCCCTACAATTGGGAATTTTTCGCATCGCGAATTCTTCAAAATTGGGAAAAAATCGAGCCGCGAAATCTTCAAATTGGGAAAAGATTTATTTGCAAAATCAATGAATAGGGAATCTTTTAAGTGCATCTTATATTCTATCATTAAGGGTTAAATTCTGCACAACAATCTTTACAAACCATTTTAAGGTCTAGGAAGCTACTAGTGAACATATATTTAGAGGTTTTAGACTCTCTATCTTTTCTAGCTATTATATAAGTGGTCTGTTGCTTAGACCTTTTGATTTGGATCTTTCTAAAAAGAATTTAAGTTCTCAGTGTTTGGATGTAGTGGCAATTAAAATTAAGCATTGATTGAGATATTTCCAGCCAAATTAAAATGCATTGGCCATTGGGAACGGCACATAAGCTGATTGGGAACGGTAGATATGGAAATTGGGAAACGGCATGTACTAAAATTGGGAAGAGCCTGTAGTAATTGGGAAAGGTTCCTTTTACCGGTACTAGTAATAGAAGGAAAAAAATCCCTGGCACTAAGGCTTACGTCGGGGGCGGTTCGGAACCCCTGCATTTTACAAGGCGTTTATATCTTGTCATAAACTGACATTGGCATTGCGACGTGGACAATTCTACTGTACATGAGGCAATGAACTCTTAGCTCTTCATTGTACTAACAGTACTATACATGTAATTTCGTTAAAATGGCCCCACGACCACGTCACCAGAAAAAAAATGTATGTGGAAGGGTCAACGTCTTTGTACAGTCTTATGTCGGGGGCCGCGCCCCCGAACCCCTGCTGTTCGCAAACTGTTTATAATATCTTGTCTTATACATCTAGTAATATATCCGTGTTGTCTAATCGAAAGGGAGGTCAAAACAAAAATGGCGTCGTAAAAGTGATATGTCAAAATAAAGTACTCGAGGATATTGCTACACTGGCATATCAAGAAGGGGATTAGATTCGGGTGGGTTCAATGGACACCGGGCATGATACACTAAGTGACTTTGTACACTGGGCAATGGCGGTTCCAGAAGGGGATTGAATACCGTAAGGTTTAAAAGAAACCTGAGCATGATAATATGCTTATTGCTTAAACCTGAAATGAATCTTCGTTTTGTTTATTATCATCCATAATGTCATTTTCAACATTTTTCTTCTTACTTCGATTGTTGCGTAAAAAAAATTAACTAGATCTAGATCTATGCATGGGAAACAAACAAGTAACAAATTAAAAACACGACTTACCTTTTGAAATATGGTTGTTTAGATTTACAATCAGTTTCTAATGATTCTGACCATTTTAAGCAAAATCCTTCAATTGGCATTGAGGTCGAAAACGAAAACTCGTTACATTTCACAAATAATCACTTATTCTACCATTTCTTACCATTTCTTACCACTGTAGACATCTATGTAGGCAACGTCTGCCTTTCTTGATGCTTTATGATATCGTCACTGGCATTGCTTCCAGGAGTGTAGCATGACGGGTGGAATTTGATGGGATTGTCCTTCCAGTGTGAGTTGAGTTGACTCTTGAAGCTGTTTAGGGAGGGTGCCAGCACTATTCTGTCAGGTAGACTGTTCCATATGTTCACAATGCGATTTGTGAAGAAATTTTTTCTAACATCCAACCTTGCTCGGTTTTTGAACAATTTAAGTGAATTACCCCTTGTCACAGGATTTGTTGTTAATTTAAAGAACTTTTCTTTATTGACATTTTCAATGTTATGTATAATCTTGTATACTTGGTTTAAATCTGCTCTAATTCTGCGGTATTCTAATGTTGGTAACCCGAGTTTCAAGAGACGATCCGTATAATTTAAATTCTTCAGATAAGGTACCATTTTTGTTGCTCTACGTTGAACATTTTCTAGAGCAATGACATCCATTTGTAATGAGGTGCCCACACACAGCTAGAGTATTCGAGATGAGGTCTGACTATAGACTTATAAAGTGAAAGAAACATTTCTTTATTGGTAGCCGATCTTGAGATCGGCTACCGTTGTAATAATTCTAAAATATTAACATGGGGAGTTGGGGAGGTGACTATTTTACAAAATGTTCAACATATTGGTTGAAACTGGTTAAATTGCACGTTGATGATAATTGTTACATTGTCAACATGTTTGTTTTTACATGCTAACACCATTTACGAGGAAATACAATGCATAAACATGCATTTGTATATTATTTTATTTTCCTCCAGATGCGAATTACTAACCGCTCAATCACGTGACCAGATCGGTCCATAGAAATACCGATACACACGAAGAACTGAAACGCATCATATTAACTATTGTTGTCTTTGCTCAATAATAGCAAGAAGAAAATTTTGTATGAAATATTGAATGAATGACGGTAATATATATACGCTATGAACTGATCCGTTTAAAAATCGATTCTGTGAATGTGTTTTGGTATTTACTAACGCGTTTCGGTATTTCTACAGACCCACATTTCAGGGGCGGTAACTAGTCTAATCTGATGATGAATACTACTTTATATATAATATTACTAACACATCTAATTTGTAGAATGCTCTGTGGCGTAATGGATAGAACGGAACTCCCAGACACTTTTTTGTTTATTGTTACGTGGGTTCGATACCCATCCACGCTTGATTTTTTTCTTCTTTTTTCCCCTTTTTGTACTTTTTTTACATCAATAAGAAAGTTATCATACATATTCTCTCTGTACGTTTTACTGTTTTTACTAATGCGTTTGGGTATTTCTTAGGAACAACTGACTGATTTCAGGGACGTTTACCAATCTAATCTGATGAATATACTTCTATATTTATTTTCATCTAATTTACACCAATTATTTGGATGTGTCACAGTGGCCTAATGGGTAGAGCTGAATGCTGATACACTTTTGTGTTTTTGTTATGTGGGTTCGAAACCCATCCACGCATGATTTTTTTTTCTTTTTTCCTCTTTTTGTACATTTTTAAATCAATAAGACAGAACTTTATCATATATTCTCTCTGCACGCTTTACTTTTTTTTATTAAAATATTCTATGAAAAATACTTTAAATTGTTTTCAACCGGATTGACCAATTGTTTAAATTGTTTTCAACCCGATTGACCAATCAAGTGTAACCACGCGACGCTTTAATCTGGTACCCATCATATCAAAATAGAACTACCACGTATTGGTATCGGAGATGAAAACCAGCCTTGATCCGCTTCTAATCAATTGACCAATCAGGTGACACTTGGGCTGCGTTCAGTAAGACAAAACGTTAGCCGTTTCATTCGGAATACTCGGTCAATTTTCTTAATTTTGTGTCAAAGAAGTTGCGACTGTTGCTAACACGAGGGAACGTTTTGTCTTACTGAACGCAGGGCTGGATTTACCAATCACATCACACATAAACGCGCGCACCCTCGCCATTTCGACATTTGACGACGAGACAGCAACGGAGAAACATGGTAAGAAATGTTCTGGGGAATTTCCATCAGGGTTGCAATATTTGTGCTCCATATAATGGCTTACAATGTACAGCCATGTCATCGGTGGCTTTATTGGCATTTTTTCCATTTTTATAATAATGAGCCGGTTAATGAGCAGCTGAGATTATTCACTGCACAAGAATTTGACGATGTTTTGTTTCAGGGGAATGCGCTCTATGCACGCGTTGTAGAGCAAATTCGTATTCCAAGATATTTGTCGCATAACGAACTGCCGAATTCGTACAGTTTTTGCGGCCGTACTTACGAGATAGAATATTTTACTGATCACTTTTTTGGGTCCGTAAATTTTTTGACGAATCAAGATTTCTAACGGCATTTCTTGACGCAATCTCGCAAGCTGTTATATTGTCACCACTGAATATTTTAACGTTAAATGACCTTACAATAGCGCTATACATACAGCAAGAAACTAACCAATTTTTCATTTTTTTATTCTCACCAAAGAAATAGTCTTGGGCAATATAGTCAATATGGTATGTCTGTGTTGTTGGTTTTTGACAATTTAGACGAGTTGGTCGACTTGCACAGTCAATACTCGGGTAATTTGTATAAATTAACCCCTGTCTCATTTAAATTAAATTCAAATGAAGTGGCTGATAGTGTGCTAAATTATGTAAGACCTGGTAGCACAAGTTTTGTCTCCACATTTCACCAGACAATTGATTCTGAAAGTATTGACACTGAACAACCCAAAATTACCATGCATGCATATGCAGCAAATGGTTCCATGTTGGAACAGTCAACCCATTCAGTTAATTCAAACCAAATGTCAGAATATCAGACTGACCAGATTGTTCCATTTGTATCTAAGGATCATATGTATAGTAGAAAAAAAAACTATCAAGAAGTGTAGAAGGTCAAGAAGGCGAAAAACTTCAATTATAAGCGTGACAAATGACACTGATACTGTCTCGACTGTAAACTCTTTATATGACATGTTGGATGTGGGATATGTATGCAATGTATCGTCAACTGTCGATTTGACATTCATTGATTATGAATTGAGCAGCAAGCATTTTTCAATTTGTGAGAAGAATATAAGAATGAAGCCAGAGCATAAATGTGAATGCTGTTTTCGAATATTATATACAGACCAGCTGTTAAAAATTAAAATATCAGATGACTGCTGTTCTGCATGTTTTTGCGCTATCTCGAGGAATCACATACCAAGCATATCCTTCACATACAATAATATTGATCCAGGATTGATTCATGAAGAACTTTTAGGTCTTTCAAATGTTGAGAAGCGTCTGATTTGTCTTATAAATGTTTTTATGTCAGTAATATTGTTGTCCGGTGGTCAATATGCTGAAAAAGGTTTGATTTTAAATTTGCCTGCACTAACTAGAGATATTATTCATAAATTACCCTTCAATGATGACGTTTCGCATATAACAGTTGCATTTGAAAACACAGCATTGCACCCTACAGCTGTGAATAGTCATACAGTTTCAGTGTTTAAACTTAAACGTGCTTTGCAATGGCTATTAGAAAACAATCCTCTGTATTGCAACGTAAGCCTAAATTTAGATGACAACAGTAATGTATGTTCAAATTTACACAATGAACAGGATATTTTGAATCACGAAATAGAAGAATGTGTTATGGTGCCTGTGAATCCATCTAGAAACTGTGTACTGAATAATGTTTTGAGTAATCAACATATCAATATTCCCCCCATACCAATTTTCCTTTAAATGTTTTGGAAACATGCAGCGGTGAGGAAATGGCTTTTCCTTGGCTTTTCCCTTCAGGATGTAATGGTTTTAAGGTGAATCCTGAAAGGCCTCTAAAATTAAATCCTAATATGTACTTCAGGACAAGGCTGTACAATTATGACTCAAGACGTCGAAAAAATATCACATATCTTTTACAAACAGCTGTTGCATATGATTTATCCTGCTTAAAGTCAGCTATTAATATTCGTATGAAAATAAGTCATTCACAAAATAACTGTTCTCAACCAGTTTCTCTTGGGAATTTAAGGAATTTAAATGAGAATCCAGAACTTCTTGAGAATTCATATATGTTTATAAAAAAATTAAAGGGACTGTTGCATATCTCAGAAATATGCTAAATGACTTACTGTCCATGTTTCGGTGTTTAGGTCCTCCTACTCTGTTTTTGACTTTATCTGCTGAAGACTTGCATTGGCCAGAATTAGGCATGACTTTGGAAGGTTTGACCTTTGATGATGCTTTGGAAAAACATTTTTAGGTCAATGCGAAATGACCCAGTTCTTACTGCTACACATTTTGAGAGGTGATTTCGATTTTTGATGAAAAATGTTATTCTCTCAGACTCCAAACCTCTTGGTGAAATAGTGGACTACTTTGCTCGCGTTGAGTTTCAGAATAGGGACAGTCCGCACATCCACATGTTTTTATGGTTGGCTAATGTTCCGCTTGTTGCTCATGTCACCATGTTGACACGCAGATACACTTTCAATTGATGCTAACCAAAAAATTGTCGGCTACTTTGATGCTATGCATCACAAATTTGTCTTGTCCATGTATGTAAAGCTTCTAAATATTAAACCAATATTTCTGTTTGCAATTTTAATTTTGTTGTTGATATGTTCTGTAAATTTCAGGTTGGTGTCTACAGTAATTCCAAGATCCTTTTCACTTTGGACTTCTTCTACAATGACTTTTTCATCACCTATTTTCATTTTATACTGAGAATCTGTGATTCTTTTGCCAATATGTAGGTGCTTGCATTTCTTGACATTGTAATACATTTTCCAGTCTTCCCCCCATTTAACGGCATCATCTAGCCCCTTTTGAAGATCCGAAACATCATGATCCGAGCTGATACTGTTGTACAGTTTTGAATCATCAGCAAAAAGCTTTTTTTGGACTGATAGAACGTCTGGTAAGTCATTAATATAAAGAAGAAAAAGTACCGGGCCAAGGACACTACCCTGAGGAATTCCACTTGTTATTAATGACTTAGATGATTTGGCTCCATTTACTACAACTTGCTGTGTTCTATTTGATAAGAAATTTGAGATCCATTGGTGTAATTTTCCCCGTATACCATAAGACCAGACTTTTTTCAGCAATCTTTTGTGGGGAACCTTATCAAAGGCTTTGCTGAAATCTAAATAAATTACATCCACGCTTTTATCTTCATCTAAATATTTGGTTATGTCCTCAAGGAATTCTAGAAGGTTTGTTGTACATGAACGACCTTTAATAAACCCATGCTGATCCCCAGAAAAAAGATTATTGACAGTCATGTGCTCCACTAATTCATCCCTTATGATCCGTTCTAAAATTTTGCCTGGCACTGACGTAAGACTTATCGGACGATAATTTTCAACTTTTGCTTTTGGACCTCCTTTCAAAATTGCAGATATGTTTGCCTCTTTCCAATGTTGAGGTACTATCCCTTCATCAAGTGATTTTCTATAAATGATTTGTAGTGGGTCAACTAATGTAGCTTTGCATTCCTTCAATAGTTTCGGATGGAAAACGTCTGGACCATTTGACTTTGTTTGTTTCAATCTGTCAAATGCTTTTTGGATTTTTTCTTCAGTGATCTCAATGTCTGATAGCTCTTCTTGAAAATTCCTATCATCAAAATCTGGGAGTGGATCATTCCCTTCATTTTCAAAAACGCTGGTGAAATAGGTATTCAATAAATCAGCTCTCATTTCATCGTCAACTGTAAGCTCCCCATTCGGTTGTTCGAGACATCCCAATCCTGTTTTGGTTTTCATCTTTGAGCGAATATAGCTCCAAAACAATTTACTGTCACATTTAATCTTTGCAGCTAAGTTTTTTTCGTAAGTGTATTTCTCTTTGCGGATTTCTGACTTTACTGTATTACTAGCTTGGCGATAATTTGAGTAATCTTCTTCTTTCTTTGTATTCTTGTATTTAAGCCATCTTGATTTCTTTGTCTTTATTGCTTTCTGGCATACTCGATTTACGAACCGCTGTTGATTTGATGATCCATGGGTGATCTTTGTCTCTGGTATGTTTTTCTTCGCCACTTTGGTAGTTTTTTCACTAAAGATCTCCCATGAAGCCTCAGTATCAAGTTCAGATAGTAAATCAGACCAATTTATTTGTGACAATTCATCATTTATTTTTTCAAAATCGCCTTTATTGAAGTTAAGTTTGTCTGAGGTGGATTTTTTTAACACAGTATAACATTCATATTCGAAAAACAGTATGATGTGATCACTGGCTCCTAATGGTGGTAGTTCTTTGATTTCATTGACCATGTTTTCTTCATTTGTCAAAATTAAATCTATCAGGCTTGGTCGTTGGTTATCCCTGTATCTTGTAGGATTTTTTACGTGTTGGTAAAGAAAGCTATCTTTAACACTTTCCATGAATTGAAATGCTATGTGATTCTCATTTACTGAAGTGGTATAATTTTGCCAGTTAATTTCTTTTAGGTTAAAATCACCGGTTATTAATATATGACTGTAATTTTCTTCCTTTATCTCACTTATCAGCTTCAAGAGCTTTTGATTATTATCATTAGTGTTGTTAGGACTGCGATAAATACAACCAATCAATAACTTATCGGATCCTTTGAGTTTTAAACTGCACCACACAGAATCTTCGTATTCATTTTGCATTTTAATTTCATTGATCTGAAGCCCGATTTTTGAGTAGATTAGAACGCCTCTACCATTTTTAAGATTAGAAATGGTTATATCGTATCCACTGAGTTTATATAGATCCACACTTTTTTCGAAAGTACTGTTTTTTGGAAACACCTCAGTCAAGAAAATGATATCAATCATTTTTTCATTTGCTAATTGTTCCAGTTCTACTAGTTTTGTTTGAGTCAGGCAATCGCAATTACTGTACAAGCACTTCAAATTTTCAATATCTAAAAAACCTTTATTTACAGGGTTAAAATCTAAAATTCTGTTTAATTTTTTCCTGTTTGTTGCCCTATCGGCCTATGGTCTAGTGGACCATTACCAATCCAAGCACCACCCGGTAGTGTGACATCCTCAACATTTAAATTGTCCACTAAGGTCGAGTTAGAGAAAGGGTTATTGGTTATATCTACTGTCCTGTTAAGGTGTGGCATTCTCCCCTGGGGTCTAATTGGACTCATGAACCTTTGTAGGTTGTTCATGTTTTCTGCTGTATTTCTAAACTGTTGAGGGTTTTCCATTACAGTAACGTTCATTTCTGACATTTCGTCCTGACCACCCTTTTCTTTTTTCTTTTTTTCTCTTTCTTCTTTTCTCAATTTTCTTTGTTCTGGGGTGAGATCTTTTGATATAATGGTCTCTTTTAGGTCCGCTGCTAATTTGTTTGGAATGTGTTTGGCGTTGTCTAAGAGACATTTACGTTGAGATTTGTCTGTCAACACTACTTTCATTGGCCTATCCTTTGTTTGACTTTTCTTCCCCAACCTGAAAATGGCCACTATGTTAGGTGTGTCGAGGCCAAGATCATTACAGATTTCGGTGAATACACGTTCGTCATATCTCTTGTTTTCCGTGTCAGTACTACCTCTGTTCTCTTTGACATTGAAAAGAACTAGATTCAGCTCTCTGCGCTTCCTGTCGTCCATTTCTTTGGATCTTGCCATGACAATTTCTTCTACGCTCTTCTGAACACTACTTAGCACTTCTTCTTTCATCTCTGCTATACTTTCTTTTATTTGGTCCTGTGTGCTATTTTCAACTGCTGACAACCTATTTTCTATTGATGAGATTTTGTTTCCATGGTTACGTTCAATGTTTCTCATGCTCTGGGCAATGTTTTCCAGGGTAGGGAATGTAGATTTACAGCCCCTGCACGTCCACAAGAGACCACAACTATCATCTCTGTTTAGTATTTCAAGTAGCTCCTTACTCACTCTCGCACACTTTAGGCAGAAGCCCAAGCTACAACCGGAGCATTTAATTTGTTCAGCAGAGTTACTGTTACATATATTGCACTCTGACAAATTTTCATTTGATCCGATACGCGATCGTTTTCTAGCATTTAGCTCGGCAGGATCTGCTATGTTATCATCAGATTCGTATTGATCTGCATGATTTGATTCAGGTTTTTGGTTGGACCCGGTTTTTGTTTTGGATGACGCTATTTCGCTCACTTGTAGTACTTAGTGATTTAGTTATTGCAGAGAGAGCAATTCTCCCACACAGTATCACTTAGTTTTTTTTTTTTTTTTTTTTTTTTTTTTTTTTTTTTCAGTTAAACACCTTTACATATAATATTGTATTGACCGAGATTTATTGTAGAGAGAGCAATTCTCCCATACAAGTGGTCAATACACTTTATTTGTAGCAGAAAATATTTATGTTTTCTGACAGTTTTCTGAGCCAGTATTTACTTAATAGTATGCCAGGATGCACACCATCGACAAATTGGTTAAAAATGTATCGCTTTGTATTGACACCTTGACGATTCGTACGATATTTAAGCAAGTCAATGTTGAATTTGGGTGATGTTTTGCTTAATTCTCTATTAAATTTTCTGATTTCTTCATTTAGAACTTCAATGTTTAAATGTAACTCTTTATCTTGCTCATCAAACAATTCTGGTGTCTTATGGCCTTTGCTCCTATTCCATTCCTGAATGCAATAGACTGGTATTTCTAGAAAAATTATGCTTACATCCTTAGATTTGGCAAGTTTTGCAATTTTTCTATATGCCGATATAGTCTCTGCAGCGGATCGAGTTGGATTGTCAACAATACTTATATATTTTCCATTTTTTGATGTTAGGTCGCAAGTTCCTGTCCATATATAGAGTGTTATAGCCTTGTGTTCTGATATCCAACTATCTATCTCAGACTTTACAAGCTCTAGCGCATCTTTAGTTGTTCTACCCCCTTTAGCATACCAAATGATTTGGTTCTCAAACGGCGTTATTGTTTGTCTCTTTAAATAGGACCCTTTACTGTCCGATATCACTAGAGGGGTTGACAATTTATCCGAGATCACGCGGACTATATTGCTAGGATTTGATAGGTATCTTCTTATTTTTGTGTCATTCATTTGGGTTTGGGTTTTATAATTATTTGTAGTAGTAACTCATTATTATTATTGTTATATTATTGTTATATGCATATCCACATTTGTTCATGCACAACAAAAAATATGACCTAATTCTAGATTAGATCAAACCCGGGTTATCTCAATCGATTTTAAAATTGAAGTTTTTTAAACATTATTAAAAACTCATAATTTTTAGATTTCACATAGTCATGTATGACAACAAGACTGATAATAGTCAACAATAACTGTCAAATTAGCCCACTTAGCTGCTTGATGGAAATATCGGACGCGAAAAAAAACCCTCCCGCTGTTATTTCATCATGGCGGCCATCATGGAAAATTCCTACCGCTGAAGATTAATCGATGCAAGTCACAATAAATTCCCTGTCAACCAAAATGTCAAACCAACTCCAAACATTTTTTCCCAGCGAGAAAATACCATTTTCCAACGAAAAAAACACTTCAAAAGCACTCACCTTGAGCAAACAATTGGGCGAGCTTGTTTGGGCCACTCCGTTGACACAGAATACTCCTTTTTGGAACCGAAAAGACATCAGATTTTAATGAAGAAGCTAAACAATGTATTTGACTGTTTTTTTAGAGATTTTGTAATGGTTTATTCTGCAATATTTATCTTGGTCAGTAACAAAACACACTTGATTGAACCGCATAATTACGAGTGAAAACGGAGTATGTCTAATCAAGTCCGACCCTTCTTAGCAACACCGCTTTCGTAAGAACAAGAGGTCCAAGATGGCCCTGTGTCGCTCACCTGAGAGAGCATTGAGACCTACATCATGTATGTGCAAACTTTAAAAAAAGTTAAAGTTTCTATTTAAAGTCTATTTTACTTTCGTATTCAACCGACTTTACACTTTAACCCACGATCACTGAGTCTCAAGTCGGCTGTTAACAGTCGGCGCCTTCGGCAGCCACCGCTCTTTAGCTTTCAACTCTCCCGTGTACCAATTTATACACCTGGGTGAAGGGGAGCAACATGGGGTAAGTTTTTTGCTCAGAAAAATTTCCGTGGCACTGGCGGGATTTGAACCCATGATCCCTCGATCCCAAAGCCCGCGTCTTACCATTAGTCCACGGCGCCCCAAAAAAGGCGCCCCTAAAAGCTCCATGGATTTTGTAAAAGGGTCATACGACAATAGCACACAATTAATTTCAAAACACATCAAATATTGTTAAAGATTTGTTTATCACAGTATCTGTGTTTAAAATTGGAAAACTCACAACATATTGTTGAAATTCCATTTCCAATTGTAAAACTGTTCCCTTTTTTCAAATCTAGAATCCCTCATCGTAGAGCTTATTAGTATAATGATAATTCGATTATTGTGACAGAGGCTTTTGAGACAACATAACACACCAAAGTTCTATTCACTTTTTTCTGTGCAAATACAACAATCTACGCCAAAGGGATAATTTTATACATTCAACAGCGCAATAAAGAGCTTTACAATTTGATATATACTTTTAGTTTGGAACACAGTCAACCCACAAAAATAGGAAAATATTCAATGAGCAGTCTAGGATTTGACTTTGTTTAATCTTTTCCTAATAGTGTAACATCAGAGCAGTCAGAGTATAATGCTGTTGTAAATGACAAATCAGATGTTGCATTCGTGTACAAAAGTGGAAAGAAAATGATTGGGCAAAAGGAACAAATGCAGGCTATCAGCATTTTCTCCTTTTGCCGTAACAATACATTATCGCCAACTTGTTCTATAAGTGAAGCAAAACCTATGTATGGTTAGGAAAGGCCCAAACAGAAAAGAAATAGAGTTCATATTTGAAAGGATTTGCATAAGACAAAATTGATATCGGTTAAGAATGGATTTGCGTACACAGGTAAAAATTCTAATAAATTACATGTGACAGTAGTGAATCTTTGGCTAGATGCTTATATTATGATAACAGGGGCATGTGCCAAGTTTTAGAACAATAGTATAAGTAGAAACAGAGATTTGACAAACTTGCACGCAAAAATTTACCCAAAGCGTTACGGCGACGTCCACACCCGGGTGACTAGAATATACTACGTATAGTCGCGCTATAAATGTCTGTTATTTGTCACTTGGATTTCTTTTGGAATAAAAACACCACTATGCTCTTCTTAACTGACAATGCTCCTTTACTTCAATGAGACAATTATTTTGGACCAACACAGTCAATTGTTCGAGTCTTGTCTATAGTAATTGTGACCTTCCATAGTTCCTGAAAAGGAAACAAAAATAACATATGTGACCCGTATCACTAAAAGGGACCTTATGAGAACTACAAAAATCCGAATTTTGACAAACTTGTCAGCCTCAGGCTCTCAGCACAGGTCAACCCGATCCGGCATGTTAGAAAAGAACTCATAATAAGATAGAAAACATTCCAGATTAAAAAAAATACATGTATAAAAGTGAAAAGTATCGGCCATAGTCTGGCTGCGCGGACTGCGCAGACTGACTAGGGTCGATACTTTTCACACTTCCCATAAGGTCCCTTTTAGCGCGACGGGTCACATATACATGTACATTTCAACCTCAATTCTTCTTTTCTAACCCACTCAAAAACAGCAAAGATTAAAGTGGTTCAATATGAAAGATGCTGCAGACAGCAAAATGGATGATGATAAAGATATGATTTGATATGATATTATTTGTACATGATATACATGTAGTAAAACACATATTGAAACAATAGGAGAAAGTCTTGTTTTCCTAGTATTGAAGGCTTTGGAAAATTATTGAGGCAAAAGAAGAAAATACTGAAAACAAGACTTTCTCATATTGCTTCAATATTTGTTGCACTACATGTAGGATATCATATACAAATAATATCATATCAAATCATATCTTTATCAACATTATTTTTCTTACCTGCAGCAGCTTTCATATTGTACCACCGTAATTTTTTGCTGTTTTTGAGTGGGTTATAAAGGAAGTTTCGAGGTTTGAATGTATGTTTTTGTTACATTTTCAGGAACTATGAAAGGTAACAAGTATTATTTCAATAATTTTCCAAAGCCTTCAATACTAGGAAAATTAAGAATGTCGCGTTTATGAAAAGGTTCAGCCCATAAACTAGTCCGAAATTTAGCTTTTTCAGTCAATACTGGATTTTTCTCTTTTGGTCCATCTGGGTAACAAAACATCGTGCAAAATGAAGAAATAGTAGTTTCATCATTTTCCACAATGTATTCTAAAGCCTTTATGTTGTTGGGCATCAAAAGTTGTCAATATGTGGAAATGGGTCCATATGTTGAGATCACATTCAGGAATAAAGATGGGAATTTACATAGCTAGTTGGAACTCAGTATGACATGGTTTAACCCTTTTTGAAAACAGTGCCAATTTTTGACAGACTTAAGAAAACGTTCAAGTAAAAGAAGATAATACTTGTTATCAGAATTTCCTACTTTTGTCTCAATAAATTATGTGTTATATTAAAACAAATCCTTTCTTTATCAGTCAAAATTGTGAGTTGTAGCAACTTTCTGCCATTCGGAAAATGGTTAAAACTTTCCAACACATCAAAATTTTATATCGGTCAAAAAAAGCCGCTGTCCACGTCAAATTAATTGTTTTCCATATGATATGGAGATGGTTTATATATCATGAGATGGTTTATATATCATGAGATGGTTTATATATCATGAGATGGTTTATATATCATGAGATGGTTTATATACGAGGGATGATCCAAAAGTAATGTCACAAACGTTGTTTTCGGTGATTTTATGAACGTATCGCTATGCAATTCCACATGCCGAACAATTAATATTCGTTTAATACATACACAAAAATTCATAAAGTTTGATTAAATATTTAAAAAATAAACCACATTTTTACATAGCGCATCGATGTCCAGCGCCGCACAACAAACAACGTCATTGACGTCAAAGTCTGCTCCTTCCCAAAAAATCGCCCTTCGTGTTTAATGCAATGTTCGTGGCGTTCGACACACTTCATAAATGCATTTACAAACAACTCGATCAGCAATTTCTTGAATGCATTCCTTGAATCAATTTGTTCTCAGTCGGTTAAGGTCGACGTGACGAATTCCTCTTAGATTCAGCTGAAGATGCGGTAATAGCGCAAAGTCCCATTGACATTGACGTCATATCACTACGCCACATGTCTTCCGGCTCGTTTTACATCTTTAAACGATTCATTCTCACTCCGAGAAATGCTGGCATTAAAGGTAGACGAGACTCCCATTAACAATCCGTTCTTTTAGGTAGAATTAAATTGTTTCTGTTGCTTCAATCGGCTAATTTCCTAGCCTTTAGCAAAAGTTCAGAATTGCACGTTGTGTGCTTTTATCCGATTTTGCCATTTTCCCGAATGCGAGTGATGAATTCAATGAGATTTATTTGGTCTTCCAATACATCGAGTTTATTGAAACGTTCTACAATTGCTGAGCAATATCACGACGATGCGTCATTTAAATATCAGCTAATTTCACGCTTTTGTTCCTTTAATATAATGGTAGAACATAAAGTTATAAAAATATTCAAACAAATAGTCTAGGACGTGCGGCGCACATGCTAGATACGGATCTTTTTTAGCGCTTTATTTTCTCGGATATATGAACAGTATTTAAATAATTCAGAAAAGCATGTTTCAAATAGGATAGGCTTGAACGATAGGTCTTTATCTGTACAAGAATACGTCGAATTACCAAACTAAAGGCACTGTGACATTACTTTTGGATCACCCCTCGTATCATGGAAAACTTGAGAGAGAAACATGCAGATACTTAGCATTTACTTCTTTTGCTCCAATGTTTTCCATAGCTTCTATAAATGTAGTTTTCTCAAGTAGACTGCTAAAACACCAATATGGGTCATACCTTTTTTATACTTTACAGGTGTATGTGGTTGTTTTCATATTGCATTAGTACATGATTACATAAAATGGCGGATCGAGAGGTGGTCGGCGGGTTAAAACGAACCCCCTCTGTAGCCTGTTTATTTAATTTCCATGAAGAAATTCAGTCAAAATTGAATAAATTGACCCCCAATTTGTATGTTCGAATCCCATTCAAAGACAATCCTGGATACGCCACTGATATTACTGCACACCATTATAGAAATAAAACATTGTCATGCACATTTCTGTTTCATAAATCGTGTAGCTTTTAAGAAAATATATATGTTGATGTACAATTTTAGATGAGTGATGATACAAAGTCCTTTAGGATTCGGGTTAAATGTTGATCTAAAAACATGTCAATTTAACCTAAATACAACACATAATTAACAAATGAACATACCAGATAGTTTGTTCTGTTGTAATTAAAGAACTGAGGGAAATCTGTATCTAAATGTTCTACACAGAACTTCAAAGATGATTTTGAATATGTTGTTATATTTGTCAGACTAGTCAGATGTTTTCGGAAGTAACCGGGATTTGACATATCAAGGTTAGAGTTAGTGAAAACTATTCTGAATAATGAAGCATAATTAAGAGTCATCAAAAAATAATTCCCTATTTTCTGCTGTATGTCTGTCTTCTCTAGCCCACGTGTGCACCTAGGCAGAAGAATGTCACCCATCAATGGTTTGAAATCGTGAAGTTATGTGGGGGAGCAGCTGGAAGCTCGGTAAGGGTATTGTGGTAGCACTGGCATGAAAACAACAGGAATCCATGGTAAGATGCTCCGCGAAATGACCATAGTAGTTGATAACGGCGTAAAACCCAAATAAACCAAACCTAGCGAGAAGTTCTTTAATATGGATGTTCCTCTGGCAATCGGATTTGAAGCTGTTTTGGCCTCTTCTATTATTACACCACACATGCTTCAGTATACTATTGTTTGTCCGAAATAACTTCACTGTTTACTCAAAGAAATCATTGCCTATTGTTTATTGTAGGTCTATCTACTCTACAGTTGTCGCAACATCGTATGGCACGTGTTTATGTTTTGTTTAACGTTCAATTACATTTGAACAAAATATAAACATTGTGCCATACGATGTGGCGCCAATTGTAGCTATGTGTGCACCTAGTGAGAAGTTCCTTAAGGATCCGCTAAACAGTTTGACAGTGAATTTGCGCCATTGCTGGCTCCAAGTTAGACAAGTTTTTCAGTAAAAATTTGTTTTATGTTCTGTTACATCATGATTAAAACATGCCATAGGCATAGTTCATTTGACAGAAAGAACAAAGTTGAGCACCAAAGTCAACAAGACAAGTCGAAAATTTGGCGTTTCTCCCAAAACCAGCAACTTTTTCTAGACAACAAATTTTCTTCTTTGAGATATGCCAATATAATGTGCACATTCTAGTCCAGGTAGTACTACCTTGATATGTCAATATATCACAGCAGTTTTCATGATATTCCCCAAAGACCATTCCCGCCCATGCTTTTTCATCGGACGCCATTTGCAAAATCCATCGACTCCTATTCAGTAGTGTTTTGGGGGCATAAAAAGATAGGCAGCGAAAAAAAATGAAAAGTACCTTTAAATTTTGTTCATTCTTCATCTTTAAGTACGATGCATTACATCGATCGCGTCTTCACCTTCACATAATCGTCGATTTAAATGTCACTCAATCGTTTCCGGCCGAAGTAGGGTCCATCTTGTAAACAGTGGCTTCATACGCGCATATTCGTATCTTTGATAAAAGTTATTTTTCGTGACTATTATCAAGATTTTCAGTTGTAATTATCCTATTTATTATATTTACAAATATCTATAAAAATTCGATCGGTAAATCAACAAAAAAGTTTCGCAAAATTCGGAACTATTTTCAGCGTTATTTGGTTGTGCCGGGAACCAGCATCCTCGAATTTGTAAACAAAAAGGCAAACATCGAACAGATCTGCTTAAAAAAACATATTTAATGAATGGTGAGTTGTCAGACACATTAGAATTGATATTTTAAAGGTGGTGTACGTATTACTATTCTTCGATTTTCAAAGAATTTGGACTATGCCATGCATAAATATGAAATAATTTGCGCCGGAAGTGGACTCTCTTCATGTATTGAAATTTTTTTCGAAAACTATTTTATTTCGCAAAGACAAAACGTGCATGCATACTAAATACAATATGCATTCCGTCTCTACACAAAAAAATATTTTAAACGATATATCAAACGAAATTATATTGTAGCATAATTTAAGAAATGTATGGTGTAAAGCTACGACCATTACAAATTAGTAGCGTCCAGATATGTATCATGCTTTTTTTTGATAATTTTCCTTGCAATTACCGAGCAATACAACATTACAACAAAGGGAATGTTATGCTAACTTATAACACAATTCTGATAACAAGATAACTTGAAAATATGTTTACACTTTTGGAATCAATATGAAAAATGTAAGTGGTGTGTCAATAGAAAAATGGGGAAAGGTAATTATTATCATGTGACATATGTCTTCACTGTAGGAACCATCACTGATTTATTTCAGTTCATCAAATAAAGAAAAATAACAATGTTATTAGAAACTTACTTTGACTGCTTGAGAATATGGCCAAATATTTAAACCATACATAGTGTTTCAAAAAAATAGTTCCACCTTGAATTTTATATGAAAAAATGAAGAAATGTCCAAGGTTTATTTCGTAAATGCACGTTTTTTGTAGAAAGTAACTTCATGTAAGTAGTAGTACTACCAAGTTTAGACCATGGTGTATGTTTGGGTGAAAAACTAGCCAACTTCATTCAAGGATAACTATGTTCTCGGTTTTCCTGGAAGTCGTCCTTTTTCGCAATGTTTTGATTATGCTTTACAAGGTAGACCAGAATTAAGTTGCTTAATATCTTCTACTCATGCAGAGCTTTAATTTGATATATAATATGGCATATACATGTTAAGAATAAATGCAAAAAATAACTTTGAATTTTATGTAGATACCGAATTTACCTGAACCTTAATATGAGGGCTCCTTTTGCTATCGGGTTTGGAATTGTTTTGGCCTCTTCTATTGGTATGTATGACATATTAATTCAGAGCTACAGATAACAAGGGGGTAACTGGATATCAACTGTAATATTACATGACTTCCAAATAAAAGAGCTACAGATAAGGGGGCGTTATTGGTTTTCTAAACACAATATTTCATAAATTCCAAATAGAATCCTATGTGGTGGGTACTAATTGGAATAATCGCATTGGCACGAACTGGCTGTTATATTAGACAAAGGACTACAAAGTTTGTACAGCAATTGGCCTCTTCTATTAGTTTACCGTTATGTTTTGAAATTTGGGTTACCTGTATTGTGTCATTAATTATTTTGTTCATTTTGGACTTATCCTAAAAACTTATGTATGGATTCCAACTAAACTTGACACGGTTTATCCCAATGGAAAAGCCCTTTAGATTTGTACAAGACATGGAAATCTTCCTGTCATGAATCGGTATTTGGATAGGACTTACATATGGTATCTAGAGTCTATAGGGCCGGAATATATGAAGTTTGTACAATAGAAAAAAATCTGTCAAGAAATTACCATGCTGGGGTAGTTGAGTTGGCAGGGTATGGCGTGTTGGAGTTTTAGAGTTATAACGTTGCTATCCATTGTTATTTTTATTCACTTCGTTCAATATACCTTAGTAGTTGAAAACTGCGTAAAGTCCAATAAATCAAATCATAGCTGTTTCAGTCCTGAAGATGACAAAATAGATGCCATGATAATCTAGATATTTATTCTGATATCATGACATGGAAAATAAAGAGGGAAAAGAAATTATCATCATTATTTTCTTTTCTTTTTGCTACATGCTTTCTAGGATCTTAATCAGTGACATCATTTTTCATGTATCCACCCATTTCTTTTTTGTGAAGGCCTTTCAGTAATTGTTAAAAATGAAGACGCGTTTCATCCATAACACTTCTCAATGAATAATGTTGATTTTTAGTGTCTCGGACAATAAAAGAACATCGATGGAAGGGCAGAACTGTATTTCAGCTATCGGGCTATTGGTTGTCCTCATGTTACTTTTCCTTTAAAGATCGACTAGTACTTTAAGAAGTCGTTGCAGGAGCATAGCAGTCAGTAGTCCATGACCTTAAATACAGGATAATTAGACTTCCAGGGCAGAGATTTGCAATTTCATCTAATGCCATTGTTCCAATTAAGAATATTAGACTCGCACAAGTCTGATCTGCCCTATGATCTTGCCGTTTCAAAATTTATATACATAACCGTTTACCAAACAAGAACTTGTTTTGACGTCCCGTATAAAAAACGATTGGAAACCTTGAAGCGAAAGAAGGACATGTTGATAAGCAGCCTTGTTTCCTTTTGTCTCATTATTTTCTGCTCCATAACGTATGTAGTCAGCACTTTAAAAAAACGGGTTTTTTGCCATTTGCAACGGACTGCAAGATGCTAATCGTGCAATTAGATTAGAATCCGATGTTGACTTTTCAGTAACATCTGACAGGCACCGAACATAGGTCATCTGCATTGACCTTTCTTCTGACTAATAAAAAAGAGATTCTAAATAAACGGGAAACTATCCAAAGATGACATAACAATTTATTCCGAAAAGCAAAACAGGTCTGTGTCGGTGAAACCAATACATCACATCCTTTTGATTGGTTGGTTTATTCATAAGAGATATTTGATGGTCATAAAATATTGGAGCAGATATGTTTTTAATACAGTTTGCTCATCATGTAGGAGATAATCCGTGTTATACCGAAGGGTATTTGAACAAGACCGTACAGGTTAACGCCCTTATATTGCCGGTAACTAAATAAACGATTTCCCAAGACCGAACAAGTTAACTCCCTTGTACTGTGATTAACTAAATAATCCGCTCGTACACAATCTGAGACTTTCTACTTCAAAAATAATTTCAGACGACTGTGTATTATCACTGGTGGTGAACTCGGCCAAAGCGAGGGACGTTTTTCGCTACAACAAGGTACAGATATTTTGCGTTTAAATGTAAGTTTAAAGATCTGATTGGATAGTTTTTCTAATAACAATGAATTTGTCCTAAACATAGACCGGGTTTACCGATATGTATTGACAAACAGTCAGTGTTGTTATAAAATCTCGTAACTACGGCTTTATCGAAGCCGTAGTTACGATATTTTATTACAACACCAAGCGCGGATCCAGGTATTTTTCCCGGGGGGGGGGGGGGGGTGTCATCCAATCTTCATCCCCTTTTTTGCCAAATTCCAGGGGGGTCAGGGGGTCCTTCTGGATCTACGTATGCAGATTCATGTCATACCATGAAGGACTAAATATAACAAGAGTTTGTCGTGGCACACGGGGACAAATGACGCAGCTATTTTGGGACATAAACAGTAATCTTTTTGAGAACCCCTTTTTTCGCCAAATTCCAGGGGAGGTCATGACCCCCTGACCCCCCCTCTGGATCCGCGCATGAACACTGACGGAATTTTATGATTGCAAAAAAGGGTTTGTTGTTTGTTGGAGTTGTTGTGGTCTCTTCTATTGGCCTACCCTTATGTTTTAATAAACCGTCGGTGATGTTATAAAAATGTCTTTTTAAATTCAATATCAACACAAATGCTATACTATTTTTTGTCCGAAATTACCTCACTGTTTACTCAGAGAAAAAATTCTCTATAGTTTATTGTAGGTCTATCTACCCTAACTATGTGTGCACCAAGCGAGAAGTTCCTTAATATGGGGGCTCATTTTGCCATCGGGTTTGGAGTTGTTCTGACCTCATCCATTATTTTACCGTTATGTTTTGATAACCCGTCAGTGTTGTTATAAAATCTAGTAACTACGGCATGAATCAAGCCGTAGTTATAACTCATCGGCTATAAAGGTGTAGTTGTATACAAACACTTTACTCCTTGTTGTTGATAAATGGCCCAACACAAACACTTCCTCTTTTGGGAATAAAATAATTAGGTCATTACTTCGCTCGTATAGCTTACGATAAATGGTTTGGTAAATGTTAAAACTATGTATTTGGTTTTAAGTGTTTGTATACAACTCTACTTTTATAACCGATGAGTTATACGATACTTCATATAAACAAACATGCTATGATATACTATTTTTTGTCCGAAATTACCTCACTGTTTTCTCAAAGAAATCATTCCCTATTGTATGTTGTAGGTCTATCTACCCTAGTTATGTGTGCACCTATAAATGGACATCGAGTCGTGAGCCGTGACGAAAGGTTACGGTATATTCCAATACATGTAAATAGGGAGGAGTGCCTATTTTCCACTGAATAAAACAACAATAACAGGTATTGCGTGCTTTACGTGATGCCGTGTGAATTCAGTAGCTGTGTCCAGATAGTACTTCGTCGATGTATCACAGGGAGACGGGTTCGAGTCACATATTTTTATTATTCGAAACCCCTCTTCCCCCGTCAATTTAGACTCGCTGATCTATGATCATTCACAGTTCGTTGTCTATCTATAGTGAAAAGTTCCTTAATATGGGGGCTCCTCTCGACATCGAGTTTGGAGTTGTTTTGGTCTCTTCTATTTATTTACCGTTATGTTTTGATAAAACGTAAGAGTTGCCATAAAATCTCGTAATTCAAGCCGTAGTTACGAGATTTTATATCAACACACATGATATAGTATTCTATTGTTTGTCCGAAATTACGTCACTGTATACAAGAAAAAAATAATTCCCTATCTTTTTATTGTAGGTCTATCTACTCTAGCTATGTGTGCACCTAGTGAAATGGCCATTATATGGGTGCTGCTCTGGCCACCAGGTTTAGAATTGTTTTGGCCTCTTCTATCGTATTGGTTTACCATTATGTTTTAATAAACCGTCGGTGTTGTCATAACATCCAGTAACTACGGCTTCAATCAAGCCACAGTTACGCGATTTCATATAAACACACATGCTATGATATGCTATTGTTTGTCCGAAATTAGCTCACTGTTTACTTGAAAGAATCATTCCCTATTGTTTATTGTAGGTCTATTGTCTATCTACTCTAGCTATGTGTGCGCCTAGTGAGAGGTTCCTTAATATGGGGGCTCCTCTTGCCATTGGGTTTGGAGTTGTTTTGGCTTCTTCTATTGGTATGTATGACTCATTATCAGAGCTACAAATAAGAGGGGGTAACTGGTTATCAACTGTTATGGTTCATGAATTATAAATAGAATTCAACACCCTAACCCCGTTACCCCAATAAAATCCTATGTGATGGGTACTGATTGGAACCATCTCATTGGCATGAATTATAATCAGAGCTACAGATAAGAGGGCGTAATTGGTTTTCTAAATGCAATATTTTATAATTTCTTGATAAAACCGTATGTTATGGGTACTGATTGGAACAATCTCATTGCCAAGAATTATTATCAGAGCTTCAGATTTGTACAAGATATGAAAATCTTCCTGTCATGAATCGGCAATTTGATAGGCGGCTATTAGATAGCAATTACATTTGGTATTTTCTAGGGCTGGAATATACGAGGTGTATATAATACAAACAATCTTTCAAAAGATGACCAGGCTGGGGCGGTTGGTTGGCGGAATTGGGAGTGTTGTAGTTTTAGGGTCATGAAGATGTTATCCAATGATATTTTTATTCACTTCTTTCAATATTATACTTTTGGGGAATATAGTAGAATCATACTTGTAAATCCATGTTTGTGTCAGCTCTTTGAATCAATGTGACCGATTTTATTGTCTCTTTGTCTTCTCAATTTCATTCTTGCAGAGATGTTATAAGAAAGTCTTGTTTAGGAATTTCATCTTAAGACAATACAACATTCCCCTATCACTACAGGTAACAAATAGTAACAAACAGGTAGTGCGTTTTTACCGCCCACGACAGCTCTCGGTGCCGGCCTCATGTCCATCAGCATGTATGGAGGTCTCGTGTTGTTCAGCTTGTTTTTACTTTACACACAGAAAATCATGAAGAAGGCAGAGACTCACCCACCATATGCTGCCCGGCCGTTTGATACCATTAATGCGTATGTATATAAACAATTACTAAACAATGACGCATTTTGAACCCCCACAAGTCAAAGGCTTTGTAAAACATCTACCAGTTCTCTTACTGCCAATTCCTAGCGTTTTTCAACCTTCTTTGATTTAAAAGCAATTCAATAAGTCACATATTAAAGGGGCTCATTCTATGTTTTTATGCTTCCGAACTGTTCGGGAACTTATATTTGTGCATGGAAAAACAATTAGCAATGCATAAAAACCTCAATCTCGACGAAAAACATTTTTCCTTTGCTATAGATCAATCCTTTACAAGCGTGTTTACACATTTTATTTTTACTTCAAAACAAGACAAGGTCAAGGTCAACGAGACACACCTCCGCGATATTAACACACCGTACAACCGGCTGTGTCGATGACTGTGACCTTATTTGCGAGGAATACGTGAAAAGGTTTATTTTGTACAAGCACTGAACATTTATACGTGTATTTATCAACTATAGAATACCAAAGATCCTTTCGTTTATTTATAAAAGTAAATTCATTTGACCTACCATGCACATGACATCAGATGCCGAATCTGTCTTCGCTGACTTTCTACGCAGCCGGTTGTACGGTGTGTTAAATCTCGCTGAGCACGGATGACGTATCTCTGACTTAATTGATTTTTGAAGGTTGGGCATATGTAGCCGTTACAAAACAAAAACAAGGACGGCCAGCATGTTATTAATTGACTTGGATTTTAATACTTAATAAAGCTCGACGAGTGGTAACAATGGACATAAATGATCTACCCCGTCAGGTTGGTAATTTCATACGTTTTTTCTGGTTTGTAATTATTGTGCCATTTGCATTTTCGACAGCCTAGCTCGTCCCCCTTTTAAAGATTATTGATGATTTGCTGAAATTTTGTGACGCATAATTCCCTAGCTTGTTATAATTAGCAGCAGTTGTGAGAGAACTGTGTGGGTTTGGATCACACTTCAACACATTACCAGGCAGCATACTTTTGGAATGTTCCAAATTCAAAGATGTTGCAAACGACAATTTAAAGTAAACAAAATTAAAATGTCTTTGTCTTTTGAGGGAAGAAAACATCGTGGGAAATGAAGAAATTGCTTGTCACAAGCAATTTCTTCATTTTCCACAATATTTTCACAAGCCGTTTCTTGTGAGAGAGTCAAAAAGCGTTACCATGCAGTAATGGGTTAATGTGACACTTGCTCATTAGGATTCATGTTCATCTTAAATGTCGTGAAGGCCCTTTATCAATTTCAAACTCTGCACGAACAGCACAAAGTCGATGTTGATAAAGATAGAAAATGTGTAAAATGATAATCTTGGGGTAAAATAAGAACATGTTAAGTTATTAGAATTTCTTTCTTTTGACGAATATTTCCCCAAACCCTTTTCTATAAATAGGAACAATAAAACCAGGTCTTGTTTGGGAATGGTATTAGAGATTCCAGTTTCTTTATTTGAACATGGATCGAGACCAGCCTGCGTATTGATGCAGTCTGATTGAGATCCATGTTTTTTCTATGCTCATTTCATTTTACACATTGTCGCGGCCATAGCACAGTTGGTAGTGCATCAGACTCTCATTTGTCAGTTTCAGGTTCTTACGGAATTCAGATAACTCCTTTCGTTCTTGAATTAGCTGCCCTTGAATTAAAAAAAAATGCCCATTCTCTTGTGTGCGCAACTCCTCCTACAGTTTTGATCAGAATTTAATCAAACTTGGCACAGTGAATTTCCATGGTGTGTAGTTGTGCACACCGGTTACGGAATTCAGATAACTGTTCTTGAATTATCTGCCCTTGAATTTTCAATGGCATTGAACATATTGAGGGAAGGAGAAAATAATTGTCATGATTATTTCCTTTTATTCCTTTAATGCTTCAATTTTCCATTATGCTTTAAAAGATCTTTATTTTTAGAGACCTCAAACCTAAGTTTCAAGAGGTTCCTATTTGAGGTAGCATTTGAAACTGCCGATATCCATCCATTTCTCTGTGTTTAAATGCATTTCGGTAATGATTAATCCATTACCACACACAGGCTCTTTATACCACCGCAAACAAAGTTTGGAGGTACATAGGAATCACACTGTCTTTCTGTCTGTCCACATTTCTTGCGATCGCAACTCCTCCCGAACCGTTTGACGGATTTTGATAAAATTAAGATGGACTATCTACATTACATGGAGATGTGCATGAAGCAATTTCTTAGCTCTGCGATGTCAACTAAGAGAGAAAACTGAATTTGTTGTTTTTTTTTTCGTCCGCATATCTCATGATCGCAACTCCTCCCAAACCGCTTGATGGATTTTGATGAAAATTGACATGGACGATCTATATGACATTGGAGTTGTGCATGAAGCAATTTCCGAGCTCTGCGATGTCAACTAAGAGAGATAATTGACTTTGTTAGCTCACCTGAGCACGAAGTGCTCGAGGTGAGTTATTGTGGTCACGTTTTTGTCTGGCGTCCGTCCGTCAACATTTGGGGTGTTTACACTCTAGCATCCACAAAAATTAGGCAATCTTAATCAAACCTGGCCAAAACATGTAGGATCATAAGTACTCGGACAAGTTCGATTATGATCCTGATCGGACCAGAAAGAGCGGAGTTATCTGCCCTTGAATGTAAAATGCTGTTTTTAAGATTGTTTACACTCTAGCATCTACAATTATTGTTCAATCAAAACAAAACTTGGACATAATGTTGGAGACTATAAGATCTCGAATGAGTTCGATTTACAGTCTGATTTGACGAGAGAGATGAGAGTTATGCGCCCTTGAACTTGGCAAATTGCCATTTTGGCCTGTTTTCGTCCTTGTTTACACTCTAGAATCTACAATTATTAATAAATCAAGACAAAACTTGGACACAATGTTGGAGAGCATAAGATCTTGGATGAGTTTGATTTTCAGTATGATTTAAAGGTCGAGATTTATATGCCCTTGAATTTGACAAAATAGCCGTTTTCGGCTGTTTTCGACCTTGTTAACACTGTAGAATCTACAATTATTAATCAATCATGACAAAACTTGGACACAATGTTGAGGACCGTAAGATCACAGACGAATTCGATTTTCCGTCTGATCTAACCAGAAAGTTGAGAGTTATGCACCCTTGAATTGGGCAAAATTGCCATTTTTTACTGTTTTCGACCATTTTTACACCCTAGAATCTACAATTATTAATAAATCAAGACAAAACTTGGACATCATGTTGTGAAGCATTAGAATTTGGATGACTTTGATTTTTAGTCTGATCTGATCAGAAAACTTAGAGTTATGTACCCTTGAATTTGACAAAATTGCCGTTTTTCGGCTGTTTTCGACCTTATTTACTCTCTAGAATCTACAATTATTAATAAATCAAGACAAAACTTGGACACAATGTAAGGGGCAATAAGATCTTGGATGAGTATGATTTTCAGTCTGATGTGATCAGAAATTCAAGAGTTAAGTGCCCTCGAATTTTAAAAAATTGCAGTCTTGACTGTTTTCAACCTTGTTTACACTCTAGAATCTACAATTATTGACCAATCCAGACACATCTTGGACATAATGTTGGATACCATAAGATCTTGGATGAGTTTGATTTTCAGTCTGATCTGATCTGAATGTCGAGAGTTATGTGCCCTTGAATTTGATAAAATTGCCATTTTCTGCTATTTTCGACCTTGTTTACACTCTAGAATGTACAATTATTCTTCAATCAAGACAAAACTTGGACACAATGTTGGAGACCATAAGACCTCGGATGAGTTTGATTTTCAGTCTGACTTGACCAGAAAGACGAGAGCAGAGAGTTATGTGCCCTTGAATTTGATAAAATTGCCATTTTTGACTGTTTTCGACCTTGTTTACACTTTAGAATCTACAATTATTAATCAATCAAGACAAATCTTGGACACGATGTTGGAGAATATAAGATCTCAGATGAGGTTGATTTTCAGTCTGATCTGCCTAGAAAGACTTGAGTTTAGTGCCCTTGAATTTGATAAAATTGCCATTTTTGGCTGTTTTCGTCCTTGTTTATACTCTAGAATCTACAATTATTTAAAAAAAAAAAAAAACAATGTTTGGCACCATAAGAGCTCGGATGAGTTTGATTTTCACAACTTTATTGACCGTAAGTTCATATTCAGTCTTAAAGTCATAAATATCAATTGAATTGAATATAAGTGTTGCACATATCATTTTGGTTCAGGTGAGCGATATAGGACCATCATGGTCCTCTTGTTTTTTAGTCCGCATATCTCGTGATCGCAACTCCGCCCAAACTGCTTGACGGATTTTGATGTGTGCATGAAGCAATTTCTTAGCTCTGCGATGTCAACTAAGGGAGATAATTGACTGTGTTTTTTGTCCGCATATCTTGTGATCGCATCTCCTCCAAAACCGCTTGACGGATTTTGATGAAAATTGACATGGACGATTTACATGTCATGGAGATGTGCATGAGGAAATTTCTTAGCTCTGCGATGTCAACTTAGGGAGATAATTGACTTTGATTTTTTTCGGGGCATATTGTCCAAAACCTAAAGTGGAAGCAACTTCAAACTTTGTAAACTGTTATAGATCTAGCAAGTAGTAGATATATTATAAGAAAGGACTTTTTGTTATCCGGTGGGGGACTCTCGTATTGCATCGCAATACGACATACACTTGTTCCGTTTCAAGCCACTTCGAACATTAACTTAATTTTTTGTTGATGTGTCACGTGATTCATCATCGTGAACATTGGCGTATCTTCAAGAAATTACAGATTTTGCTTATTAGTCAAAACCTCACAAAGGATAAAATTACTACCATGTTTTACCGGAGTTTTGACTGATTCATCGCCGTGATTATTGATGTATCTTCAAAAAAAATCGCTTATTAGTCAAAACCTTACAAAAGATAAATATACTACCATGTTTTACCGGATTTTTGACTGATTCATCACCGTTATTATTGGCGTATCTTCAAGAAATTACAGATTTCACTTATTAGTCAAAACCTTACAAAAGATAAATATACTACCATGTTTTACCGGATTTTTGACTGATTCATCAGCGTTATTATTGGCGTATCTTTAAGAAATTACAGATTTCACTTATTAGTCAAAACCTTACAAAAGATAAATATACTACCATGTTTTATCGGATTTTTGACTGATTGATCACCGTGATTATTGGCGTATCTTCAAAAAATTACAGATTTCGCTTATTATACAAAACCTCACAAAAGATAAATATACTACCAAGTTTTACCGGATTTTTGACTGATTCATCACCGTTATTATTGGCGTTTCTTCAAGAAATTACAGATTTCACTTATTAGTCAAAACCTCACTAAGGATAAATATACTACCATGTTTTACCGGATTTTTGACTGATTCATCACCGTGAACATTGACGTATCTTCAAGAAATTACAGATTTTACTTATTAGACAAAATCTCACAAAAGATAAATATACTACCATGTTTTATCGGATTTTTGACCGATTCATCACCGTTATTATTGGCGTATCTTCAAGAAATTACAGATTTCGCTTATTAGTCAAAACCTCACAAAAGATAAATATACTACCATGTTTTATCGGATTTTTGACTGATTGATCACCGTTATTATTGGCGTATTTTCAAGAAATTACAGATTTCGCTTATTAGTCAAAACCTCACAAAGGATAAATATACTACCATGTTTTACCGAATTTTTGATTGGTTCATCACCGTGACCATTGGCGTATATCAAAGAAATTACAGATTTCGCTTATGAGTCAAAACCTAACAAAAGATAAATATACTACCATGTTTTATCGGATCTTTGACTGATTCATCACCGTGATTATTGGCGTATCTACAAGAAATTACAGATTTTGCTTATTAGTCAATACCTCACAAAAGATAAATATACTACAATGTTTTACCGGATTTTTGACTAATTCATCACCGTTATTATTGGCGTTTCTTCAAGAAATTACAGATTTCACTTATTAGTCAAAACCTCACTAAGGATAAATATACTACCATGTTTTACCGGATTTTTGACTGATTCATCACCGTGAACATTGACGTATCTTCAAGAAATTACAGATTTCACTTATTAGACAAAATCTCACAAAGATAAATATACTACCATGTTTTATCGGATTTTTGACCGATTCATCACCGTTATTATTGGCGTATCTTCAAGAAATTACAGATTTCGCTTATTAGTCAAAACCTCACAAAAGATAAATATACTACCATGTTTTACCGGATTTTTGACTGATTGATCACCGTGATTATTGGCGTATCTTCAAGAAATTACAGATTTCGCTTATTAGTCAAAACCTCACAAAAGATAAATAAACTACCATGTTTTACCGAATTTTTGATTGATTCATCACCGTGACCATTGGCGTATATCAAAGAAATTACAGATTTCGCTTATTAGTCAAAACCTAACAAAAGATAAATATACTACCATGTTTTATCGGATTTTTGACTGATTCATCACCGTGATTATTGGCGTATCTACAAGAAATTACAGATTTTGCTTATTAGTCAATACCTCACAAAAGATAAATATACTACCATGTTTTACCGGAGTTTCTGACTGATTCATTACCGTGACTATTGGTGTATCTTCAAGAAATTACAGATTTTTCTTATTAGTCAAAACCCCACAAAAGATAAATATACTAACATGTTTTACTGGATTTTTGACTGATTCCTAGTTGTGATCATTGGCGTAGCTCTAAAGAAAATGAATACAACACTAATTTGTTGAAACCTTTTTCCAAACGACAAAATTTTAGGGTGATCCGCTTCAAAAACTGCCAAAGAATGACATAATGGATGTTTTAAAAGATAGGTTTCGTGTTAAATATGGCTTAGAAATATTGAGACAAAGGGAGAAACTGCTGGTTATCAGCAGTTTCTTCTTTTGTTTCAATGTTTTCCAAAGCCTATTCTTTTCGACCTGGCGTCCACTAGGACGCGGAAGACATGCGGCATCAAATAATCTTATTTCAGCATATCTTCCGCGACGAAACTATAATTTTTTAACCGTTATGAATTTATCAGCGCACTGTCCCTGAACTTAACGCATGCATGTCCGCGTAAACAATCCGTAATGATGCCGAATAAACGGCGACATGTTCCAGACAACGCAGACTAGTTTAGGATTGCACCCGGAAAGATTTCGGAAATCAAGATCAAACGCACACAAGTTGGTTGTTAAATGAAATGCTAATGTTACATGTGTTTTTATGACTATTCGTTTTCATTAGATGGAGTTTCATCATGGACATCGAACATTTACATATTGCTTTACTATTGAATTATATCTTCCGATGAGGATGTCATACGTTAACAATTATAGACGTCGACGCTGCCATATAAATAGTGAATTTGGCCTTGGCTTACAATTGAAAGACGGCGTCAGTTCGGGCAATATGAAACCTTCACGTACGAACTACGGATTGAAGACGTTTCAGAAAATAAACTGTGGAAAATATATAAAATAATATTGGTTACGACATTAATTTGTGTCTTTCCTTTCACTATTGTTTCTTAGCTATATAAAACACATCGCAGATTTTCGTATATTCTGATTTTATTTTATACCAGAATAGTAGATCTATGTCAATTTTAAATAGCATTATTATTATCGTTATTTTTCTGAATGCCCCGCTGTACTACATGTATGCATATTTACATATGATGTTCTGTAACCATGGAACATATTTAATATATTCAATTGGTGTTCCTTTTTTCCAACCAACTTTGACTTGGAACCAACTATCTTTTTATTTCGACTATGCAAAAAAGCAAACATTAACGTGACATTTCACATTTATTCTATTTTTTAAAAGTATGTCTTGATGCAAAGATTGTTTATTATAATGCGTAGAAATGCTATCAGTTTTTTGAAGTTGTTATTTAGGCGAAACATGCGCCTTTAAAGTTGAGACAGAAATGACAAATTCTATGTAAATCTGAACTGTTGTCCACAACAATTTGTCCTATTTCAGCACTCAAATATATATTTCTTTTAAACGGTTCAATATTTTGACTTGAAATTTTCAGAGTTTTCATAAGAAAAGATGCTCTTTCAGAAAGAATGAAAGTAAAATTTATGTGAAAATAATTGTGAAATGTCACTTTGAATAAGCCAAATTCAAAGGCGTTGTAGTGTTGCCAGAATGAACAATCTCTGCAATGAGGTGGGAAATATTGAGGAAGAAAGATTTGGTGATCAACGTATTCTCCATTTTCTTCAATTGTTTCGACACTAGATCTATAACATTTACATGTATGCGGCAAAAGACTCCACTTTTCTGGAAAGGATTTGGCTAGCTATCAAGCTAGTATTGTTTTTTGTACTAGATTAAAATGTAAAACGGTAATATAAAGACAATACATTTTCTTTTCCTCGATGTTTTTTACAAATAATGATAATAGTGATTAAAAAATGAATTCCGTCATTTACTCTGTACATGTAGACCGTGCTTCAGTGAATAGATTTTTAAAAGATCGTGGGGTGTTCCCCATGAGTTCAATGAGTATACCGAAACCATTCTCATCGTCCTGAATTCGTGCAAAAACCCTTCCGTACCGTTAACCCGGATATTCCGTGCAATCAACTGAGTGTCTGCAAGCTATCCGCGTGACTGTTCAAAGTAGTCCGGGTCAATCGCGAAAGATTCGGGATATCATGACGATGTCCTTACGACAACGCAGACAAGTTTCCGAAGATATACGGACAATTATTTCCGCGTCGAAATTTTGCTCTCGGTCAAAATTTCGACGCGGACAAAATTGGTGGTCCGGAAGGCTACGAATCATACGGAAGTTTTGGTGATAATATTACGAAGGCATTAGGAACGTGCGGAAGGTCTGCAGAACATCATTTTTTTCTGTCCGAATATATTCGGCGTATTGTCCGTGCCCTAGTGGACGCTATGTCTTAAGGACCAGGTCTTGTTTGGGACAGGGTTAAACCTCACGAGGGATGAATAAGCCTAGTCATGTAATGCCGTATGAATGGATAAACAACTTATGATATGATTCTTTTTGTAAGGGTTCTTTAAGCCTTTCCCAGTTAAGTTTTTATTGAAAGATATTTATCTAATTTCGTTTGTCATAATGTACGTTTTAATTAAATTATAATAGGTAAAGGAAAGCAATCGTCCGAAGCGGGAAACTTTCCTATTATATTTCAATGGTTATATTTACTTCAAAATAATTATGTTAAAAAGCCTGGTCACATACAACATTACACGTCTACATCACGGCCGTAGCACGTCTAAAACAGGGGACCCGTGCTGTATAATTGTGAACGTGGTGTGCACGCGATATGGACGCGGAATCGTATGTGACAGGGCCTTAGGATATCAGACGGGTTTTCACTTCGACGAGAGTAGAAATTCGACTCATCCGGTGTTGACATAACGAGTGTCAAATGGGCTGTCGATGCTTTTCTTCCATAACATTTACAGCTTTTACTTTAATTCTGTCCCAAACGGCACACTTGTAGGGTTGTCAAACTTGAAAGCTACTACAGACAACAAAATGGATTTTATCATAAAGAAAATATCTTTTTTCTCTAAATAGTTCCTCTGTAAATAATGACCAGTACACAACACCCAGCAGGCGACCAAAGTCTATTTTTAGACCCTACGGGTGACCAAAGTCTATTTAAGACTCCGTACGCGTTTTAGACCTCCCTTCACCTTTTCTGTTTCAGAAGCATTCCATTCGGCATGACTTTGACAGAACATTTGAAACAGTAACGGACAGCCAAACGGAATGCACCAATAGTCGGTGACAGAAAGAAAACATCCAAAAAATTCATAGGTTGGACGTTTTCGTTGCGTTTAACAATGCCGAGACTTTCCACTGACGAATATACTCGTGATGTTGGGATGCTGCAGGCAGTGATGACGTCACGAGCTATGCACACTTGATGGGATTTCATCACGAGACTATTGGCCGGCTTACACAAGGTGGGTAACCCACGTGACTTTTCTCAGCTTATACGCTACGGTTTTTGACGAGATAAAGCGCACGGAACGCGCCTTTGAGAGGGTTATTCTGGGCTCTAACTCACTCTGCTCCAAATCCAGTGGTTTCTTCAAACATTCGAGCCAAAATATTTGTAAGTGCAAAACGAAAGCGGGAAGCGTTCACATGCACCGAAGAAAACTTTCGTTTGAATTTATGAAGAAACCACGGGATTCGGGGCAGAGTGAGTTACAAACGGGAATAGCCCTCTCAAATGCGCGGTCCGTGCACTTTATCTCGTCAAAATCAATAGAGTATAAGCTGAGAAATTAAACAAAACATACCTTGAAGTCGACGATTTTTTCGGTGTTAACGCTTCCCAAAAGTCACGTGGGTTACCTACTGTGTTACAGAATGTTTCCAACAAACTGGGACTGTGCTGAATGCCCGGGAAGGGGATGCGTCAAAGGTCCAAACTGCAGATCAAAACAGGGTAAGCATGTTAAAGTGATACAGGGAGAGCGGAGAGTCACGTCAAAGGCCAGAATCCGAAATGTGATCAGTTCCATGCGTCGACGAAGCACAGACTGTATTGCTCTGCAAAGTGGTCACACGCGGAACTGATTTTGTGACTTTCACTCTGTAGGGTAGTCACGTTTGCGAGCGCGTCACGCTTGATTGGTTTAAAGAAGCGTAACAAGAAACGAATAAAATGATATCAGTTCACGTTGCGGTTTTACTATACTTAAAGGATAAAGAAACGCATGATGAACTTTAAACCGAGATAAAAGTATGATAACGGGCTTCATTTAAAACAAAATTCTGTACACTTACAGATAAATTAGTTTTAAAAAATTTACATAGTCTGTATTTGTCGTCTGACAATTGGTTTGGAGGAACTGATGATTAAATTAAATGGACCCATAGGAGTTTGAAATTGAGCATGAACTGATTCATCAATATCGTGTGTGTCTACGGTTTGCTGTGGTCACGGCCCTTGTACTTCTGTCAAATGGGTTCTTGAGAGCGTTAATCTGTCTTATGAAGATGTTGTCCCACTCTTCAATCAGAGCTCTGGTCAACTGCTCGCTAGTAGCAGGAGGTGGCTGGCGCTTTCGAACCTGTCTATCAAACTGGTCTCGAAAAAGACCGATCCGGGACGAATCATAGCTATATGGCGTGCAGTAAACTTGTATGTACTACCTTAACCCATATAAGCCGAGAGTCCTGTTTTCAGGACACTATGCCCACATATTTTCCCACTAATTAGTAATAAGTGTTTATTTTTATAGTGTAGATCATCAGATAATTCCGTATTAGACCAATTAAAACGTTGGAAATGATAACTTTCCCACCTTTCTGTAATTGCTGCAACAAAATATACCTATTCTCGATGAAAGTTAATCTTGGAAATGCTACCATTCAAAGGTATGTGTATAATTTTTCATCTATCAATATATCAAAAGAACATCATGAATATAATATCTTTCTAAGTGAATACTTTCTTAGATATATACTGTGCACAAAAAGATTAGCACACTTGGAAAATGTCCTTTCCTAGTCAAAAACTATTCCAAATCCATGAAAATAAAACTCTAATGTGTTTGAAAATTCGATATTCTGGCGCTTCCTGAAAATTTTGTTTCAAAATTCTTAAGCGTTAGTTAGGTATCTAACGTTAAAGTGCACAGGGGTCAGATATCGAAAGTCAAGCAATTTTCAATGACGCGAATGTCCAGCATAAGCAGCTAGGATCGCCATTCAATGTCTTCCCATGTTGCAGAGAAGCTTCCTGACCACACAGAAAGGAATTTGCCATTCATACTGCAGATGACGCTCGTTGCCATTGACGTTACAGACGTCATTACTTTCTCTAACCTGACGTCCAACAATGTTCTTTGTGTGTTCCTTTGCTGATGATTAAGCAGTTCAGGCGTAGATCATTCTGTATGTTCCTTGGAGTAAGTTGGCGGTGATTATCTTATTGAAATATCACAACGGTGTGTCGTTGTAAGACGGTCCAGTGACAGGTTGGATAATTTCATTGCAGTACCATTGCAACGTTTGATTGCCATTAATTGAAATGAGTTCTGTTTAACTCTTTTTATCTATTCCTGCCTAAAATGACGCTGCACTCGACGTAATAGTCTCAATGATGACGTTATTGGTATCAAGTCTTACGCATCTTCTCCAACCACAAATCCTGCCGTCAGTTAATGACACGTAAAATGAGATTCGTCCGGACATCAGTCCAATGTCTCCTGAATCAATGTCAATGTTTCAATACCCACTGATGCCTTGCCTGTCGATGCTTAACGTCATTGGCGAAAAATCGGAGGACCTTGATGCAAGTTGTGTGGAGCCTGTTCCGGACAGTCTGGTCACTAACGGTATACCTTGTGACGTCCTGGAGGAGTAACACTAAATTCTTACTAGACAGGAATTCGAAACGTCGTCAAGACGTCGCTGTGAAACGATCCTCCCTGAACGTCGTTTTACACGGGCTACAAGATTTAGGTCGGTCGTTGGTGGCTAAAGTTGCATAAACCAAGTGCCGTAGGCGCGTAATTGTCAATTGGAGACAATTGAAATGCAAAGCGACATCTCTCACAGACATACCTGCTTGGAGCATGCAAATAGCTCTCTGACGTCGAACTTACGTCATCATTTCTCGCCTTCCCATAATCAATTTCAAAGAATTAGTAACAGTTAAATTGATTCTGCTAACAGATCTGTGTAATCGTGTGTTTTTGGACAAGCTAGACATTATCGATGTCACTGCACACGTGCCGCACGTGACTTTTGCTTATCTGGACTTTGTCCAATACACTGAATGCTCACTCTACACATGCACTGTATGCGTAATGGTTGTCGATCGGGACAACTGAACAGCACAAAGCAATGTTCATTTAATTATCATAAACTGAACAAATAATGTGTTAAAAAACGTGCTAAACTTTTTTTGCTCAGTATACTTGAAAAAAATTATTCATTTGTAATTTTTTCCATGGAAATTGTGACATTTTTGAAGTGTCCTGAAAACAGGACTGTAGGCGTAGATGGTGGCGGGGGGGGGGGGCAATTTTTGTCCATGCTATACATTATTTATAATTCCGTATCTTTTGGCATAAGATCTAACATGGACGAAGTTCTAACAATGGTAGAGGATGAAGAAGCTTTTCAAACGGCTGATATCCATATAAAACATCCACCTGTATGTGATATGACAGATGAGGACAGTGGGGATGAGGACACAGATGTTAATATAAACAACATTCCTGATCAACAACAACCACAACCAGCCACTGAGACAGACATCCATGAAGTAGGGAGTACATCTTGATGATAAATGTATTCAAACAAGAGCACTGGAACTTTTGAACAAACCCTTCTGGAGCGCGAAGACAGTTGGCATACATATTGCTGACGTACCACTAGCTCAGCGAATATCATGCACTGCTGTTGGTTGACCAAATGGATGCCCTTTAACTTACCACAAACATGTTCCAGAATATATTCAATGCAACTACAATTGTCATTTTGTAGCAATGCCTTAATGCATTGTGCAAAATGCTTTGCAAACCATTTTTAAAAAGCGTTCTGTTCGATTTCATTGAAAATGTTTTAACGATATCAAATGGTTTTAAAACTTCACATTTTTGCAGTCTATACCAATAGATCGAAAATGAATAATGTCGTTTTTCTTCAAAAACATAGTAGGCCTATCTACCTTGTTTATAATCTGCAGTGATGAGGCTTTCGAAGAAAATTGATAATATAAAATATGTGATTTGAGCGTAGACAGAGTGAAAATGTAAGATACACTCTGAGAAAAGGGTGCTTATTGCATTCGATTCAGTGGTGCCTGAAGCCCCCATTTCACAAAACATTTTTTTCATGTGTGTTTATGGCATTTTTGGAACGGAAAAGTGGTTTAAAACTATTTGGTATTATTCTCTCAATAAGTATTTATTTTGAAATTTTGATTACTCTAATACCTAGAGTCCTGTTTTCAGGATACATACAAAATGTATGATTTTATCCATATAAAGTACTGTACAACGTTCAAATTGTTCAATTCTATTTAGTATTTGTATTCCTTTCACGAATAAATCATTTATATAGAAATAAAAAATTCCGGCATATATGGGTTAATGGATATCACCGTGGTTCATGTGCAGTGACCAAGGCAACACGATGCTGACGAAGAACAGGGTTATGGTGTGGACCTACGTAGGGGCGACGTGCTCTAAAATTTATCATTATCGATTCCTTACAGCTTTTGAACTTATTGGACGTCAACGAATTTCACGAACATTACGTACACGCTAAATGGCAATAACTCGCCGATTGTGCACACGAGAGGCGACGATAGCGATCCTGACGTCAAAACGTTACGCGCAGATGTCCTGAACTAGGTTAATCGGCCAATCGCCCAGTTTTCCGAAAACCTCTTACATAACTTTCTATGGTGGAAACATAAGCATCAAAGTGACTAGCAACCTAATTTTGCAGCTGTCCTTGCATCTGTATTTGAATGGCCTGACCAATCTTAACTTCAGTGAGTCGTGTCATTCTTAAAACGAATCAAATTCTTAAAACATTTTAGGGGAATACTTGGTCTGTATATGGACTATCGAGGAGTGACTTGACCAACGCTGCATGGGACCAGATCAACACGGTGCACGAGATTCTTGATTTTTCCTTCCTCCATATACCAGACATGCACACTGTTCCGTGACTAAATTTTCTATACATGACAAGGTACAATATGACCCAGTTACTTAATCTACAAAGTTTCGATTTATTTGGAGACAACGTTTCCAAGATATCGAAACAAATGTTACCCTGCTTTTTTTCATATCATTTCAGTATGTTTGAAAAAGTAACAAAATAGAAAATATCATGGAAAATATCAGCGGTGCGTTATTTCTGAGGTTTAGTATATGTAAGAAATCAAATACCAGTATTTTGCAATGATATCATAGCCCGTTAAAGTTAACAAATTCTTAAAAATATACATTTTGCAATAACATTAGATTGTAACTTGATATTGAAGATTTCAGCATTTCTCCTCTTCCCTTACTTTTAAGACTCGACTTTCCATTAATTCAGCAATGCTTTTAACCCTTTCCCAAACAAGACCTACTTTGACTTTCCTAGTAGAATTGAATTGAAAAACATTGAGACAAAAGAAGAAAATGTTGATCATCATTTGGCTCAATATGTCTAGGCTATATCATAAATAAACTTTACCCTTAGTTATACCAATTTGGTCATCTATAGCAGCTTTCTTTTTAACGACCGCATGTTTTGTCGTTATGGAAAGACTTAAAATCGGGGCACTCAGGACTAGCGGTAAATGAATTGATAACAAAATCTCAACAATGCAAAAATGACAAACCACTGTTTTCTCATTTTTCCTTAATGATTCATAGTATGTTGCTAATCTCATTCAAAATGAATTAACACATGGGGAAGTAGAAGGATCTATCAATTCTATCTCATAATCATTCATGACAAAGCTGATAGTTGCAAAATAAAATACAAAATAGATTTACGTGGTATCGCTCAATTTGATCAATCGGGCATATATAAACGATTACTTTCTCATAGTTCTACATTAAACTGTAATAAAAGTTAATATTGAAATTAATCTTCAATAAATGAATGTTTTATATATGTGACCCGTCATGCTAAAGGGACCTTCTTGGAAGTTCAAGGAATACAATGTCGCCTAACGGACCAGACTTTGTTGACCATACTATCCAGACGTAGCAAATTAGGAAAATGAAGATATCGTAAGAAAGAAAGAAATATGTGCAGATCAAGAACATTACCTTGGAGTGAAACTTTCGCTCCGTGCCATACAGCGTTGATTGCACAGACAGACTAGGATCGATACTGTTCCCATTTCAAACTTCCCAAGAGGACCCTTTTAGCGTGATATGTTACATTTTATTTGCGCACAAGGGTTTCAACGAACAAATAAATATGGGATTAAAACGTTTGGAAAGGGAACGAAAAGGAAACCATAATAAACAAAATAAATGTAGAATAAGTAATAATCAGTAATACTAAGAATTTAGGCTAGAGATCTATATTTCTTTCAAGATTTATGATAACATTTTGTATACTTTTTAGCTCACCTGAGCACGAAAGTGCTCATGGTGAGCTATTGTGATACCGCTGTGTCCGGCGTCCGTCGTGTGTCGTCCGTCGTCCGTCGTCAGTCGTCCGTCGTCCGTCAAACTTTACCTTGTGTGCACTCTAGAGGCCACATTTTTTGCCCAATCAACCTGAAATTTGCTCAGAATGATTGTCTTGATGTAAGCTCGGACAAGTTCGAAATTGGGTCATCTTGGGTCAAAAACTAGGTCACAGGGTCAAATCTTAGAAAAAACTTGTGTGCACTCTAGAAGCCACATTTTTTGCCCGATCAACCTGAAATTTGCTCAGAATGATTGTCTTGATGAAAGCTCGGACAAGTTCGAAATTGGGTCATCTTGGGTCAAAAACTAGGTCACGGGGTCAAATCTTAGAAAAACCTTGTGTGCACTCTAGAAGCCACATTTTTAGCCCAATCAACCTGAAATTTGCTCAGAATGATTGTCTTGTTGTAATCTCAGACAAGTTTGAAATTGGGTCATCTAGGGTCAAAAACTAGGTCACGGGGTCAAATCTTAGAAAAACCTTGTGTGCACTCTAGAAGCCACATTTTTGCCCAATCAACCTGAAATTTGCTCAGAATGATTGTCTTGATGAAATCTTGGACAAGTACGAAATTGGGTCATCTTGGGTCAAAAACTAGGTCATGGGGTCAAATTTTAGAAAAACCTTGTGTGCACTCTAGAGGCCACATTTTTAGCTCACCTGAGCACGAAGTGCTCAAGGTGAGCTATTGTGGTCACTCAATGTCCGTCGTCCGTCCGTCCGTCCGTCTGTCCGTCTGTCCGTCTGTCTGTCCGTCTGTCAACAATTTGGTGTTTACACTCTAGCATCCACAAAAGATGGCCAATCTTGATCAAACTTGGTCAAAGTAAGTATGGGCATAAGTTCTCGGATGAGTTCGATTATGGGCCTGATCGCACAAGAATGTGCTGAGTTATCTGGCCTTGAATGTCAAAAAATGTTGTTTTTGACTTTGTTTACACTCTAGCATCTACAATTATTGATCAATCAAGACAAAACTTGGATAAAATGTTGGAGACCATAAGATCTCCGATGAGTTCGATTTTCAATCTGATCTTACCAGAAAGACGAGAGTTCTGTGCCCTTTAATTTGACAAAATTGCTGTTTTCGACTGTTTTCGACCTTGTTTACACTCTAGAATCTACGATTATTGATCAATCAAGACAAAACTTGGACACATTGTTGGGAACCATAAGATTTTGGTTGAGTTTGATTTTCAGTCTGATCGGACCAGAAAAACTAGAGTTATGTGCCCTTGAATTTGACAAAATTGCCGTTTTCGGCTGTTTTTGACCTTGTTTACACTCTAGAATCTACAATTATATATCAATCGTGATAAAACTTGGACACAATGTTGGAGACCATAAGATCTCAGATGAGTTTGATTTTTCGTTAGATTGAATTAGAAAGTCGAGAGTTATGTGCTCTTGGATTTGACAAAATTGCCGTTTTTGACTGTTTTCGACCCTGTTTACACTCTAGAATCTACAATTATTGATCTACCAAGACAAAACTTGGACACATTGTTTGGGACTATATAATTTCGGATGAGTTTGATTTTCAGTCAGATCTGTGTAGAAAGCCGAGAGTTATGTGCCCTTGAACTTGACAAAGTTGCTGTTTTCGACTGTTTTCGACCTTGTTTACACTCTAGAATCTACAAATATTGACCAATCAAGACAAAACTTAGATACAATGTTGGAGACCATAAAGTCTCAAATAAGTTTGATTTTTGGTCTGATTGAACCAGAAAATCAAGAGTAATGTGCCCTTGAATTGGACAAAATTGCTGTTCTTGAATGTTTTCGACCCTGTTTACAGTCTAGAATCTACAATTACTGATCAACCAAGACAATACTTTGGCACTATGCTGCTGATTGTAAGACCTTGCATGAGCTGAATTTTCTGCAATCAAATGAGAAAGTGGTCAGTCATGCATGTGCCCTTAAATCTGACAAAATTGCTGTTTCGAATGAACAATCAAGACGAAATTTGGATTATGATGTTAATTACGATAAGATCTTGGATAAATGAATTATAGAATAATCAGAATAGTTATATGCCATTCAAACTTTTACTCTAAAAACCTCAAATAGTGACTAATCAAGACAAAACTTGACACAATGTTATTGACCATAAGTTTGTTTTCAGTCTTAAATACCAATTGAATTGAACAAAAGTGTTGCTCATATCATTTTGGTTCAGGTGAGCGATATAGGACCATCATGGTCCTCTTGTTTCTACTTCATTTTAATCTCTCTTACTTTCTATCTATCTCTCATTTCTTCTAACTCACTCTTATGTGAAACACGAATTGGGTTGTCATAAAAGAATAAATAATAGACATGTACTGTGGATTGGAAGACGTATGTGGGTGGCTCTGAATTAACGACAAAAGGACTGGATTTACAAATGCAACATAGGGAAGATTTACAATACCGGATAAACAATGTTGATTGGAAATAACGGTTATTTATGAAGAAATCATTCAATGAATATAGGTTATTATTAGTATTGAACAACGTTAAATATAGTAAAGTGCAATTCATACATAATGATGCATGCATATGCGCGTATAAAACAAATGCGGAATTTTTTAGACGTGATTTTTGTGTAAAACATTCAAAGAAATTGTGTAGATCTAGTTTAAGAATTTAGATTTGAATGCAAAAGATAGAATGTTAAGGTTATATGCTATCTAAAATCATTTAAAAAGCGAAAACAAGATTTTAAAATCAATAAAGACAAGATACATGAGAAAACAAAAAAAAAGTATATTGAAAAATTTGTGACGGGAAAACAAATTCCAAATTCTAGTATGTTCGATCCTTACCATGACAACATCGTTCCATCGTAACCATGGTAAGCACAGAACATCACGTGATGCATAGTCAAGATGAGTTAGTTTTTATGTTTATTTTTTGGTGTGTGTACATTAGAAGGTTGTGGGTGGATGTTTATGTCATTAAATGGACCACAGTAACAACGTTATTTAGAGATGACGACCTACGATGACTGAAATATAATTTGTTGTTCATAAAACACAAACTGTCTGGTGCCCGTGTATATCCTGTATCCAGACTTAATGGGTCATATTCACGTAAGTCTGGAGACAGTTTATACACTTTGTTGTTTACAAACCCACACACATATACCACACCGCTAGTGGGGTCCACGCTGATGCCTTCCGGCCCAGACTCTCCCTCTAGTCTGAGTTCAGAAATAGTTTTCCCGTCCTCCACATTTATACACAATACTTTGTCGTTATCCCAATCAGACAAAAATGCTCGTCCTTTATAAACTGCGAGGTCAGGAATATACCGAGTAGATAAACCAGGAATCTGCACAACTTTAAGCTGGTCCCCCTCTGTAGACAAAATGTAGATAGGATAACGATACTCAGGTTCGACATATTCTCTACAGAGAGTAAAAATCTTGTCTTCACTAAAATCTATTCTAATACATTCTTTCTCCATTTTTATTGTTTTAGCTATGATTGCCGGGGTTTTATTTATGTCTATAAACCATATTTGTTTTATGTCATGTAAAGTTACAGCCAACAAACAGTGTTTGTCCAGCTTATCTCGGGCTGCTCCAGAAATATCAGTTTTACTGCCGGACGCTGAGTCCGGATCAGTAGATTTGTGTTGCACTTTTATTTCTGTAACATCCCAAAGTTTTGACTCAAACTTGATGTATCTAAGCAACGTGTTTGATACAGTACAGAATATTTTAATACAATAATTAGCATAATCCACAGCCACCCACCTTTTGTTTTCCAATCCAGATAATCCAGATATCCAGCAATCTCTTTTATCTGACTCATGTTTCACATGTACTTGTCCTATCACTTCAACAGACTCGCCATCTAAATCTTCTCTTTCTACCTTACTTTCTCCTCTCTTTCCAAAAACAAAATTAGTAGCCTTTTCCGATCTCTCACTTTCATCATGTTTTCTTTTTACCAAATCGTGAGATTTATCGTGCATTTGTGAGCATTTCTCACACAAATACTCACCACATAAATAACACAGATATAAACTAACAGTAAACACAGATTCCACCATACAAATATTACATCCGTTTATTTGTTTGGGAGAATCGGTGTTTATTGTTGATGAGAAATTAATAGGGACTTCCTCTAGATATGATTCAATTGATTTATCTGTAACATATATATCGCCAATCTCCTCAATATTTGACTTTGTTTCTTGGTCTTCCTTCTTTAATTCTTCTTCTTCTGTCTTTTTATCCTTTTTGCTTCGCAGTCTGTTGAAGAGTTTGGAAATTCGTCCTGTTTCAGACTCGGCCATCTTGCAGCAATATCTACAAACGAAAAAAACATCAGTTTTTAGCAATAGGAAGAAAGATACAAAGAAAATGAGATAGACAGAGAAGCACAGAAAGAAGGAAAGGAGAGAAATGCAGCAATTGACCAATATTTATCAAAAATGTGTAGAATCTAATTGACGTCATGGTATCTGGAAAATGTACTTTATGGCATTTCAAAACTTCACAGTCTAGATCAGCCAGTGTATATGCTCAGTCTGATCCAAATATATCTTGCTCTCTAATACATTTTTCATTACTTTTACTTCCTTCATCTAAAAAGTATACAGTATCAGTACGCAACCGTGTAGACCTTTACTAAATTTTGGCTTTGATATAATTGTTGATGCAAACCCTTATAAAGCTACATTTTTGTACATCTTATTTATAACCGTAAGAATAAGAAAACCTACCCCAATAAATAAAAACACCAAATCTATATACTTTCGAGTGAAGTTAATCTTTCTCTGTGCTGAAATTATAAAAAGAAAGACATAATTATGTGTTAAATAGCATCTTACATGATACACTAAAACCAACCTCCTGGCTGCCGACATGAAAACAAACATTATCACTCTCTTCCGTAAAATACATTATATATCTCTTTAGCGAAAAAAGAAATGCATTGGGTTTTATTAAAAAAACATAAACTCTATGCTATTAAGGTATGCAACCCACCATAAGCACCAAACAGCCAGAGGCGAAATGTGAAAAGTGCTAGTATTTCCTTAACTGTTTTATTTTCAATTCCAAATACAAACATTAACATTTCCAACGGTTTAGAATTTAGAATCAATGCATACTTGTGGTAATATTTAACAAAAATGTTCAAAGTTACCACCCTTGCATATGAATAGAGGGTAAAATTATATTTGTGAATTATTTACTCCTTGAAGCATAATCTTCAAATCGGCCAACGTGAATCAAGTTATGTGAAGTGTATTTACAAGTGTGTGTAATTTGAAGCATTTCGTATGGCTAGGATTTGTCTCTATGAACAATTATTTTTTATTTCCATCTGAAAGAGCATATCTTGTGGCGAAAATTCTGAAAATTTCAATCCAAATATAGCGCTGTTCACGAGAAATATATATTTTGTGCTAAAATTGAACAAATTGATGTGGACAACAGGTCATATTTTTATAGAATTTATCATTTCTATCTCCGATTTAAAGGCGTTTTCTCGCTTATAAGCAACAAATTAAAAGAAAAACTGATAACAATTATACGCATTAAAATAACCAATCTTTACACCAAGACATACCTTAAAAATGAAATTTGAATTTTATGTCCCTTTAACTTAATAACCAAATTTGATTAATGCCATGTGATTACTAATTTCGTCTTCTTCTTTCGATTTAACCATGGTTTTCAGTTTCAGCTTTTGTTGATTGTACAAAGGACGAGACAAAGCAATGTATTTAAAATGTAACCCAGTGCGCTGCATAAATGAAAGCCGCGAAAGCTCACTCGGCAGAGCATTCGCCTTGTACTCTTTACACAGGTCTCTATCGTGCAGGCAGTTGGTTCGAATTCTACTGAGATATTGTCTTTTTTACTCTATTTTGTTCGACATTTATATCCACCAACGTTAGAGAAAAATTACCTCAGTGATTCAGACTCGATCCAAGCACAGAATTAAAGAAATCAAGTGATAAATCGCCTAAGAATTATAAACAATTTCGCTAAGAAATCAATCATAGACGTCTTAATACAGTGCTTCAAGCACTTTTATTTATATTTGTGCTCAGAGAATGAAAACCACGACAACAGTTTGTTCCATGGTTGTGGTACCAAAACAATCAAATGCATTACATGTTTTTTTCTGACACAAAATACCAGACACACTGGAACACCTATCCATGGATTCCTCATACCAGCACGACCGCGCAGCAACCTTACATCTACGGATGTGCACACAAAGAAGAAATTGGGAACGTGCCGTTGGGAAAATGGCAATGGATTTACAATACGCAATTTGAAATCTTAATATCATTATCAATCATTTGAAAATCACAATTCTCCTATTTGTGCATATATTTACCTTATCATCGAGGTACCGTTGCAATGATTTTAGATATATTGCTTCATCTTCTTAACACAATACACGTGAGCAGGTCACTTAAACGTAAAAAAATACATATCGCTTATTATAGTCATTGTGTTGTCATAATCATTGATCAGTATGTAAATAGGTCATGACACTGTCGAGTGTCAGTGATACAGATGCTGCAAATATTAAACTAGTAAGAGCAACTACTTTTCTAAATAGCTGGATATCACTAGCGTCTCCCCTTAGGCAATTCAGATGGGACCCCGGTTATTTGTCGTCGAGTAGAACCCGAGTTGCAAAATGAAATCACTCCCCGATAATCAATGTGGAAATCTCAATCACAAGCTTGATCACTGCGTTTTTATTTCATTTATTTATTTTTGTTTACGAACGTTTGTAGCATATCATGAATGTTTTCATGCCGTCCGATCTAAGTTTTTACTTTAAGCTTGTTGTCACGGTGTCTTGTCACGTAACCTTTTCCCAAATCGACAAAAAAAATTGGTGCCTAATGCTTACAATATGGTTGTACAATATAATAATAAAAAATAACAAATATCGTTCAGGCCAACTTTACAAAATTCTGCTCTAAAGTTAGTTTTTCACGAAATTTTACGACGACAAAAGATGAAAGTACGTCGTTTATTTCTCAGACGTCAGGCCGAAATAATTGATTCTTGTATCATCTTAATACGATTCGAAATATTTTTCCATCGATGCAATTTTCATTGTTCTGATGTTGAAAATGCCCGACTAAAACGCCAGTTTGTGCATTTCCATGCTATAGTAATTCCACATAAAAACGTGCGAGGTGGCTATGTTGATGCCGGCGTGGTAACGTCGTCACAACGTGAACGAGGAAATGAATAGCGGATTTTAATCAGAAATAGCTTCTAATTTCCAAAGAAACCAAATTCATGACCGTAGCTTAAAGTTTTAAAAATATCCGGTTCTAGCTTAAGTAAAACTAAACTCAAGCAAAACATGTGTCAGATTGTAGACACCATAACTACATTATTTACAACATATTTACAAAATGTCTATTTGATATTGTTCACTGTTTATAATTTATGTACAAAAACCTGTCACGGAAAAAAAGATGGAGCTTAATGTATAAGTTTGTGTCATTTTTTTATTAATTGTGCTAGTAGAGTCTCAACAACCTTTGGACCAAATCGGGTGAAACTTCATTATAACACGTTTCCGTAAAATCCATATATAGCGAAAGAAGAACTGCATCGGGTTTTATTTACAATAAAGACTCTATGTAATTATGCTTTGTGTATGCACCAAAACGTCACGTGGCGTCAAAGTAACGTCAAATGACGTCACTTAACCGACAATGCGTTTCCTACGACGAAAACTAGTTCATGGCAGAATTTTCACAAAATAACACATTTCTAATGTGCGTTTTTGTTATTTAGAGTGTTATAATGGAGATAATAACAAGTTTAGCGGTCTTTATTGCCAATAAAAACCTCTGTGCTCTGGCCTACATGTTAAGGCAAATACCTCGGCGCTGTGCGCCTCGGTTTTTACCTACACATGTAGTCCGTCGCACATCGGGTTTTATTGGCAATAAAGACCGCTAAACTTGTTATTATTTCATAAATATGAACTTCCAATACTTTAAAGAACATTTTCTCTCTATCTCTCAATTTTAGACTGAGCCATGGGCAAAGGGACATAAAGTGTAGAAGTATGCTTTTTTTTCTTAATTCTTTTAATCGAATAGTAAGATTATAATATCTTTTTTTAGACTTGAGTAATAAAACACCACACACGATAATCTGTCTTTGGAAAAGGGTGTTTTTAAAATGTATGATAGGTTATTCTGATTTAGCACACGGTACGGAAACTACAGAGACAGGGCCAATGGCTCTGCCGTTCAAATCCTCTGGGGCGCTTCCGGCCATGTGTGGCTCTGTCTCTGGGAGCAGGATTTTGGACAAAAACAGGTGAATATTCAACTTTGGTGTTCAATTATTTTCTTTTGGTGCTTAAAAGCGAAAAAACGGGAATGTCATGCTCCCCTCAGACCATTTATCTGTCGGTTCTACTTGTGTGGGCTCCAAAATCGGCAGGGTTTTCACAGGATCATTGTCGTTGTGAGTCGACCCTATGTGAATTTTTCTTGTTTACATCATGTATTTATGTACATTCCTATGGTAAATGGCCAATAACCGCAGCCAAAAGATGTTATATACTAATCGAGGAATACTCTCGATTAGACACACCTTTCCTTTGTCACAAAACTCTAGAACTAATTGACACAATTAAGATTTGAGCAATTTCTATCAGTTGCTTTGTCTCTGGCGGCTGTATCTGTCTCTGGCGACTGGCTCTGTCTCTGCGTGCTAGGTTAAACATTTTAATCCATCACAAAATTCGTGTCAAAATAATGTACCTAATTGACTCACACACTGAATGTATCATACTGCGTATGGCGAATGGTTCAGTCACTAAGTAATTTATGCTTTCTAAAACATCGAAATTTCAGCGTTGTTCAATTTCAAAGCTACCACAGGCGACAAACTGATTTGTACGATTTGTCACATAAAAAGCTGCAGAAAAGGAAGAAAATACTGGTAATCAGGTCTTTTTTTATTTTGCATCAATGTAATCCGATATCTTTCTTTCCATTTTATCTTTCCCAAACAAGATATTGTTTTGATGCATTGTGAGAATAGAAAATTGCTGATAATCAGTATTTTCATATTTTTGTCACAGATTTCAATGATAAATATTACATATTTGATACTTCGGAATTATGTATGCCCTTAAGTGAATAACATAACGGATTAGCCTGTAAACGTGTATTTTAATGGACATTCCTAATAGTGATCTTTTTTCTAAAAATCTTAGACGTAATTTTTAACTTATTATAAACTTTGTTATTTGTGAATGTTGATTAGTCACTATTTACTGCTTCTTCCATATACTGGTCACACTCAAAAGGCTGATTATTTTGCCAGGGGTTGCACAAAAGATATAAGTTAAAAAGTTAGAAGGCGAAAGAGATATATATGAAGTGAAAGTTAAATGATGAAAATTAGAAAAAGTGGTAGGCTAGTTGGGCCATAACCGAGCCTCCTGAGCTTCCTGACCGCACATCTGCTGGGAGATGGTTTCAGTCTCGGGTGGCTCGTGGGAATGTTGTCTGGGTGTTGTTTTATTGTTTGTTATCGCATAACTGTCTTCTTGCATGTTCCTTGAATGTCTGGTTGGTTTGCAATGGTATCGATTTATGTCTATTACTAGCCTGTGTGTTGTTATTTTGTAAAAGGTTGTTAATCTGGCCATTTTCCGTCTGTCTTTTAGGGACTACCATTTGAGATCTTCAAGCATGTTGTCTACGCTAGATCGGTTATATTGTCTATACAGACTATTGTTTACAAATCTAGAGGCTCTTCTTTGTACCTTTTCAAGCTATTGGATGCCATTTTTCTCATGTCGTTCCCATATGCTGCTACCAAATTCGAGTGTTTGTCTTACTAAGGCTTTGTCTGCTGTTTCTTTGGTGCGTTTGGACGATATTTTCAGGTTTTTCCTAGGAACCTCAGGGTTGGCTTTATTGGTTATGTTTGATATGTGCTGGTCCCAGTCAAAGTTGTTGGTTATTGTGCATCCTAGGTATTTGGCTGATTTTACATGTTCCAGGGTGCACCCATGGAGTGTGTAGTTATATTTGATCAGATTCTTCTTGTTAATTATTGTAAGCATCTGGTATTAATTTTGTCTGGGTGGAACTCCATTTTCCCCTTTTGTTCCCATGAGGCAAGTCTGTTCAAGTCTGTTTGAAGGGTGTTGCACTTATTATCAGATGAAACAGTGATGCCGGCTATCATATCATCAACAAAGAGTCTTACTTTTGCATTCATGCCTTTGTGAATGTCGTTGATGTAGTACGGGAATAGGAATAGATTAGGACCTAGCACTGACCCTTGGGGGACACCAGACTAGACTTTCACCGGGGCAGAAGAACTACCTGTAACTGCAACTGTTTCGCTTCTGTTTGTCAGGAAAACTTCTTTATGTTTTGCCTCTAATTCCATAGTGTTCTAGTTTCTGAAGTACGAGTTGTTGAATCTCTCGTCTTCTTGTTCGATGTTGATTAAAAGGTTGTATCTTATTGCCCTTATTATACATGTCAAGCACAATAGATCAAACTATATGTTCAACTAAACATGTAAAATGAAGCATGTGAATGTTTAATCGAAGGTAAAATGTACGAGATTCTAATACATGTACAAACAAACATTGCTGGAACCTCATAAGCGACATCTTAGTTTCTATCACAAACTAAATATTTCTTGTGCTATAACCAGTTCTTACTTGTAGCCTGAATAGGATAATCATTTTCGAGGTTATGCTGAAAAGTCCATGTGCATTTTCATAAAATCTTCTGGTCGTTAGCGTACTTCAGCGTACTTCAACGTACCCAAGCGCACCTTAAATATACCCGGTATTCCGTCGTACCCCAAGCGTATTTCAGTATATGACCAAATCATTAATACGTTGATGCAAAATAAAAAGACCTTATAACCAGTATTTTCTCCGTTTGCTGCAGCTTTTTATGTGACAAAACGCACACTAATTGTTTCTTTGTCAACACCAAGTTTGTCGCCTGAAGTAGGTTTGAAATTTAACAACACTGAAATTTCGATGTTTTGGAAAGCGTTTACTCGGTGACAGATAATTTGCCATACGCAATATGATCTATTCAATATGGGTTAATTAGGTTCATGACTTCGACAAGAATTTTGTGATGGATTAAAATTTCAATCTATCACGCAGAGACAGAGCCAGCCGTCAGAGACAGAGCCAGCCGCCAGAGACAGAGCCACGGATAAGGTTTTGTGACATAGGAAAGGGATGTCTAATCGAGGGTATTCCTCGTTTAGTATATAATATGTTTTGGCTGCGGCAATAGGCCATTTACCGTTGGAATGTACATAAATGCATGATGTAAACAAGAAAAAATCACATAGGGTCGACCCACGACGACAATGATCCTGTGAAAACCCTGCTGACTTTGGAGCCCACACAAGTAGAACCGACAGATAAATGGTCTGAGGGGAGCATGACATTCCCGTTTTTTCGCTTTTAAGCACCAAAAGAAAATAATTGAGCACCAAAGTTGGCCGGAAGCGCCCCAGAGGATTTGAACGGTAGAGCCATTGTCTCTGTCTCTGTAGTTTCCGTACCGTGTAGCAGGTCAAGTGAATTTATTTTTTCGTGATAAACACTATTTTTGGGATCATAATCCGTCTATGACGGGTCTTGCTTGTTTCAGTGAAAAATGAGGGAAGAAATCAGACGAAAAAGTGCAAACTTATTCATGGAACTAAGAATATGCGGTTGCTATCTAAAATGAAAACATAGTTGAAGCAGCGATATCGTCAAATTTAAAGACACTAAGGATAAAATCTTTGCGACCAAGACGAATATTAATCACATTCACTTACTGGCAACACCAAAGTTTTACTGAAGATTTGTCTAAATTTGTTCATATTCGTAGATGCTAGATTAGAGAAAGGTCGAAAAGAGCAACTCGAAAGCTCATAACTCGACGTTCCGCTCCTACTAGTCTTAAAATTAGACGCATTCAAGATCTTACGTGCACAAACTTTTTGTATAAGTATATCTATTGTTATTCTGGCAAATATTTGTAGATGCTTTCATGTACATAAAACAACATGTGAGCTAACAATAAGAGGACCATAATGACCATCTGTCACTTATCAGAGTGATTATCGGGGAGTGAGTTAATTCGGGTCGACTCGACGATAAGTAACCTGGGTCCCATCTGAATAGCCTCAGGGGAGACCACAGGGATATCCAGATATTTAGATAAATAGTTGCTCTTACGAGTTTTATTTTTTTCCAGCATCTGTATCACTGACATGCGGCAGTATCATGATTTATTTACATACTGATAAATGATCATGACAACACAATGAATGTTTACCTTATTAGCGATATTTTGTAATAATTAAAGTTTTTTTTAAAATTCATAATACCCGCTTCTTATTTATTGACAGGTCTAGGTGGCATATTTAATTTGATAGGTCGGGATTTGGTAGAGAAACTGTTTTAACTGTTAACATGTACAAGTTATGTTGGGGTAATTTTAAGAGCTCCTTTCTACTTTTTTGGGACAAAATTAAGATTTTATTATACGAGTTACAATGTCAATATGCATGTGAAATTATTTGTAATCACCTATGGTGACATTCAAATACATTTAATTGTTATTTATCTTTCAACTAGCCAAATATCGGGGTGATATCGCCCATGTGATAAATTTTTTGTTATCACATGGATATTTTTAGAATATGACGACACGACGCGTAAGGATACACAGCAGGAACTATTTTCGACCCAAATAGTATGGCCTTGACCTTGTTTACACCATTCAATACACAAATGAATGGGACAGGCGGCATTTATAAAAAATATAAGAGATCGTGTTTTTGGCCCATTTAATTTCAATGGAAAGTCATAAAAACTCATACAATTATTAATGAAAATAATAAGAATAAACAAATTGGGTTAAAACAGATTATTTACATGTCATGTCACGAGCCCGAAATGCAGACGATCTAGCTCATTGTAAACAAAAACAATGGCTGCATCAGTGCCCGAATCCGGCAATTTCTCAATCTCCATTGATGATTTACTGAATCTAGACGAGAGAAAGGATGGCTTTGTTGAGCTAGAAATTGATCCATCAATTTTTGACGAGGAAATGCCTATACCTGAGAGTCCAGAGCCTGTAGCAGTACAAACAAGATCAGAAATCCCAGGTGACAGTCCTCAGCCATCTACATCTTGTGCACATTCACACAGAGAAGAAATTGAAAATTTCATCAATCAGCAATCAAATCAAAACACAATGAGGAAAATGTTATCTGACATCAGAAAGCTTGAACATTATCTGAAATCTAATGGAGAAAACAGACCAATGTATGAAATACCAATGGAAGAACTGGACACCAGAATTGCTGGTTTTGTCATGAATATAAAGAAGCCAGATGGGTCCGAATATGAGCCCAGTTCAGTTAGGGGGATGATTTCTAGCTTCGACAGAAAGCTGCGAAGGCATGGCTACCAGCACTCCATAATAAACAGCCAGACAAATGCTTTCAATCTAACAAGAGAAACTGTTAAGGTAATTTTTATACACAAACTTTCTGTCTGTAAATATTATCATAAACTAAAACAATCATTAAAAATTCAACATTTAAACAATTAAACCAAACTATTTTAACTATAATTACTTGCACAAAGTCTCTTAACCTTTGCCCAAACAGCAAAATACTAGTGTGATTTGTTTTGAAATGTGGTAATTTTGACAATTTACAGATGTTGAGAATTATACAATTCCTTAAAAACAAAGATAATAGAATCTAGCAAAGAAAATATTGAGACAAAAGAAGAAAAATGCTGGTTATCTGCATTATTTTCTTTTGTCACAATGCTTTCTCAAGCTTTTTTTTTTGTCAGGGATGTGTCAAAGCAGGTCTTGTTTTTGAAAGGGTTAAAGATCTTTTTTATAAATATGTACAACAAATGGGGTGAAAAAAAGAGATCTACTAGTCATCAATATTTCAATAGAAAAATAGTTACCAGCAATTTCTCCCTGGTTTTGAACTAAACCAACAGACATGTCAAAATGATCCATTGTTTTGATTTCAATTTTCTCATACAAAACGATTTGAATAGATCTATATCAAATTATAAAAAAGATTAAAAAGAACATCAATAGAAAAGAAGAAATTGCTGGTTTCAGATCTCTATTAAATATGATTTCCCTTTCCTTCATTTCTTTTTCTGCCCATGGATGCCATTAACAAATCTTAAATAAAAGTAGAGTAGATTTTTTTCCTTGTTTGAGAGAGAATAAATTGTATGTAAAAGGGTAGTCCCCGGCTTTATTTCAAAACATCAAAGGAAAAAGATAAATAATGATTTTTTTCTCTGTTTTTCTTTTCTGCTTAGAGTTTTTAAATTTGATTTAGAGATAGACTTGATGGAAATTGTAAATATATTCTAGAGGCATCTATATTTCTTAAACATAGGCAAAAATGAAGTCGCTGAAAAAAGACGGCAAGGGAAACCGCCCCCACGAGGCAGAACCATTGACAGACGACGACATCAATGTCTTGTATGAGAAGGATCTTCTAGGCTCGAAAACACCTTCAGCCATGATCAATACACTTTGGCTGAATAATTGTCTACACTTTGGAATGAGGGGTGTTACGGAACATTATGAATTGAGGTATGTTGGAGTGCAAGCTTCTTCTGTCTCGGTCTGTAACTTTCACTGTCAAGTTCACTTCATCCCTTGCTCCCAATGAATTCACCGACAATTCACAAATGAGCATGTTGTCAACTTGGTGGTAAATAACACATTTCACTTTGGGTATTTTTTTGGCAAAGAAATCACATCTTTTCTTTCTTCTTTCGAGAAATTTGAACCGCATTTAATTACGTACTACTATTTTTGGTTTCCTTTATGATAACACAATCACTCTACCTTCAAGCTCATGTCTTACTCCAGTCTCACAGCCGTTTTGGAGAAGGCGTTATGATTAATCTGTGATGTTGCATCGTTAACATCTGTTTAATTACGCCATATTTGCTGCTCTGAAACAAAAAATATGCTATTTAGAGTCTAAAATTAATTCACAAAACAAATGTTGATCTATAGATCTAATTACATTGCATCCCAATTAGCTCTTTTGATGTTTAATAGCATGATTTGCCTCTTTACAATTATAAAATTTCTCTCCTCCCCTCCCCCCCAAAAAATGACAAAAGAAGCACCCCAAACAAAAAAATCAATGAATTTAGTGGGTTTTGTTTTCATACTTTTCAGATGGGGAGATGTAAGTCTAAAAAATGATGGAACTACAGAGTATCTGGAGCTGAACGAAAGACAAACGAAAACAAGAACCGGGGCAAATATTACAGATGTTAGAAAAATAAAACCCAAACTGTTTTCGACTAAAACAGACAGAGATCCTGTCCTAATTTATAAACTTTTTGTTGAGAAAAGACCAGAAAGTTTTAACTTACCAGATTCCCCATTCTACATTGCTCCACGCACGACTCCAGTTGTCAATGATTCTGATCAGTGGTTTTTGCGACAGAGGATTGGTCGGAATAAGTTGTCTTCTTTGATGAAAAGTATGTGTGAAAAGGCTGGATTATCAAGGAAGCTGACCAATCACTCTGCCAGGAAACATCTGGTTCAGAAGTTAAGGGACAACAATGTCCCTCCCACGGATATAATGCAGATTTCTGGGCACAAAAATGTACAATCTGTATTGAATTATTCGTCCATTTCCCTTGAAAATCAAATGAGATGCTCAAACATTTTGGCTGGTAATAGCTCACATAGTGCAGAAAGTGTCACAAATAACGAAACTTATAGGAACTCGTCCGCCAACCAAAGCTTTCTTGAAAACACTGTTTCTTCAGCAGAAAGGTCTGAAACTGTCACCCAAAACGCTGTTGTCCCCGTTGAAAACCATGTCCTTCCTGTACCCGTTACCCCTCCCACCACTGTCCCTTGTTCACAACATTTAAACATTCCAACATTCCACTTGTCAACACAAAATAACAGTGTTATTACTCCCATCTTCTACGGTGCTGTTTTAAACATCGGCACATTAAATGTCTTTCCAAATCACGGCCCAAATGAAGATAATTCAACAAATTAGACTGAACTTTTCCTGCCATGGCTGAACTTACGAAACTCGTCGAAAGCGTGGTGGCCCTATTCGAGTCGACGGCTTCAATGTTTAGTTTCTGATTGTTTTTATTGTAAATATTTGTGAATTTCAATGTCAAAGATAATTTTCAGTGTATAATTTAGCTATTGGAAGTGAATAAAGGACGGAATTGTCGGATGTTTTTTGGACTATTTTCTTTAGCGCAGTAAAATAGAACGTTCTTCGGTCTGACGTCATCAACTGACATTGACCCAGATTCCCAAAATAAAGGAAGAAAAGGTACATTTTTAAGGGCGAAAAGGGGCCCAAAATGGGGAAAATGTTGAAAGATAAACATAATACGTCATGGGTGTGTGATAATATAAAAAATATCTAACTCGGTTGTGAAAATCTATAATTGTCTCGCCAGAGGCTCGACAATTACCGATTTTCCCAACCTTGTTAGATATTTTTTATATTATCACACACCCATGACGTATTATATATATTTTACACACTAAAAATACCAATTGAAAGGTTTTAATGTGACCAAACCCATTTTCTAGCTCAAAGAGTACCGTGCATTGTTGAAAAAGTTATACTTACAGGACTAGTTTTAAAAGGTCATTCGCAGATTAGTCTGAAATTTCGACATTTTGTTATGCGAATGACGTGTTTTTGGTCACACTTTTTCAACACCTCGGTATATGTAATTAGCAAATGTTATGAACGAAATGTCGCTAAGTAGGTTCGAAAGTTGCCGAAGTCCGACTTCATAACTTTGACGCAGGCCACAAATATCTAAATGTGTTTAATCAAAAGTCGATACGGTCAACTTTTCTTATTTCTTGCATTGTGCTTACAATTTGGTAATGCAATATTATAATGAAAAATAACAAAAATCGATGAGGCCAATTTTACAAAATTCTGCTCTAAAGTTCGTTTTTCCACGAAATTTTGACGACGACAAAAGATGAAAGCACGTCGTCTGTTTCTTGGACGCCAGGCCGAAGTAAATGGTTCTTGTATCATCTTAATACGACTGAAAAGATTTTTTATCGATGTAATTTTCATTGTTGTGACGTTGAAAATGCCCGTTGAAAACGCCTTTTTGTGCATTTTGTCACTTATCTGAGTGATATGAAATATTCCACTTAAACGTTTTGGCAGAATCAAATTATGTTGACAATTTAGAAATCCCTTTCACCGCAGGGCATACTTAGCCGCTAATTGGAGGGATGATCTCTAAAGATTGCTTTCCCCTTTTCATGTCACAGCGGTCAAAATATTTGACCAATATATTAATTGAATTATCAAAATATGTAAATATTGATACAAAGAAGTTAACTTTAAGGCTTATGCATTTTTTGTTTAAAACATGATTTTAATCATATGTTTCCATTATCTGAACCTCCTTTTGCTAGCCATAATATTCTATGAAATAAAACACATTTAATAAATTTGATAGAACGCTAAGAAAGATATCTGTCAAATTATATCTGTCGATGAGTAGGAAAAAGATAAAGACTAACACTCCCTTACACGCATCATTTCTTATACATGTAGATTCAATTTTGTTCATAGTAATACTGTTGTAAAAGAGCGTAATTTTGTATGGAAAATGGTATGGTGTAAGACAATAGAGGTTTTTACACAATAATACTCCTTTCAGATAAGTTTCCGATTTAGTGAGACAAGTATCGAACCACCTCTTTTTCTCTGAATAAATCTGCTACAAGGACATTAATATCTACAGATTGATTCGTTAAAAATATATGAATATTTGTAACAGTCCAAATGTTTCGAAAAATAAACAAAACAATTGCACAAACCAAAGGAACAGTAATGGTGTACTTTAAAGAGTTCTATCATGTAGCGTCAAACGACGTTGCTAAAATGACGCTAACGTCATGGCGTGCTCCGGATACCCGATTTGTCCTATTTCGAAAGAGTCATAGCAAGACAATCATTCAACCAATCTCCCTGAAACTTACAAAATATATTTGAAATAAATAAATCTGAAACATATACAAAAATGAAATGTTTTGCTTTATCAAATATAATTTGATAAACAAATTATACGAACTTTTTGCAGCCTTCGTATCTATTTCAACTTAAAAATATTGGAAAATTTAGGTCCAAGGAAAACGGATTTATGGCAACCTCTCCTTTGATTTAATTAAAAGCTTTTTTTTTTTTTGGAGGGGTCGAGCCCGGATAGCTCCGTCGGTCACGTCGGAGTCTGTCAATCCTGTGTTCTGAAGTTCCATCCCCGGCTCGGCCAGTATCCATTCTGACATTTGTCAAAAGCCATTTGTGTCTCACAAATGGATGTGAATCATCAATGTGAGAGTGCAGCCGGAGGCTAGGGCTAGATATTGTTGTGGTACTTGTGGGGGAAATATCAGGTTAGGTGCCCCAGAAGTCGCGAAATGACCATAACAGTTATGAACGGTGTTAAACTCGAATTCATCAAGATAATAATATTCAATGTTTTTCGGGCAACCAAATGGCGGACGTTTGGCTAAATTAGTTCTAAAGTATACTTATATACATAAGTATTGTCCGGTTCACAAAACAAGAAATTGTTCCTATATGTTCCTGTATGTTCAAAGAACAAAAATAAATGAGTCTCATCATCACCGTTTGAACAGAATCCCACCAAAGTTATGCACTACAAATTAAGAAGTTACATCATATCATCTTAAGAAAATGTTATATGGCTGTCTTACATCTGTCTTATTACCAACGCACTCGCCTAGATAGAAACCTGACTAGTACATTATTCCTTTAGTGATCCAATTGTCGGCCGGATGGCCTATACATTCGATAAAATCTGTTAAGGAACCTCAAACATGCTCCAGTATGTTCATGTTAGGCGATAAGGCTGGCCAGGATAGAGTCATTTTTGGTATTCGAACAGTTTTACGCGCGTCAGACACATTGTCATTGATAACGTAAAGCCTCTCGTTTTCGTAAACATGCGTTAGTTCTGGTCCGTGGTGGTGTATTGGTTACGGCAACGTAAGCCGACTGTTGTTAAACGTAGCCACACAGCCTTAGCACTACTGTAAGATGCATAGCGACCTGGGCCCCGTTTTACTAACGAACTTACGATCATATTTTTGTGTACACTGTGTAACAAGGCATCTGATTGCACGCAAAATCTGATTAGGCCAATCAGGTTTGTTGTTACAAGTAATTACGCAAAAAATAATCATACGTTCGTTAGTAAAACGGGGCCCAGGTGTATTATGTGGCATGCCTTTTCCCCCAAAAGCGGAAACGTAAGTGGTAAAGCTAGATGGTCTAACGTTGAATATCGGAGCCTCCAGAAAGCAGAGGGACCGCAAAGTGGTCATAAGTTATGAACGCCTGGCAAAAACGCCCAACTATTCTTTTGTTTACTCAACATGATTGGCTATATGTGTAGTTCTGGTCCATGCTTAAAGTTGGCCGTTACTACGCTACTCATTTGAACGCTTTATTTTCTTTCTTATTACATGAAACAAAGTTAAAAACAAGATGCGTTTGTGAGACACAAATGCCCCTGAACCGGCCACTTTTCTAAAATGTTAAGTTTTCGTGTAAATAAATAAGGGTTAACAAATGACCTTCATGAAGGTCATATTGCATTGAACAGATAGCTATCATTAATAGAAAGTTAAATACAAAATCTGAGCTTTATTTGTCAAATACTTTTGAAGAAATGATTTACGAGGGACGGTCGGAAAGTAGTTGGACTTTTCGTGCTGCTGTCACTCCATTTGCAACTGTATAAACACATTATATATTGGTGGAATCTACATCCATTTGCCAATAATAAGGTCGGTTTATTTTCCAAGATAGTTGTGTATATACAATATTCTGTCCACTTATATGTGATAGGTATTTTATGTACCATAGGCTATTTGTTAGAGTAACAACAGGGGTAACCAAAACAAAAGAACATTCTAGTCATTTTAATTGTGAAGGAGGTAAGTTTCTGAACCACATTATTACTGGAGATTGAATAAGGGTTCATAATTCCTAACTTGGGATAAAAAATCAGTCACAGCAGCCATGGAAACGAGCTGGTTCCCCACACCTGAAAAGATTACGCCGTTACCTTCGGTTGGTAGTCATGTTTGTTGCTTTTGGGGATTCACGGGGATTGATAGTAACTCGTGTCATGTCAAATGGTAAAAACTGTCATTGCCAAGTACAGTTCTGAAGTAATTCAGAAAAATCTAAGAATAAATGCTGAAGTAAACGCGTCCCAGATAAGCAAAGAAAAATGTTTTCTACTTCAGGATTCTGCTCTCCCATACCACAGCGTAAACAGTAGAGATTATTTATCAACTATTAAAATATTACACATGACTATAGTTGTTTTAACCTTCTTATAGCCCAGACCTCACCCCACGTGACATTTATTTGTGTCAAGAACTGAAAAAATGCTTGCTGGGAAGAAATTTGAGTCCAGGGCACCTTTGATACCGGCTGTTACACTGTACCTAATACAGTGGGTCAGCGTCATGGTTAATAGTGGGAAGAATAAAGCTGTTACGAAGATGGCAAAAATGCACAGACATAGATGGACAATTTGCTCAAACAGTATAAAAGGAATTTTGTTAAAAAGTTGAATGGTTTTAGAGAACTGGTCAAAAGTCCAACTACTTTCCGACCGTCCCTCGTATGTTAAGTTTTCAGACAGACAGACGGACGGGTGGACGGACGTTCCAACATTTCAGGATTAAGTGTTTTTTCTTTGATCTTTATGTAGAAAAGTGCCACATAAAATGGCATGGTTTTGTTCTTTATTTCATATAAATAATGGACGAATTGAACCACATAAACACCATGACGTTTGCTGGGACAGACGGACGGACACCAATAAAACAATATGCCCCCGATATTTCGATACAGGGACATAAGAACCATACATTTGAATTGGAATATCGATAAGGAACATGTGGAGATAAGATTTTCAATTGTGAAGTTGAGACTTTAGCGTACATAAAGATGCACATGAAAAACGTTTCCATTTCCAAATCTCAGTAAAGCCGCACAACAGTGGAATCAAGCCCTGACTTAATGGACTAATTCAGGAAAGATGTATCAATAATTCTCGATACTTTCTGTTTACTTGTAAAAGATGTTGTGAAAGTACTGATCAGGAATCCGTGGTTAGGAGCTCCAGAGTCCATGAAATGACCGAAACACTATTAAAAAAGTTGCATTAAACGTCACTGAATAAATCAATCCTCCATAATTGGAGTAAACACATTATTTATATTGACATCATTCACGGGCATATTATTGTTGCTTTTGGTCGGTAAAAGGCTCGTGAAAATCGTTTCAATTTAAACAGGTGATTTTATAAAAAAATGTTTCTAACACTTGTATCCTGATTTATTTTATCTTTGATAAGATTATAATGTTTAAATGAAATAATTATATAATGACGTTGTCCGTGTATCTCTTCGTTTAAACATTTTTTTCATTTAACTATTTATCTGTTTACCTTTGCAAAGGCGAATTTTGAGTATAAAGAACGGACACTAAGGTATGCTACTATAAATATCGGTGGTAATTTATTATCAACAATTAATTGAACGAATTGATTCTATAGATAAGCTGTGCAAATGATGAGGTATTTTATGATTCGTATCAGTAAATTTCTTGTTTAGTTTTAATCTTTTGTAACCGTTGAAGGAGTTGTTTCTGAGAAGTAGATATTGCTAGATACAGTAGTTTTAGATCAATTTCGCAACAAAACTTTTAACAAGCGTATGTAGTGCAAAATAATTAGAATGAACTTACTGGCTTATAATTTCCTGAAAAAAATATTTTACTCTATTTATTCATGCACAGTAAGAAGCCCAAACCCACAATGGGTAGCGCTTAACAACGACAATACGTATTAGACGCAATCCCAGTTAAAGTGGACAATTGACTAAATTTTTTTCGAATTTTTTTATTTTACCATTCACTCATTCTGGACAAATTTTCTTCATGGATCACATCTTCTGCGCAAATTTCTCTTGTTTTGTCAAGTGGGCTTGCCTAGTTTTGGAGTTATAGAATGTTAAATGATCGAATGTGTGCATAAAAAATGCTTTTTTTAAATAGACCCCTTTGTGAAATGTGTGTCTAATTTCCCATCCCATTAAGTAATGCCTAAAGAATAATAAATCCGATACATTTTGATGAGTATTATTTTGTTTGTAAAATGTGAATCAATTGACAAAATGGGTGAAAATGGTGAATTGTACCTATGCGAATGAAAATACAAAACGGCTATCCTTGTACAATTCCTTTATTTTAGAACGTTGACTGCTTCCAACTCTTCTAAAATACACCAAACAACCTTTAATTTTCTCTTGTATTATTAAACAAAAGCAAAGAGTTATTCCCTTAAACGATATGCAGAAATGGAAAGTCAATAATTTATTATAAATCAACAATAGTTTAAAACTGGTCTGTCCCGAACGTAACTACAGCTTGTCCCGTACGTAATGTGCTTTCTTTTCTTTAATACCACAGCCTCTGTGTTATTACCTTTTCAATCAAATCATAATATTATCAGACAATATCCATTTGCCAGACACTTTGTCAAAAAAAATTTATAATAAAACGAATAAATGAAAATAAATACAACTCTATAAGCCATCTGGGGGTGTTGTTTTACAAATTAAAACTTCCTAGCCAAATTAATTTCAAATTATAAAAGTTGAGATGTTCGTATTGTTTTGACACATAAGGTATGTGTAATAACTACTTAATTAAGTGAATTGTTATCAAAAATTTGCTAGACATCCTTGAATCTGATGGATCCAAAATGCGAAAACGTACGGGACACTTTTTATAAAGGTAAGAAACGCTAAAATAATCTATTTTAATGCATCAATCTAGTGTAATGTATATGGATATGAATATATTCCTATATATATCAACAAAAACCGGCATATTTTGTGGAACTTTCCTTAATATTGTAAAATAGTTTCAATTAAGCGTAATTATAATACCATTACGTACGAGACTAGTACGAGTGCGTGTACAGTCTATTATGTGCATTAAAAGTCTATTTTGCTTAAACTGGAGCCATTAAGGAACCCAAAGTACATAAATAAAGCACAGGAAACGTTCGATTTCAGCAATTAAAAAACTGAAAACTAAAAATTGCCTCGAACGTTATGGACTCGTACGTCACTTTTTAATGTGTACCAAACTTTTTTTGGCCTACTGTATCAATGCTATTATAGTAATCGGTATAATTCTTTTTTTTCATATTTGAAGAGACTTCGAATAGTGATGTTACTTGAAGAATTAAACTATTTATAACTACACATTTTTAACTACAGTTACTTTAGTTCTTGTCTCGTACGTTACGGGGTTAAAATTTCGGTAAATTGTTTAAGAATCATGTTGATTTTGTAAAAATACTGACAAAAGTATATCAAAATACGACTTTATTTTGATTATATATATTTATACTGAAGTAGATTACGCTTGATTGATGCATTAGTTGTATATTTATATCAGTGTTTCTTAGCTTTAAAGAAAGTGTCCCGTACGTTTTTGAATTTTGGAGACAACGACTCGAGGCTTTTCTATAAATTTTGGATTACATTTTTTATATAAATCTTGGTATCGTTTTGGAGCTCTATGTGTTCTGCACAGGATTGGGACAGTTCTGTTAAGATAATTAATTGTTGATATTGACATTTTTGGTTTGAAAGTTAGAATTTATACCCGGAGACATCGGTTTTTCGTACCCCCTTGTTTGATTGTCACAAGATATTCATAAGAAATGTGGTTCTTACGAACGTTAATTATAGATTATTTTTTTAGTTATAGGTGTTGGATGAAAATAAATGTGGTGGGCATTTATATAATGTTGACTATTTGCAACAAGAACATATTAAAGGCCGGAGACATCAATTGTCCCCTTTAACTGGGATTGCGTCATTAAACAAATTCAATCCCGTCTTTCCTATCTATATGACCAATCAAAACGTCTGAATTGGACGTTGTTCTTGACAACGCATGACGTTTGTCTTGTCACGTGTTAAAACTTAGAGCCAACATTGTTTACACAAAGGTTATATTTAGTTTCCCTTCTTCAATAAAATCGTATTGTTTTAAGTAAACGATGCAGTAGTAAAATCCAACCGGGAAACTCCTTATACAATAGATAAAACAAAGATCGTCCATAACAAAGGTCACTAAGACACCGCAACATAATTACGATGAAGAAGAAAAATTGTTTCAGAAAGGAAATCTTATAGCGTAAAAATTCGACCGCTGCCAGCGTGCGCAGTCCGCACAGACTACATAGGGTGAATTATGTTCACATTCAAAAAGAAGATCACTCTTGTTCGAGACGCGTTACAATGTATACAGAGATGCAAAAGTAAGTATACATTTTCATTTTATCAATATTTCTTTTAGTATCAATCAAATCGATTATAAAATACATTAAAGTTTTACCCACAAACCAAAAACACTGTGTTCATAAGTGTCATTTGGCATCGCAAGAAGAATCGTACACTTATAATTTTGTAATCGCACTAGAGTATCATATATAACTATCTATCATTATTTGATTTTTCTTTCAGTCACTTCAAAAATCACAACGTATTTTTTTGCCAATTTCGTACGAATTTCTATGACTGTTTGAATTTGAGCAATGTGTCACTCTTTTACAAGTAGCCCCTTTTCTCTGCAACAGCAAAATGAGGCAGCAAGTATGATAGGTGCGTATGACCAAGTAACAAAGAATGTTTCCAGGTTTAATCAACGTCTGCCAATGAGTTTGGAAGTTGTTGTGTCAAACAGCATATATACATCAAATCCTATTTTCTGTGCAGCGTAATATGGAATAAAACCTAACAGTATTGACAATGTGACGAGGGACATTCGTCATTTTTCTTTATCCACATCCGTCAATGAATGTCAACGATGTGTTCAAGAAACACCTCCTTTTTGATGAGATAGAACAATTTGGAAACCCTCAATAACAAACGAAAGAACAGACGGGTGAACTTACAAAATACATAACTTCAGTAAAAGAATAGTCTCTGAAACTTGAAATATTGTACAAATTTAATCAGTAATTGTCTTTGAAAATATGGAATGACAATGGTATATACTTATTTTCGCCTCTCATTATCTACACTATGTTCATTAGAGAATTAAATAGAATTATTCCGTTACAAAGATTTGATGGTGCTTATCTCATAAGTCTTCAAATCCTCGACCCTTTCAAGTTTTTACGGTAATGCTATTTTCGGAACTTTGAACAAATGAGCTGTATTAGAAGCACGTTGTTTCAAAGCATGTGTTGACCCTTTCCCAAACGACATGAATTTAGTGTGGTCCAATATAAAATCTGTTGCAGAAAAAAGATCGTTAATACAGAATTTATCTTTAATATAGCAAAAAAAAAAAAGATTGAACGCAAAGTAGAAAATGCTGGTCAATTACTCTTCTTCTTTTGTGTCGCTGCTTTATCAATCCTTTGTATTAGAGTTATCAAAAGTATGTATTGTTTAGGAAAGGATTAAATCGAAACACTTGTTACATGAGATAGATTTGACTGCATTTAACCCTATTCAATCAAAATATGAAGACGTGCTGTAGTATTAACAGTCTTCTATGGTTTTAACGTTGGTATTATATATCTGAATAATTAAGCACGTTATGAAGAATACCTTAAACCTTGGTCTCCTAACATCACCACACAGACAGGTAAATATATCAGTTGTTCAAACAAATCGGAATAAAAATTGTCAATATAACTGATAACAGAGATTATCTACCTTATAAGAGTACCCATGTTGGCAGTGTTTTCAAGTTTGTTTTTCATTATAACCTAGTGTAAACAAAGCATTTTAAAATGACGAGTTCTTTCCGCGTTTCCGAACAACACATAAGCGCATGGTCCCGGTTTCTTGAAAAAAAAACTTGAGTACGTTCTCAAACTCGAATCTGAGCACCGTACTCAAATCACAAGAAATACAGGTAAAATTCAACCGAATACCCTTTTAAACGTTGAAGTGTATTCCATTGAAGTTGAGCATTTATTCATAAGTAAATACTTAATTAAGCTTTTTTTTCGAGAAACCAGGGAAAGATCACTAATATGATGATGCTCAATCGATTTGTTTACTCTGGTGTGTGTTTTGTGTCACAAGAGACCTGAAGAGAGACTCACAGAGACACACATTGAGATCCAAAGAGACATGCAGAAGACCCACGTATACACACAGAGACACGCAAAGAAACACACAGAGAGACACTAAGAGAGACCCATAGAGACCCACAGAGACCCACGGAGATACACATAGAGATACACAGAGACACACGGAGAGACAAACATAGACACACAGAGAGACCCAAAGGGACCATCAGGAACACACATAGAGACCTACAGAGACATGTATAGAGACACACGGAGACCTACAGAGACATAAAGAGACACACGGAGAGACAAACATAGATACTAAGAGGGACAAACAGGCCCGTAGAGACCAACAGAGACACACAAAGAGACGTACAGAGACATACAGAGAGGCCTACAGGGATACACAGAGAACAAAAGTTTGCTTCTAGCGCCGATAAATATCAGCAAAATGATATGTCAATCAAATCTATAGATATATGACAAGTTCCATAATTTTACGCAGAACAGTTGTAATTTCAATTTTAATTTTCCTTTTGTTAAAACCTGCTTCACCTGGCGCACTCGACATAAAAACCAACAGAGAGACACAGAGAAACATATACGACGACAGAGACCCACAAAGACATACAGAGAGACACTCAAAGATCCACACAGTAAAAGTGACTTGTTTGGGAAATATTTTAGGAGAAAAAATCGTCCTAAATGCACCAAAAACTTTGAAAAGACAGTGTATCGTTAATTGTTGGTTACGTGAAAAATCCTGCTATTTCCTGTCCTTTTTTGATTATGCATTGACCGTATTCCAAAACACAAGTATTTTACACAAACTGTTTTTAAATGAGTTCAAGGCGACAGAATAAACTATATCAAAGGTAGAGAATATATGTTAGAGCACAACACACATTGAGAGAAATAGATTTTTTATTACCAGCTATTTCTTCTTTTCTCTGAATGCTTCCAGAAGAAAATCTCGCGTAAATTACGCCAAAGCCCGACGTTGTTGGGTTATACAACAAAAAGTATACTATTCAAGCAGATCAGCCTAGATTAGCTTGGATGAGACAAAGAGATTGTGTTTTTCTTGGTTGAGGACAAGTTTAATTTTTCAGTTGAAATTCGTTGGGACTAAGTCGAAAGGAGTGCAATTTAATTACGAGATATCGGGAATTCGACTGATCCGATTTTGTTCAGTTTCAATTAAAATGATGTTTATCAAATTTTGTTAATCATTAAGTCCTTTTATAATTGAAAATTAGTAGTTAAAGCAAACACATGCTCGAAACTAACAATTTCGTTCATTTTACTTGTATATTTCAATGGAAATATATTCTTGAAATAAGATGAAAATAAAAGATTTTGATATTCATCAATTGATATCCATTGATGAAGATAGGTCTCTATTTTCTCTTCGACTTAAGTGGATATTCGACTCATCCGATGTCGACATAACAATTGTCAACTGTACATTTGGACTATTGTTGTTTTATCTTCATAACCTCGTAACTGCAGCTGTTACCTTTTAATACTGTTCTTATCGACACAATTGTAGGTTTCAACTTATAAACTGTTACAGACAACACAATGGAAATTAATGAAGAAAAGGTACGTGCATGAAAAAGTAGAGTAAACAATGAGCCAAAAGGATATAATCGTCGCTTTTCTGCGAAAACATCGTATCTGCAGCTTAAAACAAGCTGCAGATACGATGTTTTCGAAGAAAAGCGATGTAATGCTGTTATCAAAAAAAAAAAAAAAAAAATAGATACATATTCGATTTTGTTGTGTCGTATTCAGCAACATTTCTAAATTGAGTTTCATAATCCAAATTACGTAACAAGCAATCTGATTGGACGAGACGCATGTCTCGACCAATCGGATGGATTGTTGTGTAATTTTAATTGTACACTTTGAATTAGATAGGTTGGTGAATACCGCTCTTAGTCTGAGAAGAAAATATTCCACAGCTTTACGTTGGACGTTCGTCATAAGTTTTCAGGTTTTATTCAAATATTTCCAGAAGGTCATAGACCCATGTGGCATACAATTGTATATGGCGCAACAGTAAGACAGCGAACATAGTGATCATGTTATAATAATAATCATGTCAAATCTTTGAAGACCAGCACAATTGTCAGTGAGCGATTCCAACCGCATAACTACAAAATATTAAAGGGACATAACATTCCAATTTCATTCTTTTGAATAGTTTTGATGCCAAGATTGGTTATTCTAATGCGTATAAATGCTATCGTTTTTTATATTGTTGCTTATAAGCGAAATCTGCGCATTTAAAGTTGAGACAAAAATGACAAATTCCATATCAATCTGAACTGTTGTCCACATCAATTAGATTTTTTTTAACACAAAAATATATATTTCTCGTAAACGGCGCAATATTTTGGCTTGAAATTTTCAGAATTTTCATGAGAAAATATGCACTTTCAGATAAAAATAAAAGTAAAATTTATGAAAAAATATCTGTGAAATGTCACTTTAAACATTGCCCTGATCACATTTATTGATACTGTCCCTTAATTGAATTGATGCTATAGAAGTCTTATTTTCCCCAACATCAATATGTATGTTGTTGTATAGAAAACAGCAAGGCAAAAAGAGAAATGCAAGTAATCAGCATTTTCTTCTTTGAACGTAATATTCTAAAACTACTTGGGAAAGACATAGAGCTTAGGATGTACATTTTAATCGCCCGATTGTTTCAAAATGCCACCATCACCACCATACTCATGGATGCCAACGACCACCCACTGTAAATGGTATATGGGTGAAATTAATATGTTATTTGCTTGGCGTAATTTTTCTTTAAATAACCGAGTATTTCCATATCGAGGTATCACGCGACGCAACAACAACAACAATTGCAGAAATATTTAATAATTCTGCTGATACATGACCGATTTCAAAATTGTGAAGCCGAGGTATAAAGTATCATTGATTTGTACCATGTGGTTGATCTTTCAAACATCACCTGATCAAAAATTTATTGACGAAATTTGTTTGATAATCAATAATTTCTTATCACTGACAGGTCGTATTTAAAAGATATACCAAAAACCAGCAATTTCCAGAGTTTTTCCTAATTCTCTGCTTTAAACTTTTTTTTTAGGGTTATTCACGTATCATATAGATCCATTTGCACAATTATTGGAAATTACCCAACCTATTGTTTCACGTCATACGCAACCACCACCACCACCAACAACAACAACAACAACAATTAAGGACTAGGGATCTAACCCGAGGTCCCGTTGTCAAAAATCTGATGCGCTTCCAATTAATCGTAGGAGAGGCTATCGTCGTTGCCTTTGCAATCGTGACCATTGTAAACAAAAAATCTCGAATGAATGGAAGATTCATTTACTCATTCCCGATTAACGGCGCCTTTTGACGTAAATTAGTTAAAAGCTCCGAAAAACATTGTTGAATTTGAAGAAAATGCTTGAGACAACCCATTTCTTTCTTTTCCACAAGGTTTTCTGTCCAAAAAAGTATAAAGTTTAAAAATGTCTTAACATTGAAAATGTTGCCTGCAACTTCTTTCAATTTTGACCCGCTTAAAATTTGTTCATGATTTGATATACATTTACACTACTCTTGCAAAAGCTCTAAACTTGAAGAGACGTGATTTAACCCTTCCCCATATAAGATATGGTTTTGACGTCCCTAATATAAAAGGCTTTGGAAAACATTGAAACAAAAGAAGAAACTGCTGATTACCAACAGTTTCTCCTTTTGTCTCAATATTTTCCGTGCCATACTTTACACAAAGCCTATCTTTAATATCATACATTTTGTCATATGTGGCAGTTTTTGAAGCGGATAACCCAAAAAATTTGACGTTCGGGAAAGGGTTAACTCTCTCCCAATGCAAGACATGGTGCCGATGTCCCTATGGGGAGTTTTTTTTTACTCGGAAACATTGAGGCAAAAGAAGAAAATGCTGCTCAGAAGCACGTTTTTTACTGCGTATTTTCTTTGTTGTATCGCAACAAGTTCCTCTTCTTGTTGATGTTGTCGCTATTGAAGTCGTCTGCAGCAAACAGTACAGTTAAGCCCGTTTGGAAAAGGATAAGTAACAAGCGGCGGTCCACAAATATGTAAAAACACCACAAAATTGTTGTTTACGACATTACGGTCACGTGACGGCGGTGTAAATCGTGATCTGCCATCACGTGAAAGTTTGAAAATATTTAAATAAATTTTGTCATATTTTGTGTTGTTGTTGCTGCTGCTGTTATTGTTTGAAGAAAGGAAATATTGAGGAGAAAGGAAAACAACAGGTAATCAGTGGGATATTACACTGTTGCAAGTGGTGTTAAGCCCGACCCTATCAAGCTATGGACATCTTACAAAATTATTTAGAAACAAACATTTAAGAGAATCTTAACAAATTATGAAGTAGCCTATGAGCCGAAAACCCTTCTAACCTTTTTAAGGTTTCCGACCCCTCAAAAGCACCAAAGAGCCAGAAGCGAAATTTGAAAAGTGCAAATAATTCCTAAACTGTGTTACATTTCCATTCCAAATACAAAAATAAGCATTTTGTACGGTTTAGAATTTTGAAATACATGTAGTGCATACTTATGGAAATATTTGACAAAAATGTTCAAATTACCTCCCTTGCATATGAATATAGAGTAATGTAATATTTGTAAATTATTGTCTTCTTGAAGCATAATCTTGAAATTCGGCACGGTTAATCAACTTATGTGAAGTGTATTTACAAGTGTGTGTGGTTTGATGCATTTCATATGGCTAGAAAGTGGTGATTTTTTCAGGGTCTGTAAACCTTAAAAGCAAGATAATTTGAATATTTCGATTTTCATGACGGGGTTCTGTTCCGGGTCTACTTATTGTATGTTTTGTTAACGCCTCGTTATATTGAGAAATACAATAGTCCCAGCCGAAAATAACAGTGACGTAGGCTGATGTTTACTGCTGCAAAACCAATCAATTCGTCTCATTTGCACCGTTAGAAATACGAACAGAGTTGATTGGTTGTCATGTAGTAAACATTAGCCTACGTCACTGTCAATTTCGGCTGGTACTATTGTAGCTTGAATACAAGTCTCTTAAAAGAGACACTACATTCCCATTTCTTGTTTAAAGCATGTCTTGATGCCAAAATTGATAATACAAAAACAATAGATAAATTGATTAATGAAATATACATTAACCTTTATAGATCTAAAGAAATTCAACTTTGATTATTTTGAAATTTAATCCCATTTTAACGTAACGCGACAAAATGCCACCGTATCGTAGAAACGTGTACATGACGTTCCGGGTCCACTTAGTGCAGGTTTTTGTTTATGTCTGCTTCAATTAACCCATTACCATACAATGACTCTTTTTGACTGCCTACAAATAAATTGTTTTCAAAAAACATTGTGGAAAATGAAGAAATTGCTTGTGACAAGCAATTTCTTCATTTCCCACTATGTTTTCTATCTGAAATGACCATAGTTTCATAAATTTCATTTACTTGAAATTGTATTCTGCAACATCTTTGGATTTGGAGAAGTCTAAAATTTTGTCGTTTGGTAATGGATTTCAATACCAGCCTAGATACAAAACGGACAGTAAAAACCACAGATAAGAAGAAGGAAATGATAATCTATTTAAGCTGTGATTTGGAAAGGGGCCATAATAGCATATGAGACGACCATGTTTCTAGATCAACATGTACCTTATACATGTTATAGAACAGTATCATCAGGCTTCCCGGCTCGGCCAGTATCCATTCTGATATTTGACAAAAAGTCATATCGTCGGCGTAAATGCAAAACCTCGTATGTCAATTTTTGTGATTTTCAAAGTAAAATCTTTTATGTTCAGTTAAGACAATTCTTGCAGGTTTTTGGGATTTGTTTACCTATCAGTATTAATGAAACGTTATATGTGATAAATATGTCCGAACTTCAAGTTAAACAATACAGCACAGGAAAAGTTATTAAACTTTTCTCTTCCCCTTTTAAATTTTCGAAAGAAAATGAGACACGAGTTTTTTGCATTTACACTGACGGTATGTCTCTCACCAATGGGTGTGAATCAATTACGTAATAGAGTAACTGGAGGCTCGATTTTGATATTGTGATGGTACTGGTGAGAGAAATACCAGGATCCATGGTTTGGTGCTCCAGCGGCTGTGACATGATCACAGGAGTTGAAAACGGCGTTAAACCTCAATAAATCAGATCAATTTATCAGGATCCATGCAGCTCTGTTATAGTTGCTTTAGGGGATACAAAAAAACTTAAAGAGATTAACTTGGATCTTGATCAGAGAGTGTGTATGCACAGGCTTGACAGAGCATCTCTAGGGAGTCAGAAATAGTCACTTCATTTCACAAACAATAATTCGTAATAACCAATGTCGAGATAACGAGTGTGAACATTACAAAATATTTGAACTGTGATCTGAAAAAATGATTGTATGGCATTCGGCGGCGGGCCAAGAGGGGTTCCGGGGTTCAAACGATTATTTCATTTCCATATAGAAATTACGGTTCCGGAACTGTAATCATAAATGGTTGTAACTTTATAATGATTTATCTGTACTGCAAATATGCCTGATAGTGTTTAATATCATGTAGCAATTATATGTATGGCAAAACTCAAATTGATATGTTATGATACGTATGAATGCATGATAATCAGGAAATGTTTCTGATTTGAAAATAATGCATAATCTTCCCTTATAATACAAATTTTACCGGATTATATGCCCTTGACTCACGAAGAAATCCGATTTCACAAAATTTGTATGGTAAACGAACTATATTATTATATGTTATGGAGCGAAAGAATAATTGGCAACTATCTACCATTTAAATAAGTTTAAATCCAGTTATCTCCCCTTGGATTTACAAATTTTAGAAAGTAAGATGGTAAAATATTGTCATTTATCAATGTCCACAACACTTTCAGCTTTCAAAGAGATCTATACGCTAGAGGTGTGTACCAAATATTGTCATTACAGTTCCGGAACATTTAATCAAAATTGTGTAATAATCGGAAAACGAACCCATTGTTTGTATGTTCGAACCCCCTGGATCTGCCACAGGGCATTTGAGACCAACATTGATTATGCATCATCTACTGGTTGACTAATATATATATTAAAGACCAGCTATTTGACATACAACAGTTACTAGATCTTTCGACAAAATATTGCTCATTTTTTTTGTATTTCCTACTTTGTCTATCACAAAAGGACTTGTAAATGTCTATTTGAAACTTTCCATGACTGCGGAACTTTATCTTTGAAAGCCATTTTACTAAGGCGAGTTAACCACTCCCCGCCCCTGCAATCTTTATCTTTTCATAAGGAAAGTGAAATATCGATATAGATAAATATAAGTAGAATTGACTTGCTTGACCTATATTGATTAATTTTACTTATCAAACTTTGACACGATATCATTCCATGAAAATCCCACGATTTTTAGTGTGATCATTATCTTGTTGATCTTTTAACCCATTACCACACAACGACTCGTTTTGACTACCTACAAGATAATGGCTTTGAAAAACATTGTGGAAAATGAAGACATTGCTTGTAACAAGCAATTCTTTCATTTCCCACAATTTTTTCTACCCAGAAAGATTAAAGATTACGAAAGGGGGTGTCTCACGAATAGGAAAAATAACATGGGAGTCTGCCCACGCTCGGAATTTAATGAAATTTGGCGTGAAGTTAGTACACTAGATAACGGTTCATATTCATGAAATGTTTCAAATCGCACATTCCAGAAAACAATTTTCTCGGAATTCTAAGTTTTCACCATGGAAAAAGAGGGTACCCTGATTAAAACAGTGTGCAAGAGTTCTGGTTGTAAGTTTCATCGCGCACTTTATTCTAAAAATAATGCCCAGTAGTCCATGATCCTGTATGAAACAAAAATACATATAATTATGTACCAAAAAATGTTTTATATCAACTGATGTAAAGGGGTAACCCAAAAATTCATTGTCTTTAAATATTTTAAGCAAATGCTGTTCTAAAATTTTCTTTGTTCCAGTTTTTGTCAAGATTTGAAAATTATGTAAAAGTTGCGCACAAATATACTGATGATTATTGTGAAATATCGAGAAAAAATAAAACCGGTAACATGTTGCTTTTGGAATTTCCCCCTGAATAGTGCACATTTCCAAGAATGGACAAAGTTAAGATTTTTCTAAAAATGACTTTTTCAAATGTTTTGTTTACTTTTTTGGTTATTTTAGTTTACCTGAGGACAAATCAAGATGCAAGGCATTTTTTCGGTCATTTCCTGTCATCTGTCCGTGTGTCTGTCTGTATGTTGGCATTTTCTCAAAAATTCTTTTTCTCCCTATCTTAAAAGTAAATCTTTTTGAAACTTGATAAAAAGTATCCTTGGGTTAAAGGAGTACAACTCTGTGTATTAGAATTTCCTTTTGTCATAAACCTTTGTTGCTGTGGCAGCATAAAAGGGGCAAGATTTCATATGATAAAAATAAGCTCTTTTTGTAAAGCTTTACACAGCCATGAAGTTTTAAATTTTGTATGTTAGTTTGCTAAGGGGTAGACTTCAAAGTTGCTTACAATATGTTTGTCCCGGGTCACATTAGATCTTGTCCCAGGTGTAGGGTAAGGTGGGGCAAAACGCCCCCCAAATTGTTTTTGGTCGTTATCTTCAAAACGAATGGCGATATAGATGTAATTTTTGCAGTGTTACAAAGCTTAGAGCCAGCTGAACATTATGAGGCGGGATTTTGGCTTTGCGAATTGAAATATGCATTTTATAGGCAAAAATAATATTTTTTCAAAAGGGGCGTTTTGCCCCACACCTGGGGCAAAACGCCCCTCCCGGTGGGGGTAAAACGCCCCTTGGGCGTTTTGTCCCATGCTTCAAATTTATTCATTTTAAGTTGACTGAAAATAGCTCTTACGCTTGAAATCAATATCTATCGGGTGTTCTTCGTGTTAAATTTTTAATTTTCCGGTCGAGTACGTGGGATAACAAAGATTTCGACCATGTAACTTTAGATCCAGTGACTAACGCTCTTTTGATGATATTGGCTTGATAAACAAAAATAATGAACACACATAGAAAGTAGAAGGCATGCAAATGTGTATCAAAGTTAAAAAATTTAAAAGAATACCTATAATAGAAATTTACAAGACGTCGGCATTTTTCGGGCGTTGCCGTAATCATTCGGCGGCAAATTTCCCCTTCGTAACGCTTCCGTATAGATCGGAAACCGCCGAATCGTCTACGATCACGTCCGGAAAATTCCGAACCAGGGGGCGTTTTGCCCCATGAGACTGGGTGCGTTTTACCCCAAAGTGACCATTTCACCATTTATCAAAATATTCCAAATACACCAAATATTTTACAAAATGTTTCTTTTTCAATAGAACCACAATGTAATGTGCTATAGATCTATGTATTGCATGTCAGAGAAAATATATTCGTACCAGAAGTAACACGAAATGAATTACAGCAGGAAATAATAGGAAATGGCCCGAAAATGATTTTTGCAAAATATTTTCTTATTGACTAATGTTAGAGCTAAAACTTTTCTGTCAGATAATCTACACATTTTTTACAATCATGTTAACGTTATCAGTTTGTTATAAATGTTGGCATTTCCTAGAAATCGATGGGGGCGTTTTACCCCGAGGGGCGTTTTGCCCCACCTTACCCTACCTACTGTACAAAAAAGAGAGGAAATTTTCTATAAAAGATCATTTTAAATTATTCAAGTCAGCCGTGATTCATGAAAGCTAACAGCAAGAGTTATTTTTTAGATCTTTTGAAACATGAGAAAGTAAATCAGAAAAAGCACCGATTTCTCTGATGGCATTTGATAATCGTGCAAAAGTGAAAATATTGTTGTAATGCATCAGAAACAGATAATCCAGCTCCCATGTGACTTTTATGGGCTATTGATGGCTAAACAACATGTTAATCATATGACATCATTGAAATGTGTATAAATTGTGTATCAATGCAGGTTCAACTATGGTCAGAAAAATAATTTGAGGAAATAATTGCACCCTGTTTTATCCCACTAAGGCCACGTTTTGAAATAAACAAGCACATTTTCAACTGTGTAACTGAAAAGATATAATGCTGTTACAGCCTTTTACTGAATCATAGGGGGCCTTCCATATCATGTTAGTTCATTTGTGGCACTTAGAGCATAAACAATTGGTTATGTATTAGTTACCTGGAAGGGCAACTGTTGATGCTTTACCATACCGGTTCTAAGCGTCTTTTCAATTTCTTAACATTTGGCTTGACATTTATTGCATAAAAAATGGTGTACTAAAAATGGTGCATAGACATTGTCACCAAATAGTAAAGAAAACTGGCAATGTGTATATGTGTGCCTATCTTGGCTTCCATACATGTAAATTTGTAAATAAAAGTAATATTTATATTTAATCTATGTTTTTTCGGTGAGTGTTTTTGAGCATGAGTATTGCTGTAGGTTTGTACTGTATGCTACAGTTGATTTTACTGAATATAAAAATGTTTTTAGGAGCACAATCAAATTTTTACTGAATACAAATTTTGGACCAAAACATCACCTTCATCATGTCACCGGTTTTGGATTTCTACATAATTTAGCCCAAATTAAGATTAAATATGTAGCATGTTTTTGTGATAATATGGAATCTTGACAAAGACTCCAACATACTTAACTTTGGAATTCAATTTTACTCTTTTCCGAAATTTTGCAGAAAAATATGCATATTTTCATGATTAATTCAATAAAAAATATTCATAATAATTTTCTCTAATGCCATTTCTGGTATGAATGTAATGCCTTATGTGTCTCGGATCAAATTCAATCGACAGATCTTGAAAATACACAAAACTAAGGTTTTGGGACACATGAAAAAGGAGTGATGTTTCATGTCATAGTAGGAATAAGTCAAGGTGGCTTTTTGGAATCCAGTTTGGATTATCTAAGATACTAATTGCATTTTCATAGCTTGTATATGGTCCTTTATCACCATGCAGAATTAAAAGAAAATTCATGCGTGGGCAGATTTGAGACACCCCCTTTCAATCAATTCATATTGTCGTCTGCAGCATCTTTGAATTTGGAAAAATCTTAAACTTTATCGTTTGGTAATGGGTTAAGGTAGTACAGTCCTTTTCATGGTCATTTAGATGATTAATCATTTTTTAATCGAACTCTGATAAAATACATGGACAATAATTTCACTCTTTGAAGTCTTAAGTGAAAATGAGAGCGATCATAAAACATTACGGAAAAGGAGATAGGGTCAGGATTACAATTCCTTTATCTTTTTCTTTTCTACAATCATTAGGTCCAGTAATTGAATAAAATTCCAATATTCGTGCTAACTCTTTCACCTGAAACCTGTCGAGTCCAGTTAACCCTTTCCCAAACATGACCCGGTTTTGACGTCACTATAGAAAATACTTGGAAAAACATTGAGGCCAAAAAAGAAAATGTTGATGATCAGCATTTTTTCTCCATTTGTCTCAATATTTTTTGTGCTTTATCATACGCACATCCTGTCTATACAATTATGCATTTTGACGTCTGTAGCAGCTTTCCAATTGAACCACCCTAACTTTTTTGCCATTTGGAAAGCGTTTTAAAACTCAGTCCGGTCTACTGTTGGTTTGAACAACGGCTGGGTCCTTTCTGACATTTGACAAAAGTCATTTCGTCGGTGGGGCGTCAAAACCTCGTAACTCCAGCTTGAAAAAGCTGGAGTTACGGGTTTTTTACCACCCACCGGCGATTTGTCTTTAACCAACGGATGCGAATCGTCTTGTATTGAGAGAACAGATAGAGGATCAAAAGTTATGAATTTTGTGCTATGAATAGACCGAGTGTACCGTTAAGTTTTAATAAACCGTCGGTATTGTTAAAAAATCGCGTAACTACGGCTTGACTCAATGAAGTAGGCCTAATATTTGTTTGTAAGAAATTACGTCACTGTTTATTTAATAAGATTTATCCCTATTGGACATTTTTGTAGAATCTAGCGGGCTAGTATACTGGTGAGAGAAATGCCACGAATCAATGTTTAGGTGCTCCAGCGAGTATTGGCTATTCCGCGTCATAATTAATCATTGAATTTTCGTCAGATTCAGGGACCTGTTCAATCAAAACATTTAAGACGTTTTATTTGACTTACCAATGTCTTAAATATCGCTTGAACCAACAATCGCATAACACATGTCTTGATTGATTGGCGATACGTGTTTCTTGCACTAAACTTGTCGTAAGTCATCGGTAAGACAAAAATACGTCTTAAATATTTTAATGAAACTGGCCCCAGGTGAATGTTTACAGACTGTACTTACGTCATAGATTGGGCAAACAGATTTACTTCCCTTAGACCAAAAACAACAAAAACAAGATGGATTTATAGTCTAATGATATACACTGAACAGATCTTCTAAACCGACACGGCATATAACTTTATATATCTTCATTAATACTTTAGATAGGGGCTTGAAATTTTCAAATAATAAAGATTAACCATTTTCACAGAAGATGTCAATATTTCATTGATGCCTTTTGACAATAACATGACTAAATCGGAAATTGAAAAGGGCCACTGTCACGTCTACATTTTCACATCAGAAAGGTAAACTGTAAGTACGGGATGTGACATCACTCTGCGTCAATAACTCTGATTGACAACGAGCCCTAATTCAGTTGCAGCTATCTGGGAAGTACTAAGGTGTCATTCCAGACGTTTCAGTAGCCTAGGTATGTCTGCCACACTTCCGGTTGCCTGGCATTTGTGCCAAAACTTATTGTAACGTCTTTTGATTACATTGGAGCATTTCTCCGATTTGAATTAATTTTCGAATCAAATCTGAGTGATGTTTGTTGACTGTTAACAAAAATGTCGGTCAGTCCTCACTTATGAATTCTTTGATTGTGTTCTACGGAATACAATACGTGCTATAAAAAGAACAAAAAATCCAGTTTTTAAACATGACTTTGTATCCTCTCCAGAAGCATACAGGCGTCAAGGATCTATTAATGGCATGCATAACCGATTCATAAGTCATGTCTTTCGTCAAGAAAGGTACATGTGGAATAACAATAATTTGTATGGTACACTGTACGGATCATGATCTGTGGTGCACTTTGACATGTTTTTGGGCCCTATAACTCGTTAGAAAGAAGCAACATGAAAAGAACCAATGCATTTAACAACAATGTCGGCATATCATCTTTTTTGAATGCCTTATGTTGTTCTACGGAATATAATACGCGCCAAAAGAACACTAAAATGCAGTTTGTAAACAACAATTGAAATCCTCTCTATTAGCATACACACGTCAAACATCCATTACTGACACGCTAAATTCGTGAAAGAAACATGTCATCTGTAAGACAATGTACATGTGAACTAATAATGTTTTGTATGGTGGACTCTGAAGGCCATGCTCTGTGGTGCACTTTGACACGGCTTGGTGTCCGTAAAATTCGCAATGACGTCGCGCTCAATGTTGGCGTACAATTGCGTAACCGACGTTATTTTGCAACGACGCTACAGTACATACAAAGAAATTGCGGAAAGCAACTTTTCTCGTGATTTCACTCCGGTTTTAATTCTGTTTCGGTGTGTCACATGCTACCTGTATATATTTTAAGCTTCAATCTTTAGATATTGATGTCTTTGTACCAGATCTAGTCAGAGAAAAAGAGGCATTTAACTTATTTTCTCTTTCGATTACAAAAATCTCCGAAAAACGTATTATTGTATTAAGAACTTTCTAAAACCGTACCATTTTCATTTCAAAATGGCATTAATTTAAAACAGTCATTATATGAACAAAATCAAATTGATGTATACTCTTAATATCAATAATAAAAATATAAATGAATAACGAAGAATAGATGTTGCATTCGCAAGAATCCGAAATTAAGATGCTTTCCAATATTTGCCTCTTTGTGTTCCGCATCCGCCATAACCTAGGTATCGAGTAAATATATACATTAAAAGCATATGTGAAGCTGATCGTATTAATTCAGAACTTGATATTTCATATAAAAATTCAAATTATCTTAATAAGCTTTCTCTCATATTCATGTAGTAACAGATTTTTTATACGACGTCGGTGACGAACGTCGCAGATTATTCACGCTTTTTGTGCGTTCACACATTGGATTGTTATTTAGATTCTCTTTTTATTTTGTATTATAAACAAGACATGACATTTTTACTTTTTATTATGTTTTTAACCTTTCTATATATTACTACATTTTGGTTGGTATATGAACCGAAAATATAAAAAACAAACTCCACCAAACAATTTTCTCCACTTCCCTAACTGACGTTTTCACTCTTTTTCCATGTCGTTACGTCGTACCACATCCCTAGCTATATCCTTGTTTTACAATATTGAGCCTTGAAATTTTTCTAAGTATCTTATATTATGACCTTCTTTAGGTAAATAAAATATCAGAAGTTTTGCTTGAGCACGTTTTGAAAAATAATCGTTTTGTGAAGATTTACAAGTATAATTTCACGGCGTGCAACGGGGTTGCGTTCCTTAACCCTTTTAATGAGAGGAAAAACATCGTTTTCATAAATTGAGATTTATGATATTTTATCAGAGAGTTGATAATATGATAAAATTGCATACGGGAAAAAATAAATGCAACCGAATGAAAGGTAATAAAGTAATGATGAAATTCTACGAATTTTTTGTTCAGCCCCCGTACGTGACGTTGACGTGACGTTTTCGGACAGTGTGACATTTTCGCTAGATATACAAAAGAACGTATTTCTTCTCGACAAACAATCAAATTTCGCAGAATTGCACATTTACTTATTGACATATGTTTGTACTTTTATTTTGATGTCTTTATATGTAATTAAATGTGCTTATGCGGTTTTTAGCATCTCTTCATTTGTACACATTAAACTATTTAGTGTGTTTTTCGGCGCGTGTGACATTGTCGCTAGAATTAGAAAGCTAAATTTTTCACAGATTTTAAAACGTGAAACTCCAGAAAAAAGTATATCATTCAAAACTACAAACGATGTACTTCGAACTCAACAATTAAAGTTTCTACAATAAAAGACGCGTTTTTCTGTTTTGCCGTACTAATTAAATACAACCAAATAAAAAATCAGAATCTTACCTTTTTATCTATACTAATTAATCACACATTATTTAAGTCATTTGCGTCTTTTTTCTATAAAACGTGTTTTGACTTATAGAAGAGATGACTTCACGTCATTCCTTAAACGATTTGGTGAGAAAAGCGTTGTTTTTGTCATTTTCGGACACATTTTCTCTCACGATTGTGTTAATTTTGTTACATCTTACCTTTTCATTTAATGACGTTCGTAAACGTTCCGCATTAGATTAAAACTATTTTGAATCTTTAAAAATAGTTTTCGTTGGTAGCATTCACAAGAAAAATCCATGCCGAATCCGAAGATATAAATATCCCCAAAAATTATTAATCATATGCATTCTGGTGGTAGTTTGAAAAGGAGCGGCATGGCGTTTTTTCGTTTGTACGCCAACATTGAGCGCGACGTCAATACATAAGGCAATCGGAAAACAGTTAATGCATTTAGTAGTATCGTGAGCTACCTTTTGAAACATGCATACGTCACTGAAAAGGGTACATGTCTTATTCATATTGACGTCACTTCTGATAAGCCCCACAGTACGACCCATATCACTGAAGGACATCCGGCCCATTAAGTTGCCTTTTCTTTGCAAAATCGGAATGCCGGATCAATTTGAAGTAATGCTTAAGTAAATGTTGTGCAATTTAACTCATCACATCGTGCGCCACGTGCAAAGACGGGTTTATATCAAAGCCTCTTCACACAAAAAGTTAATGTTTTGATTTTGACTTTACCGCGTTAAATCGATAGCTAGTGATCACAAAAGCTAATGTGCATAATATTGTTTCAAACGAACATTTCGTTTTTCATTTACACCAAAAAGTTTGTTCTGAAAAGTGGCGGTTTAGAACATCTGTTCAGTGTATAGGCATAAACTCAACAACATAAATAACGCATCACCTTTATAATAGAATATGAAAATACTCCTTTAGGTAGTTTTTGATATAACAATAACAATTTTATCCAATTTGTAATAATTTTGTGTATCAGAATTTGACAAAGTTTTTTCAATGAAGGTAAATCTAGGCAACAATTCAAGTAGGCTACTCCGAAATTTCATTTGTTTTTTTTTTTGTTTGTTTACAAATTCAGCATTAAGTATTTCCCTTTGTGGCTGATATACAAGCAGTCCATCTGTTACGCAGGGAATTAATTCTTCTTCTTGTACAGTTAAACCCTTTCCCAAACGACAACAATTTAAGGCGGTCTAAATTGAATGTTTCTTCAGACGACAAAATGGATGTAGAAAAAGAAAGAATTTGTGTTTAATAAAGCTATGAAAATATTGAGGCAAAAGGAGAAAATGCTGATTATCAGCATTTTCTTGTTTTGTCTCAATGTTCTCCAAAGCCTTATCTAGTATGGACGTCAAAACCATGTCTTGTTTGGGAAAGGGTTAAGAGGAATATTACACCATTAAGAAATCAGTACTTGGCGTAATTCTAGGAGATTACGTTGCTGATTATGTTTTGCAGCAACCCCACGCAGGAGTTGTCACCCTTGGTCTGCCTCACCCCGAATGTCCTGCACCGAACCTGTTGCATCAATTCCTGGCTTAGCCTTACAATAGCTGAATGGTTGCAGTTAAGGTATCCAACCCCTCATTAGTACCAAAGAGCCATAGGCGAAATTCAAAAGTGCCAATAATTCCTAAACTGTGTTACATTTCCATTCCAAATACAAACATAAGCATTTTGTACGGTTTAGAATTAATGCATATTTATGGAAATATTTGACAAAAATGTTCAAAATTACCTCCTTTGCATATGAATATAGAGTAAAATGATATTTGTAGATTATGTTCTTCTTGAAGCATAATCTTGAAATCCGACACGGTGAATGAACTGATCTGAAGTGCTAAACAGCTAAAACGAGTTAAGTGTATCAAATACGAGAAATACCTGTCCCATGGACCTAAGAAGCTATGTTTGTACAATTATATTGATGAATCGTCTTTAACATAATGCCATAGGGGTGGTCAATTAGAAATAATAACAAAACCCCATATATCTGATGAAATATGTGAGAGTAATGTCTCGATAAGTCGGAAAATGGGTAAAAAACAGCTGTCCCACCTCGGGGGTGGTCCAGTTCATCACTTTTGTACGGAGAGTACATATATAATACATATACAGTATACCTAGTATCCCAACCAGTAGCTTTTCCAAATTGTTTTAGTGGTGAAATAAAGAAATTTGAGATAAATGCATTTTTCTGCAAACAATTATGCATATGTCCCATGGTCTGGTGTGAACTACGTTATTTAGTTTTACACACATCCTAAAACGAAACCATGTTTTGAATACATGATATTAAATATCATTTATAAATAGTCAACAGCATGTGCAAACACATTGTATTACTCTTGAAAGTAGCAGTAGATTATAGTAAGTCACACTTTGCAATGAAGGAAGCTACCCCGCTCAAGGAGCAGTAAATGTGAATTACGTTAATGCTTTTTAAAATTTCACACAATCAACGCTTAAGTTAAATACATAGTTTGGCATGCACCTACACATGTGTAGATTACATAAACCAAGAAGAACATTTCTCTTCAGAATTATTACCTGTGGAATTTTACTGTATGTTCAAAATTGTGAATTACGTGTCTGTGAATTACGTTACGCCATTTTTCGTTCCATAAAATATTTTATTCATCAAATGTCGCAAAATTAGAAACACTTAAGTCATGTTTTAAATATTTATTAAATTCAAGTAGTCAATTGATAGTAAAACCGAAATATGTCAATGTGAAAAATCTAAGACCGAAACTATAGTGGGACATTTTTCGTTCGTATTTGATACACTTAACTCGTTTTAGCTGTAAAGTGTTTGTAATTTGATGCATACGGCTAGAAAATGGTGTTTTTGAGGGTCTGTAGACCTTAAGTTGCCTAGCAACACTTCTCGTCCACATCCCTTCTAGCACTTGGTCAAAGGAGTTGGCCTTTAGTTTTGTGGTCATGTAGGTCAAATGTCAAGATCACTAGATTTCTATCTAACTTTATTTTAAACCCATTCCTGCGCTCTAACTCAAGAACTATGATAACTAAACTTTGGAAAGACTTAAGGAGGAAACTCGTCCTTAGCCCTTTCCCAAACAAGACCTGGTTTTGACGTCCCCAATAGAAAAGGCTTGGGAAAACATTGAAACAAAAGAAGAAACTGCTGATAACCAGCAGTTTCTCCTTTTGTCTCAATATATTCTATGCCATATTTTACACAACTTCTATCTCTAATAACTCCCATTTTGTCATTTGTAGCAGTTTTTGAAGTGGATCACCCTAGAGTTTTGTCGTTTGGGAAAGGGTTAACTCATTAAAACATAACAACAGATATTGCATTTTGAAAATTGTTTGTAACGAGAAAAAATCTGCTATTTCATATCATAATTTGATTTTGCATTACCTATAACGTAAAAAGCCATAACTTTTTACAGCTTACTAGTAGTTTGACTGAAATTGAAGACGACTGAATAAACTATATAAAAGATACTAAATGTGTACGGTGGGGCAAATGAAATATCGAGGGAAATGGGGACGTTGCTGATTAAAAGTTAAAGTTTCGGTTTAAAGTCTGTCTCAAGTCGGCCGTTAACAATTGGCGCCTTCGGCGGCACTACTCTCCCGTGTACCCATTTATACACCTGGGTGAAGAGGAGCAACGTTGGTTAACTAGTTTGCTAAGAAAAATTCCCGTGGCACCGGCAGGATATGAACACCGGACCTTACGCTTCCAAAGCCCGCGTCCTACCACTAGACCATGGCGCCCCTGAACTGTTATTTCTTCCCATCTTTGAATATTTTCCAGAAAAAATCTCCACGGCAAAACCATATCTTGTTCATGATAAGGTTATATAACAAAAAAAAAAAAAAAAAAAAAAAAAAAAGAAATAAGAAAATATAGTAAGAAGGTAGGCCTAGATTAGCTTAGATTACCCTCACAATTTTTGTGTCTCTTAGATTGAATAATTGAAGCAAATCTCTTCGCATTTTATCGAAAACCTCGTAACTGTAACTTGTTTTAAGCAGCAGTTTCGATGTTTTCTATGAAAAGTAGCGATTGATATTGCAAATACAGAAGAAAGACGTTGTATCAAAGTCTTTGAGAAAGTAATCTCGTGATAATAATCGGATTTGGACTCATCCAGTTTTTGTTAAGTTTCTATTGATAATACCTTTCTCTTATTTTGTCATCAAGTGCGTTTTTAATAAAGAACAAGAGTGCCATAGTCAAAATATACGCCGTCCCAGAGACTAAGTTTTAAGGGGACATAACTCAGGCAAAAATCAATGAACATGAAATACTTACTTGATGCACATCTGCCCATTAAGGTGATAACATTGACCAAGTTAACAAAAAGGTACAGCCAGAAACTTAGGAGGAGTTGAGTTGACAAGAGAAGTGGACGTACGTACGGACGGACAGACAAAGAAGATGACGCCAATATACGACCGCCTCCGGCGGCGTATAAAAAATGGTAGGAAAAAGAAAGACATTGCGAGGCGAGAAATTTCATTAATATTCCTACTATATTTCAATGGCCATATTTACTTAGTTATTGCTTATTATTGCCTAAAATGTGTGTTTTCAGTCTGTTATTGGCATTGTATAACGGGCAGAAAATGGGCGGATATCCAGAGAAATCGTGCATTAATCGGCAGATTCACGTGCGATATCGGACCGGTTTTGCACTCAAATATCCTCGATCGGGGATTTGTTGTGAGTGCTTCAGAAAATTGAAAATAAAGCCGAAATTTTGTCATTTCCCTTTTTCCGCGATGTAAATTCTTGGAAGACCCCATTTCCAGTTTACATCCCAATAAATAGTTAACTAGGTCTCCCAGTGTAACCATATCTGATGACGTAATATAGGCTAGTGACGTAGGTTTAATTCTTGGAATCAAAAAGTAAACATCAGGCAGCTGACAGATTTTAAACTAAAAGTGGATTTCGTGGACATGGAAGGATAGAAATTCGATTTGAGTGGTTGTGGTCTAGGTCAAATGTGGTGGTAAGCGTATGTGTTTCTTGTTCTTTCTTTTAGTTACTGCAATTTTTCCTTTACAACTTTGTTTTTATTGAAATGAACGAATGTCTGAAACGAACCAGACGGTCCAGAGATCTACCTCGGAAATTCCGACCTTTTAATTTATTACTCGCACTGAAATGAACGTTAGAATATCCAGAGTATGTTTCCAAAAGAAAACTAAGTCGAATATTGTTAAGATTTCGCCTACCCAAATGAAGATTATGTCAGTAAAAATGCGATGAAACTTGACTACATAGCTACACGATGAAAATCTTACGGCCCGTCTAGTGGATATCGTACTTACTCGATATATGTCGAGTCGAATGCCGGAAAACTCTGGTATCTGTCGGTGTATATGTGGCTAAATTTTCACAAAGTTTTTCAGTTATACGTCTTATTTTTTTATATTTCTTTGCAAATTATTCATATTTTATGCAATAATAGCGTCAATTCACGTTTTTTCGGTCGTTAACATTCTCAGAGGCCCACAAAATGGGTTATCGCCTTCGACCTCCGGTCTCAGGCGATAACGCATTTTTGGACCTCTGAGAATGTTAACAACCTCAAAAACGTGAATTAACCCTATAATATATCTGATATCAATTGATGATGACTGGACCAGATTGTCACTACGACTAAAGTAGAAATTCGACTCGTCCCATGTTGACATAATGAGTGTCAACTGTAGCCTACATACTGACAATCAGTTATTTTCATCAAAAAACCTCGTATCTACAACTTTTATCTTAATCCAGTCCCAAACAGCGAAATTGTAGGGTTGTTAAACTACAAACAACAAAATGGATGTTAGTAAAGAAACTTTTCTCTCAATAGTTACTCTGTAAATGTTCGTTAAAAATAAGTAAATACATAAAATGATCCTAGTCGAACCAATACCTTGTTTGACGCCCCAATAGGAACAAATTGGGGGAAAAAACACAAAAGCAAAAAGATAAATATACATTCTCTCCTTTTGCCTGGATTGCTTTTGCCGTATGCGTAATGGTTATCTGGGATTTTGGTGGAAACCTATGGTCTTTATAAACATCAATTTTTAGTGTTTTAAACGGGTTTCCAGTTCGAACTTCCATCGCTTGGGCAAGGACTAATTTACTGGTCTGCTACAGATCTTTGAATCTGGTTCAATGTAATGTTGGAGACGACCAGAATCATTATATAGCAGTCAGGCGCAGAACGGATGATTTAACGTGTAGCATTTAAATATTGAGGAAACTTGATAATCAGCATTTTCTTCATTCCTCTCATTTTTTTTTCCAAACATCCACTCATTAATTGTGAATGAGAGGCTCTATGAGTATTAGGATATATTTCGGGTCTTGATAGGACTGTTTTGATATTCGGACTAATCAGGCTGGACATCATTTCGTAGTGGGAATGTCTCCTTTTCAATGAATGTTTTATGAACCGTAGTGTCTTAAACGATTCATAATGTTTGGGGCGATATATAAAAAAACACCAATATTCTACTCAAACAAGATTTTTATTCATTTGTTAAAATGTTTGACATTCTTAAGCTTAAACATGTTTCAAATTTGCATGTAAAATATTCCATATTAAATTCATCTTTACACAAGCTTTCAAATAAAAAATCAAATATTTTGCAATGATATAGCCCGTAAAGGTAACAAATTATACATTTTCCAATATCATTAGATTTTTACTTAATATTGAAGATTTCAGCATTTCTCCTCTTCCCTTACTTGAAAGCCTCGACTTTCCATCAACCCAACAATGTTTTAACCCTTTCCCAAACAATACCAGTAACCTGCTTTAGACTTCCCTTGTAGAATTGGATTGGAATACATTGGGACAAAAGAAGAAAATGCTGATCATTTTTGCCTCAATGTTTCTGCACTAGATCTACATCATTCACAAATTCTACCTTTTAAAAGTAATACACATTTTGTCATCTGTATCAGCTTTCTATTTAACCACCGCATGTTTTGTCGTTTTGGAAAGGGTTAAAATCAGGGCACTCGGGATATATATTCTATATTTTGTTGCTTATCTCATTCAAAATAACTTATTAAATGAAGAAGTAGAAGGATCTAGCAATTCTCATATTCATTGATGATTCAAATTTTAAAACACATTTGACAGTTCCAAAGCAAAAAAATGTTAAAAGAAATGCAAAATATATCTAGGTTATGCCATTAAATTTAAACAATCGGACAAAGTTCTACTCCCCGTTCTTCACACAATAAACAGCAGTAGTGTACTAAAGTGAATGTCAAAAGACATCGTACGAAAATAAATTTTTGCTCAAGAATTTCATTATTTTTTAATAATTTAATATTAGTTGATTTCATAAGAATCCGAGCGTTTTGATTGGCTAATTTTTTTTTTCATAACATGAAAAAAAATTGACATTGCCGGAACTGCTTTCGGTGTCAACAATATGGATAAATGGATGTGTCCTGTACAAATCGGCATATTACGTTCGTTTTGAGTAATAAATTGCAAGTTTCACCATTAAATCTTACTCTGAAATAGATTTTCTAGTTGAAACAAACTCAATTTCAAAGACTTATTGCTTGAAACGCATTTGAGAGGATGGATAATAACGTTACGACAACTGTATTCGCTGTAAACAACGTTGCAGTACGCGCGCTTTTTATGACGTCATTTGAAGTTTTCCTAACGGAAAGGCACGTGCGTAAGATCTGAATACCTTGGCAGCGGCCAGATATCGCACATCTGTCCGCTTCTTTGAACACAGTCCAGACGATATTTCATTTTTTCTAGTCGCAAATATTACTATTTAAGGTGATAGAATGTAATATTAAATTATAAGGAATGAATGCAATTTTATTTTTTTCATGCAGGTATGAAAAATAAAATCTAATCACACTTTTGTATGAACCGCTTCGCGGATTCATACAGTGTGATTAGATTTTATTTTTCATACCTGCATGAAAAAAATAAAATTGCATTCATTCCTTAACACAGATGAATTGGGGATTCAACTGTTTGGAAGGGGAACGAACAAGAAACAGGCAACTATCACAAAATAGAACAAAATAAATGCAGAATACATGATTATATTTAACATATAGATCTATAAGAACCATTTTTCATAATAATAATTATATGTAGAATCTACGTATAATAACATTTTATAGACATATTTCTTTTCATTCTCTCTTACTCTGTGTCTCATAATTGGATTTTTCTTAACCCATTCCCAAACATTGACGCTTTTGGACGCCCCAAAAAATAAGTCTTTGCAAAACATTGTGGAAAAGGAAGAAATTGCTTGTGACAAGCAATTTCTTCATTTCCCACAATGTTTTCTACCAAGAAAGACAAAAAAATGTTAAACTTTGTTCAATGAAAATTGTCGTCTGCAACACCTGAGTTTGGGCTTGACTGAAATTGTGTTGATTGATAATGGGTCAACTCACTCTTATGTGAAACATGAATTTGATAAACATAAACAAATGAACTAAATGCACATTAATCATAGATTGGAAAACATTTATGGGTGGCTGTGAAATGACAAAAACACTGGATTTACAAATGCAACATAGGGAAGAATTTCAATACCGGATAAACAAAGTTTAAATACCAATTTGCATAACAATGTATGATAAATTGAAAAAAATGTTATTATCAGTATGGGGTAAATTTAAACAGGGGTAAAGTACAAGTTATATATGCGAGTATAAAACAAATATGACATTTAATAGACGTGAATTTTGTCTGAAAACATTTCAGAAATAATTTTGTAGTTACGAATCTAGATCTGAATGCAAAAGATTAAATGTTAAAGATATAGTCTACTCTATCTAAAATCGAATAAAAAGCGAAAACAAGATTTTAAATCAATAAAGAAAAGAGACGTGAGAAAACAAGATAAAGTACTGTGAAAAAAATTGCGACGGGAAAACGAATTCCAAATTCTAATATGTTCGATCGTTGCCATGACAACAGCGTTCCACCGTAACCATGGTAACCACAGAACATCATATGATGTACAGTCAAGATAAAGTAGTTTGTAGTTTGTATGTTTGTATGTTTGTGTGTGTGTACACTAGAAGGGTGGGGTTGGATGTTTATGTCAGTACATGGACCACAGTAACAACGTTACGTAGAGATGATGACCAGTTAACATGACTAAAATATAATTTGTTGTTTATAAAACACAACCTGAGTGGATACCATGTATCATCTGTACCCAGACTTAATGGTTCATGTTCACGTAAGTCTGGAGACAGTTTATACACTTTGTAGCGTCTCCACGCACACAAATATACCACGCCGCTATTGGGGTCCACGCTGATCCCTGTCGGCATAAACCATTCTAGTGTGAGTTCAGAAATAGTTTTCCCGTCCTCCACATTTATACACAATACTTTGTTGTTATGATCAGACAAATAGACTTGTCCTTTATAAACTGCGATGTCAGGAATATTCAGATCAGATAAACCAGGATTCTGCACAACTTTAAGCTGGTCCCCCTCTGTAGACAAAATGTAGATAGAATAACGAGATCCAGACTCGACATCTTCTCTACAGTGGGTAAAAATCTTGGCTTCACTAAAATCTATTGACCGACATTCTTTATCCATTTTTATTGTTTTTGTTTTGACTGCCGGAGTTTTATTCACGTCTATAAACCATATTTGGTTTATCCACGGAAAAGTTATAGCCAACAAACAGTGTTTACCCGGCTCATCTCGGGCTGCTCCAGAAATATCAGTTTTACTGCCGGACGCTGAGTCCGGATCAGTAGATTTTTGTACAACTCTTATTTCTGTAACATCCCAAGGTCTTGACCCAAACTGTATGTATCGTAGCAACGTGTTTGATACAGAACAGAATATTTTAATACAATAATTATCAAAATCCACAGCCACCCACCTTTTGTTCTCTAATCCAGATAATCCAGATACATAACAATCACGTTTATCCGACTCATGTTTCACATTTACTTGTCCAATCACTTCATCACACTCGCCATATAAATCTGCTCCTCTTTCTACCTTACTTTCTCCTCTCATTCCCACAACCAAATTACTTGCCTTTCCCGATCTCTCACTTTCCTCATGTTTTCTCTTTACCAATGCATGCGTTTTATCGTGCATTTGTGAGCATTTCTCACACATATAGACTCCACAAACGTAACAAAGGTATAAACTTAGTGTAAAAACATATTCTGCCATACAAATATCACATCCGTGTATTTGTTTGGGTGAATCTGTTTCTGTTTGTGAGAAATCAATTTGGACTTCGTTCATTCTTAATTCTGTCGGTTCTCTCTTCCCTCTCAGCATGTTGAACAGTTTGGAAAGTCGTCCTGGCTTCGACTCGGCCATCTTACAGCAATATCTACAAACGAAAATAACAGTGTTAGCAATAGGAAGAAAGATAGAAGGAAATGAGGTAGATTTAGACAGGGAAACACATAGAAAACGGAAAATGGAGAAAATGCAGCAATATAAAGTAAAACTATATAGAATCTTATTGAGGTCATGGCATCTGGAAAAATACCCAGGCCCGTAGGAAGCAATTTCATATTAGGGGGGGGGGGGGGCTAAAGCCATTGTCCTGAATATTGGGGGGGCTAATTTGGATTTTCAGTGTAAAAATAAGAAACTTTGCCATTTTTGGCCAACATTGGGGGGGCTTAGCCCCCCTAGCCCCCCCCTCCCCCTGTTCCTACGGGTCTGCAAAAATTTACCTTCGGTCATTTGAGAACGGATCTAGATCAGTCACTGCATATACAAAGTCGGATCCAAATTTATATTGTTCTCTTAGACATTTTTCACAGCTTTTACTTCCTTTATTGGTCATCTAAGAATTACAGTATTAGTTACTGTATTTTGGCTTTGACATAACGGTTAATGCAAACAAGTTAGAAATCTAGATCTACACTTTATGCACGTCTTATAAATTTATGACCATAGAAATTTATAAGAAAACCTACCCTAACAAATGAAAACACCAAATCTATATATTGTCGAGTGAAGTCTTTCTTTCTCTGTGCTGAAATATAAACAGAAAGAAATAAAAATCTAGATCTAATTAAATGTTAAAAAAGCATCGTACATGATACACTCAGTGAAATTAGCCTTCTGGCTTCCCTGCTTCCGGTATGAAAACAAACAACAAACACATCAATCTATAGATCTATGTCCCATTGTACTAAGTTAACAGGTTAAACATTTTGCTCTACACCTAGATGTATTTCCACTTGACAAAAAATAGACTTACCTCAATTTTTGAGCGTTCAATCGTTAAGATTCTTTTAACTCGTTTAATCCTCTCTGATTGATGTAGATCTTTATCTGAAATGTAAGAAAACAAACGTAAAGCATTGAATGGAAAGTCTAGATTTACCCATCCCTAAACAAAGCTCGGTTTTGAAGCACATAGATCTAGATCTAGATCTAGTTTGGACAACATCGAAAGAAAAGAAGAAATTACTGATAATCGCTGGTCTGTAGATCTAATAAACTGGATCAGGATATTATAGATCTAGTTCTAATCTAGATCTAATCTATTTCTTTAACGTCGATCTAAATCTCTAGATCTAGATCTAGAATTCTGCATTTTGTGTTCTAGTTTGCTCTAAATAGAACTGAATGCATAGATATAGAGACCTAGATCGAGATCCACTCTAAATCTAGAAAATTCTTTTCATCGAGAAAAACAGTCATAGAAAGAAAATTAAAATTACCACAGTCACTGCTATTTTGAATCATAGAACATCATAAGCATGTACATACAACCACTCAAGACTTCAGTCGATAAACAAATAGTCTACCTAAATCTCACCGAAAATGTGACTTGTGTAGGAACTTTTTGTTAATGCCCGACATCCATGCCTAAATGAAACTTTGATATGTATAGAAGATCACTAGGGGGGATGTCACCCTATAGAGGTCATTTTAAGGTCACCACGAGGTCAAAGGTCAACTGGGTGCAAAAATCAATGATATAGCAAGAAAATCCGCCATAACTCACTTAGTCCTGGGTGTAGACTAACAATATTGGTATCAGAATAAAGCTGAGACATCTATCTTTATTTTGCAATATAGATATGCGAATCAGCTAATTTGCATATGCATGATTTTGAAGTTTTAATTAGAAATTTTGATGAATTTTTGGGTCATATTTTCAGAGTATAGTTAGAACATGAGCTATAACTCGCTTAGTTGGTGCTGTTCATTCACGTATTGGGTACCAAAATAAAGCCTAGACATTTATCATTAAGGTGCGATATAAAAAAATTACTAAAATGCATATGAACAATTTTTTATTAATATTCTAATTAATTAATGTAGCCCACCTAAATCTGACCCAAAATATGTCTTGTGTAGGAACCTTTTATTAATGCTCCACTTTTATGTTTGATATGTTATTTAGGGTTTTACTAATCAACCTAGGGTGGATGTATCATTTTGAAAGGCCTTTTAAGGTCATAACCAGGTCAAAGCTCATAACGAGGTCAAAGATCAAATGAGTGCAGTTTCTGGTATATGCCTATTACAAAGCTACTTTTATTGCATTTTGAATATAATGTTCAAGCTCAAATCACTTCCAATTGTATTATAAATGTCTGAGTTTGAAATAATGCTGATTTGTACTAATTTCTTTACTTTTGTTGGTGTTTGTGTAGATAATAAACACAACATTTCCCCTGTTTTAGTTATTTTCAAAATGTATAGAAAAGTCATTGAACTGCACAAAATGATGTTTTACGTTGAAATAATCAACCAAATTACAAGAAAATATGAGCAGATTTACCACATCACAAATAGTTTGGTACATTTATAGTGTCGTAAGAAACATAAACGTTTGTGCTACTTTATTTATATACAACGAGTAACTTGTAAGTCAGAGAGCTCGCAAAAATGAATACATCGCCCAAACATGGGTGTACGAAACGATTTAGCAACAATCCTGTGTTCCTTGTTTGTACTATAATTATATCAAAACATAACTTGGTGTGACATTCAATCCATGAAATGTCACACAATACCGGTATTATGTTTTGCGACGATTATATAAGGCAGAGGAACACGTGTCTTTGTGTGTCTAAGATCTTAAACCATCGTAAAATCTGGACAAATTAAACGTTTAGGTTTTCCTTTTCCTAACCAATCTAGTTAAATGTCATTACAACTACTAATTATGTACAGTTCAAACATGCATTGGTCGTAAAAACCTGCAACTGATGCGATTTTATTGGCTTAACTAGATTCGTATTTAATCCATTCGCAAATAAGATATGATTTTGACATCGCTGGTAAAATGATTTTAGAAATCATCGAAACTAAAGAAGAAAATGTTTATGTCAGCAATTTCTTCTTTCCCCTCAATGTTTTTCTACTATATTGTACACGAATCCTATCTTTGTTAATACCAACTGTGTCGTCTGTAACAGCTTTCAAATTGGCCCACCTTTCAATTTCTCCGTCTGGCAAAGATTTAAACCATCATTATCATCTTGATCAATGCCATGTACAATGATCTTTAATCCAGTGGGATTGGTACAGTCTGTGGCTTCACAAGCACATTCAAACATGCAAGCTTTTTCTGAATGATAGCATTTGCAACGATATGGGCTGTACTTTGTTTTGCGTCCATTGGATATGAGCTGTGTACAAGTGGAGGGAAGGACATTCAATCTCGTCCATACAGGCTTCAGACCTTCGTCATTGTCTTTCCAGCCTCCACAGCTTTTCTCTCCTCCGCAGTGAAAGCTGGGTTACCTGTTGATATCCATATCGTTGCCTGTTACATCCCGCTATGTGTAGTTGCAAAGCATCTGTCGTCGGAGGAAGTAGATCAAGTGCTTTCTTGGCTTTCATAAAGAGTCGATACCTGCAGACAGAAATGTTTGAATCGTGAGACTCCCCGAACCACCCACAAAGTCTGCAAAGAGACTGTTCTATACGTTCTTAGGATTCCCGGCCAACATCTTTTAACAGTTCAGGACATTCAGCATACATTTTCCAACAGGATTTCTTCCTTCTTCCACTTAAAGACGACATTGTATCACAACCTGTCAGCGAATGGAACCCTGGAAGCAGGTTGTGGATGACGGCAGTTCCTAGTTTCCTAGCAAAACTGTGTACATATAGAAGCATTTCCTAGACTTAGACGTTCTTGACACCATCCATGTTTCAACTTCCAGTGAACCAGCATGGTATATAAGGAGCAATAATACATAAGTTTCTTTACATAACACAATAACACTACCATACCATGAATTGATGGCACTCTTTGCGTGTATAACGATATGGGTGTCTGCCTCCTCATTGTCAGCATACAAGTCGTTTGTGTCAAAATTGTTAGTTTTTGCATTTTCACGGTCTTGAAATCCACCGGCAGCTCTCAAAGTAAAGTCATTTCCTTATAGACTGTATAAGCGCGTGGCCATAAATGATGACGCACGTTGCTATGTGCCTCTCTGGGATTTTCAGAGGCGTTTCAACGTTCACATCGGCTGTCAAAACATTCAGTATTTGGGATTTAGCAGTGCTGCGCATTCTTTCAGTCGAATCCTTTGAACAATGACATGAGAACAGGTGACGGTTCATGTTTTAGAACACCAACTATCTGTACGTCTCGTCCATAGTTTGAAATATATTCAGAACATAAGTTAAAGCTCAATAGGTTGGTGGTGTACATTTACCAAAAGGGGTACCAAAGTAAATATTAGACATCTTTCCCAAAGTTTAGTTATGCAATTAAGCGTAATTATTTGCATGAATTCATTGATTATTCTTAATAATTGACTATTAGCACTAATTAGTGAATGTGTGATACATTAAGTGTTTTGAAGCTCCAAAGAAGAATTTAATGACGTTGTATAAGTAAACATCCTGTCAAAAACAGAATTAAGCATTATGTTATATTTCTTCAAAATCAGATTGAATTACAATGTATAACGGTCAGCGCAAGGTCATAGGTCAACTAAGTGCAACCAATTTAAATTCGACTGGTATTGCAGTTAGCACATATGTAACATACCAAAATAATTGTGCAATTTGGTTTCTTGCAACTGATTCTTGATTCCGAAGGTCAAATTGACCTTTACAATTACTGACGTGGTAGTCAGCAACTTAAATAATAAAACACGAGTAGAGGTTGTTTTCCATCACTACTTTAGGAACAAGATCCAAAAGACAGGGAAACAACAAACTATACGCAAGGCTATTGACGGTCCCAGTGTCCCACTACCACAATACTGGGAACTGTTCATGGCCTTAGATGAGAACGAGCCAAACTTGGCATGAAATTTTATCGAATTTTGCATATTTTCCTGATGACTCAAATTTCGTATCTGCCGTTTGATGTCAGGAACCAGAACATGCAAAGCTAACAATTTTGACACAAAAGACTTGTCTGTTGACCATGAGGAGGCAGACACCATATCGTTTCAGGGTACGGTAGTGTTCTTGTGATATGTAAAGACACTGATGTACTATTGCTCCTTATATACCATGTTGGTTCACTGGATATTGAAACATGGTTGGTGTCAGGAACGTCTTATGTTTTGCGACGATTATATAAGGCAGAGGAACACGTATCTTTGTGTGTCTAAGATCTTAAACCATCGTAAAAGCTGGACAAATTAAACGTTTAGGTTTTCCTTTTCCTAACCAATCTAGTTAAATGTCATTACAACTACTAATTATGTACAGTTCAAACATGCATTGGTCGTAAAAACCTGCAACTGATGCGATTTTATTGGCTTAACTAGATTCGTATTTAATCCATTCGCAAATAAGATATGATTTTGACATCGCTGGTAAAATGATTTTAGAAATCATTGAAACTAAAGAAGAAAATATTTATGTCAGCAATTTCTTCTTTCCCCTCAATGTTTTTTCTACTATATTGTACACGAATCCTATCTTTGTTAATACCAACTGTGTCGTCTGTAACAGCTTTCAAATTGGCCAACCTTTCAATTTCTCCGTCTGGCAAAGATTTAAACCATCATTATCATCTTGATCAATGCCCTGTACAATGACCTTTAATCCAGTGGGATTGGTACAGTCTGTGGCGTCTAAGTCTAGGAAATGCTTCTATATGTACACAGTTTTGCTAGGAAACTAGGAACTGCCGTCATCCACAACCTGCTTGGGTTCCATTCGCTGACAGGTTGTGATACAATGTCGTCTTTAAGTGGAATAAGTAAGAAATACTGTTGGAAAATGCATGTTGAACGTCCGGAATAGTTGGAAGTTGTAGGGCTTGTGGGAATCCTGACAATATAGAACAGTATCTTTAGAAGACTTTATGTTGTTGTCTGCAGGTATCGACTCTTTATGAAAGCCAAGAAAGCACTTGATTTATTACCTCCGACGACAGAATATCAGCAGATATCCCAACTTTTACTGCAAAGGATTCTGAAAGCCTGGAGGCTGGAAAGACGATACCAAAGGTTTGAAGCCTGTATGGACGAAATTGGAAGCCGTTCTCTCCACTTGTACACAGCTCATGTCATGTGGATGCAAAACAAAGTACATCTCATCTCGTTGCAAATGCTATCATTCAGGACAAGTTTGCATGTTTGGATGTGCTTGTGAAGCCACAGACTACGAGGGCTGTTCAGAAAATTCGTAGACTTTTGTTATAACTTCCATGTTTTACAACATATATCCATAAAACTTCACAGTGTGATAGAAAAAACCTTTCCCAGTCTGAATAATGATTTTTTGTAAGTTTTGCGCAACCAGAATTTCGATATGGGGTTGCTATAGAAACACACCTTTGCTAAACCGGGGCAGGGGGTAGAATTAATGGCTTCGCTTTTGTATTTTGCTCTGTGGAATGGCTTTCCAATATTTCAAACATCAGAAAAAATTAGAACTTTGATGCACCACTATTGACCAACAGAATGACAACTTATTGTATAATTTCAACTGTTTTTATTCAAATAAACAACATTACAAACGAGATGCTTGGAAAACAAATATGAACGTCGTGACGTCGCTTTGAGGATATCGAAATGTAAGCTTTGTTGCATTTTGTCTGGAAAATACAAATATCACAGCAAAAATGATAGTAATCTCATGTTTAAGAATTGCAATATGCGCTTACATTAATCTTTCAATTGTATAGTTACATTTTCAGTTTTGCTAGGAACAGAAAGGGGCTATGCTAGGCTCAGTCATATAGCAGATACAAAGAAAAGTTAGATGCATATAAGCACCATTTACATTTAAAGCACTGGTGAAAATATCATCAATATTCACGATAAAATAGTCATGAAAACAATTATTTCATATATATATATATCTCTAGAAATTCAAAACAAAATGTATAGTATATGATAAAAAGACATATAATCAAGAACTACCAATGTTGTGCAATGTTTGAGAGCTAGAAACATTGCTTTCGTTGTGAAATAGTTGACCTGACGTCGACGTCATTGTTCACCTGCCCCGCTTTGACGTCAGGGTGTGTTTAAAAAAGTCAACTAAACACAAACCGTTAAAGATATAAAGTTGAAATTTTCACAGCCTCTTCTCATATAATTGTTTTATCTAAAATGGGTTAATTTTTAAAAGTTTTGTTCATTTATATAGACGCTATGGATAAAGTCTACGAATTATTTGAACGGCCCTCGTATGTCAATCCCGTTGGATTAAAGGTCATTGTACAGGACATTGACCAATACAATATGGTTTGATCCTTTGTCAAACGGAGGAATTGAAAGGTGGGCAAATTTGAAAGTTGCTAAGGATGACAAAAGTGGTACTTACAAAGATATGATTCGTCTACAATACACATGTAACATGTACTAGAGAAAATATTGAGGCAAAAGAAGAAAATGCTGACATCAGTATTTTGACATCGGCATTTTCTTCTTTTGTTTCGATGATTTCTAAATCATTTTACCAGCGATGCTAAAACCATGTCTTGTTTGCGAATGGGTACAATACCAGAGACCAGTAAAATGACAATTAGTATTCCCAGGCCTAAATCCCTAATGATCCACAGAAGTTGACTTTTAGCATATAGGGTCACACCATTGATATACTTGATATAACAGAAATCAAGATTCATACAGTAAATGACATGACTCAATAATCATGCAGCGGTGTAGAACTATGTAGAATATGTTCATCGATGTGATAGTACTTATAAAATGAAGTGATATGGGGTTTTATACCCGTCACAATCTAAGCTATTACATGTCAGACAAAGTTGAAATGTTGCACAGTGAAAGATTAAAGGCCATAATTTAATGATATACAAATATTTCTTACAGATAATTACCCTGAAAATAAGAATGTATCTTTACATCAGTGGCAGGTTCTAACAACAATTGTATGGTTGAACTGTAAATATTAGTTGTAATGACAATGAACTAGGTCTGTTAGGAAATGGAAAATCTATATGTATAATTTGTGAAGATTTTATCACGGTTTAAGATCTCAGACACACGAAGACACATGTTCTGCTGTCTTATATATTCGTCCCAAAACTAGTATTGTGTGACATTTCAAAGATTGAACGTCACACCAAATTATGTTTTGATATAATAATAGTACAAACGAGGAACACGGGATTGTTGCTAAATCGTTTTGTACACCCATGATTTGGCGATATATTCATCTTTTCGCGGGCACTGTGAATTACAACTTACTCGTTGTATACAAATAAAGTAGCACAAATGTTTATGTTTCTTACGACACTATAAAAGTACCAAACTACATGTATATGAGATGTGCTAAATCTGCAATTTTGAAAATATTGTATGAAAAAATGCACTAAAACAGGGGAAATTTTGTGTTTATCATTAACAAAAATACCAAAAAAAGTAAAGAAATTAGTCTAAATCAGCATTATTTCAAACTCAGGCATTTATCTTACAATTGGAAGTGGTTTGAGCTTGAACATTATATTCGAAATGCAATAAAAGTAGCTTTGTAACAGGCATATATACTTGAAAATGCACTCATTTGACCTTTGACCTCGTTATGAGCTATGACCTGGTTAAAAGGCCTTTCTACCCTAGGTTGATAAGTAATACCCTAAATAACATATCAAACTTAAAAGAGGAGCATTAATAAAAAGTTCCTACACAAGACATATTTTGGGTCAGATTTAGGCGGGCTACATTAATTAATTAGAAAATTGATTAAAAATTGTGCATATGTAATTTAGTATTTTTTTTATATGGCAACTTGATGATAAATGTCTAGGCTTTATTTTGGTACCGGATACGTGAATGAACAGCACCAACTAAGCGAGTTATAGCTCATGTTCTAACTACATTCTAAAAATATTACCCAAAAAATCATCAAAATTTCTAATTAAAACTTCAAAATCATGCATATGCAAATCAGCTGATTTGCATATCTATACTGCAAAATAAAAATTTGATGTATCAGCTTCATTTTGATACCAATATTGTTAGTCTACACCCAGAACTAAGTGAGTTATGGCGGATTTTCTTGCTATACCATTGATTTTTGCACCTAGTTGACCTTTGACCTCGAGGTGACCTTAAAATGACCTCTATAGGGTGACATCCCCCCTAGTGATCTTCCATACATATGAAAGTTTCATTTAGGCATGGATGTCGAGCATTAACAAAAAGTTCCTACAAAAGTGTTTTCTAGAGCCTTTTTTCTATAATTTAGGTAGACTAAAACCAGAGTTAACGCTCTCGTGTTTTTGTTGAAAAATTACGTCATGATTGACGTCACAATTCTTCGAGTACATGTACTGTGCATTTGAACCCGAACAGTTTAACCCATAACCAGACTGCGCAAATCATTAAAATATTGCAGAGAACAATTTATGGGCGTAGCCAGTAATTTTGTAATGTTGAAGCTCAAGGCGTATTGTCGGATCCGTTTGACGCATTTTGACGCCTCAAAACAAGAAAGTCATGGAAAATATTGTGGAAAATGAAGAAACGTATTGTGACAAGCAAATTCTTCATTTTCCACAATGTTTTAGATCTACCCATATAGACGAGATATGTAAAATTACATTCACTTGAAGGTGTCGTCAGTAGATCTATATCTAATATCTTTAAAATTGGAGGAGTCAAATTTTTTGTCATGGTAAAATTCATTTTGATTGTGGGGGTTCCGGGGCATAAACAGTACGTTGAAGCCCGGGCTTCAAGGCCTCCGCCTAAATACGTGCCTGTAATTCCAAGTGATGAGATAAATATCAAAATGAAATCAAAGCAACTCGAAGGCTCATAACTCGACTTTCAGGGCCGATCAGACTTCGAATCAGACGCATTCAAGATCTTGCATGCAAAACCCTTTGTATTTAGATCTATAAAGTATTGTTATTTTGGTCAATATTTGTAGAATCTATAAAATTATAATGCACATTAAGTTAAAAGGTGAGCTAATAACAAGATAACCATAATGACCATCTGTCGCTTACCTTGGTGAAATGAAACATTTCAACAAGAAATTCTGGCGGAATCAAATTCTTCTGACAAAATTAAGAGCCCTTTTACCGAAGCGAAGATTTACCTGCTGATTTTGGATGAGGTCGCTTAAAATATCTACCCCCTTTTAATTTCACGGAAGCCAAAGTCAGTTCAGGGCCGTAGGAACAGGGGGGGGGCTAAGCCCCCGCAATGTTGGCCAAAATGCCGAATTTTCATAATTTTACACTGAAAATTTTGGGAAAAACCAAATTAGCCCCCCAATATGAAATTGCTTCCTACGGGCCTGCAGTTACTAATATAAATTCATTATCAACATACGTAAATCTTAATTTATACAAAGAACTTTCCTACCAGGTTTATACCTTATGACGTGGCCCCAAAGTTTAAGATATGATTTATCATACGATGTATGATAGCCATTATAATTAATGGAATAACATCCTTTAATCGTGTTGATAGAACGTCATGAAATATAGAGCTATCTGCCAATTCAAAGATGTCGATAATAGAGTTAGGGCCAATCTGATTAATATCCGATGTTACCTTTTTAGTAACATGTGAGACCCATCCATTAGGGGTCATCTTCTGAGACCTTTATTCGCACAATCAAATGTACATTTAGGTTCGGAAAAGGAGAAATCGATTAAAATCGTGATTAAAGCCACGCACACATCATATTTCAGTACATGTTTGTCAGGGACAACCATAATACTTAATAAGATTTCCCTAACAAGGCCTTGTTTTGTTGTCCCGTTTAGAAACTTTTTGGGAAAAATGTTGTGTCAGAAGAAAAAAAATTCTGATAATCAGTATTAACTCATTTTGTCTCAATATTTCCAATGCTACATTTTACACAAATTCTTTCTTTGTGGATCCATTTTGTCACCAAAAGAAGCTTTCTATTTCAACCACCCTAAAATTGTGCCGTTTTGTGAAAAGGATGACCGATTTGGGATTTTACAGGGGTCACAGAAGATAGATAATCCATAACGGGTGTGTCTCAGATGTAATTGGAACGTTTAAATCGGATTTTAATCAGATTGAGTTAGGGCTAACGTATCTTCTCAAGCATTAGTTCTTTCATCTGACTTTAACTGATATAGAAATTAACATTTTTTTTCATTTTATTCCTTTTAAACAGTTTTTGTAGTAAGTCCTTCTTAATAAATACGACTAGTTGTAAAATATCAACGAATCTCTTTTTTCTTAACTGATAGGCCTACTTGTGTCATTTATCCGTTTTCATTTATCATGATTGTCCGTAACGTATCTAATAATTATTTCTAGAAAGGACAATCTTTCATTATTTATAATGTTTTTTTTAAATATCTAGAACTTTCGGTATGGTGTCTATAAATTCTATAAGTTTTCTCGTCATTTCTATATAGTATTAATTAATACTATAAATTATGCCCAAAGAAAATGTCCGATGTTATGAAATGACTGTCGAAGAGAAAGTTCTCAAAAGTGTTTACAAAAGTCGAATTCGTTTGAAGATCGGGTTTGCTGCCACTAGAACAGGGAAGATAGCTAAGATAATGATCTAATATGCCGTCTCCTTACGCCAAAGTCTAGTATTTTTGTAATTTACATGACATGTATCTGTGATGTCGGAATGTTACTTGTGTTGTTTGGAGAATGTGGAAATTACATTTGCTTTGGAATCAGAGAGAGTGCTTCTATTTTTTAAAACCAAGGAAATTTTCATAAAACATGACATAAGTGTGCTTTTGTGATTGCTCGATGTCCATCGTCCGTTTGTTTTTAAGGCGACCAAAATTATATAGACATTCTCTCCTTCCAAGTAGAAGGTCAGATATTAACATATTTCCATTATATACATTTTCCTTTTGTTGGTTTATTTTTCAAACTAGTTATGATAAGATAATTGGAAAGGAATTAAGAACGGGATCAAAATTGAGTTTCTGGATCGACATAGAAAGTAATTCATGCCTTTGAAATGTTTAAACATAAAAAATGTTTTTAACTGAATGTAGATCTACCAATTTTAGCTCAAATAAGTCAAAATATTTCGGAAAGGCAAAGCTTTGTCATTGCCCATTACCAGAATCCCTTTGCATGTAGCATGCATCCACGGTGTACAACCCACGTGACATTTGACGTCACGAATCGGTCAGGGTCGGATGAAAAACTAGTAAAAAGTGCTCGCTTCAGGTAAGACTTTTGCTTATAACTTTCCTTATACTTGTCGGATCGTCACAAAATATGGACGAGAGCCGTCCCTGTAGAATACTCGACCAACGGGGAACAAGTTTTCGACCCAAAAGTCTCAGAATTTTGAGTTTATTCGAACCGCGTGATTGGAAGTCAGTGCAATTCCATTAGTCTGGATGGGAGCGATTTCATAAAATTTATGAAAAATGCCTCTTAGACAGTTTTTCTTTGACTATGTGACCCCTAATGAATTGTTCCTGAAATGCAGGATTTAGAATTTGCGTTAAAGCGCGTCGACATGTTAATATTGTCATATTTGGACAAGAAATGTGTAATGACATGGATGGGAAACTGAGAGATATAGACATGGATGGGAAAATGAACAAAATAGATAAGGATGGGAAACTGAATAAAATACACAAGGAACACAGCTAACAGCCTCTCAACGAGACGAAGGACTAAATTTGATCTATCTCTTTGCTTGAGATAAAGCTGTGCGCTGTATAATAATAAATTTGTGATATGATTTTTTTCGGGACATTAATTGTTCATTGGACAGAATGATATTAGCCTCTATTAGTATTATTTACTCTGAACTTTGTGTATAAACAATGTATGATTTTTGATTCTGTAGATAGATAGACTAAAGAAAAGATATTGGATATACATTTTAAATAAGACAGAGCGATTTATTCTTGGCCTAGAGTGAATCTTATAAAGATTTGATTTTACACTCTAGCAAAAATCATGTGGACTAATAAAGACAAAATTAGACACGATGTTGGTGACCATAAGATCTTAGAAGAGTTTGATTATTCACTCTGATCTAACTTGAAAGTCTGAGTTGTACGTCTGCCCCTGGATTTGACAGAATTGCCGTTTTCAACTTCAATGTCCTCTTGTTTTTATATGTAGCATTGTGCATTTCCTTTCTATATTTTTTAGGTACTTTAAACGAAGAAGAAGAAATCTAAACTGTCGTTGAACGCCAAGAGTTAGCGACAAGTCATTGTCGGTACAAACAACATCTATACCGAACTTTTGGCCATGTACTTTATCAGAAGTCCTTGCAGCATCAAACGGTTCAAATGCAGATGTACATGATAAAAAGCGAACGCCTGACGGATAAATTTTCTCCAGCTAAAAGGACGATCTCAAGCACAAATGAGAAAGTCAAAAGAACTTTTAAAAGACCCCCACCTGTATTCAAACTATCGAAATAAACACCGTGGGGGCCAGCTCTATGAAAAAGGCGTTAATTTGTGACACATCACCAATTGTAAAGAAGATACGTGGCTAAAGCTTCTGGATTTTAGAGAGAATTTTACAGTCAGTTAGAATTTACCAGTGGCCTGGAAGCAAGGTCAGATCATCATGCATGTGAGATTATGAAAATTCTGAAAGACGATATAGTCGATGTGTTCGAAACATTTATCAAACTTTTTTAGAAAGGAGAATTTCCGCCTGTATAACACGTCATTCGAGTAATTTAAGGACATTATTAGATGACATTTACTCAAAACCCGACTCTTAAGCGGTATTCAAAGAGAAGCAGGATGTTCTGTAAGCTTGCCAACATATTGTTTGGTGGTAGATTGCTAAATTTCGTTGGCAGATTCAAGAACCATGGCCAGGTTGTACAGGGCAGCATTGAAATAGGTGTACAGTCACCATCAGAATAAAGATCAATTTTGCTGTACCATCTTTTATTTTTAAATGGTACCAAGTATGGTCGTATCTCAGTAGATGGATCACCCAACCATGGATTACTTGTATTGCTCTCACCATCAATACCACAAATTCCAATCAGAGCCTCCAGCTGCTCTCTCACTTAGACGTTTCACATCCATTGGTGAGAGGCAAACTGCATTTCTCAAAAGTCAAAACGGATATTAGCAGAGCCGAACTTAATTAGGAGGTGGTGGAGGAGGTGTTTTTAGATAGTCTTATAATACACAAAAGAACAATAGGATCTTTACTTACATAATTCTAATAGGGATCATTGAGCAGTACTTATACATGTAAGGTGTGCTTATAAAATTTCTAGCACAATGAAGTACTATGAAGAAACATTAAAATAACAATAACACCTGCCAAGCAATTCTAAGTAGAACGCAAATCAAATTTACGTCAGCGTCTGATTGTTTTACATCCAATCCGTGTCATTCAATATTCAGTTTCCCATCCATATCATTACAATTTTTCTTTCCATATATGCCAAAATTAACACGGCGACCGGGTTTAATGTCAATTTTAAATTTTGCATCACAGGAACAATTGATTGGGGTCATTAGGGTTCACAAAGTCATTGGAAAAAACTTTCTAAAAGGCAATTTTCATAAATCTTATGAAACCGCTCCCATCCAGACTAATGGAATTGCACTGACTTCCAATCACGCGGTTCGAATAAACTCAAAATTCCGAGAATTTTGGGTCAAACATCTGTTCCCTAATGGTCAAGCATTCTACAAGGACGGCTCTCGTCCATGTTTTGTGACGATCCGACAAGTATAAGGAAAGTTATTAGCAAAAGTCTCTCCTGAAGCGAGCATTTTTTGCTAGTTTATCATCCGACCCTGACCAATTCGTGACGTAAAAAGTCACGTGGGTTGTACACCGTGATGCATCGATGTCCTCTAAGTCGATAAAAGGCCCTTCGGATACAGTTAGTTAAGAAAGTATGTGTCACTTTTCAATAGACATACTCCCCGTCATAAGAAAGTAGCCACTTGACTAATGAAAATGGTCGGCAATTTAAGGAATATTCATAAACGTACCGAAAAAAAATACAAAACAGTGCAGCATGGCAAGTGAAAAGGCTTTCGTAAAAGTATGGAAAACCGTCAAATTACCCTATTAGCTATGATAGCTTGGTGGCAGTTCAAGGAAATCCGTAACTGATACGGTAAATACTAATGCAATTCGCGGCCATATATAGGGCTAGAGAAAGGGTAAAATTGAATACGGATATTTTTTTATGATACTATTTTTATTCGAAATGCTTTGTGTCTAATAAGCGATTTTCATCACACCCAAGACCCTTATAAAATGGCGGGTTTCGGTGTTAGCCCAACCAACCCTCAATTTCCTCTCAAATGCTCTATTCATAGAAATTTTGTTTCTATTTGGTCTTTAGCAAGTTCCAAATTAAGAAAATGTTTCCTTAACTTTACCCACCAACCACTTCCGGTTAGTATCAAACATTTAATTTTGAGACATGCTACACTGGTAGTGCTAAACTTTCACAGACCTCTATCATTTTAACGGATTGATTGCCTGTAAAATTGAAATTGGACTTTTGTTTGTGTTTCAACAGCGCCAACTTATGCAGAAATTGACAGCTGTAAGTGAACAAAATTGAACTTTGTGTCCTAAAACACCGTTTTGAACCCATATGGTAACTTAAGATCTTTCCGGGCATGTTGAAAGCATTTTAAAACCATTGGGGTCTAAAAAGGAATCATTGGCAATGCGTATGAATATATAAAAGCCAAAACGACACAAAGAGTTGTGCAAATTAGGGCTATCTGAGAAGTGGTTACTTTTTTATGACGGAGAGTATACATTTAAATGTGCGAGCTGAAACTGTCGTGCTAGCATCCTACATGCAACAGAGCTAAATTTACTCTAACCTAAACGATTTTGGCGCATAAAGTGTTTACACAGAACAGAAGTGTCGATGCAACAGATACTGATAAATGGGGAATAAGACACATTCTAGTTTTGTAATTCTAAATTCAACACCTATGTTGTGGCTAGACATTTAAATCGACTCGAGGAGAAGATTTCAATAAGTAATCACAACCTAGGTTTTGATAAACAACTAATTTGTTTCTAAAATATAGCATTGTCAAAAGCCTGTACCCTTTCTCATCTGGAACTCTGTTATTCAAATCTCATGTACCCGCTGCTCTTATTATAGATATTGGCAGTTTGATTCAGTATTTTTGAAATAACGGTAATGACAAATACAACAAGTTGATCTCCTTTTTGAATTGAGGTTTAAGATATATCAATGAGTTTCGATGCTTAAGTTTCAACCTTGATTTCGTAAATAATGATGTAGTAGTGCTCATAAAAGAGAGACGGGAATCTGTAAGTAGGTGCTCCAGTCGCCACAAAATGACATTGACATCATGCATGGGTACAGAAATTAAAGGAACTGAATGAGGTAATTAAAAAGTGATAAAAATAAAGAACGGCTACCCTGCTTCGAAACATTTTAGAATATCGGTGACCATTTATCATCCAACCTGTAAGGTATTCCATCGATCATAAGGGGTGGATGGAAATACCGAAATCTACCGAAATCTACCGAAATATACCGAAATCTACCGAAATCTACCGAAATATACCGAAATCTACCGAAATCTTCCAAAAACAACTGTAAAATCGTATTATTTGATGTCTATTGCTATAAATAAAGACACCAGATGACAAACTAAGCTTTATAACGGCATTTAAACACCAGTCTTGTGTACCGAAATCTTCTTATGGAAATACCGAAATCTCCCAAAATCTATCAGAAACAACTGTAAAATCGTATTAATTGCTGTCTACTGCGCCAAATAAAGCAGGGTTGGCAATCGACCGGTCAATATGAGTATTGACCGGGCCGGCGGTCAATACTGGTTTTAACCGGTCAATACTGGTCGATTGGTCAATTGAAATAGTCGGTTGGAAAATACTCGTAAATGATTACCCTACTAAATAGACCCTACATAATTTCTACCTAAGAATATCACTTCAAATGAGTTGTTGAGTTTCTGACTTTCTGTTGTTCAATACTCTAAACAAAAATTAAATAAAGCTGCAAAACCAAAATGTGAATGGCTATTTGAAGAGGTCGATGTCATGCATCAGTAAAATTTTCAATAATTTTCAACAATTTCAGTTCAGATAGATTTAGATCACTATACATTGCCAAGTAAAGAAGAAAAGAGAAATGTAATGAGAAAGGGTTTAAAAGTGGTCATCAATGACAAAAATGACATACTACTTCAAAGGGTACTGCTGGTTCAAATTAAGGATATTGTTAGCCAACTCATCAAAGAGGATGACCTAATCTTTAACTGCCTTTTGACAGACAATTAAGAATTGCCAATCAAAACTTTTAAAATACTGGACCTGTCACTCAAACTTATGGAAGGTGTGTCCAGCTTGTAAGGTTGACCAATGAGAGGGGCTGAAATATATGGGTTGCGAAAATGACACCTTTGTTTATTCAGATGTGTTAAAGTGTGATCATTCTGCTATCTGTTATTGATCAATTAACTGGACATTACTGGATATTTAATCTAAGTGTCAACACAACAGTAATTGGTCCATACCTATTGTGCTTCACGGAGGGACCTTATAATACTACAATCACACACACAACAGTAACTGTTGTGTCATTATAAAGCCAAAGGACCCTATCTGGTCAAAAGCCACCTGATGAGTACCTTTGGCAGGGTCAAAACAGTCATTTTTTTCAATTTTAAGAATATGAATAATAAGTCTAAAACAAAAAGAATAAGTGACCATTAAAGTTTTTTTCTAATTGACCATCCAAATTGTTCAATTGACCATTAAAAATTTTCAATTGACCATTAGAATTTTTCAATCGACCACCAATTGACCACCAAAAATTTTCAATTGACCATTAGAATTCTTCAATCGACCACCAATTGACCACCAAAAATTTTCAATTGACCATTAGAATTATTCAATTGACCACCAATTGACCACCAATTGACCACTTGGAGTATTTACCGGGGCGGTTTTAACCGGTTAAAACCGCCCGGTTAAAACCGTGTGACCGGTCGATTGCCAACCCTGAAATAAAGACATCAAATGACAAATAAAGCTTTAAAACGGCGTTTAAAACCCAGTCTTATGTACCGAAATCTACCTATGGAAATACCGAAATCTACCGAAATCTTCCAAAAACAACTGTAAAATCGCATTATTTGATGTCTATTGCAACAAATAAAGACACCATATGACAAACTAAGCTTTATAACGGCATTTAAACACCAGTCTTGTGTACCGAAATCTTCTTATGGAAATACCGAAATCTCCCAAAATCTATCAGAAACAACTGTAAAATCGTATTAATTGCTGTCTATTGCGCTAAATAAAGACATCAAATGACAAATAAAGCTTTAAAACGGCGTTTAAGACCCAGTCTTGTGTACCGAAATCTACCTATGGAAATACCGAAATCTACCGAAATCTTCCAAAAACAACTGTAAAATCTCATTATTTGATGTCTATTGCAATAAATAAAGACGCCAGATGAAAAACTAAGCTTTATAACGGCATTTAAACACCAGTCTTGTGTACCGAAATCTACTTATGGAGATACCGAAATCTACCGAAATCTACCGAAATCTTCCAAAAACAACTGTAAAATCGTGTTATTTGATGTCTATTGCTATAAATAAAGACATCAGATGACAAACTAAGATTTATAACGGCATTTAAACACCAGTCTTGTGTACCGAAATCTTCTTATGGAAATACCGAAATCTCCCAAAATCTATCAGAAACAACTGTAAAACCGTATTAATTGCTGTCTATTGCGCCAAATAAAGACATCAAATGACAAATAAAGCTTTAAAAAGGCGTTTAAAACCCAGTCTTGTGTACCGAAATCTACCTATGGAAATACCGAAATCTACCAAAATCTACCGAAATCTTCCAAAATCAACTGTAAAATCGTATTATTTGCTGTCTATTCCAATAAATAAAGACAGCAGATGACAAACTAAGCTTTATAAGGGCATTTAAACACCAGTCTTGTGTACCAAAATCTACTTATGGAAATACCGAAATCTACCGAAATCTTCCAAAAACAACTGTAAAATCGTATTATTTGCTGTCTATTGCAATAAATAAAGACACAAGATGATAAACTGAGCTTTATAACGGCATTTAAACACCAGTCTTGTGTACCGAAATCTACTAAAGGAAATACTGAAATCTCCCAAAATCTATCAGAAACAACTGTAAAACCGTATTAATTGCTGTCTATTGCGCTAAATAAAGACATCAAATGACAAATTAACCTTTAAAACGGCGTTTAAAACCCAGTCTTGTGTACCGAAATCTACTTATGGAAATACCGAAATCTACCGAAATCTACCGAAATCTTCCATAAACAACTGTGAAATCGTATTATTTGCTGTCTATTGCAATAAATATAAACACCAGATGACAAACTAAGCTTTATAACGGCATTTAAACACCAGTCTTGTGTACCGAAATCTTCTTATGGAAATACCGAAATCTCCCAAAATCTATCAGAAACAACTGTAAAATCGTATTAATTGCTGTCTATTGCGCTAAATAAAGACATCAAATGACAAATAAAGCTTTAAAACGGCGTTTAAGACCCAGTCTTGTGTACCGAAATCTACCTATGGAAATACCGAAATCTACCGAAATCTTCCAAAAACAACTGTAAAATCTCATTATTTGATGTCTATTGCAATAAATAAAGACGCCAGATGAAAAACTAAGCTTTATAACGGCATTTAAACACCAGTCTTGTGTACCGAAATCTACTTATGGAGATACCGAAATCTACCGAAATCTACCGAAATCTTCCAAAAACAACTGTAAAATCGTGTTATTTGATGTCTATTGCTATAAATAAAGACATCAGATGACAAACTAAGATTTATAACGGCATTTAAACACCAGTCTTGTGTACCGAAATCTTCTTATGGAAATACCGAAATCTCCCAAAATCTATCAGAAACAACTGTAAAACCGTATTAATTGCTGTCTATTGCGCCAAATAAAGACATCAAATGACAAATAAAGCTTTAAAAAGGCGTTTAAAACCCAGTCTTGTGTACCGAAATCTACCTATGGAAATACCGAAATCTACCAAAATCTACCGAAATCTTCCAAAATCAACTGTAAAATCGTATTATTTGCTGTCTATTCCAATAAATAAAGACAGCAGATGACAAACTAAGCTTTATAAGGGCATTTAAACACCAGTCTTGTGTACCAAAATCTACTTATGGAAATACCGAAATCTACCGAAATCTTCCAAAAACAACTGTAAAATCGTATTATTTGCTGTCTATTGCAATAAATAAAGACACAAGATGATAAACTGAGCTTTATAACGGCATTTAAACACCAGTCTTGTGTACCGAAATCTACTAAAGGAAATACTGAAATCTCCCAAAATCTATCAGAAACAACTGTAAAACCGTATTAATTGCTGTCTATTGCGCTAAATAAAGACATCAAATGACAAATTAACCTTTAAAACGGCGTTTAAAACCCAGTCTTGTGTACCGAAATCTACTTATGGAAATACCGAAATCTACCGAAATCTACCGAAATCTTCCATAAACAACTGTGAAATCGTATTATTTGCTGTCTATTGCAATAAATATAAACACCAGATGACAAACTAAGCTTTATAACGGCATTTAAACACCAGTCTTGTGTACCGAAATCTATTTACGGAAATACCGAAATCTCCCAAAATCTATCAGAAACAACTGTAAAATCGTATTGATTGCTGTCTATTGCGCTAAATAAAGACATCAAATGACAAATTAACCTTTAAAACGGCGTTTAAAACCCAGTCTTGTGTACCGAAATCTACCTATGGAAATACCGAAATCTACCGAAATCTTCCAAAAACAACTGTAAAATCGTATTATTTGCTGTCTTTTGCAATAAATAAAGACACCAGATGACAAACTAAGCTCTATAATGGCATTTAAACACCAGTCTTGTGTACCGAATTCTACTTATGGAAATACCAAAATCTACCGAAATCTTCCGAAAACAACTGTAAAATCGTATTATTTGCTGTCTATTGCAATAAATACAAATTCCAGATGACAAATTAATCTTTATACCAGCTAGCAATCTATATGCGTCCCAAAGCGGTCCAATATAGGCACACTTATGGGTCCCATAAGGGCAACCCATATGGGACCATATAGGATGTGCAACCGGGGCCCATATGGGTCCTATCTGGGTAGCCCATATACATGCAATATGGGACCCATATGGGTCCCAGATGGGCAGACCCATATAGACAGCCCTGATCAAACCCATTTCTATTGGCTTTCATTTAGTGTTGATCGAAGTTCAAAGCCTTCCATAGCATCACGCTCAGAAAGGGGTCACTATTCCCCATCATTGAGTATTAAGGTCCCGCCAGGTTTGTCAGAGGACCTTGACACAACTTCTCAAGGTTTGATCCCTAGGAATTTAGTCTTGAGAGTTAAAATATTTCGATGCTTTCTATGACTATCTATATGTTTTTGATATTTTTTTTTGAAAATATCTACACAAAAATAGCTCTGGGCCTATGTTTTTGGCAATTAACCTTTCTATTAGAGAAGTCAAAACCAGGTTTTGTCGGAGAAAGGATTAGACATGTCTTATTGATGTTGCCTTACTCACGGTCGAGATTGTGCATGATGGGATGGATAACGAATACGGACAAATTTGCCTCGCTTCAGGTAAGAAATTGTGCAATAATTTTCTTATTTCTGCGCCAATTTTCAAGCGGTTTGTTGCATGAACCCCGCATTTCCTCAGATATATGACTTGTTTGTAGAATCTTTGTACTTTGTCCAACAATTGATCCCAACCGACCCAAAACGACAAAAAATCCAGGTCTTTTTTCTGGTCGGTTGGGATCGATCTTTGAGAAAAGTACAAGGAGTTTCCAGATAGGTAATACATCTGAGAAAGGGCACAGTGGGGAGAAGTACATGCAACAAAGTGCATGAAAATTGACGCAGAAATAAGAAAGTAATTGCACAAATTCTTACCTGAAGCGTGGTTTATTTGGCCGTATCTTACGTTAAAGTGCACATGGGTCAGATATCGAAAGTCAAGCAAATTTCAATGACGCCAATGTCCTGCATTATCAGCTAGGACCGCCATTCAATGTTTTCCCATGTTTCAGACAAGCTCCCTGACCACACAGAAAGGAATTTTGCCCATTCATACTGCAGATGACGCTCAAGGCTACTGACGTTACAGACGACATTACTTTCTCTAGCCTGACTTCCAGCAAGGTTTTTTATGTGTTCTTTTACTGGTGATTAAGCAGGTCAGGCGTAGATCATTCTGTATGTTCTTTGGAGTAAGTGGGTTGTGATAATCTTACTGAAATATCAGAACGTTGTGTCGTTGTACGACGGTCCAGTAACAGGCTGGATAATGTTATTGCAGCACCCTTGCACCGTTTGGTTGCCATTAACTGAAATGAGGTCTGTTTAACTGTTGTCATCCATTTCTGCCCAAATAATGACGCTGCACTCGCCGTAATAGTCTCGCTAATGACGTTATTGGTATCCAGCCTTACGCATCTTCTCCAACCACATATCCCGCCGTCAGTTAATGGTACGTAAAATGAGATTCGCCCGGACATTAGTAATAGTCCAAGGTCTCCTGAATCAATATCAATATGTCCATACCCACTGACGCCTTGCCTGTCGATGCTTAACGTCATTGTCGTAAGATCGGAGGACCTTGATGCAAGTTGTGTAGAGCCTGTTCCGGACAGTCTGGTCACTAACGTTATAACCTGTGACGTCCTGGAGGAGTATAACTGAATTCTTACTAGACAGGAATCTGTTAAGTCGTTAGGACGTCGCTGTGAAGCGATCCTCTCTAAACGTCATTTTGCACGGTTTGCAAGATTTAGATCGGTCGTTGGCGGACAAAGTTGCACAAACCAAGTTCCGTAGGCGCGTAATTGTCAATTCGAGCAAACTGAAATGCAAAGCGACATCTCTAACACACATACCTGCCTGGAGCATGCAAAGAACTCTCTGACGTCGAACTTACGTCATCATTTCTCAGCTTCCCATTATCAATTTCAAAGAACAGTTATTTTGATTCTGCTAACAGATCTGTGTAATCGTATGCTTTTGGACATCCTAGACATCATCTATGTCACTGCACATGTGCCGCACATGAATTTTGCTAATCTGGACTTTGTCAAATATCCCGAATGTTCAATCTACACATGCACTGTATGAGTAATGGTAGTCGATCCGGACAATTTAACAGCACAAAACAAAGTTCATGTAATTATCAGATAGTGAAAAAATAATGTGTTTCAAAACGTGCTAAACTTTTTTTGAACCGTATATGTTGAAAATTCAAAGCAATGATAGTTTGTTGCATTTCTAACCTTTATTGAGATCGACTATGCTTAATTTATCATTCCCGAAAGTATTCAATATGCCAAGTAAAGTTTTTACGACATACACTTGTCGCTAAACATGTCTATGACGTGTTCAGATTAAATCTAAATAGCCGTCCTCGGAAACCACCCTTAAAACAACTTCGTCGACATAAAGTAGTAAAGTTTTCATCAGACGAAATTCGATGCGAATAGTCAGGATGAGTGGGTCATTCGTATACGTCTTAGAAATTGTTTTGTCGATAACAAACATTTTATATGGACCATTTCTATGGATTAAATCTTCTTGTTGGACATAACATGATTATGGAACCAATGGAAAGACAGTAGCATTCAGTTGAGTGTTAGATAATTCTACATATGTACGTATTGTACCAGAGGTGAAACAGCGTAACATGATCAAGGCTACTTGCTCTTTCCATCGACCAGTGTTTTACTTTGTTTCACTAAGAAACCATCAAATTGTTTTATAAGGATAGCTCAAGTATTTAGAGAAAAGAGCAAGTAATATAAATTCTTTCATGCTTTTCGGTGGATTATCGAGAAATAATGGTAGATTATCATTTTGATAAACTCACCGCCTATCCAGTGAAATTATCAAAACTTGTGTCCCGCTTTCGTTCATTTCACCCTATCTGACGTTATATAAGCCGGGCCAAAAAGTGACGTCATCATAAGCGTTGCATAGCAGTCACGTGCAAAATGACGCGCTTTAAGAAACTCTGTCATAACATTTGAGCATTTTGTCTAATTTATGCATTAAAGAAATAGAATAATCGTTTGTTTTTCGAGTAAGATTGATTTATATTTCATTTCGTGAACAACGTAAGCTACATTTTCACTCGTGGCTTCGCCACTCGTGAAAATAAAGCTTTTGTTGTTCACTCAATGAAATATAAATCGATCTTACACTGAAACAAACGATTATCCTCTATATATATATACATAGTAAAAAAGTTTAGCAACAAAATGTAAATATCTTTAGTAACCAAAATATTTTTGTTTTAACATAAAATGAAACGTTTACACGATAGATTATAGCTACAAAACAAAAACAAATGAATTTTATACCGCCATTGCGTGCGTCTCGCACTTCAGATGCGCATTTCCGGTTTTCATGTCTGCCATGGTATTCATGTGTTTGGAGCATAATTATAGAAAACATTCAGGTGTGAACATACTCGTCTTTGCCCAGAATGAAAAAGGCCACTTAAAAGACTTTTCTGTAACGCTGTTGGACTACGTCATGGACTTACGTTGGAAGGACGTTATATCGCTAATGTGTTCCTACGTGGCTGAACCGGCGATAAAGATGTCTTTTTAAATTTTACGTATCTCAAAGCATAAGTACATGTATGAGGATGCTATGTGAGCCAATTTTTGTGGTTTGAGATAGTCCCAGTCAAGGACGTTGGAGAAAAACGCCACGAGACGATGGCCGTCATAATTTCGTAACGTCAAGGCAAAGATGTTCCATATTCTCACCATAACTGTGAGTGGCTTCAACAGGAATTTTACCAAAGGGTATCCACACTTACCGTCCGTGATCGTCTCCACAGACGAAGGGTTAACTAGACGTTGAAATTACGTTGTAATTTCCCTGACGCTACACCATGAACGTACCAGACCTTACTGGCATAGAGTCCTAAATGCTTTAGGCGTAAACAACGTTGATGTACTCCCATTACCACCATTCTGTTTGATTTATCACCAATAGAGCACATATGGCGCATTTTGGGGAACACGTGAACGTGATCCTTATGACGTGAATGACGTTCAGTCTCTTGATAAAGTAGTGAATGTTGATATTGTGTACAAACTTTTTAAGTGGATTAGAAAACGTTTCACTGCTGTTCTTGCTAAAAAATGACATCATAACCGATATCGAATTTTATTTTTGACTTCTTGTTTTGACCCCCCTCACCTACGTTAAAGTGACATTTCAGAATTTTTTGTCATAAATTTTACTTTTATTTTTATCTGAAAGAGCATATTTCCTTATGAAAATTCTGAAAATTTCGAGCCAAAATATTGCGCCGTTTACGAGAAATTTATATTTTTGTGTTAAAATTGAACAAATTGTTGTGGACAACAGTTCGGATTTATATGCAATTTATCGATTATGTCTCAACTTTAAATGCGTGTTTCTCGCTTATTGGCAACAACTTAAAAAACCAATAGTATTTATACTCATTAGAATAACCAATCTTGGCATCAAGACATACTTTAAAAAATTGAAATGGGAATGAAATGTCCCTTTAAGACACTGCTTCTCAAACAGTATTTAACGTTTCCACAAAGCAACCTTTGAATATTGTTTGTGAATGCATATGCAAAAATATATATAATGGTTGTGAAATAAATATCACAGAAAATATATATTTTCAATTAACAAAGTCAGTGTTGCTAAACTTTTTTTACATGGTATATCAAACAGCCGAGGAAGGCTTCGTAGGGGGAGTACATATCGGTACTACAAACCGATTTTAAGAAACCTACTGAAATGTATGTTGAAATTTCTTATATGAATCGACCATACTTTTGCGTACTTCTTTGCGTAACAAGTACGCAGTCCTAACAATTTTGGTGAGTTCTTCAGTCAGCTACAAATGTTTTCCAATTTCAAAAAAAAAAAAAAAAAAAAAAAAACAGAAAAAAAAAACGACACACACACACAAAATACACGCAAAAACAAAACAAAAAAAACCCTATATAAGGCCAAGTGCAAACAAAGTGTGAAATTTGGATAAAAAATAAACTTTCAATAAGATTTGTTTTGGCAGTGTGTTTTGAAAGTATATATATCAAATTTTGAAAAAAAATGTATAATCTTTAAAGCGCATTTGTCTGATTTCAGAAAATTTTGACTTTTATATGAGTGCAAGGGCTAATTTTAGGACTTTACATACCTTTTTAAATGTGCCAAATGGACATTTTAGTCATTTGTTTGATCATTATTTGTTCTTTATACTTTAAGCTAAGGAATGTGGCAAACTTTTGAGCTACTTGTTTGTCAAATTCTATGACTTCTTGAAAAAAATTGGCAAATAAATGGTAAGAAAAGCAATAAAATAAAGAAACATACCTGTTATCAACTTTATTATGAAAAGAATGTCAACCCTTCAATGGTAATAGCAATATTTAATAAAAATTTAATCAATTTACTTTAGAATAAAACAAATCTGGCTCTGATATTCAAAAATATAACTAAGTTCTGCTGAGTACAAAACAGTTACTCTTTACCGTTATGGTTGGGACACATTGAATTATTCTTATGTATTGAGGTTAAATTGTAGATTTTCACAACCAGTTTGTGTTCATTTTATTCCTTACACCATTAAAAGATGTTAAAAATCACTTTAAGTGATTTAAAACTTCTATATTTTGTTGTGCAAGTCTTCTTGTGTATGTTTTGTGTAATATTACTTACAAAATCACTTATATAGCTGACAAATTACATAGTTCCATTTGTTAATACTATCTTGTTTCATTGCCATATCAATTATGGCTATATCAATGTAAAATTAATGGTAAAAACGGAGATACTTCTCAAAATTAATTCTTAAATGCAAATTGACTGAACCGTTATGGTTGGGACATCCTGTCATGCCCACGTTTTAGAATGATTATCATCTGATAAAATGCAACCTTCTGATGGATTTTTTCTACAAAATAGTGTAACAAGTATAAACATTCACAAAAAACTATTTTAACAGTTGGAAGATAAAATAAAAACAAGAGGAATGACATAAATTTCCCTGAAATCATTTTCCCATATTATTCCTAACCTGGTGCCATTCAAAATCACAATTAATCCTTCTGTGTCTTCAAATATTGAATATCTTTTTATTCTGTTTTTTATCAGTTAGTACATTTACTAGATTAATTTTAATGATACTATGGCATGCATTGAATTTAAAAAGCACAATGTGGATATGACACAGTTTTAGACTAATTGTCTTTCAATCCATACCATTTATCATTTTAGTTGGGACAGTATATATCAAATGATATCCTGATTCTTTGGCTTCCAAGGTTTTACTTTTAGACAAGGGTAACTTGTACAATCTTCTCCCACACTATTAGTCATTCAGCTTTGAATTGTATTATGAGTCTATAAAACAATGCTCTAGATACAGAGATTGCCATTCACTGAATTGGTCCTAGGTTTTGGGTTCTTGAATTTTTACATCTATAGAGAAAAAGTTGAAAATCTTGTTCCAAGCTATTAGTCCTAAAGTTTAGAAATTTATGATGTAGAATTTGCATTGATCTTTACAAGAGTAATCTAAACTAATAACTTATTCTCTATAGATAAGATAAATATAAGGCTTGTGCTGTGGGTTCCCGAACTTTACAGAGATAAAGATCTGTGGAATTCTTGTAATGGTACAGCTTGCATGTTTTTTGCCTAAAACACTATGTCTTGTCCGCTGTGGACAAAATAATTGGTCTGGAAAATTGTGATGATTGCCTATTGCTACTGCAAACAGGCCTTTTTCCACTCACAATTTCTGCGGATCACTGTGAATCGTAGTGGCAGATGGAAATTCATGGTGATCACCGCTATAGTGAGGAAATGCTAGGTTTACTCTAAACTTGTCCACGCAAATCACTGTAATGTTCCATGGTCAAGTGGAAAATCATGATGGTTAATCACAGTCATTCCATGGGTTTGGGTTGAAAACATGCTCACTGTGGCCAATGGCCATCCACCCTAATCCACCCGAAATGTAATCAGGGTGATGCGTGAAAATAGGCAAAAACATGTGAGCTGTACTGTTTTTTCATTGAAATCACAAGATCTTGAGCTTTGAGATTTTGGGTGTTGTTGAATGCAAAATCTTATCTCATGAATCTTTACTAGAATTATTCAAAATTATAAAGTCTATGCAGTAAAATAAAGCCTCTTTTATAATAAAATCCCACATTTTACATTTAGAATATATTTTATAGGACTTAAATATGCAAAAAAAAATCAGGCTTTGAAATTTTGCTGGTCGCGTATGGCTTAATCACTAAGATGAAAGATTAAAGGCCATCTTGGCCCTCTTATTTGGAATTTTGGTCAGTAAGTCCCTCCAAAAGTTCAATTTAATGACAATTTCTCCATATTAAACCAAAGACAAGCATGTACCACATATTAATTGGTAAAGATAGGATTTAACAAAAATGTCCCAACCATAACGGTAGCTACTTTACTTATAGAACCTACTGCTACTCAGGATTATATAATGCACAGCAACACAAATTCACTTCTTTTCATTTAAAAAATAATACAATAACATAAAATGAGTCTTTTTCAAATAATCAAACACTAGTTTTGAAATAAAAACAAATTTCCTCCGATAAACATAAGAAAAGTGGTGTAAATTTGAAAAATACTAAAAATCTTTACTATGTCAACAATCATTTGTAACTTTTTTCACTGTAAATTACCTAAATAATATAAAGATTTTATTTTAAAAGATGTAGAATGAGTGACACTGGTTGAAAACATGGCCGTTATGGTTGGGACAAAAACCGTTATGGTTGGGACATCATGGATTTGGCTCTATTGGTCATTCCTACTTGGGTGTTGAAAGTAGAACTAAAATGCAAAAGGTATTATAGGATTTCAGGGAAATAATGCAAAGCAACTTAAACATTCAAAGCCTCTGTGTAAGGAATATGGAACTAACAAGCAAATTCGTTGAATTGATATCCCCCGCCGAACATATTTTCATTGTCAATAAAGTAGCGCAGAAACGAATATAACTCTGTATGTATATGGCTTCAACAGAACGAATATCACTCTGTATGTATATGGCTTCAACAGAACGAATATCACTCTGTATGTATATGGCTAAAACAGTCAGGGGCAGTAACTCAAAATTCGGCGGTCGAACCGGGTAACCCCGACGATATGCGCATGTCCTCATTGTAGTAAAGCTGTGTGCCAAGTTTCATTGAAATCCGGTGTATAGTTTTCAAGAAATAGCGCGGAAATGAATATCACTGTATGTATATGGCTTAAACAGTCAGGGGCAGTAACTCTAAATTCGGCGATCGAACCGGGTAACCCCAACAATATGTGCATGTCCTCATTGTAGTAAAGCTGTGTGCCAAGTTTCATCGAAATCCGGTCTACAGTTTTCAAGAAATAGTGCGGAAACGAATATCACTCTGTATGTATATGGCTAAAACAGTCAGGGGCAGTAACTCTAAATTCGGCGGTCGAACCGAGTAACCCCGACGATATGCGCATATCCACTTTGTAGTGAAGCTGTGAGCCATGTTTCATTGAAATCCGATCTATAGTTTTCGAGAAATAGCGCGGAAATGAATATCACTGTATGTATATGGCTTAAACAGTCAGGGGCAGTAACTCTAAATTCGGCGATCGAACCGGGTAACCCCAACAATATGTGCATGTCCTCATTGTAGTAAAGCTGTGTGCCAAGTTTCATCGAAATCCGATCTATAGTTTTCAAGAAATAGCGCGGAAACTAATATCACTCTGTATGTATATGGCTTAAACAGTCAGGGGCAGTAACTCTGAATTCGACGGTTGAACCGGGTAACCTCGACGACATGCCCATGTGCTCATTGTAGTAAAGCTGTGTGCCAAGTTTCATCGAAATCCGGTCTATAGTTTCCAAGAAATAGCGCGGAAACGAATATCACTGTATGTATATGGCCTAAACAGTCAGGGGCAGTAACTCTAAATTCGGCGGTCGAACCGGGTAACCCAGACGATATGCGCATGTCCACTTTGTAGTGAAGCTGTGTGCCAAGTTTCATCGAAATCCGATCTCTAGTTTTCAAGAAATAGCGCGGAAACGAATATCACTCTGTATGTTTATGGCTTAAACAATCAGGGGCAGTAACTCTGAATTCAATGGTCGAACCGGGTAACCAGGACGATATGCGCATGTCCTCTTTGTAGTGAAGCTGTGTGCCAAGTTTCATCGAAATCCGGTCTATAGTTTCCAAGAAATAGCGCGGAAACGAATGTCGGACGGACGGACGGACGGACGGACGGACGGAAGGACGGACGGACATGGCAAAAACAATATCCCCCCCCCGAAAAATTTTTTCGGCGGGGGATAATAAACAAGGGTACCATATCAACCGTTATGGTTGGCACAAATTTTTGTTCATTGCATATATTACAAGCAAGCCAAGTAACATGCATATGGAACAAAGAAAGTTATTATAAAATAAACTCATATCTTTCTTACATCCTTTAAAGCCATTTTAGCGTATTTAATATTGCTGTTTCTTTATGTTTGAGATCTTTTAAGATGGTAGACCCAAATTTTTGAATTTTGGAGACAACTGGACATATTTGGAAAAAATGTCACAATTTCAAAACATTAAACTTTCAAGTTAAATCAGTTGATGTTATGACTACTCATATGTATAACGATGATACACACATGCAAAAATTATATCATTCAACTACCAAATTTGAGTAATTCAGACATTTAAAATAGCCTTTTAATGAATGTCACGCACAAAACAGCCTTTTTTGGTCAATTTTGCATTTTCAATCTGTCATAACTTTTGAACAAATTATCCGATTCACTTGAAATTTTCAACACAAGTCCATCACAATGTATCCTTTCCAGTAATTAATATCAAAGGGTTGTCAATCTTTCTGTCTTTCATATTTTTATGATTTTATGTTGGAGACAAGAAAATGTACTCTTATTTGCACTTGGCCATAAATAAAACACACTCGTAACTGCATTTTAAAACAAGCTGCAATTTCGAGGTTTCTGTTAAAAATTGATATGCGTTTGTTCGGGTTTTTAATGGACAGCATGAATATACAAGTGAACCGTATGTAATTTATATACTTAACAAAAGTTCTAATCGGTCACTTTTAAAATTGCAATATCTCGTTTATTAATCAACCAATTAGTGTAAAATTTTACATGTGTTATTTTATGCCCATATCATTGACTATGCGTATTTTTGAGAGCGCTGAACATTGAGGGGTGGTAAAGATGTCCGTGTACTTCGTTTTCCCGATTTGCACGTGAAAAGTTTTCGTGCAACAAAAGCCGTGGCCCAGTTTATACACGTGATGTCTCTATCGACTGTATAGTCAGAAAAAACACATAACACGACCAGAATGACACACGAAGTGCGAGGCAGGGCCATTGGAATGCTACAACGGGGCCTTTGTTTACGACTGGTAAAATTTAGTTGCAGAGAAAACCGGAAGTAGGTGGCAATCGAGGCTTGTTTTCTTTAATGCAGGTTTTGATAATTTCTTTACATCCATTTTCAATTCACCAGAACGTTTACGTAGGCCTATTTTAACAATGAAGGCCTTGTACATGAAATTGCAGGCCACCGGAAGTGCTGTAGTTCGCCCTCGGAGAAGGAGATGACGAGTTACCATACATCGCCAGGACCATCGTTTTCCTTTATCATATGAAAGGAACAGATTCCTCCCGGCTTCAATCACTTCAGGTTGACTGCGGGGTCGACATGAACGCAACGTTACTCCCCAGACTGTGCACAGTAGGCTTTGAAATCGTTGAAAGCAGCCACTCAGGTGTTGTTATATGTAGACGTCATCGAAATGTCCGTCTAGTTTTGACGCGACGTTACCATCTCTTTACCAGGGCTGCTTAAGTCTTCTTAACAAATTAAACCACAACTTTGCATCAGTTTATCGACGGACGTGTGCTCATTTATCGCTGCCGCGGTGAGTTTCAGAGTGACTAATTTGAATGTGATTGACTTTCTTAACATTATCCTTTCTACGACAAGCTAGTGTGTAGCTGTTATTGAAGCTAACGGGGGCCAAACACGTTACTAACACTGCTCTTCTTGTTTTGTGAATTTTGAAATCGAGGGTACCTCTTTAAGAACTGTTGTTAGATCTTACTAAAAAGTCTTAAAATAATCGAATTGCAACAGTCATGTTGGACAATGATTTCTTCAACAATCTTCCAGAATTAAATGTCTAGAATCGTTTGTTTATTGATTTTATTACGCAAAGTATAAGGTGACAGATTAGAACTTTTGCTGAGTTTACACTTTATTGATTTTTTCTCATTGGATTTAATTGTTGAAGTGTTTGTATATATGGATTTAACTGGAGAAATTCTAGGTATTCCGTTCAGATTTGGTAAATTGAATTGCCGTTAAAGGGTCGTTAAAAGCTATTTTTCACAAACACGCATTAAAACGACTTTTATGTTTTTGTCGTTATCTGCGCTTTTTATTTTCGGTCCTATTTAATGCTATTCATAGGTCAAAGAAGATGATTTTTTTTCAATTACATACCTGTTGTATCTATAATCCACCTAATACACGGTAATAATTACGTTTTCAGATTTGTTTTCGGTATTTCCTAAAATTGTTTTCGGTAGTATTCGGTTGTTTTCGATAATTTACATAAGTTGATGTTGGTACATTAAATTATCATTTTAGAGCTTACTTTGTCATCATAACAGTTTTAAGGCTTTAATGCGTCCAGTATACATACAGTAACAGATTTTTAAGTTTGTTAGTTTCTTTTCGGTATTTGTAAAAGTCGTTTTCGGTCTAAGATAAGCCTTAGGCAATACAAATGCACAAGTAGCAATTTTCAATAACATTCATACTTATTTTCGGAAGCTCCTGAAGTTGTTATCTGTATTTCCAAAAGTTGTTTTCGGTACATTAAAGTGGTGTTAAAACGGCGTTTTAAAGCTAAGTTTGTCATCTGATTTCTTTATTTATCTAAATAGAATCATTTGATACAATTTTCGGTAGTTTTCGATAGATTTCGGTAGATTTCGTTATTTCCATTAGTAGATTTCGGTACACAAGACTGGTGTTTAAATGCCGTTATAAAGCTTAGTTTGTCATCTGGTGTCTTTATTTATTGCAAAAGACATCAAAAAATGCGATTTTACAGTTGTTTTTGGAAGATTTCGGTAGATTTCGGTATTTCTATAGGTAGATTTGGGTACACAAGACTGGGTTTTAAACGCCGTTTTAAAGCTTTATATGCCATTTGATGTCTTTATTTGGCGCAATAGACAGCAATTAATACGATTTTACAGTTGTTTCTGATAGATTTTGGGAGATTTCGGTATTTCCATAAGAAGATTTCGGTAACAAGACTGGTGTTTAAATGCCGTTATAAAGCTTAGTTTGTCATCTGGTGTCTTTATTTGTTGCAATAGACATCAAATAATGCGATTTTACAGTTGTTTTTGGAAGATTTCGGTATATTTCGGTAGATTTCGGTATATTTCGGTAGATTTCGGTATTTCCATAGGTAGATTTCGGTACACAAGACTGGGTTTTAAACGCCGTTTTAAAGCTTTATTTGTCATTTGATGTCTTTATTTAGCGCAATAGACAGCAATTAATACGATTTTACAGTTGTTTCTGATAGATTTTGGGAGATTTCGGTATTTCCTTCAGTAGATTTCGGTACACAAGACTGGTGTTTAAATGCAGTTATAAAGCTTAGTTTGTCATCTGGTTAAAGATTATTGTATTAGCATAATGTACAAATGAAAGTTAACTTACGAATTTCTGAAGATTTTTTCCCTCTATGTTACACACTTAGACACTTATTGTAAGAAGCTCAAGACCGCACTGTGAGTTTCTTTACAACGACAATGTTAATTAAACATTTTGAGTCCCGGCCACACGATATCTCTGACCAATCAGAACGGCTGAATTTAATTTGGTACACGACATTGTATGATGTTAGCTAAGTCACGTGTTAGAACCTAGCTAGGAACCTTTCAACCAGAAAGAACTATACCGGAAAATAAATCAAAAGTATGAGAAGGGTATTTTAGTTTGTAAATGGAGTGTCTCTTTCCTAATTGACAGACTTTGGTCATTTCTTTTCCTAAAAAGGTGTAAAACATTATGGACTCATTTGAAATAATACGTTATATTTTCATTGATAATATCAAATAATAAAATAATGTACGTCACATGTTCAACTCCGATATAAACATACAAGTTGTCTGTATAGTTGGGCGGATATGGCTTAATGATCAGAATTTCTTTCAGAAAAGCCCGATATTTGGCACGCGCGTAGAATAGATCTAAACAAATGATTTTGTAGGAAGAGGCAAAAATTGAACCCCAAAAATAGCCGCCATTTACATTCAATCCAACCGAGCCCACTAGCAAATCACTATAACTTGTCTCTCGTCATTTTCTTTTATGTTCTAAGGACAAGATTAACACAGCATTTACTGACTATAAACAACGTACGCGTTTTTCGTAGCTCTGAATCAAAACACGTTTCTCTACTATATTTTATCAAGAATAGAACGCCAAAATGTGTCCGTAAGTGTTCTTAATTTAGAAAAAAATAAGACCTGTCGGTTTTTCAGTTTTGTGGCCATAAACATTTTTGAGGGTTATATAGATGCAATCAAAGTTCATAAACTAGTTGTCTGAAGTAAAACCCGGTAATCAGTCATGTGGACACCACGTGGATGTCACAATGTCTGTCAGATATGATAATGAGAAGATAGGATGATCGAACGGATGGGACAGGCTCAAAGCGGTACTATCAAACATGATAATACAAACAACGAGAAGTGGGCTTATTGAATAAACCTATGTCATGTCAAAAAGTACTTTTAAAATTGGACAATTTAAGGCTATATAGTTAAAACACAGAACCCAAGTGTAGATATATAAAGGGTTAACATAACTGATATGCAGACCAAACTACCAAAAGATAAAGAAGAAACAAAAGGGAAGGCACCGGTCACAATCAGGTGAAAAAAAAGACTTGGTCCATAGGCATTCCGCGTTTGTATTCAATAGATATTGTATTTGAGTACAACATTCGAGGACGTAGATCTAGATTAGTTTGTGTATATAAGCCTTTGCCTAGACTGTAAGCTTATTGCCTAATTCACTCTCTATAGGCATTACGCTTAACGCCTATGTTTTAAGCCTAATGCTTGGAAAAAATAGTCAGGCACTAGTCTTATCGCCTAACGATAAGATATGATTAGTTGTTTGAAATTTTATTTGAAAACATATCTCACAAATGTTTACCATTTTTTATAGCTTTAAAGAACAATGATTGTTTTTTTGCTTCTGCATTGAGTCAAATACCCATAATTACATTATCTGGAAACCCTTCGAATCACATTTTAGTTGAATAAAAGTAAAGGCAAACTATAGTCTCGCTTGTCAAATTAGGCTGAAAAATTTCTGGCAGGAAGCCAGGAAAAGCCACACTTCCACCTTTACTAGTATTTAAAAATTATGAAAAATCCAATAAAATTATGATTTTTCTGGTTTTGAATTCGGTAAAAAAACTTTACTTTTTTCTTCTTTTTCTTGATTTTTTTGTATGAGGAATGATAAATCGTTTTAAATATCAAGTTGATTTATGAACATTTAAGCATTTCATAAAACCATTGTAGAATACATGGGTCCAAACCGAAAACAAACTTATTTTGTTTTAACTTTTCAAATATCGAGATAATCTGGTTGCTCAGTGAAAAGTTAGGTCCTTCTATCTGAAATTCCTATAGGCATGATACTAAATCCACTTTAGAATAAGGCAGCTCAACCATCTCAGGCCATTGATATTTTATAGAGCAACCTTTGAAATGGCGCATTTACATTGTTTTGTGTCTAGCAAATCTAAATTTAAACTTCATCTTTAAATCTAAAGTTTGTTCTAGACACAACTGATGCTTACATAGGATAGCCCATAGCTAGATCACAGCCTATTTATTACCTTCTATGTGATGATTGACTAAGTTATTTAAATTTACAGAAGTACTCATGAACACAGTCAGTCAGTGCCTAAACATGACCATTGAAGAGGGTTGTGAATTATAATTTCTGTATTATAATATAATGGCTTATTGCCTTGGCATTAAGCTTATTGCATGATTTTACTTATTGCCGCTAACATATGTTAGTAGCAATAGACTCAATTTGGTTTGAAACATTTCCGACAATAAGCTTAATGCCTGAAAGTTTTAGGCGATAACTTATTGGCTAGGTATTAAGCTTATTGCCTGATTGTACTTATTGCCGCTAACATCCTGGCCAAGATCTATCATTTTATCTTATGGCTCTCCAATAACCTGTACCAACGGATATACATCATAATGCGTTTTGGCCGGATCATGATTCTGCGCATGGTGAGTTAGATTTGTGTTTTACTCAAATATCACAATTACTATTTTTCAAAATGACTATGTTCCTACAGATGTATCTGCTCTTGATCATTCGTATTTGAACTGCAATGTAGAGATAACAGTTGCATCTTGGTGATATGACAACAAGTACAATCCTTTATCGGTTATCAGTGAGGTGTCCCCAAAATTGTCCATTCATTATACATGTCTGTTAAGGCGACCCCAATGGAAATCTTTAATGTAGGTTCTAGGAACAAGCATATCGAATTACGGTGAATATAGTCAGGCATATTATGTTAATTTTTATTTTCAAGAGCTGAACAAAATGCCACAAGAGGTCGCATTGTGAGAAAAGTTCTTTCTATGCGACGAAGATGTCAGGCTTTAATTCAAGCTTTAGGTGGTCACACTCGTTACTAATTGTTTTGACCACTCTCAGTTTAAAATAATGAAATTGTATCGATGTGTATTTAAATTATTTTTCGTCTTTTGAATTTGATTGAATTAGATAAATCAACATAAGTCAACGCAAATGAATTCGCATTGCAAATCCTTTGCTTGTTATTTCCATCCGATCGTGATTTCTTGATTTTGCAATGTAGACTTTGCTAGCTTTGTAAGACGATTTTTGATAGGTGCAGTGCACACTGCACAGTGCACAAAACACTATGCCGATCATGTTTATGGAATCATTGATTTTTGACATTTTCATACTTGATTAAATATTCCCTTTGGTCAGCTTCAATTGTTAAAGTAAAGCCCTTGAGTAGGCATACAGAGATGACTGAGCGCGAAACAGTTGTAACTGCCTAAAATTAATGTTTATAGAAGGTAAGAACTGTTTCGCACTGAGACATCGATATGTTTTTCAAACATCTGTTGTTTAACTTATCTTAAGTTATGAAATCCAATGTTTGATTAGGGCATGGAGCGTCGACACCATGTTAAACGGTGTATGGAAATGATAAAGTATCTAAAAATGTCCTTCTAACTTGTAGACCACCAAGAATCTAGGTTTATTCGTACCTGAATGCATTATGGATGTGTATAGGCCGATTTCTGGTTAGACTACCAGTTCTACAAGAATTACAAATTGGCCAGCATTCCTTGTCTGAAGAGTAGATCTCGGTGGCTAATTGTGTATGCGGAGATCGCTTTCTTGCTAGTTCAGGTTCCGAACCTGCAATGGCCGTAATTTAATCTGAATAAGCTACATAACAAATATGCCTAATAATGTTTTATACTATTTATTAGTTATATTCCTGAAAAAAACATCAAATGATTTGTTTAAATGCGAATAGCAAATAATTAGTGAATGGTTGTGATTTGGAAATAAGGAACTATCCATCTATAACTTAAATTTCATCGAATTATCTACCCTTGAAAAAAAGAAAAGAAAAAAATGCAAATGGTAAACATATTTCTTGTATGTAATGGAGGGAAATTTTAATATGCTCCTTTTTACCTTTTATTGTTTCGAAAAGTTTCCTAATTTTGAAAGATTTTGACTTCAACGCTACTCTTAAGCCAATTACCCCCCCCTTGGTGTCGCAAACTGTTGCAAGAGGACCATGATGGTCCTTAATCGCCCACCTGCATCTAGATAGAATGAAAGTCATAATGTTGTCATGTTCAAGAGATGCGAGATTATGACTCAGCTGAAAACTGCTCTCATAATATTGAATGATCAATATTTGTAGCTGTTACAGTAAAAACAGAGTGGAAGAAAACAACAATTTTGTCACAGTCAAAGGCACATAACTTCTCATCAACATTATGTCCAAGTTTTTTTTAAATGGTTAGTATTAATTGCTGTTTGAGAGAAAACAAAGTTGAAAACGGCAAATTGGTCAATGTCAAGGGCATAAAACTCTGGTTTGTCTGGTCCGATCAATCTGAAAAATTGAAACAATTAAGATTTTATAGTCACCACCATTGTGACCAAGTTGTGTCTTGATTGGTCAATATTTGTGTTTGTTAGAGTGAAAATAAAGTCGAAACCGGTAATTTCATGATATTCAACGGCCAATAACTCTGGTTTAACTCATGCAGGATTTTATAGTCACCAACATTGTGACCTAGTGTTGTCTTGTTTGGTCAATGAATGAAGATGCTACAGTGTAAACAAAGTCGAAAACAGCAATTTTGTCAAATTCAAGGGCACATAACTCCAGACATCCAGCTTGGATCACACGGAAAATCAAACTCATCCAAGATCTTATAGTAACCAACATTGTGGCAAAGTTTTGTCTTGATTGCTCAATATTTGTAGATGCTAGGGTGGTAACAAAGCCAAATTTAGCTATTTTTGACATTTAAGGGCACACAACTCAGGACTTCCCATTCCGATTTGACCCAAAATCGAACTCATTTGAGAACTTATGGCCATACATGCTTTGACCAAGTTTGCTTAAATATAAGTCAATATTTATGGGTGCTAGAGTGGTTACACCAACATGTGGACAGACGGTCGGATGCCGACAGACAAAAAGCGACCACAATAGATCACCTAGAGCACTTCGTGCTTAGGTGAGCTAAAAAGTAAGATGGTAAACTATTTTTATGTATCAATGTCAACAATATATACAACTTTCATGTGATAGAAGTGTTTGTTCTTATTACAGTTCCGGAAATTTAAGTCAACTTTAACTCAACCTAGCTGGGTATCTGTCAATGGTTAATTGATACAGAACAACAAACATTTGAGCTGAGATATACACATCTAATCAGTAATTTTGACAATTAATTACTCTATTTTCAACAGGTAAAATTATTTAGGAAAAATCATTCCTGGTATGGTTTCTATCACCCGATTCATTAGAAGGTTAGCGGGTAAAATAAAATAAAATACGCTAGGAACATTACAGTCAGTAATGCCCGATCCCCGGTCACAGATAAAATTCTTATCGATGTAGTCCTTCAATGGAGGGATCATCATATATTAATGGAGAGAGAAAGTGACCTATAGTTAGTTGCTCAGGTCGGCTAAGTAAAACTGTTATTCTTTACCAAATTAAGTTCATCCCACAATAAACAAGTATAGGCTACTATCCTGTAGCGACGTCCCTTCTATCAATATATCTTATTATTTCACACCCGAAAATAGTAAACCAATCAAATCGCCCCATTAGTACCACGTGAGTATACAATACCTAGAGCCGTATTGTACGCACGAGATAATTGCGAGGACGCACGGGATTCTCGATATTCCAAAGCGGCTAGATCGATATTGTACGATGCACCGGTTGAACCGTCCAAATATGCATTGCACTCATTTGAATCCTACAAATATCGATTGAACCGTAAAAATATGGTTTTTTTCCAAATCGAGGCTGCGATACAAAATATCCATATTTGCATCGAAGAGTAATCTCCCTTAGTAGAGTCTTCTTCTGCAAAAGCGAAATTGTGCATCAGAATTAAATGTTTGATTCAATATGATATTTTGAAATCACTGTCCTAAACATGACCTAGATTTGATTCTGTGAAAAACACCTTGGGAATACATTAAGGCAAAAAGAGAAAATGATTCAAGAGATTAATTTCATTTAAAAACATTTCTGAGTTGTAGCGCATTTAATTTGCAGCAATGATAAAAATAACACTTAACCCTTTTCCAAACAAGACCTGGATTTGATATCCATTAAAAGGATTGACAAAAAAGTTCTAAGAGAAAAGGAGATTTGCCGTTTATCAGCAATTTCTCCTTTTCTGTCAATATTTTCATTGTTGATTTATGCATGACATGATAGATAGTTTATATGACAAATTTCATGTACATTTCACACTCATATGACGGTCTATTCAATCTTTTGAGACAAACATAAATCGATAAACATAGATTTAATGTCAGATGCCAAGTATGTTTCACAGTGTTAGAAATGTACACGTAGCCTACATTTTTTCATGACATATGCCTATGTGTTGTTTTTCTTCCGTTTTTACTTCACGTTGGAATTTTATCTAAAAGTAATAAGGTCTAGATCTCAATTTATAAATACAAAATTCATCTTTGTCATGTTATGCGTGAAAAAATGGTGTGAAATAAAGAGGTCATTTAACATGTCTTAGTACAATACCGAATTCTATTGGATTCGTACTTTGCAGAACCAGTCTATATTAAGACTCGCCTATCGGCTCGTCCAAATATAGCCTCGTTCTGCAAAGTACTCATCCAATAGAATTCATTATTGTACAAAGACATGTTAAATAACCTCATATTACAGTGATGAAGAGATATAACGATACATAATTTGAATTTGTGGTATTCGGTAACAAGCTTCGGGTCTTTATTCCTCTTTTCTACTACACTATCCGATTTGGCATTGACATACGGAAAGGATGAAAAGGCTAGTTTCTCCAATCACGGCCACCTCTCACCTCTCATTCATTGCAAAATGCTATGAGCGAAATCTTAGAAGAGGGACTTCCAGCTATGAAGAAACGGGACCCATTTTGAGTAAGTAAACACACGTTGTTACTTTAAATTGGTTATTTTGCTACTTATGGGTTGAATCTCAAAAATTGGGGAATGCTTTTCGATGGGGTAATGAATGATGTGTTATATTGTAAAAGCCCTTTGTTCTAGCTTACCGAGTAAACTTGACATTACTTTCGAAGTGAGTGCACACGCTTATGTTTACAAACAAAACGACACATAAACGACTACTTCGGCGCTATCATATGCATTTTTCGAATGAGACATGTTCAGTTTACTATTTTATGGTCTCTTTTAGTATTCCGCACGTACGATTTTGAAAACCTTTGTTTATTTATGAGAAAAACAACTACGCAATGAAGAAGAGCAATAAGCTATGAAGAAGCGAGAGTGGCTATGAATAAAGGGGACCAAGCTATGAAGAAGCGCGGACTTCATAATTCTTTTTTGGCACTCACATATACTGAATGGTTATGCGTTTAGGAAGAATTGAAGACAGAAATTCCATTTTTTTTACAAATTTCCATTTGAAAAATCAAATTCTAGACGATAGAACGATATTTATTGTTTTGCAGCTTAAACATGTATTTAATGCCAACCTGTAACTTACAGGTGCGTAGAAACATTTTAATGGGGGGGGGGGCTAAAGCCCATGTTCTGGCTTTTGTCGGAATTTTGATATTATACACAAATCTTTCAAATTGGACCAGTCTAAATTTTGTCGTGAAATATGCTAAATGACCTTGACCACACCAATTGACATTCTCCTGTTTTGGAAGCAGATTTTGCCAGTTCTAGTGAAAACATTTTGAGAGACTTTAACCCATTTGGAGATTTATTACCAAATAGTCTAAAACCTGGAATTTTAGAATCGGTAATAAAATTGTAATCAGAAAAGGATGATGGAACAAGAGGCACAAGAGGGCCTGCATCGCTCTACTGGCTTCAATAAAAGAATTACCCCATAAATGGGGTCTCTAGAATGCATACAAGGTTTTTCTAAAATTTGACTCCGTGACCTGATTTTTTACCCCAGTTAACTCAATTTTATACTCGTCGGAGATTTCATCATTAAAATTGTCATGACAAAGCTTCTGGTTTATTGGACAAAAAATGTGGCCTCTAAAGAACATACACGGATTTTATGATATTTGATCCTGTGACCTAGTTTTTTACAAAAGTTGTCCCAAATTTGAACTTGTACTATATTTTATTAAGACAATAATTCTGACCACATTTCAGATTGACCAGGCAAAAATGTGGCCTCTAGAGTGCATACAATGTTCTTCTAAGATTTGACCCTGTGACCTAGTTTTTGACCCCAGTTGACCGAATTTCAAACTTATCTGATATTTAATCAAGACAATCATTCTGACCAAATTTCAGGTTAATCGGAAAAATAATGTGGCCTTTAGAAAGCATACAAGTTTTGTTTTTTTAGATATGTGATCTAGTTATGACCCAGTTGACCCAATTTTAAATATGTACTAAATTTTATCAAGACGACCAATTTGACAGAATTTCAGGTTAATCGGACAACAAATGTGGTCTCTAGAGTGCATACAAGGTTTTTCTAAAATTTGACCTTGTGACCTAATTTTTGACCCGAGTTGATCCAATGCGAAGTCGTCTTTATTTTTAACAGGACGATTGAGTCCTTTCAATGTTTAGTCCGTACCGGCAAAAAACTTCCGGTAATCCGAGTCTTCTCTGATGAAAATTCGCTCTTTGATATTTGGATGTCGCTATTTCCAAAAGAGCGCTGTCCCATTCAAAAACAAAAGAACAGTCCGAAACAGCGACGTAACTTGTGTCAGAATTTTCTTTTGTTTTTTGGATGGGACAGCGCTTTGATGTAAATAGCGACATCCAAATATCAAAGCGCGAATTTTCATCAGAGAAGACTCGGATTGACTTCCGGAGGCAAACAACGGGTTAATGGGAAGTTAACGTTGTATACATGAGAAATGTTACTATAAATAGTAACAAATGGACATTATCATAACGAGGCTCACAAAACATGCGGAGAAAACGATGACGTCGCACGTGTATTCAATATACAGCGATAAAGCGCACGTACATTCAATATACAGTAATAAAGCGAAGTTTTAAGTGGAACAAAAATAATGAAATTGAATGAATTCGTTAATAGCCGGGAAGATGGCTATTTTATTGGATTTATAGTCAACCGTTCCCCGTATAAAAATTTCGCCTTTTGCCTCTAAGGACGACTTCCGGAGGCTGTCGTGTGTGTGTGTGTGGGGGGGGTCTTATTAGAGGAAATAACTTAATTCTGACCAACTTTTAGATTGATCGGACAAAAAATGTGGCCTCTAGAGTGTATACAAGAAAAAAATAACCGACGGACGCATGACGGACACAACGCAATGACAATAGCTCGACTGGCCGCTAAAAACATGTAAATAAGATCTGTTTTCATTCAAAATACATGCAATGTATCTTGTGTAGGCTTAAAATTATTAAAATGTTAGGGTTCTTATACAGTTTGCCAAGTTTTGCCTAACTAGTTTTACAATGACATTAGTGTCCGCATGTGCAGGCCTATGTTTTTTACATGATTATATCATCATTCCAAATATAACCACATTGTATACTTAATAGTCTTGAAGTAGGCTAATTTGGAAATTAGATTAATCTTACAATCCTAAATGTCAAATAGTATTAACAATAAATTCGTATCACTTTCCGAGCGAAAATTATAGCGAAAAGGCAAAGTTGAGAGTCAAAATCCAACGCTTTGAATATCCGAGCTCTTCTTCATAGCGTATTATATCTTCTTCATATCTAGTCCCCTTTATTCATAGCTGATCCCTCTTCTTCATATCATATTACTTTTTTAGCCTTTTCTCTCCATCAGAAAATCAGTCATTGGATTTTAATAGATATATATGTAAGATAAGCATTCTAAGCTTATGGGACCTGTATAGAAGGGAATAATAGTAGTATTTAAACCATAATTTTTCGATCAATTGTGACATATCTTCAAAACACAGCACTATGATCGCATGACAAAGCAGTTTGAAGCAAACACGGTGAGACCATGCCGAGGAGATATACTCTAAAAGTAGTTTAAATACACTCATCATCGAATAGCATTCCCCGATTTTTGAGAATCAGCCAAAAACTGGCAAAATCACCGATTTAAAGTAACAACGTGTGTTAACATTCACAAAATGGGTCCCGTTTCTTCATAGCGGGAAGTCCCTCTTCTGAGATTTCGGTCATAGCATTTTGCAATGAATGAGAGGGATTGGTGGCCGTGTCCAATGCCCTTTGTAAATTAGCAGGGATTTTGAAAAAAGGTCCATTATGGCATTTGAGAACATCGTGGATCAAGATCAGCCTGATCAGAAACCATGTTGTTCTCCGAAAACTTTGTCATCGTTTAACCCATTACCACACATTGATTCTATTTGACTCTCTTCAAGATAATGGCTTTGGAAAACAGTGTGGGAAATGAAGAAATTGCTTGTCACAAGCAATTTCTTCATTTCCCACAATGTTTTCTAACCAGAACGATCAATTAATGTTAAAGTTCATTCATATTAAATTATGGTCTGCAACATCTTTCACTTTGGATCAGCTCAAAATTTTGCTGTTTGGTAGAGGGCTAATATCAGCATGGCTCTCTACCAATTACTACTAGTATACAGGCGCTGTCTGATCTTGAACTATGGTTACATCAAATGCTATAAGGTACCTGTTTCCTGATCCGCGCTCAAACGTTTTTGTACAAAAGATGTCGTTCGTGCTATCAGGTTTTGCCCATAACATCAAAGCAGGTTAATGGAAAATTACTGTATGTCATTATCAATTATCAACGTGTCCTTGATGTGTCGTTTATATCTAATCAGTGTACCAATAACCAGACACAATAGATTAGGCTTGTTCAAATTTTGTTTGTACTAGACTTTTACGTTGCCTTCAATTAACCCGTTACTGCACAGTGACGCATTTTGACTCCTTTACAAGAAAAACTAGGGAAAGCATAGTGGAAATGAAGAAATTGATTTTTACAAGCAATTTCTGCAATGTCCACTATGTTTTCTGATACAAACTGGAAAGGTTTAAATATTTCATCAGCTCGAAATTGTCAGCTGCAACATCTTTGAATTTGGACAAGTCTAAAATTATGTCGTCTGCTAAAGGCTTTAGTATTAACTCTTCATAAGAATGAAATGTGACCCGTCACGATAAAAGGTACCTTATCCGAACTTCAAAATCTAGATTTTAACAAACTCGTCAGACCCAGCAGCGGTGACCTAGATGCCGAATACGAAAAGTGAACATATAGTAAGATAGGGAAACATTCCGGATTTAGAAAATTACATAAAAGTGAAAAGTGTCGGCCCTAGTCTGGTTGCGCGGACTGCGCAGACTGACTATGGTCGATATCTTTCACACATCCGAAAAGGTCCCTTTTAGCGTAACGGGTCACAAATATTAAATCATGCATTTTTATTATTGTAAACCTTATAGTTGTGTATAAAACATTTTGGCAAAAGAAGAAATAGCTAAAATGAGCAGTTCTTGTTTTCCCATTATCTTTTCATTCACAATTATTTGCATAAATATTGCAAGTTTCAACTTTTACCACTACTTGTATAATTTTTCACTACACCCTCAAATTATTCTGTGGAAAGCCGTAGATAGTATAAGGGTCCCTTATACGACATCTATCATATGAACAAGAGGGCCAAGGTGGCACTATATCGCTTAACTGAGAGAGGCTTGAGACGTACATTATGTATTTGCAAACTTTTTAAAAGCCCCATGGATTTTGTAAAAGAGTCATACGACAATGGTACACATTAATTTCAAAGTACACCAAATATTTTCAACAATTTGTTCTTCACAATATCTGTGTTTAAAAATGGAAAATCCACAACATATTGCTGAATTTCCATTTCAATTTCTGAAACTATTCCCTCTGTTTCAAATCTAAAATCCCTTATCTAAGAGCGTATTAACATAATGATAATTGTAACTATTCTGATAGAGACTTCTGAGACAACATAACACACACAAGTTCTATTTACTTTTGTATCTTTGCAAATGCAAGAACCTACGGCATAGGTGTATTTTTTAGACATTAAACAGCGCAAAAAAAGAAATCCAGACTTTATAATTTGTGACCTGTCACGCTAACAGGGACCTTATCCGAACTCCAAAATTCCAAATCAGACTCAGTACAGGTAAATCAGATCCCGTATGCAAGAAATGAGCATATAGTAAGATAGGGAAATATTCAGGATTTAGAAAATTACATAAAAGTGAATAGTGTCGGCCCTAGTCTGGCTGCGCGGACTGCGCAGACTGACTAGGGTCGACATTTTTCACATATCCTATAAGGTCCCTTTTAGCGTGACGGGTCACATTTGATATATCCTTTTGATATGGAACACAGTCAACCCACAATACGTATAAGTGAAATGTCGAATGAGCAAATGGGATTTGAATTTGTTTAATCTCTTCTTATCATTGTAACATCAGAGCAGTAAGAGCTTAAACATGCTGTAAAGTACAAAAGAAAATGATGAGACAAAAGGAGCAAATGCAGGCTATCAGCATTTTCTTCTTTTGCCATAACATTATCGCCAACTTTTTCTATAAGTGAAAACAAAACCTGTGTATGGTTAGGAAAGGCCCAAACAGAAAAGAAATAGAGTCCCTATTTGAAAAGATTTGCATAAGACAAAATTGATATGGGTAAAGAATGGATTTGTGTATAAGGGTAAAAAAATTCGACTAAATTATATGTTAGAGTAGTGAATCTTTGGCTAGATGCTCATACCGGTATTATAGTCACAGAGGCATGTGCAAAGTTTCAGAACAATAGTATAAGTAGAAACAAAGATTTGACAAACTTGCACGCAAAAATGTACCCAAAGCGTTACGGCAACGCCGACACCGGGGTGACTAGAATATACTACGTATAGTCGCGCTATAAATGTCTGTTATTTGTCATTTGGATTTCTTGTGGTATATAAACATCGTTTTAATTCTTCTTTACTGACAATGCTCCTTTACTTCAATGAGACAATTATTTTGGACCAACACAGTCCATTGTTCAAGTCTTGTCTATAGTAATTGTGACCTTCCATAGTTCCTGAAAATGCAACAAAAATATACATTAAAACCGCGATACTGCCTGTATAACACACTCAAAAACAGCAAGAAATTACGGTGGTACAATGTGTAAGCTGCTGCAGGTGGCAAAATTAATGTCGATAAAGATATGATTTGATATGATAATATTTGTACATGATATACATGTAGTACAACAAATATTGAAACAATAGGAGAAAGTCTTGTTTTCAGTATTTTCTTCTTTTGCCTCAATAATTTTCCAAAGCCTTCAATACTAGGAAAATTAAGAATGTCACGTTTATGAAAAGGTTCAGCCCATAAACTAGTCCGAAATTCGTCTGTTTCAGTCAATACTGGATTTTACTCTTTTGGTACATCTGGGTAACAAAACATCGTGCAAAATGAAGAAATAGTATTTTCATCATTTTCCACAATGTATTCTAAAGCCTTTATGTTGTTGGGCATCAAAAGTTGTCAATATGTGGAAATGGGTCCATATGTTGAGATCACATTCAGGAATAAAGATGGGAATTTACATAGCTAGTTGGAACTCAGTATGACATGGTTTAACCCTTTTTGAAAACAGTGCCAATTTTTGACAGGCTTAAGAAAACGTTCAAGTAAAAGAAGATAATACTTGTTATCAGAATTTCATACGTTTGTCTCAATGAATTATGTGTTTTGTTAAAAATAAATCCTTTCTGTATCAGTCAAAATTGTGATTTGTAGCAACTTTCTGCCATTTGGAAAATGGTTAAAACTTTCCAACACATCAAATTTTAGATCGGTCAAAAAAAAAAAAGCCGCTGTCCACGTCAAATAAATTATTTTCCATATGATATGGAGATGGTTTATATATCATGGAAAACTTGAGAGAGAAACATGCAGATACTCAGCATTTACTTCTTTTGCTCCAATGTTTTCCATAGCTTCTATAAATGTAGTTTTCTTAAGTAGACTGCTAAAACACCAACATGGGTCATACCTTTTTTTTACGCCCGAAGGGTCGTATTATGTTATGGCCCTGCTCGTCCGTCTGTCCGTCCGTCCGTCCGTCCGTCCGTCTGTCTGTCTGTCTGTCTCTCCGTCCGTCCGTCTGTCTGTCCGTCCGTCCGTCCGTTAGCAATTTCTTGTGTGCGCAACTCCTCCTACAGATTTGATCGAAATTTGATTAAACTTGCCACAATAAATCTCCATGGTGTCTAGTTGTGCACCTCGCTTACGGAATTCAGATAACTCTTTTCGTTCTTGAATTATCTGCCCTTTAAAAAATAATGCCCATTTTCTTGTGTGCAAACCTTCTCCTACAGTTTTGATCAGAATTTGATCAAACTTGCCACAATGAATCTCCATGGTGTCTAGTTTTGCACACCACTTACCGAAGTTAGATAACTGTTTTCGTTCTTGAATTATCTGCCCTTGAATTTAAGGAAAAATGCCCATTTTCTCAAAAATGCCCATTTTCTCCTGTGCGCTACTTCTACAGTTTCAACCAGAATTTAATCAAACTAGCCACAATGAATCTCTATGGTGTCTTTTGTGCAAACAAAATTTTGATAACTTTTCATGTTTGAATTATCTGCCCTTGAATTGAAAAAATGGCCAATTTTTACTGACAAGCCCCTCTCGGGCGTATATGTGCCGCTCTGCGAAGCTCTTGTTTTATACTTTATAGGTGTATGTGGTTGTTTTCATATTGCATTAGTACATGATTACATAAAATGGCGGATCGAGAGGGTGTCGGCGGGTTTAAACGTCTGTAGCTTGTTTATTTAATTTCCATGCAGAAATTCAGTCAAAATTGAATACATTGACCCCCCTATTTGTATGTTCGAATCCCATTCACAGAAAATCCTGGATACGCCACCGATATTACTGCATACCATCACAGAAGTAAAACATTGTCATGCAGATTTCTGTTTCATAAATCGTGTCGCTTTTCAGAAAATAAATCTTTTTATGTGACAATTTTAGATGAGTATGATACAAAGTCCTTGAGGATTCGGGTTAAATGTTAATCTAAAAACATGCCAATTTAACCTAAATCCAACAAATAATTAACAAATGAACATACCAGATAGTTTGTTCTGTTGTAATTAAAGAACTGAGGGAAATCTGCATCTAAATGTTCTACACAGAACTTCAAAGATGATTTTAAATATGTTGTTATATTTGTGAGACTAGTCAGATGTTTTCGGAAGTAACCGGGATTTGACACATCAAGGTTAGGGTTAGTGAAAACTATTCTGAATAATTAAGCATAATAAAGAGTCATCAAAAAATAATTCCCTATTGTTTATTGTAGGTCTATCTACTCTAGCTATGTGTGCGCCTAGCGAGAAGTTTCTTAATATGGGGGCTCCTCTTGCCATCGGGTTTGGAGTTGTTTTGGCCTCTTCTATTGGTATGTATGACTTCTTTTTAAAGCTACAGATAAAAGGGGGTAACTGGTTATCAACTGCAATATTTCATGACTTCCAAATAAAAGAGCTACAGATAAGGGGGCGTTATTGGTTTTCTAAACACCATATTTCATAAATTCCAAATAGAATCCTATGTCATGGGTACTAATTGGAATCATTGCATTGCCACGAACTGGCTGTTATATTAGATAAAGGACTACAAAAGGACCTGGGTCAATTTCTATAGAAAATTGCCACCTCGAGAACACAAATGAAATTTATATGAATGAATACTACATATGTGTATTTTAACCCCCTGAAATATTTAAGGATTTAGAATAGTCCAAAGAGGTGTGTTAAAGCTCTAAAGTATGGTGGCCTAGACTTGCCAAAATGGCATGATTAACTTTGCACTACCAATAAGTTGGTTTCCTTGGGAGTTTTCGAGATTTTTTTTCGCTAAAATTCCAGAAACAATTCAAATCTATCATTTGAAATAATAAAATCTCATGACATTTCCAAAAAATTATTAGAATTTAAGTATTTTCTTTTTCTAAGAATCATTAGTTATTTTGAACATTTATTTCTGATATTTTAACAACAAGTTAAGTAAAGAAGATTAAAATCTACGTTTGTTCTTTTAAACCTGTTCTGGTACATCATTATGCTAAGAAAAGTAATGATTTGGAATGTATGGTGTATTGTTAGGGCTATAATTTAAGTTTGTTAAAATACCTTTATCATTATTAAAATACGTTTATCATTATCTGTAGAAAATTGTCCCCGAGAACACTAATGAAACTTCTATGAATAAATGCTACATATGTGTACTTTATTGTCCGGAAATATTTTAGGAATCAAAAGAGTCCAGAATGGTGTATTAGAATGATAAAGTATGGTGGGATGTACTTGCCAAAATCGCACGATTGACTTTGCTCTGAAAAAAGATGGGTTTCTTTTGGAATTTTTCAAATTTTTATGCTCCCGGAAGGGAAACCATATAGTCGCTGTTTGTCTGTCTGTCCATCCGTTCGGTCCGTCAAGTCCACTTGGTCCGTCCCTAATTCCATCTGTCTGTCCCTCCGTCCAGAGCGATTACTCCATTACCCTTGGACAAAACCAAATGAAACTTACCATGTGAACTCCCTATGATATTGTGCCGATGATTCTTTCCTGGTTGTTGGATTTTAATCCTCGTCATGGAAAAGGGGGACTAATGGTAAAATACAGTTTTTCTCTAATTTCTTCTAATCTAATTGTCAGAACTTGATGAAATTTCATTTGTGAGTAGCAAATCAGATGCCCTAGGCCATAAAGTATTTGAAATTTGCGTATAAAAATATGTCATGGAAAAGGGGGGCTTAATGTGTGTTAGTATTGCGTTAGCCCTCCATGTCTCAGCAACAAACTAACACTAGCCACAACTTTTGATTAGTAGATGTAGTGCAAGTAGGCAGCTGGACAGATTCTGAACTTGAATTTGAAAGTGAAAATGAAAGCAACTCATCTATTAGAATTCACATAGTTAACAGAAATGATGATAAATCTTTAAATTATATTCATATCTTTAAATTATATTTAAGTTATAACCCTAACAATGCACCATACATTTCAAAACATTAATAATATTTACTAAAATAATGTATCCAAACAGGTTTGCGAGTACAAAGGTAGATTTTAATCATTTTCTTTTAAATCATTTGTTTTTAAAATATCATAAACAAATGTTCAAAATAACACATGATTCTTGGAAAAAGAAACAAAACCAAAAAAACTCTTGAAGATTTTCTGGTAAAGTCGCGAGATGTTTTCCTTCCAAATAATAGTCTTGAATTGTTTCTTGCGTGTAAAGAATAAAATCTAGAATATTCCAAAAGGAATCGTATATTATTTAGTGCATATTTAAGTCAATAGTGCGATTTTGTAAAGTACAGCCCACCATACGTTATCGTTCTAATACACCATTTTGGACTCTTTTGATTCCTAAAGTATTTCTGGACATTAAAGTACACATATGTAGCATTCATTAATAGAAGTTTCATTCGTGTTCTCGGGGACAATTTTCTACAGATTAATAATAAACATGTTTTAATAATGATAAAAATATTTTAAGAAAACTTAAATGATAGCCCTAACAATACACCATACATTCCAAATCATTAACAATTTTTAGTATTATGATGTACCAGAACAGGCATATGAGAACAAAAGTAGATTTTAATCTTCTTTACATAATTTGTTGTTAAAATATCATAAATAAATGTTCCAAATAACTAATGATTCCTAGAAAAAGAAAATACCTTAATTCTAATAAATTTTGGGGTAAGGTTGTTAGATTTTATTATTCCAAATGAAAGATTGGAATTGTTTCTAAGATTTTTGCAAAAAAAAAAAACTCTCAAAAAATTCCCAAGGAAACCAATTTATTGGTAGTGCAAAGTCAATCATACAATTTTGGCAAGTCTAGGCCACCATACTTTAGGGCTCTTATACACCCCTTTGGTCTATTCCAAATTCTTAAATATTTTAGGGTGTTAAAATACACATATGTAGCATTCATTCATATAAATTTCATTTGTGTTCTCGAGGGGGCAATTTTCTATAGAAATTGACCCAGGTCCTTTGTACGGCAAATGTCCTCTTCTATTAGTTTACCGTTATGTTTTGAAATGGCCATGCTGGGGTGGGGGTTTGGGTTACCGGTACTGTGTCATTAATTAATTTGTTCATTTTGGACTTCTTCCTAAAAATTTATGCATGGATTCCAACTAAATTTGACACGGTTTATCCCAATGGCAAAGCCCTTTAGATTTTTACAAGACATGGAAATCTTCCTGTCATGAATCGGTGATCGGATAGGATTTACATATGGTATCTAGAGTCTATAGGGCCGGAATATATGAAGTATGTACAATAGAAAAAAATCTGTCAAGAAATTACCATGCTGGGGTGGTTGGGTTGGCAGGGTATGGGGTGTTGGAGTTTAAGAGTTATAAAGTTGCTATCCATTCGTATTTTCATTCACTTCTTTCGATATACATTCGGGGAATATGCTCCAGCCGTCGCGATATGACGTCACTTAGTAGTTGAAAACAGCTGCCGTTTCAGTCATGAAGACGACAAATAAGATGCCATGATAATCTAGATATTTATTTTGATATCATGACATGGAAAATAAAGAGGGAAAAGAAATTGTCATCATTATTTTCTTTTCTTTTTGATACGTGCTTTAGAGGATCTCAATCAGTGACATCAACTCCAGGTGTAGGTGTTCCTATTTGGGAACTGCTGCTACATGTATCCATCAATTTCTCATTTTGTGAAGGCCTTTCAGTAATTGTTAAAAATGAAGACGCGTTTCGTCCATAACACTTTTCATTGAATAATGTTGATTTTTTTGCGTCACGGATAATAAAAGAACATCGTTGGAAGGGCAGAACTGTATCTCAGCTATCGGGCTATTGGTTGTCCTCATGTTACTTTTCCTTTAAAGATCGACTAGTACTTTAAGAAGTCGTTGCTGGAGCATAGGAGTAAGTAGTCCATGACCTTATATACAGGATAATTAGACTTCCAGAGCAGAGACTTGCAGTTTCATCTAATGTCGTTGTTTCAATTAAGAGTAACTCGCACAAGTCTGATCTGCCCTATGATCTTGTCGTTTTAAAATGTATATACCTAACCGTTTACCAAACAAGACCTTGTTTTGACGTCCCGTGTAAAAAAACGATTGGAAACCTTGAAGCAAAAGAAGGACATGCTGATTAGCAGCCTTGTTTCCTTTTGTCTCATTATTTTCTGCTCCATAACGTATGTAGTCAGTATTTTTTAAAAAAAACAACATTTTTTTGCCATTTGCAACGGACTTCAAGATGCTAATCGTGCTGAGCTAGAGAACATACAGAATATGAAGGTATCCTAAAATCTATAAACCGAAATCCAGGGATTAAGCAAAATATTCAGATCAGAATCCGATGGTGACTTTTCAGTAACATCTGACAGACACCGAATATAGATCATCTGCATTGACCTTTCTTCTGACTAAAAATATGAGATTCTGAATTCGATATAAACGGAAAACTATCCAAAGATGACATAACAATTTATTCCGAGAAACAAAACAGGTCTGTGTCGGTGAAACCAATACATCATATCCTTTTGATTGGTTAGTTTATTCATAAGCGATATTTGACGGTCATAAAATATTGGAGCAGATATGTTTTTAATACCGTTTGCTCATCATGTAGGAGATAATCCGTGTTATACCGAAGGGTATCTGAACAAGACCGTACAGGTTAACTCCCTTATTTTGCCGTTAACTAAATAAACGATTTCCCAAGACCGAACAAGTTAACTCCCTTGTACTGTGATTAACTAAATAATCCTCTCGTACACAATCTGAGACTTTCTACTTCAAAAAGAATTTCAGACGACTGTGTATTATGTTCATAGTCATATAATTTTATAGAGAAAACGATAAATGATGGGTTTGGCAAACTGATCTAACAATATTTTCAAGTGCATACATTTTCGCGTCATCTTAAAATGGTTATTAGTAGACTGAAGATGCAAAAATGCCGATCCAGGTCAGCCTGTACCATGCCTATTTCAATGATTAGCTTTACTGAAAAGTTCGATCCAAATGGACCACGGTAGCTTAAAATGTTTCATTTGACCTGCTTTTTGTTTCTACTTTACGACACACAGAAAATCACGAAGAAGGCAGAGACCCACCCACCATATGCTGCCGTATGATCCCATCAATGCGTAAGTATATAATCGTTTACTAAACAATGACGCATTTTGAAGCCTCACAAGCCAAAGGCTTTGTAAAACATCTACCAGTTCTCTTATTGCCAATTCCTAGTGTTTTTCTACCTTCTTTGATTCAAACGTAATTCAATAAGTCACATATTAAAAGATTATTGGTGAGATGCTAAAAGTGTGTGACTCATAATTCCCAAGCCTGTAATTATAAGTACCAGTTGTAAGAGAATGGTTTGGGTTTGGATCAGACTTTAATCCTTCACCAGACGGCAACTTTTAGACTGTTCCAAATTCAAAGATGTTGCAGACGACAGTTTAAATTAAACATAATTAAAATGTCTTGGTCTTTTGGGGAAGAAAACATGGTGGGAAATGAAGAAATTGTCACAAGCAATTTCTTCATTTTCCACAATGTTTTCCCAAGCTTGTGAGGGGGTCAAATGCAGTAATGGGTTAATGTGACACTTTCTCATTAGGATTCATGTTCATCTTAAATGCTGTGTAGGCGCTTTAACAATTTCAAATTCTGCACTAACAGCACAAAATCGATGTTGATAAAGATAGGATTTGTATTAAAAACCTTAAGGTAAAAGAAGAAATTGCTTGTTAATTAGCATTTCTTTCTTTTGACTAATATTTCCCAAAACCTTTTCTATAAATAGGAACATCGAAACCAGGTCTTGTTTGGGAATGAAATAAGATATTCCAGTTTCTTTATTTGAACACGGATCGAGACCAGCCTGCGTATTCATGCAGCCTGATTGAGATCCATGTTTTTTCTATGCTCATTTCATTTTACACATTAGCGCGGCCATAGCACAGTTGAAAGTGCATCAGACTTTCATTCATAAGATCTCAGGCTCGATCCCTGGCTGCGGCAAATATCTGACAAATTTCTGACAAAACTGTCTCCCACCAATGACTTGATAATCATTGGCCAATGTTGGCGAGCAACTTTTATTCTTGTAGTGTTGGTATTTATAAAGAAATACCAGAAATTCATGGTTTTGTTCTCCAGTCGCCACGATATGGCCTTAGCAGTTGAAAGAGGTGTTAAACGTCAACCATATTGATTAATTGTTTCTCTTCAACTAAAACCTCGTAACTGTAGCTTACAACAAGCTGCAGTTACAAGGTTTTCGTTGAAAAGCGACGTTATCTTCCTTTTATGTTTCAGATCGCTGGGAATATATGCAGACACTCTGAACATCTTTAGTAGAATTGCCATGATATTAGCTGGAGGTGGTGGTCGCAAGAAGTAGAAATCTCATCTAGATAATAGCTGAACTGACAGCAATGTTTTTGGAAGCAAATTTTGCAACATTTGCTTCTCTTTACAGCCACATGTCTCTGCACTTTACCATTCTCTGCATACCACACAACATCTTCCGGTCCTCCTCACTATAAATAGTTCTATCAAAAGCAAAGATTAATGAGGTAATAGTCATTCGAACATTCAATATGTAAGTCTGACATTATGTGTAGATATTGAATTGTGTGACTGAAAATAAAACATTCAATTAAACATGTCTCTAACAGAAGAAAAGATCGACATAGTAATTTGCTTTATTATGGTTCAAAGATCAGTCCAATGGCCTTCCTTGTAAATGGGTCAGTCAAGTTTACTGAACTCTGAAATATATTCCAAGCTTACACAAACGATTAATATGCATGAAGTTGTGCTAAAAATAGATACAATTCCAGCATGGAATCAAAGTATTCAATGTATTCTGGAAAATCAAAGTACCTAATCAATGTGCTCTACGAATCAAAGTACTCAAGGTATTGAAATGGATAATCAAAGTACCTAATTAAAGTATTCTACTTCTGGACAGGCCTACATTATTGACAAATTTGCTTCCCAACAGTACTTTCAGTACTTTGATTGTTTATTGTTGCTTTTGGGGGATAGAGAAGTCATTGTTGCAAATACAATATGCGTCACTCCCAACAAAGTCGTGGCATTTTTACTTATTCTGTTTCAAGCCACTTTCACTCCGGCAAGGTATTTACCGGATTTTTGAAAATTTTCTCCAATTGTTGTTGATGTGTCACGTGACAGACGGACGGACGGACAAACGGACACGAGTAAAACAATATGTTCCCGATCTCTCGATACGGGGGCATAAAAACTGAAACATTACAGATAAATTTATATCTTTCTCATTTTGCTTGAATATTTTTTGCGGTATGCGTCATGGTTATTTGGGATTGTGGTGGAAGTCTGTCATCAACATCAATTTTAAACAGGCTTCCAGTTACAACTGTCTAAATTTTTGTCGCCTAGTCAAGGACTAATTCCAATCTGTTACATATCTTTATATTATTTGGTTCAATGTAATATTGGAGACGATCAGAATCAGTATATAAACAGTCATGCGCGGAACGGATGATTTAACGTGTAGCATTAAATATTGAGGAAACTTGATAATCAGGATTTTCTTCATTCCTCTCAATATCTTTTTCCATCGTCCACTCATTGATTGTGAATGAGAGGCTCTATCAGTGCATATTTCGGGTCTTGATAGGACTGTTTTGATATTCGGACTAATCAGGCTGGACATCATTTCGGAGTGGGAAAGTATGCTCTTTCTCCTTTTCAATTAATGTTTTATGAACCATATAGTGTCTTAAACGAATCATGATGTTTTGGGCGATATGTCAACAAACACCAAAGTTCTACTAAAGCAAGACTTTTATTCATTTGTTGAAATGTTTGACATTCTTAAGCTTAACATGTTTCAAATTTGCATCTAAAATATTCCATTTTATATTAATCTTTACACAAGCTTTCAAATAAGAAATCAAATATTTTTCAATGATACAGCCCGTAAGGGTAATAAATTATACATTTTGCAATAACATAAGATTATTACTTGATATTGAAGATTTCAGCATTTCTCCTCTTCCCTTACTTGTAAGCCTCGACTTTCCATCAAATCAACAGTGCTTTTAACCCTTTCCAAAACAATACCTGCTTTTGACTTTCCTTGTAGAATTGGATTGGAACACATTTTGACAAAAGAAGAATATGCTGATCATTAAATTGCCTCAATGTTTCTGGGCTATATCATTCACAAATTCTACCTTAAGTATATATGTGATTCGTCGCGCTTAAAGAGGCCTTATCGGATGTGTGAAAAATATCGACCCTAGCCTGTCTGCTCAGTCCGCGCAGCCAGACTAGGGCCGACACTTTTCATTTTTATGCAATTTTCTAAATTCGGAACGTTTCCCCTATCTTACTATATATTAATTTTTTGCATACCAGATCTAGTTGACCTGTGGTGAGTCCGACAAGTTTGTCAAAATTTGGATTTTTGGAGTTTCGATAAGGTACCTTTTAGCGTGACGGGTCACATATATGTACATTTTGTTATCTGTACACAACAACTTCCTTTTTAACCACCGCATGTTTTGTCGTTTTGGAAAGGCTTAAAATCAGGCCACTCGTGACAAGCGGTTAATAAAGTGATAACAAGGTCTCAGCAACATAATACAATGCCAAAACGACAAATTTGTTTTTTTTTTCTCCTTTTCCTTTAACCCTTTCCCAAACAACAAAATTTTAGGGTGATTCACTTCAAAAACTGCATGAAATGACAAAATGGATGTTATTAAAGATAGGATTTGTGTAAAATATGGGATAGAAAATATTGAGACAAAATGAGAAACTGCTGGTTATCAGCAGTTTCTTCTTTTGTATCAATGTTTTCCCAAGTCTATTCTACTAGGGACGTCAAAACCAGGTCTTGATTGGAAGAGGGTTAATATTCTATACTCAGTTCCAAAAGAAAGTGTGCACTTTTAAATTTTGAATATCTCGAAAAGTATACCGTCTACCGCGAGGAAATTTTGTACGACACATCTCTAGACTATTTACAAACGATATTTTGATGAAGACATCACATAGCACGCACGAATTTTCGGCTTGATTGCGATTTTGCATTTTTAGTGTTTTACGTATGCCTCACGTGCTGTATGAGTTATCGATCAGAAATTACACTCTCTGTACTCCTTTTGGCATATCGTAGCATTAAATCACATTTTCATTACATTTGTACATAGTGCATTAACGTGAAACGAATTACAATTAACGTTGGTGAGCAAGACCGAACCTGGTGAAAACAAAAACTTCCGAAAATTTGAATTTGTACGGTATTTATGTTCAAATAGCAATTGGTCATTTGTATGGCATCAAAAGGCAAAAATATTCGCTTTAGAACATTATTGCACCGTTCGACGGCAATTCACTAGACTACTAACGTAGCGATTACTTACGTTGACGTACACGTCACGTCTACAAGAAAGTTCAAGCTTTTACGTGGAAATGGCTTGGAAGGCCTGGCCAAACCCTACAATGGCATGTAAACTTGTAACGCTATCCACAGGAAAAGCTGTACAGAGTGCAAATCTCAACACCATAATGATCTGACTCTGTGTATGCAATATGAGGAATTCTATCGACCTTTGTGTTGATTCCCATTTTCTTTAATGTCTAATCTGAAGTATGATATCACTTTTACTCCCTAAATTGCCATTAATTTTGTGAAAATTAAGATAAGGCTGAAACGCAAAAGTGCACACTTTCTTTTGGAACTGAGTATATATTTTGTTGCTAATCTCATGAAGCAGTAGAAGGGTCTAGCAATTCCCTCTCATATTCATTCATGATTCAAATCCTCATACACATTTGACAGTTCCAAAGCAAAAAATGTTAAAAGAAATACAAACTATATCTAGGTTATGCCATTAAATTCAAACAATCGGACAAAGCTCTACTCCCCGTTCTTCACACAATAAACAGCAGTAGAGTAGTAAAGTGAATGTCAAAAACATCGTACGAAAATAAATTGTTGTTCTAGAATTTCATTATTTTCTTGCACAGATTAATTAGGGATTCAACTATTTGGAAGGGGAACAAACAAGAAACAGGCAACTATCACAAAAAGGAACAAACTAAATGCAGAATACATAATTATACATATACGTATATCTATAACAACCATTTTTCCTAATAATATTTATATGTAGGATCTACGTATAATAACATTTTATAGACATATTTCATTTCATTCTCTCTTACTCTGTGTCTCATATTCTCTTAACTCACTCTTATGTGAAACATGAATTGGATAAACAGAAACAAATAAATAAAATGCATATTAATTATATATAGATTGGAAAACATTTATGGGTGGCTGTGAAATGACAAAAACACTGGATTTACAAATGCGACTTAGGGAAGAATTTCAATACCGGATAAACAAAGTTTAAATATCAATTTGCATAACAATGTATCATAAATTGAATAAAGGTTATTATTAGTATGGGGTAGACTTAAATAGGGATAAAGAACAAGTTATATGTGCGAGTATAAAACAAATATGGCATTTTAAAGACATGAACTTTGTCCGAAAACAGAAATAATTTTGTAGTTACGAATCTAGTTAAGAATGCAAAAGATTGATTCTAAAGATATATATCTAGTCTACTCTATCTAAATTCGAATATAAAGCGAAAACAAGATTTTTAAATCAATAAAGAAAAGAGACGTGAGAAAACAAAAACAGTATTGAGCAAAATCGTGACGGGAAAACGAATTCCAAATTCTAGTATGTTCTATCGTTGTCATGACAACAACGTTCCACCGTAACCATGGTAATCACATAACATCACGTGATGTACAGTCAAGATAAAGTAGTTTGCAGTTTGTATGTGTGTACACTAGAAGGGTGGGGTGGATGTTTGTGTCAGTGCATGGACCACAGTAACAAAGTTACCTAGAGATGTCGACCACTCATAATGACTAAAATATAATTTGTTGTTTATAAAACACAACTTCCATGGTCTCTCTGTATAATCTGTATCCAGACTTAATGGTTCATATTCACGTAAGTCTGGAGACATTTTATACACTTTGTTGTTGCCTCGCCCACACAAATATACCACGCCGTTATTGGGATCCACGCTGATCCCTTCCGGCCCCGATCCTTCTAGTGTGAGTTTAGAAATAGTTTTCCCGTCCTCCACATTTATACACAATACTTTCTCGTTAAGGTAATCAGACAAAAATACTCGTCCTTTATAAACTGCGAGGTCAGGAATAAGACGAGTAGATAAACCAGGAATCTGGACAACTTTAAGCTGTTCCCCCTCTGTAGACAAAATGTAGATAGAATTACGAGGTCCAGACTCGACATCTTGCTCACAGAGGGTAAAAATCTTGTCTTCCCTAAAACCTATTGACGAACATAGTTTATCCATTTTAATTGTTTTTGTTTTGATTGCCGAAGTTTTATTCACGTCTATAAACCATATTTGTTTTATATATAGAAAAGTTACAGCCAACAAACAGTGCTTATCCGGCTTATCTCGGGCTGCTCCAGAAATATCAGTTTTACTGCCGGACGCTGAGTCCGGATCAGTAGATTTTTGTTGAACTTTTATTTCTGTAACACCCCAAGGTTCTGATCCAAACTTTATGTATCTTAGCAACGTGTTCGATACAGAGCAGAATATTTTGATACAATAATTACGTTTATCCACAGCCACCCACCTTTTGTTCTCCAATCCAGATAATCCAGTTATCCAACAATCACTTTTATCCCACTCATGTTTCACATTTACTTGTCCAATCACTTCATCACACTCGCCATATAAATCTGCTCCTCGTTCTACCTTACTTTCTCCTCTCATTCCCAAAACTAAATTAGTTGCCTTTCCCCTTCTTTTAGTCTCCCTATGTTTTCTTTTAACTAATTCGTGTGATTTATCATGCATCTTTGAGCATTTCTCACACAAATAGACTCCACAAACGTAACACAGGAAAAAACTAACAGTAAAAACAGATTCTGCCATGCAAATATCACATCCATGTATTTGTTTGGGAGAATCTGGTCTTCTCTTTTGTGTGAGTTTAATTTGGACTTCACGTTTCTCGTACTCTCTCAGTTCTGCCGGTTCTTCTTCTTCACCTTTATTCTCCCTCAGCATGTTGAATAAGCGGGAAAAACGTCCTAGGTTAGACTTTGCCATCTCAGAGGTATATCTACAAACGAAATCATCAGTGTTAGCAACAGGAAGAAAGATAGAGGATATTACAGGTAGACAGAGAAGCACAGAAAGAAGGAAAAGAGAGAAATACAGCATTATAAAGTAAAAATATATAGATTCTAATTGACGTGGAATCTAGTAAAGGTACTTTCAGGCATTTGAGAACATCAACGACCTAGATCAGCCAGTACATAGGCAAAGTCTGATCCAGATCTATCTTGTTTTCTAATACATTTGTCATTAGTTTTACTTCCTTCATCAGTTATCTAAGAAATGTATACAGTATTACATCTATTGTACCTAGTTACAATATTTGGCTTTGACATTATGGTTGATGCAAACCCTTATCAAGCTACAGTTTTTGCACCTCTTATTTATGACCATATAAAAGAAAACATACCCTGATTTATGAAAACACCAAATCTATGTACTGTCGGGTGAAGTCTATCTTTCTCTGTGCTGAAAATATAAACAGAAATGAATATATAAATTTTAATGAGCCCTCTGGCTTCCGACAAGAAAATAAACAACAAAAACACCCATATGTATGTCCGACTGTGTGAACTTAACAGGTTGAAAGCGTGTTTGTTAAATTCTATGTTTTATATCATTTCAGAGTAAATTCAAGTTGACATCTAATTATTCGCTCTAAACTGAACCAGATGAAATTATTCACCTGAGGATTTGTCAATGCCGATCAAGATTGACCTTAGATCAGAAATCTAGGATCTACACGTCATTATTGAAAGTATTCAGTAAATCTGATGCTCTCGATCTATTTTCACGTAACAAGAGGGCAAGTTTAAAAAAAATGTGACCATTCACTTTTTACATGCCACGTGTCTTATAGATAAACATATTCAACCCAATAAAAGCTAAAAAGATGTGTTATTGTGTCTATATACTGGGTACCAAGTTTGAAGAAAATCGCTTCACAAATAAAAAAAGATATGTCATTAAAACATGTCAAAATGTCAGGAGTGAAACGTTTTTGTGTGACACTTAACACTTGTACCAAGTTTCTAAGCTATGGTAAATAAAAGACAGTGACAGGATACTACAATAAGCACTTGTAATTCATAAAACGACATGTGCATCATCATCTTAAAATTACCTTTTCATCTTATCTTCACTGATTTCGGATGTGGAGTCTGTTTAACACAATACCCCTCTGAATTTTATGTCAGGAGTGAAACACTTTTATTTTTCAAAATGTGTTCTCTTTTTTGTCTATTCAGCCAGAAATCTACCACTCATTTTTTTTAGAAAGCCATCAACCTTGTGGGCATTCTGCACTCTACTATTTAGTGATTCGAGGGTTACAATTTCTCATATTGTGCAATATATATGCTGTCAGGAGTGAAACGCTTTTTTGATGTCATTTTGCAAGATTGTGCACTCAATTTTTGCTAAAAAGTAGTGAACATAAATTTAAAATATAATTTGGGCACTGCTTAACCATTTAGAATAGTTTTTAGCCACCCTTATAAGGAAAACTGGATGATATTCTGTAAAATTAGCTGTAATTCTTAACATTTAAATGTCACACTTTGGTCACATTTTTTTAAAACCTGCCCAAAAATGAAAAATAGACTCACTTCAATTTGAGATCGTTCAAGTGTTAAGATTTATTGTTTTTTACTCTTTATCCGCTCTGATAAATGTAGATCTAATCTGAAATGTAAGAAAACAAACGTAAAATATTGTGTGGATACTGGATAGTCGTAGATTTAGATTTTACCATCCCTAGTCAAGACCCGGTATTGAAGCACCCAGATCTAGTTAAATAGATCTCTATAACAAGTTTGGAAAACATTGAAATGAAAGAAGAAATTGGATCTACTGATATCAAATCATGGGTCTGTAGATCTAATAAACTAGATCAGGATAGATAAAATCTAGATCTAATATTTTTATATAACGTCCCAGCAAGCAGACCTATATCGGGCCGATATCGGCTGCGTATCGGAATATCGGCACATTTTGCCGACGACGGGCCGATATCGGGCCGATAAGATTTGACGATTTAAAAATTATTTCATTGTGGCATCTTAGTATTTCATTTTATATGTTTAATGACAAATCTTCGTTAAACTTTAATTCTGCCCTAGAGCAGACATTATTTTTCTTGTTTTTGTTGATGCACCCTTTTTTTTATAATAAGAAGGTAAATGGTGAGTTTTAATTAAAGTTTGTCATTTATTACTGGAATAGTTTTAGTTTGGAACTTTGATTAATTAGGGACTGCGACTACTTTGAATATGTATTGTATTTTTCATGACTTAGTTAGTCTAATGCCTAGTTTAAAAAAATCAGGGTGTCCACAGTTTGAGCAAAGCAAAATTCCCTGAATTTTCCCTGACTTTTCCCTGACTAAAATCGAATTTCCCTGACTTATTTTACCATATTTTGCACGTTAATTTATGAAAATGTTGGCCTCCTCCACCCATTAACTGGGGAGGCAAGGGCTCTAGTCCCTTCAGTTTCTTCTCAAAGAACAATTTGGAATAATGAATAATACTTATCACATTATTATTAATGTAATTGTTATTATCAGTATTATCATTATAGCCAATCATGAGGAAACTGCCTTAGCCTTTATTTTTTTTATCTTTTTATCATTCATACACCAATTATTTCAAAATTCCCTGACATTTCCCTGACTTTTGCTTAAACTGTAAAATTCCCTGACCAATTCCAAAATTCCCTGACAATTCCCTGACCTTGAAAAAATATTTTTTCCCTGACTTTTTCCTTGACCGTGGACACCCTGAAAATGGCTCCAAACTTTGTTCTTTAAGTTTAAAGCCTTGAGTTTTTGTTTAATCCCTCAATATATTACATTTTCTGCTGACGAGGATGAAGATTGGGGAGTTCCTGGAGGGGAAAGAGTCCGTTGACAACGAAGTAGAGTGAGTGGAGCTGTATTTTTGTGGCTAACTAAATTGACAACGACAAGAAGGTTGCTGTTTTCCTATGAATGATTAAGAAACTTGGTGCAGACAGCGTTACCAAAGGACAAAACGTTCAATTAGATTAAGAACATACTTAAAAGTCATTACAACCCAAAGCGTTTGATCATTTCTGAGCCTTTTAAGTTTCTTAAAAGGGAACAAAGAGAGGATGAATCGGCTTCACTTGGTGGAAATTAAGGAGCTTTCTGTAAATTGTTACTACGGTGCATTTTTACCACAAGCGTTAAGGGACCAACTGGTGTGCGGCTTATGGTCTGAGCAAATTCTGTGAAAATTACTGGCCGAGGCTGATTTGACTTTTGACGCAATCAAAATAGCAGTTACTATGGAAACTGAACATGTCATAAAGGACCAGAAGGGTGCAAGTGTGAGTAAACCCAAATCTAAAAATAAACAATCGCAAAAGAAAGTTGAATGTTTCTGTTGCGGTGGAGAACATTATGCCGACAACACATGCAAATTCAATCAAAGCGCTGAAAGCGCTGAAGGCCTTGAAGAATATGAACACATGCAGATTATTGGTATGAGAAAGTTCAAATATTCTTTAACTTCAGCAATAATCAAAGCGCTGAAAGTGCTGAAGGCCTGGAAAGTGTACGAAAAATAACAAGAGTAATATTTTAATCTTCTTTTTTTTTTTTTATTTATAAATTTATTTATTAATTTTTTTTTTTGAAGAAGTTTCGAACAAATTTAAACACATGCAGATTTTTGGTGTAAAACAAAAGTAAAATGAACAGAAATCATCTGTATGGTATGAAACAAAAGTAAAATGAACAGAAATCATCTGTACTGGATGGCCACTAGAATCATGGGGGCCAAATTATCAAGGATTAGGTAAGAAGGATTTCGATTGCAGATTTATCCATTTTATTTATTGCATGATCAATTCCTGTCCAAATTGTGTTAACAATAAATCTGCGACCAAAAGCGGTCTTAAGACCGTGAATAATTTGGGCCCTGTCCCCTGGTTAATAAACCATCGAAACACAATAGCATATTATCAGAACATTATATAAAACTAAGTGCATGTCGTTCTTTAAACCCTTTATCATTCTATTACCAAACGGCAAAATTTTAGACTTGTCCAAATTCAAAGATGTTACAGACGACAATTTCAAGTAATTACTAAATATAATATCACATTTTTTCACAATGTTTTTCAAACCCATTATCTCTAGGGGAGTCAAAAACAGTCATTATGTGGGAATGGGTTAATAAATCTGTTATTATTTTGCTGCTGAAGCTAGAAGTTTTTGAAATTTCCCTTTATGGGCATTTTCTTTTGTTGAAAAAGACATGTTTTGGTTAAATTTCAATTATAACATGCAAGTCAAAACATATAAGAGAACATGAAATATCATGGAAACACAATAGCAAATTATCTTGACATTATATAAAAGTATGCGAGCAAAACTAATTATATATACAAGAGGGCCATGATGGCCCTATATCGCTCACCTGAGTTTCCGATTCTACAGACAAGGTTTTCTATTTCAAGGTCCAATAAAAGGGCACATTTATAACTTAGAATGCGTGATCACTATCAGGCTTAAATGTTCTGTAATGCGGTAGTAACTCTGAATTAAATAATCGAACCAATCAAAGCCAAGAACTGCATTTTTTAGCATTCAAGGGCAGACAATTCTTCACTTTCTGGTCCGATCAGGCTCATAATTGAATACTTCCGAGAACTTATAACCATAAATGTTTTGACCAAGATTGGATTATGTTTGTGGATGCCAGTGTGTAAACATCAAATTGTGGACGGAGTACGGACAGACAGACGGACGCTGGACAGAAAGCGACCACAATAGCTTACCTTGAGCACTTCGTGCTTAGGTGAGCTAATAAGACGATAATGGAAAACATGGATTGATATCAGAAGAATAAGCAGTATATAAAAGTACCGTGTTTATGTTTCTGACAATGTACAATTTATTTTTTTGCTCCTTTATAGAAATTACCAATATATTTTTGTTAATTTATCTCTAAAGTTAAGATTTACCTGTTTTTATTGTTTGTTGGAAATGGAATAAATGCTCACCAAAAAAGATTCTATCAATTTCCAATTCTTTCTTTAATTCTCTAGACAAAATTAATACTAAATTTAGCAATACATACTACAGAAGGGCCAAGATGGCCCTGAATCTCTCACCCGAGAGGGCTTTGAAAAAAACAAATGCAAAATTACAAAGCTCTACGGATCCTTAGAACCGACTCAATGTTCCCTGTTTTTTTTTTTTTTTTTTTTTTTTTTTTTTTTTTTTTTTTTAAATATGATTGGGTAAGAATTGGGTCCTCAAGAGCCTCGAGGAGTTTTTTCATAATATTTGTCTTAGTGACCCAGTTTTTACTTGACATGACCCACATTTTGACATGACCTTGATATCACTAAGATAAATGTTCTGAAAAATTTCCCCAAAGATTGAGCGGGAAATGGGACTCTTAGAGCAAAAACAAGATTTGACATAGTCACCTTGTTTTGGACCTGTCATGGCTTTTTATCATAACCTAACAATCATCAAGATAAGCATTCTGGGAAATCTTTACACTGGTTGAGCAGGAATTCTGACCTTCAGATCGAAAGGAAGGATTTCATTATATTTGACCTAGTGACCTAGTTCTTGACTTGTCATGACCCAATTTTTTTATCATGACTTAAATCATCAAGATAAACATTCTGAATAGATTAAACATTCATTGAGCCAATATTGTGATTCAGAAATTTTATCATATTTGACACAGTGACCTAGTTTTTATACGCCGCCGAAGGTGGCCGTATATTGGCGTCATCTTCTCCGTCTGACCGTCCATCCGTCCGTACGTACGTCCATATTTCTTGTGAACGCAACTCCTCCTAAAGTTCTGGTCGGATCTTTACGAAACTTGGTCAATGTTATCACCTCAATTGGTAGATGTGCATGGAGGAAGGATTTTACGGTTCAATGATTTTTGCCTGAGTTACATTGTATGCCCCTTTGATTCTTTTTCTTGTGAGCGGAGTATATTGTGACCATGGCACTCTTGTTTGTACCTGACATGACCTAATTTTTTATATGACATAGATATTATCGAGATACATATTCTGGACAATTTATACATTAATTGGACCAATATTATGATTTGTAAATCAAACAAGAGTGCCATATGGTCCCAAGCCTATTCTAATAGAGATGTCAAAACCAGGTGTTGTTTGGGAAAGGGTTAACCCATTCCCACATTACGACGCCTTTTGATGCCCTACAAGATAAAGGCATTGGGAGACATTGTGGGAAATGAAGAAGTTGCTTATGACAAGCAATTTCTTCATTTTCCACAATGTTTTACAGCCAGACAGACAAAATAATGTTGAATTTCATTCACTTGAAATTGTGGTCGGCAACATCTTTGAAATTGGACAAGCCTACAATTTTGGCCGTCTGGTAATGGATTAAAGTTTTAAGTTGAAATCGTATGGAATCATAGTACTGTTTTTACATTTGTTGCATGGTGACATGTATAATCCCATGATGTATTTCATATTGACATTATGACAGGATTACAGGCTGGTTTTGACTTGACAAGTTTTTTTATGATGAATTTTGTACATTAAGCACAGGTTTGACAAATCTAATATTTATGCTTCAGTTTCATATCATTGAATTTAACTATTCAGACCTGTTAAATCTTTCCATATCGACAATATTTTATACCAGTCCAATTTGAAAGACAAAAGACATGATATCGAAAGCAGAAAATGTTTATTTTATAGCCAAGGAAATATTGAGGCAAAAGGAGGAAGTGCTAGTCACCATCACATTCTTCTTTTGCCTCAATGTTTTCCCAAGCCTGTTCTAGTAGGTACGTCAAAACCCAGTCTTGTTTTGGCAATTGTAAGTCATTTCAATCACAAAAGTTACCTTAGCAATGGTGCTCATATTGTTCTCGTTGAATTCCGAGAACCTTGCAATGAACGAGTTTCTTTAAATATTAATTAGCATAGAAAGAGATTACAATATGCCGCAATACGTTGAGTGTTTTAAAAAAGCATTTGGTTGAATGACAAATTGCCATACCCATATAAGCATTACAAAGCAAAACCCCAGTGCTTAGAGCTACAATGTATACATTTCCGTATTCATCGTCTTCAGTCGATCTACGCGTATTAATATACAAGCGCGGAATCAGGGACTTTTTCCAGGGGGGGGGGGGGTCAACCCATGCGCAGATCGAGACGGGGATAAAATAAATATTTTACGATTTTAAATGCCTTTACTACTATCAACGTATGTATTTACTTCTTTTGTAATGTACATGGGTCGAAATTTACAAAATCTGCATAAAGTAGTATAGATCTAATCCAGTTCCGATTTACTTTTCAGATGCGCAAGAACACTATCTATCTGCGTTCAACGTTTTCACAAGATAGTGATTCTGCACGCCCAGAGAAAAATGGCATGCTAACTTTGGCCTTCTTCAAGGCCAAAAACAGTACATGTTTTTTATGCCGCAAAATTGGTCACATTTCAAGGTGGTGTAAACCAAAACCTACAAATAATATTACGGAATCTGACGGAGAGGAGATCGTGAACTTGCGGTTATTTTCCTTGAGTGTGTACATGGGTGAGAGTGAGAAGTATATGGTGCAGCTCCGGTTGGACAACCATAATGTCAAGATGGAGATCGATACTGGCAGTGCCTGTACTATCATAAATGAACACGTTTATTGTGCAAAGTCCAGCAAATATAATCTGGAGATACCGTCTGTCAATTAAACCCATTACCAAACAGCAAAATTTTAGGGCGGTTCAATGTGAATGCTGCTGCAGACGACAAAATCAATGTTACTAAGTGCGGGAAATGTGAATATCATAGCAAAGAAAATATTGATGCAAAAGGAGAAAATGCTGATTATTAGCAAAAGGAGAAAATGCTGATTATCAGCATTTTCTTCTTTTGCCTCAATATTTTCCTAAGCCAATTTTCTCAGGGACGTCAAAATCAGGTCTTGTTTGGGAAAGGGTTAAAGTCATATTCAGGTCAAAAACTAATGCTCAAATTATTGCCTTGTACACTGGATGAATACTTTAAATAGAGGCCTCAGTGCAAAACTATTGTAATTTAATATTTTTCAGAAATTCACTTTTTGAATTTTTTAATCTTTAGGAAGGAATACATCATGTACTTTGATATTGGGTTTCAATTCTGTATAATTAAAAAGATATAGTCTATAGAATTAAAAAAATATTTTATCTCTTTATATTTGAGAACGTTATTGAGTTGTTTTCCCTCTCCTGTAAAATTTTACAAAATGTAGCCTAGGTTACAATAGTTTTGCACTAACCCCTCGAAATGACAACATTGTAGATACTAGTTAGATGATATTCGGTTGTTTGAACTTAAGATGGCATCAATTAGTCTTGTGATACAAAATGTAACTGGCTGTCATCAACCCTAAGTGTCTTCCGACCAGGCATGAGACGAGTACTGACTTTCTAATACTCGAATAATACTTGAGTATTTTAGATTTGGTACTTGTACTTATGAGTACTGAGTACTAAACTGGTAACAGTACTTAAGTAGTACTCAAGTAGTACTCAAGTATTCTTGAGTATATATGAGTACTTTATTAAATGACATGCAATATACACCAAAATTTTCTGGAAATATAGATAAACAAATATAATTCAGAAGCATCATTTTGTTTTAAATAATCTTTCTTAACCCTCTCCCAAACGTCAAAATTTCAGGGTGATCCACTTCAAAAACTACCACAAATGACAAATGGGTGTTATTAAAGATAGGATTTGTGTAAAATATGGCACAGAAAATATTGAGACAAAAGGAGAAACTGCTGGTTATCAGCAGTTTCTTCTTTTGTTTCAATGTTTTCCCAAGCCTTTTCTATTAGGGTCGTCAAAACCAGGTCTTATTTGGGGGAGGGTTAAACTGTTCATTTCTTTCTTTATTTTTCACAAATAAATGCTGATTTGTGAAGTACCAGATTTTATTAAACAGTAGTAATCTCTTTCCCCTCTCTTGTAAGGAATTACATGAATAAGCTGGGAATAAACTTAGAGTTCATTTTCTGGTATTGGCCAACTAAAAGGTATACAATTTTAATACAAGTTAGCATCTATGATAGATTAACAAAATATATAGCCAAACAATACATAACAAAGGATTAGTTTATCATAATAACCTAAAGGTATCAATTGAGTCATTGATAACCCTTTCCAAAATGCCTAAAGTTTAGGTTGGTCTAATTTGAAAGCTGATGCAGATGACAAAATGGGTATTGAGAACTACTGGATTTGTGTACATTATAGCTTGTGAAGTATTGAGACAAAAGGAGAACATACTGGTTATCAGCATTTTCTTATTGTTCCTCAAAATTTCGGAAACGTTTTCTTATAGGTATGTCAAAACCAGGTCTTGTTCAGGAACGGGTTAACACAGGTACACTGCTGGTACACAAATGTGTACCCAACTTTGCTTTTTAACCTTTCCCAAACAGTGAAATTTTAGGTCAGTCAAATATAAAAGAATAGCAGAAGACAAAATAATTGAAGTCAAAAGAAGAAAATGTGTATGTTATTTGTCAGTTATAACACAGAAGATATTGAGAGAAAAGGAGAAATTGCTAATTATCAGCAATTTCTTCTTTTCTCTCAAGCTGTCTTCGTGTCTTTTAATGACACATCAAAACCAGGTCTTGTTTTTGAGAGGGTTAATATTCTTCAATAAGCAACTTTATCTATTTTTGTACAGATACTGTGCTTTCACACACTGTAAAATATTGACTGGTATACTGAATGTGATCCATGCATTTGTATTCTGATTGAAACATTTGTTCTTTTGAAATCCGTTTTCTAATAAAAAGTACTCAAAAATCATGAGTATTGAGTACTGAAGGTATGAGTACTCATTTTCCCCATGAGTACTGAGTACCTGTGAGTACGGGAAAAAGTGGTACTTGTACTCATAATACTCGAGTATGAGGATGAGTATCACATGCCTGCTTCCGACAGCAAGTGTCACCAGACTATCTTTCTCGTTGGTGCAATTGTCAGCAAGGCTGAGACCTGGTTATTGTTTGTAAATTCTTGGAAAAAAGATTGAGTCAAAAACAGAAAATGCTGATTATCAGCATTTTCTCCTTTTGTCCCAATATTTTCTAGGTTTTATACAAAAATCTGAACTTTATCAACATCTTTCTGTTATCTGCAGCAGCTTTCAAATTTTATCACCCTAAAATTGTGTTGTTTGGAAAAGGGAAATGATGCCCATCTAGTCACTACTTTATGTGCCTTAAATTATATGTGAAGTTTAAGCTAGTGATAATAATTTTAATCTTTTGCATTTTGTCTCTTTGCTTAGCCCATTTGTTACAAAACAATAATTTCTAGACAGGTCCAAATTGAAAGCATATTTTTTTGCAGGCGATTAAATAAAGGTGACTCAAAATATGAATTTTATTTGGTGAAGGTTGGAATACATAGTGGGAAAAGAAGAAAATACTGGTTACCAGCATTCTTTCATTTTCCCATAATATTTTCTAAAGTTTCCTTTCTCGGTGGCACCAAAAGTAGGGATTGTGTGGAAATGGGTTAAAAACTTTAAACTATGGAATGGACCTCATGGATAACAGGCTGTTGCTATGATACTATTGAAATGACATTGAAAATAGCTAAAAACAGCTTAAAAATCTGTCATTTGTACTTTATATATATTTAAATATTAAATTTAGGTAATGCAACGAAAGGGATATTTTAACCCTTTCCCAAACAACAAAATATAAAGGTGTTCCAGTTTGAAAGCTGCTGCATGGACAAAATGTATGATCATAAAGATTAGATTGAAACTGAAACTGAAACTGTTTGATTTACTTAAACGCCTAATTTTACGCAAAGCATATTCACTGGCGTTGTACAAAAGTAAAGTGTGCTAAAATACAAATGTAAAAGGATACATAAAGGATACGCATGCAGTACTACTGGCGTTCAGTTGAACAGAGGGTCGAAGTCTTTAAAAAACATGGTTTTCAAGCCTTTCTTGAAAGAATCAATGGTGCTGGATTGTCGTAGGTCCTGTGGGAGCCTGTTCCATAGTTTTGGGCCTGCTGTTTTAAAACCCCTGTCACCGAATGTTTTGCGTTTGTTGAATGGTATACTGTAACAACCTGCAGATGAGCTAGTGGATCTCAAATTTCGCTTTGGCGGCAGTTGTTTGGTAAACAACTCGGTCAAATAAGTCGGAGCGCGTCCCTTGGAACAGTTGAACATGACAGTTAGAATTTTGAATTCAATCCTTGCTTTGATAGGGAGCCAATGTAAGTCATAGAGTGCTTGTTTACTACTGTCATATTTGTTTCGCCTCAAAACGAGCTTTGCACACATGTTTTGAATCCTTTGCATTTTTCGTATGACTGTTTCAGAAGCACCATAGAGAATCCCATTACAATAGTCTAAGTGAGAGATCACAAGCGATAGAACGAGAGTTTCTGTTGCGTCTTCAGTAAGATATTTTCGTATGCTTTTTATTCTTAGATAATTGAACATTGCAGTTTGGCATTTTTTCTTAACATGTTCGCTGAAAGTTAAATGTTCGTCTAGGAACGCACCAAGATATCTTATGCACTTAACAGACTTGACATGGTCACCAGCAATATTGATTTCATTTGATGTACACTTTTTTAGTTGTTGTTTGCTTCCGAAAGTTATGAATTCAGTTTTTAAAGTGTTCATTTTTAGTTTATTTTGTTTCATCCAGTCATTAATTGTCACAGCACAACTTTCTAAGTCTTCTATGGCTATTCTCTCGCTGTCTGCAGACGGTTTGAATGATTTTGTCGCAATGTGGTCGTCCGCGAAACCGTAAACGGATATAGATTTTGGAATGACGTCAAACAAAGTTCCGGCGTACGTAAGGTATAACCATGGACCTAAACAGCTTCCCTGAGGAACACTACAGTTCAAATTGCGTGGAGTTGAAATGGCCGATTCTACATTAACACTACAGCTCCGAGGCCTTAGATACGAGTCAATCCAGTCAATTGCTTTTCCACAGAGTCCATATTGAGACTGCAGCACTTTAATCAAAATGTCGTGATCTACGGTGTCAAACGCAGCACTAAGGTCAAGTGCTAAAAGCGCATTGACCTGTTGATTTTCCATGCAATCTAAAATATCGCTAACCAACCTTAGAAGTGCTGTCTCGCACGAATGACACTGTCTGTACGCAGATTGATTCTTTGGGAGAAGTTTGTGCTCACCCACATGCTCATTGAGTCTGAGAAGAGCTGATTTTTCAATTAGCTTTGAAAGAAATGATAGATTGCTTACAGGACGGTAGTTTGAAAGCACAAGTTCGAGTCCAACTTTTTTCAGCAGAGGTCTCACTACCGCGTGTTTCCAGTTTTTTGGGAAGATTCCTTGGCTGAGTGATAGGTTCACTAACTTCGTAATTGACGGTAATAGTTCATCTATGTGATTTTTTAGTATTTTTGTGGGAAGTTTGTCAAGTTCGCATGATTTTGTTTTCAGTTCATTAATGAGTTTTTTAACTTCGTCGCATGTAAGATGACGGAAGGAACCAAAAGCAGGACATTCCTTGTTGTTCGGTGTATAGCTTGCATAGTCTTTGAGAGATTCTCGGATTTTGTCAATTTTGCCTAAGAAAAAGTCAGCAAAATTTTCAGCCAACGAGGAGTCACTTTCACCAGATGGTAAGGGGTTTTCTGTTTTTGTCCCTGTGAGTTCAGAAACTAACTTGTATAGTTGCTTAGAGTCACCTTTCGAACTGAGTACTTTTTCACTAAGAACGGATCGTTTTTCATTACAGATAGCATAATGGTATTTCAGACGAAGCTGTTTGACAAATTCTAGTTGATTCGGTTCTCCATATTTTCGCCACACTCGTTCTGCTTTTCGAAGTGATTGTTTCATTTTCAGTATTTCATCGTTAAACCAAGCTTTTGGTGGTCGACACGTGATGGTTTTTTGTGTTAAGGGGGCATGTTTCTCAAGGATAGATTCTAGTTCCGATTCGAATTGTTCGACGAACAGATCAACATGATCAGTTTCAATTTCTATTGCCCCGAGATCTTTTGCGATATCGTCAGAGTCAATTTGTTTTAGATTACGAAATTCAATTCTTTTACTTATCACATCTTCTTTCTGAATGTTCAATATTGACTTGACAACACAGTGATCGGAAACAAATAAACCAGGTTCGCATGATATAATTTGAAGACCATTTACTACTTCTGTAATTACTAAGTCCAGTTTTTGACCAGCTGTGTGGGTGGGAAAATTCACGTGCTGTTGAAGTCCAAGGGCACATAGCGAATGTTCGAATTCTGTGATGTGGGCACTTTGGTTATCAATATGAAGATTAAAATCTCCGGTTACAAAGATGTTGTTGTATTTGGGGACAATGTCTTCCATAAAGTCAAAGAAGTCCGGAACAAACTGGCTAGGCGTAGAAAAAGTCGGAGATCTGTAGATGCCGACAACAGTTAAAGACTTGCTTTTCAAAATGAGTTCCCAGATGCCATATTCAAAAGTATTTGTGGTTCCAAAAGAGAGTCTGCGCAAATTTATTCCAGAGCGACACGTTAAAGCGATGCCGCCTCCGATTCTCTGTTTTCTGTTAGCCACGCTGATTTTATAACCATTTTGATTCAAGTCCGACGTTTCAAATTGGAACTGCTTGTCATCTGAATACCAAGTTTCTGTGAGTAATGCGAAATCAGCCTTTTCATCCCTAATTATTTGGCCTACAAGTTCACTTTTACCGACTAAGGAGCTGCAGTTAATTGTTAGGCATTTTATCTTTTCTTTGATTTTATTCAGCACAACGGTATGGTCAGGTTTGATGTAGATCAGGTTTTCCATGTGAACGCCAGAATTTTTTATGATGTTTCTCTTTTTGGGATGGCCTGACCTTCTACCTCTATATGTTAAAAGATCAAGTTCCTTCAGTACCGTTAGTGTTTTTTGATTAGGTAAAATAGCCCCTCTGGGCATATGTCTAAAACCCACTAACTGTTCCCTACTGTATTGTATTACGGTAGAGTGTGAATACTCCATTGTTTGTGATTTTCTATCCACATGAAATATAGAGTTCAATCGAGTAAAACTCAGATCTTGCTCAAATTTCAATTGTTTTTCGTCAAAATAAATGAGTATTCCAATTACAATTCCATAAAATAAATAGCAGATCATCTAGGGCACACATTCATATAAGTCTATGATAAAAATCCAGAGTTTCTATGCACAAATAATAGTGAAATAATCCAATTTATTGAGAGCACACAAATTTGCAGCCTAACAAGTGGCGCATGCGCAAAATCATGCGCCATATATTTATGTATAATAATGCACAGTGTCAGAAAATATTGAGACAAAAGGAGAAAATACTGATTATCGTCATTTTTTTCTTTTGTCTCAATGTTTTTCCATGTCAATTCTGTAAGGGACGTCAAAAACCAGATCTTGTTTGGGAAAGGGTTTGTAAATATGGGTGAAAATATTCTTTAAGGACAACCTTACAGATCATTTCTTTTAAAATAAACGGTTGAGGTGATAGCTGATTCTAGTCAAATATTTCCACTACCAATGTTTAAAGATTATCAAGTCACCTTGAGGTGCATGTATAAATAGTTGTTTATCACTAATATTCATTGCTTAGAATTGGGGTTCTTTTTGCTGTACATATCAATGATGTACTATGATATACTGTAAGGTGAGCTATTGTGGTCGCTTTTTGTCCGTCGTCCGTCCGTCTGTCTGTCCGTCCGTCTGTCGGTCCGTCTGTCCGTCCGTACACAATTTCTTTTCACATCTTCTCCTCCTATAAAATTGAGCCAATTTTTACCAAACTTGGCAGGAATGTTCCTTGAGTGACCCTTCTCAAAAGTTGTTCGCGGATTTCTGATTTGTTAAAAAATGTGGGCGTGGCAGGACGGGGCTTATCAGACATAGAGAAATCATTAGAAAATTCTTAAAAAATCAACCATTGGGCCAATTTGAACCATGCTTGGCAGGAATATGCCTTAAGTCATTATTTTCAAAATTTGTTCACAAAATTTTACTTTTGTAAAAAAGATGTGGCCGTGGCAGGGAGAAAGGGGCTTATAAGACTTAGAGAAATCATAAGAAAATTCTTTAAAAATCAACCATTGGGCCAATTTGAATCAGACCTTGCAGGAATGTGCCTTGAGTCATTCTTTTCAAAATTTGTTCATATTTTTTTCATTTGTCAGAAATTGTGGTCGTGGCAGGGAAAAAGGGGCTTATCAGACTTGGAGAAATCATAAGAAAATTCTTCAAAAAACAACCATTGGGCCAATTTGAACCATACTTGGCAGGAATGTGCCTGAAGTCGTTCTTTTTAAAACTTGTTCACAAAATTTTACATTTGTAAAAAAATGTGGCTGTGGCAGGGAGAAAGGGGCTTATTAGACTAAGAGAAATCATAAGAAAATTCTTTAAAAATCGACCATTGGGCCAATTTGAACCAGACAGACCGTGCAGGAATGTGCCTTGAGTCATTCTTTTCAAAATTTGTCCACAATTTTTTACATTTGTAAAAAATTGTGGCCTTGGCAGGGAGAAAGGGGCTAATCAGACTTGGAGAAATCATAAGAAAATTCTTTAAATTCAACCAATGGGCCAATTTGAAGCAGACTTTGCAGGAATGTTCTTTGAGTCTCTCTTTTCAAATTTTTTTCACAGTTTTTTAGCTCACCTGAGCACGAAGTGCTCGAGGGGAGCTATTGTGGTCACTCACCGTCCGTCTGTCCGTCTGTCTTTCCGTCAACAATTTCTTCAAACATCTTCTTCTCCAAAACTAACAGGCCAATTTTGACCAAACTTGGCAGGAATGTTCCTTGAGTGACCCTTCTCAAAACGAAGTGCTCTAGGGGAGCTATTGTGGTCACTCACCGTCCGTCTGTCCGTCTGTCTGTCCGTCAACAATTTCTTCAAACATCTTCTTCTCCAAAACTAACAGGCCAATTTTGACCAAACTTGGCAGGAATGTTCCTTGAGTGACCCTTCTCAAAACTTGTTCGCTGATTTTTGATTCGTCAAAAAATGTTGGCGTTGCAGGGCGGGGCTTATCGCACTTAGAGAAATCCTAAGAAAATTCTTTAAAAATCAACTATTGTTCATATTATTTATTTTTCCAATTTGAACCAAACTTGGCAAAATTGTTCCTTGAATAGCCTTCTCAAAAATGTTCTCAGATCTTTGACTCATCAAAAAACGTGGCCGTGGCAGGGAGAAAGGGGCTTATCAGACTTAGAAAAATCCTGAGAAAATTCTTTAAAAATCAACCATTGGGCCAATTTTAACCAGACTTTGCAGGGATATGCCTTAAGCCATTCTTTAAAAACTTTGTTTACAAAATTTTCATTTGTAAAAAAATGTGGCCGTGGCAGGGAGAAAGGGGCTTTTCAGACTTAGAAAAATCACAAAAAAATCTTTAAAAATCAACCATTGGGCCAATTTGAACCATACTTTGCAGGGATGTGCCTCAAGCCATTCTTTTTAAAATTTGTTCACAAATATTTTCATTTGTAAAAAATTGTGGCCATGGCAGGGAGAGAGGGGCTTATCAGACTTAGAGAAATCATAAGAAAATTCTTTAAAAATTAACCATTGGGCCTATTTGAAGCTGACTTAGCAGGAATGTTCTTTGAGTCTCTCTTTTCAAAATTAATTCACAATTTTTTACATTTGTCAAAAAACGAAGGCGTGACAGGGAGGAAGGGGCTTATCAGCCTCAGAGAAATCCTAAGATAATTCTTTAAAAATCAACCAATGGCTCAATTTGAACCAAACTTGGCATAATTGTTACTTGAATGACCCTTTTCAACATTTGTTCATAAATTTATAGTTTCGTCAAAAAATGTGGGTGTGGCAGGGCGGGGCTTATCTAACCGAGAGAAATTGTTAAAAAAATCTTCAAAAAACCTCTTCTTCTCCTTAACCATAGGGCCAATTAAAACCAAATTTGACAGGAATGTTCCTTGGGTGACCCTTCTTCAGATTTGTTCGTGGATTTTTTTATTCATCCAAAATTTTGGGCGTGGCAGGTCAGCATTTACCGGACTTGGAGAAATCATATGAAAATTCTTTAAAAATCAACCATTGGCCCAATTTGAACCACACTTGGCAGAAATGTTCTTTGGGTGACTTTTTTCAAATTTTTTTCTCACATTTTTTATTCGTCAGAAAAAATTGGGCGTGGCTTATCGGACTTACAGAAATCCTAAGAAAATTCTTTAAAAATCAACCATTGGCCCAATTTGAAGCAAACTTTACAGAAACGTTCCTTGAGTGACCCTTTTCTAAATATGTTGGCAAATTTTGTATTGGTCAAAAGCAATCGGCGTGGCAGGGCGTAACTTATCAGACTTAGAGAAATCATAAGAAAATTCTTGAAAAATCAAGCATAGGGTCAATTTGAAACAAATTTGGCAACGATGTTCCCTGAGTGACCCTTTTCAATTTTTTTTGCAAATTTTTGATTCGTCAAAAAAAGTGGGCGTGTCTTAATCTTCTTTCAGGTGAGCGATATAGGGCCATTTTGGCCCTCTTGTTTCATTTGTAAAAAATTGTGACTGTGGAAGGGAGAAAGGGGCTTATTAGACTTAGAGAAATCATAAGAAAATTCTTTAAAAATCAACCATTGGGCCAAATTGAAGCATACTTTGCAGGAATGTTCTTTGAGTCTCTCTTTTCAAAATTTATTCACAATTATTTACATTTGTCAAAAAATGTTGGCGTGGCAAGGAGGAAGGGGCTTATCGGACTTAAAGAAATCATAAGAAATTTTTTTAAAAATCAACCATTGTGGCCAATTGAAGCAGACTTTGCTGGAAGGTTCCTTGAGTGACCCTTCTCAAAATTTATGCGCGGATTTTTGATTTGTCAAAAAATGTGGTTGTTGCAGGGAGAAATGGGCTAAGAAAATTCTTTAAAAATCAACCATTGTGCCCAATTGAACCAGACTTTGCTGGAATGTTCCTTGAATTACTCTTTTCAAAATGTGTTCACAAATTCTTCCATTGATCAAAAAATGTGGGCATCGCAGGGAGGAAGGGCTTATCAGACTTAGAGAAATCATGAGAAAATTCTTTAAAAATCAACCATTGGGCCAATTTTCCATTTCCCTTATCTGTTGCTCTCAGGCTGGCCCCTAGCCTGGGTCCAGTCGTCAATATACAATTTGGTCAATAAGATAACGCATAAAAAATCAATACCCGTTAGATATCGCGGCACCCGTTTTTGATCGTGTTGATATTGACGCCTGGGAACAAGCAAGGTATTTTCCAATGATAAGCCGATAAACCGACTGATCTATTTTTGGACGTATAATCTATTTAAAGCTTATCGTTAAAAAAGGTTTTAAAACGAGGCTCGATAGCGGGATGAAGGCTGCATTATCTACTAGATCTATAATGGAATTAATTACATTTGAAATATTGAGAGATAATTAAATTTCTGCAAATTCTAGCATTTTCTCATTATTTTCCAAGAATGTTTCCAAGGTGCTTCTTTCGTTTTGGTTGTCAAAATCACATATTCACTATCAGGTAAAATTTGGTTTTGCACGGATGAATATATTTTTAAGAATGCAATTGGGGACAATGGTCTATGTGAGCCATGGCAAATCCAATGCGGATAGATTAACCATTCCCAAACTGCATAGATCTATATTTATTCTGTAATAATTACAAAAAAAGTTTTTAAGGAACAAGCACGACATTTGTTTGGTTTATATCGACACAAAATGATTGTTTTAAAGCTCAACTACCCTAAAGCTTAGATGGAACCCTTGCAAACGATTTTCCTTCTGTCTTCTCCTTTTCTTTTTTATCTTATTTTTATTCGAACATGAATTCGTTTTACTATCAAATTCCTTCAAATTTACAACAGGAGAAGAAATTAATGTTGTTTGAAATTCTATTATACATGAAAAACAATGAAAAATGTTATGTTCTATTTCTTACTATTGTCTGATACAAAATATAAAAAAATGGTCGAGAGAACAATGAAAAATTATGAAGACACAATTTGACAAAAAGTTAATAAATATTTCGAGAAGTGGGTGTTTTTATGTAAAAACTACTAGTAACTCATCAATGGGCCATTTAAACTATTTAATCATTTCCGAACATGACCTCCCCAATAGAAAAGGCTGGGAAGATATTTCGATACTCACCAATTTCTCCTTTTGTTTGGATATTTTCTTGCTTTATTTTAAACAAATCCTACCTTTATCATCACAAATTTTGTCGCCTGCAAGCATCTTCTAAAATGGGAGTCTAAATTGCGGTCGTTTGTTAAGGTGTATATTGGTGGATAAGATAAACAGACTGATAAGAAGATTTGTTATATGTGTTATTGTCTACTGTAAGTGTGTCACACATTAACCCATTCCCACATAGTGACGCCTTTGACACCCGGCGTGATAAAGCTTTTTGAAAACATTGTGGACAATGAAGAAAGTGCTTATGGCACATAACTTTTTCATTTCTCGCAATGTTTTCTACAAAAAGAAAAAAAAGTTACTAGTACATATCATTTACTTGAAAATGCCGCCTGCAATATCAAGAAGATTGAAACTTTGTTTTCTGGTTATTAGCAGTCAACCCTTCGACTCCTCCAATTTGAAAACGCTGCAAAACTACAAAACTGTTGTTGATAAAGATGGTATTTGTACACAGAAAGAAAATATTGAGACGAAAGGAGAAAACTGATGGTAATATTAAGAAGTTTCTCCTTTTTTTCTTCATTTTTTTTCGATCAAACGTTTCCAATTATGGTCTTTTTCGGGAAAGGGCAAACCCTTTCTCAAACAAGACCTGGTTTCAACGTGTTTAATTGAAAGGGCTTGTGGAAACGTTAAAGCGAAAGAAGAAATGTTGATAAACAGCATTTTCTCCTTTTGCCTCAGTTTTTTCTTAGCTGCCTGGTTTACAAATCATTTTCTGTTCAACATCCCTTTCGGCAGCATTCAAAATAAAACGGTCAAAATTTTTTGCCGTTGCTAAAGGGTTAAGCGACCGACACCATAGGATTTATAGCCAACCGTTTAACCCTTAGCAATAACAGTTTACCAAAAAGATATAAAATCCAAAAATTGCTGAATTGTGCAATATTTGTTAGCCTAATTAGAATTATCTTCAAAAAGACGGGTACCCGATTTCCAAGAAGAAATACGGGTACCAGTCTAGTCCATGGGGATTTCTGTTACTAAATATAGCACTAAATGAATGTCTGGACGAGTTACCGTTCGTGAAATTACCCCCAAAAATTGGAGAAAAAAGCAGATGGCGCAATTTAGGAATTTTGTTTGGCCCCAGACTGATCTTTGGACCGGAGAAAGTGAAAGAGGGAAAATGATCAGTCTGGAACCCAGTCTAGCTGGCCCCATGTTTATCTTATGTAAACAAATAAGGGATTAGCCTTAGCTTATCAGATGGTAATCTTTCACTATATTCTATCAATCACAGACAAAATCTTGTTAATTGAGCCTATCATAAATGATCAATCTCTAACAGATCAGTATGCTTTGAAAATTAGCCCTATGTTGTATATTGCGAAATCATGAAATAATTGTTGAAAATAAACTAACTCAACAATTGTGCTAATTCATACAGGATCGATTGGAACAAAATTATTAATTACTTAATTGTTTCCAAACAGAAAGTCCTTTGAAGTTTCATGCCTTTGAATTTGACAAAATTGCCATTATCACTCTTGTCATCTTGATTCAGGTGAGCGATTTAGGACCATCATGGTCCTCTTCTTTTAAAAATGGGTTATAGTTTAAAATCTCTGATATGATTTATTATATCCCTTTAGTATAATTTATTTGAAACTGGTCCTTATAGAAACTAAAAAGTTTGTAACAGTGCTAAAATTTCTTTCTTTTTGACCAGAGATATGCTGTGCACCACTCAACTTTGCACATCCTGACTGTCCGTGAAATGTGCTAATAAAAACAAATGTACCTAGAATATCTATTTCGGTCCCTTGAAATTTCTATTTCTATTTGTTGTTTGAATGCAAAAATTGACATTCTTGCAGGTTTTCAATGTATGAATATATATTTTTTCTTAATAAATGATTACATATTGTTAATATGCCTTTGTGTCTTTGTGGTTGCGCTTTCCCTCGAAGATAGAATTATATAAATAATAAAATCATGCGCATCATTATAGGGTTAATTCACGTTTTTGAGGTCGTTAACATTCTCAGAGGCCCAAAAAATGCGTTATCGCCTGAGACCGAAGGTCGAGGGCGATAACCCATTTTGTGGGCCTCTGAGAATGTTAACGACCGAAAAAACGTGAATTGACGCTATTATTGCATAAAATATGAAGAATTTGCAAAGAAATGTAATAAAATAAGACGAATAACTGAAAAACTTTGTGAAAATTTAGCCACATTTTCACCGACAGACACCAGAGTTTTCCGGCATTCGACTCGACATATATCGAGTAAGTCCGATATCCACTAGACGGGCCGTTAGATTTTCATCGTGTAGCTATGTAGTCAAGTTTCCTCGCATTTTTACTGACATAATCTTCATTTGGGTTGGCGAAATCGTAACAATATTCGACTAAGTTTTCTTTTGGAAACATACTCTGGATATTCTAACGTTCATTTCAGTGCGGGTACAGTAATAAAACAAATGGTCCGAGGTAGATCTCTGGTTCGTTTCAGACATTCGTTCATTTCGATAAAAAACAAAGCTGTAAAGGAAAAATTGCAGTAACTAAAAGAAGAACAAGAAACACATAGGCTTACCATCACATTTGACCTAGACCACAACCACTCAATTCTAATTTATATTCTCCCATGTCCACGAAATCCACTTTTAGTTCAAAATCTGTCAGCTGCCCGTTTGACGTTTGTTTACCTTTTGATTCCAAGAATTTTAAAAACCTACGTCACTAGAGTTATATTACGTCATCAGATATGGTTACACTGGGAGGCCTAGTTTTATTGGGGTATAAACTGGAAATGGGGTCTTATAAGAATTTACATCGCGGAAAAGGGAAATGACAAAATTTCGGCTTTATTTTCAATTTTCTGAAGCACTCACAACAATTATCCCCGATCGAGGATATGTGAATGCAAAACTGGTCCGATAATGCACGTGAATTTACTGAATAACGACTGTTTTTGACAATATCAGACTGATTTTTGCTTGTTATCCAATGCCAATAACAGACTGAAAAGACACATTTTAGGCAATAAAATATGAAAATTACCAAAACACTGGCCCTGTGTTTTGGTAATTTTCATATTATGACGGGATAAGTTGTATAAAGCACCAGACCTTTGAGTCGATGTCATTATCATTACAAACATATCATCAAAACCTACGTTTGGTTTCTCTAGGTTGCTGATGTTGGACTGCTGATGTCAGCCGATATCGACAGCCGATGTCGGCCCGATGTACTAGCCGATATCGGCCAGTCATCGAAAGTGGTTGCAAATCGATATCGGGCCGATGTACTAGCCGATGTCGGCCCGATGTACTAGCCTATATCGGCCCGTCATCGAAAGTGGTTGCAAATAGATATCGTCCCGATGTCGGCCCGATGTACTAGCCGATATCGGCCCGTCATCGAAAGTGGTTGCAAATCGATATCGGCCCGATGTCGGCGCCGATATCGGGCCGATATAGAACGTGATATCGACCCGATATCGACAGCCGATGTCGGACCGATATCGAGGCCGTTGTTGGTCCGATGTACTAGCCGATATCGGCCCGTCATCGAAAGTGGTTGCAAATCGATATCGGCCCGATGTCGGCTCCGATATAAAATGCTTGCTGGGGTTGATCTAGATTCTATATTTTGCATACATTGTTCTAGATCTTGTTTGCTCTAAATAGATCTATTTTAGAGCTATAAACACATAAATAGATATAGATCTAAGTCTACTTTACATCTGAAATTATTCTGATTGAGACAGTCGCTGAGAGAAAAATTAAAATACCACAAGCACCTCTAATTTGGTCCATAGAACATCATACGTATGTGGACCTACATACAACCACTCGAGACTTCAATCGATAAACAAACAAGAGTTAACGCTCTCGTGTTATTGTTGAACAAGTATCTGGTGTTGTATGCAACACATAAAGTCCCCTTCCGGCTTCACATTGACTCAATATGGTAATCAATAATAGTTTAAGATGAACAAGTCATCAAAATAATTGTCAAACATATGAAATGTTATGCCCAAAATTTCGGAAATATAATTCAAATGACTTGAATAAAGTTACTAAAAGATCAATGATTTGTAATTGCTACCATAGCAAGTGTAATTTTATAAAATAAGAACAACGGTAATCTAAATGTTTAGTGATATTTTTTTGCAAGCAAGTTTTCAGCGATCTTAATAAGTTATAAAGACCTTAACCCTTTCCCAAACGGCAAAAATTTAGGGTTGTCTAATTCAAAAGCTGCTGTAGACCCCATAATGGATGTTAATGAGAGCAGGAATTGTGTACAATACAGTAGAGAAAATATTGAGACAAAAGAAGAAAATGCTGATTATCAGTATTTTCTTCTTTTGTCTCAATGTTTTCCCACACATTTTCTAATAGGGACGTCAAAACCACGTCTTGTTTTGGAAAGGGTTAAACAAGACTTATATGAGTTTTTGTCTCTGCTGTGCCCACTATACAATTCATGCAAGCAATAGACAGATGCAAGAAATAGTATCAATAACAGTTACCTTGTCTGATCCAAGATGTTTTTCTTCAGTCTTGTTGATAAGAAATGCGAACTTTCACTGGAGGTGATTAATACTGCTGCATCACCACCCTGACTAACATGGCTTATAATTTTTTTTTACATTTTAAAACAGGTTTCATCAAGTTAGCTTGCTTAGTTTTTAAGTTATTGCAGGATCCATTTTTGCCATATTTTCACTATTTCCGTTACCATAGCAACCGCACTTTTCGTCAAAGAACAAAGATAAAATGATGTGCATAATCTACACATTGCCATCTAGTCATATACCAAGCCTCATCAAATTAGCTTGCTTACTTATTAACTTATCGCAGGATCCAATATTTTTTGCCATATTTTCACTATTTCCGTAACCATAGCAACAACAATTTTAGTCTAAAAACAAAAATAAAATGATGTGCATAATCTACACATTGCCATATAGTCATATACCAAGTCTCATCAAACTAGCTTGCTTAGTTATTATCTTATCGCAGGATCCCATTTTTGGCCATATTTTCACTATTTCTGTAACCATAGCAACCTCAATTTAAGTCGAAAAACAAAAATAAAATGATGTGCATAATCTACACATTGCCATCTAGTCATATACCAACTTTCATCAAAAACGCTTGCTTAGTTATTAAGTTATCGCGGGATCCAGATTTGAGCGGACAGACGGACGGACGGACGGACGGACAGACGGAATTGAGCAAACCTATAGTCCCCCAACCGGTAACCGGTGGGAAACTTATAATGAATGAAAAAAGAAATTATTCAAGATTTTAATTTTCCGTATTGTAATTTGTGCGAAAAATTATCTCCCTTGTAAATTACTTGTAAATTACTTCCCTTGGGTCATATTTTATATTCATATGACCGGTGCCCTTGATCGGTGCCGTGACTAGTGACGTAATTAGAAGATGACACTGAATTTCAACAATATAAGTTTGGTTTATTTGCGGTTTACGCCGTTTTCAACTACTATCTCGTAATGAAGTGATCGTACTAGAGTAAACGGAGGACAAGCACGAAATGATTGAAATAATATCATATTTTTTTGAGAAAAGGAAGGAACGAATGGGTTTTTTGTGCAACCTAGAAAATATTGAAAAGAAAATCGCAAAATTTAACATGCTCACCGTCACCATTTTGATACGATTTCCTCACTAATTAGCAAAAACCATGATATCCGATCACTCGATTGTCGATAAATGACGCAAATTCAAACACGTATCATTGTGGGACGGACGACTTTTTTTTTAATTCTTTCAACTTTCGCCGTCCAGTGATGGGTTAATAAGATGACACGATGTCGTCGAAAATCCAATTGATCGTATGACATTGACCAATTTTACATCAGTCAATTACTTTAAACATCATCAAATTTTATTCCATAATCAAGGAAATCAATTCCATTGTTCGTTACTAAGTGTGAAAAACAGATTAGTAAAACGGTCTTAAAAAAGAATTTGATGACTTCTTGAAAATTAGTATTTGATTTTCGATGACGTTTTTATTTGAATTGACAAATAATCAGGATTTCATTCAACGATATCGCTTTAACCCATTCCATCACAATGACTTCCCCACTCAAAAAAAGGTTGTGGAAATCATCGTGAGAAATGAAGAAATTGCTTGTCTTGCATTTCCCACATTGTTTTCTACCTCCACCACACACAAAATAAAATAGAAATAATAACAATAATTCCCTTGAAATTGTTGTCTGCAACACCTTTGATTTCAGACGAGACCAGAGTATTTTGCCGTTTGGATATGGGTTAATCCTTTCCACAACTACAATGTTTTACAGGTTTCCAATTTCGAAGCTACAGAAGATCAATTTGATATTGATAAAGAGAGAATTTATTTGCAATATAGCGAGGAGATTCTGATTGTTGAATTAAAAAGGGAAAACTACATGTATGATCGTTTTATAATTGGTTTTCACCGGATCATATGTTTTAGAAAAGGGCAATATAATTTTGAAAACTACTTCCAATAATTGCTGTACTGAGTAAAGGGAGCGAATATACATGTGTTTATACATGTGTTTTATGACATCTTTGACACCCGCGTGTTTATTGACCAGTATCTTACAACCGTTTTTTGTAATTAATCGGCTCATTATGTAATAAGGTGTTTATTTCCAATTAATGTATGTAAAGAAAATATATTAATGCTATTTTCGATTTTAATCATTTTTCAAAAATGATCCTTTTATTTTCGATGACACAAGGAAACAAAAAATAAATAAATAAACGAATAAAAATAAGAGAGAAAAGGATTAGATGCTGAGGTCACCATTTTCTCCTAACCTTTTAGCAAAACTTTGATATCTCATGATAATTAAAAAATTGCCCAAACAATCTTAATTTATTCGCCTGCAACTCATATTGATACAATATTAAATATATCAAAACTGTTCGATAAATGCCTAAAACGATCTTTATGCGCTCTCAACTCTTTCCCAAATAGCACAAATTTAGAGTTCAATTATAACAGCCGCTGCAGATAACAAAGGGATGATGATAAAATGGGGGTTCTCTATATGTCGCGGAAAATATTGAGACAAAAGGTGATCACGTCGATTATCAGCATTTTCATCTTTGTCTCAATGTTTTTACCAAGCCTTTTTGAGCGTCAATACTAGGTTTTGTTAAATGAAAAATTTAAGGGAAAACCAAGACACATAGATTGTATTTCTCTTCCACTTCATTTTTTTCACTCACGAAGTTATGGCTTCAGCAAACATCATGGTAAAAGAAGAAATTGATTTAGACAGGCAATTTCTTCCTTTATTCAATGTTTTCTACCCAAAGAGACAAAGAGTAAATACCATTCACTTGCAATTTTCGTCTGCAACATCTTTGGATTTAGACCAGCCAATTCTTAGCCTTTGCCTTGGTAGTGGGTTAGATGAAACCCTGTGTATTGAAACAATGCCTGTTTCGAACGACAGAGAATATCGCATTTTTATTTAGGAGCAGCACTCATGAACACGCAATCTTGATAATTATGTTTTAGCACTGCATTTGGATAAAAATTTGTTTGTCATCAAAATTTGCATAATCTTTGAATGACCTGACGGTACAAATTAAGTAGAAATTGTACGGTCCTGGTTCAATCTCAGAATCCACTTTCGTTTTCAATTTGATTTCCTCGGAAAAGCAACTATATACTACATGTATAATGTTTTATGGGTTACTAAGTTAACATTGCAATCGTAAGTTACACACAACAGGATTTTGAAGCGATATTCCCATAAACCTTTATATCAGACCACTCGATTATCGATAAATGACGCAGTTGTCAATGTAGACAGGTTCGACTATTTCGTATCCAAGGATACAGAATCAAAGGGAAGTAATTGATGCGGCATATTTTGTGTATTGGTAAAATCGATAATTTGGCTGCTGGTTTGCAATGCGTTAATGCTTTCCCTCACGTAATGACTTTTTTGTATTGTTTTTTAAACCATTTCTGAGCGATTTATAAGGATGAACTGCGAACTCGTAATTGTTTTTGAGGTTATCCTTTAAATAGATCTATTTCTGTCGATGAATTAACGCATTAGACTGAACATATGCATGTCGAAATGTAACTTGTTGATTAGTCTACGACGTATTTTACTACGAGATTCTTTCATCAGGTGTGAATAGCGAAACTCTGGTCTAAAATCTTAATAAATACTTTGACAATTTCAGTTATAAGGAATAAACAAGAAACATGAAATAGAAACCTTGACAAATTGAAAATGTTTACTTTCCCGCGACAAATACCCACCGTGACCCGTTTAAGAGTGAAATCGAAGAATAGAATTCATTCATTAAATAGCCTATACTATTCGTGATCTATCTTACAAACGTTTACAAAAATAAACTTGCACATATCTTAACAATGGCGGATCCAGGATTTTTTCCAGTGGGGTCCAAGTCCTCTTGGAATTTTCCATGTGCGGTGGGGGAGCCCAAATGATTGCTTTCAATGTGTAAAATATGTAACCTTATACTAACGTTATATAGTGAAAAAAATGATTTTCGGCCGATGCCAGGGGTGTCCTGACCCCCACCCCTCTAGATCCATTCATGCTTATTCTTTCTTTTTAAGGATAACGATTTATCCCCACACTCAGCCATGTCAAACTTTACCTCGTCATAAATGTAGATAGAAAGAGGGTCATTATGGACTTCTGTCGATCAACAAATTGAATTTAACCATTTAACATCTTTAGACAATTTTGAAAGCTCTACATGGAAGGACCACTGCTGCCAAGTTGTTGTCTTTACAAACCAAATAAGGAGATCTTTAAATAAATAGGAATTTCCCCTCTTAACGCATTCAACCCATCATTAGCACTAAAGAGCTACAGGTGAAATTTGAAAAGTGCCAGTAGCCTAATTCCTAAACTGCATTACATTTTCATTCTGAATACAAACATAAGCATTTTGAACTGTTTAGAATTTTTAATCAATGCATACTTATCGAAATATTTGACAAAAATGTTTTAAATTACCTCCCTTGTATATGAATATAGAGTAAACTAATATTTGCAAATTACTTTCTTCTTGAAGCATAATCTTGCAATCCGGCACGGTGAATCAACTTATGAGAAGTGTATTTGCAAGTGTGTGTAATTTGATGCATTTCGTATGGCTAGAAAACCATGTTTTAATGATGGGAAACATCCGTAATGCCACGGCAGCCAAAGTTCCAAAGTGTAATGTCTCTGTCAACTGCTTTGGTCATATTGCGGAGAATGGAGCACATAAACAGGGATTTCCAGCATTTTTAACACCAGTAGGCCTACTACGGCATGATTCCTCCTTTCCTACTTTCTCATATAGTTTAGAAATTATCGATGTTTTAGATCATAGACATGTCGTCGATTATCCATCTCGTTAATAAAAATAACTAGTTCTGACGTACTTAATAAAAAATTCAGGAAAAACATTTCTAGGCAAAAAGGAAAATGCACAAAAAAAAACAAAAATAGCGTTTACTCCATTTGTCTATCATGATATCTTCTATGATGATCTTTATTGTACATGAATTAAATCTAATCAACGTCCGTATTGTTTTATGTCGCGAATTTTGAATTTGTACAGTACAGCCTATTATTATCTTTTTTTCGTAAAGCGTTTTCATTGCCATTTTATGAGACATTATAGATACAAACTTTGTATTCAAGAAAATATCGACAACGCTATTTATTGTCTGTCCATAATAAAATGATACTGATTAATTTCCGTCGCTATTTGCATACGTCACAGAAGCACATTTACCTACTTAGAACAATACCAACCTTATTTTAACACCTTACCCGCTGTCGTAGATATGCGCACTAGACTCGAAGCTTGAATGACTAAAGTTTGAATCCAAATCTGATCTTTTTTTTATTTCAAAAAATTAATTATCAATTTTAGATTTGTCTTTGACTTGTCTTTGATATGTTAAACTATTTTCCATTGTTGTTTTTTATACATTTTTGTTATAATTATATAATCCTTTATGTACTATCTATAGACTTATTATTTTTTTATTAAAATGTATATTGAGAACTTGTTTCGACAGGCATTATTCATTCATCCTCCGAATCCCAGCGGTCAGAGCTACGCTACATGACCTCTGGGGAACTTGGTCAGTAAAACTTAGCCGCCGAAAATCGATACGAAACGCATGAGCGCAAGACCCAATCAAATAACGGCTCTCATAAATCAATGCGTTTTAAAGCCTGTGCTCATGATAAGTTGTATTTTGTGCGACACCGAAATAAAAATTACATATCGCTGACATCTTATACGGCTTTAAAACAGAAAAAAATTAGGAGAGTTTCTTTTTGAAGTCTTTTAAACTCGAAACACCAAATTTAAAACGCTATTTAAAACGATAGTAATTATCCATATTGACAACTTACCCGAAGCGATCTGTCTATCTTCTACGCAGTTATCTATCCTGAATCAGGATTAAATTACGTAGGGGAGACCGGGGCTAGTTCGCCCCCTTTTTTTCGATTGCTCATATTTTTAATTCTAGGAGAGCTAGTTCGATGTAATTTACATATATATGCTCTACAAGAGATAGCCTTTCCACATGCGTCTATCATTTTTATATGTTTCCTTTCAAAGTTTCGAGTTTTGGGTGGTGTGACACCTTAGGTCATGTTTTTTGTTTATATTTGGCAACTTTTAAAATTTTATATTTACGCAAGAACACAATTTAAACAGTCGCTATTTATTACAACCAACTCAACATGAACTTTTTACGATTGATTCTACTGGTAGCAGCTATTTCTCGACGTTTGAACTTTTTCTACAAAGATGAATTTGACGGTTCGTACCCCACCCACTTCTTCAACACAGCGTCTGCACTTCCGATTTCGTTTGGTCAACATGTCTTTTACCAGAACTTTGTCACATCTTATACTAGTCTTAGCAAGAAGTCAGACCATGTCATTACTCGTATAAACAGGAACAGAAATACTTCTCACGTCTGGATTTTGTTATGTGGTGATGTCCATCCATGTCCTGGACCTACTTGCTCTACTGATTCACATAGCTCTACTGGGACTGTTACAGATTTTCATGAAAAACGTGGAATACATTTCATTCATCTTAATATACGCAGTTTATTACCTAAACTTGATGAAGTCCGTCTTTTATCCAGAAACTATAATCCAGCTGCAATATTTTTGTCTGAGACTTGGCTTGACTCTTCTGTACCTGATAACGAAATTAACATTCCAAACTACATTATACATCGTCGTGATCGAAAAACTGGTCGTGGAGGAGGAGTATGTGCTTTTATACGGAGTGACTTATCTTTCAACCCGCGACATGACATGGAACATCCTGAATTAGAGGCCTGCTGGATAGACATTCTACTACCAAAAACAAAACCTTTACTTTGTGGAGTTATTTATAGACCACCATCTCAAACAAACTTTTTTTTAGCCTATTAGAAACTATGTGCCAATCTATAGATGATTTCTCTTTTAAGGAAATATATTTATTTGGAGATTTTAATACCAATGTCTTAGGTGATAAATGTGCTCTTTTGTCAAATTTCAGGTCTTTTTGTGAACTGTTTCATTTGTCACAGCTTATCAACTATCCTACAAGAACAACTGATGTTTCTTATACTGCAATTGATCTTATTCTTGTTTCAGATAGTGATAAAGTGTCAAACTCTGGTGTTGTTGATGTTTCTGTAAGTGATCACTCATTATTTTTTGTACTCGTAAGATATGTCGACAAACTATCAATAAACATAGAACTGTAAAAATAAGATCTGTTAAACACTATTCTAAAGAAGATTTTCAAAGTTGTTTACTGAATGCTGATTGGAGTTCTGTCATATCAAGTGATAATGTCAATGATGCTTGGTTAAATTTCAAACACACCTTCCTTTCAGCATTGAATAAATGTGCCCCTTTTAAACATTTAAGAATTAAGCAGAGAACTGAACCCTGGATAAATGATGAAATTTTGCAGAGTATTCAAGCACGAGATAAAGCTTTTAAGAGGTATAAAAAAACCAGACTTTCTTCTTTTTATGACAATTTTAAAACACTTCGAAATACTACTCATTCGCTTATTCACAAAGCAAAGAAAGAATACTTCCAAAGTGTCTTGGACCATAATAAGCATGACTCCAAAACTCTTTGGAAGTGTTTGAAACAACTTCGTTTACCTGCTAAGAAGGGTGTAAGTACATCTGCTAATATTGGCTTGAGAATAGATGGTGAAATTTGTTTTGATTTTTTCAGTGTTGCTCAAAAATTTAATAATTTTTTCACTGCTGTTGCATCTAAACTAGTTGAAAACTTACCACCTAGTTGTTTTTATTATGGTAAACAATTTGTAAGTAAATTTTATATGTCCAAGGGTATTTTTCCCAACAGTTTTTCCTTTTCCATTGTTGACGCAATCCCAGTTAAAGTGGACAATTGACTATTTTTTTTTTCGATTTTTTTTATTTTACTATTCACTCATTATGGACAAATTTTCTTCATGGATCACATCTTCTGCGCAAATTTCTCTTGTTTTGTCAAGTGGGCTTGCCTAGTTTTGGAGTTATAGAATGTTAAATGATCGAATGTGTGCATAAAAAAATGCGTATTTTAAATAGACCCCTTTGTGAAATGTGTGTCTAATTTCCCATTAAGTAATGCCTAAAGAATAATAAATCCGATACACTTTGATGAGTATTTGTTTGTAAAATGTGAATCAATTGACAATATGGGTGAAAATGGTGAATTGTACCTATGCGAATGAAAATACAAAACGGCTATCCTTGTACAATTTCTTTATTTTAGAACGTTGACTACTTCCAACTCTTCTAAAATACACCAAACAACCTTTAATTTTCTCTTGTATTGTTAAACAAAAGCAATGAGTTATTCCCCTAATCGATATGCAGAAATGGAAAGTCAATGATTTATTACAAATCAACAATAGTTTAAAACTGGTCTGTCCCGAACGTAACTATAGCTTGTCCCGTACGTAATGTGCTTTCTTTTCTTTAATACCACAGCCTCTGTGTTATTACCTTTTCAATCAAATCATAATATTATCAGGCAATATCCATTTGCCAGACACTTTGTCAAAAAAATTATAATGAAATGAATAAATGAAAATAAATACAACTCTATAAGCCATTTGGGTGTGTTGTTTTACAAATTAAAACTTCCTAGCCAAATTAATTTCAATTTATAAAAGTTGAGATGTTTGTATTGTTTTGACACATGAGGTATGTGTAATAACTGCTTAATTAAGTGAAATGTTATCCAAAATTTGCTAGACATCCTTAAATCTGATGGATCCAATATACGAAAACGTACGGGACACTTTATATAAAGGTAAGAAACGCTGAAATAATCTATTTTAATGCATCAATCTAGTGTAATGTATACGGATATGAATATATTCCTATATATATCAACAAAAACCGGCATATTTTGTGGAACTTTCCTCAATATTGTAAAAATGGTTTCAATTAAGCGTAATTATAATATCATTACCTACGAGACTAGTACGAGTACGTGTACAGTCTATTATGTGCATTAAAAGTATATTTTGCTTAAACTGGAGCCATTAAGGAACCCAAAGTACATAAATAAAGCACAGGAAACGTTCCATTTCAGCAATTAAAAAACTGAAAACTAAAAATTGCCTCGAAGGTTATGGACTCGTACGTCACTTTTTAATGTGTACCAAACTTTATTTGGCCTACTGTATCAATGCTATTATAGTGATCGGTATAATTCTTTTTATTATATTTGAAGAGACTTCGAATAGTGATGTTACTTGAATAATTAAACTATTTATAACTACACATTTTTAACTACAGTTTCTTTAGTTCTTGCCTCGTACGTTACGGGGTTAAAATTACGGTAAATTGTTTAAGATTCAAGTTGATTTTGTAAAAATACTGACAAAGGTATATCAAAATACGACTTTATTTTGATAATATATATTTATACTGAAGTAGATTACGCTTGATTGATGCATTAGATGTATATTTATGTCAGTGTTTCTTAGCTTTAAAGAAAGTGTCCCGTACGTTTTTGAATTTTGGAGACAACGACTCGAGGCTTTTCTACAAATTTTGGATTACATTTTTTATATAAATATTGGTATCGTTTTGGAGCTCTATGTGTTCTGTACAGGATTAGGACAGTTCTGTTTAGAAAATTAATTGTTGAAATTGACATTTTTGGTTTGAAAGTTAGAATTTATACCCGGAGACATCGGTTTTTCGTACCCCCTTGTTTGATTGTCACAAGATTTTCATAAGAAATGGGGTTCTTACGAACGTTAATTATAGATTATTTCTTTAGTTATATGTGTTGGATGAAAATAAATGTGGTGGGCATTTATATAATGTTGACTTTTTGCAACTAGAACATATTAAAGGCCGGAGACATCAATTGTCCCCTTAAATTGGGAAATTCTGAAATATCTCCTTAATATTAGTCCAAATAAGGCGACAGGACTGGATGGTATTCCCTGTAGATTTATAAGAGATGGTGCACCCATCATAGCCTGTCATTTAACTCATGTAATAAATCTTTCCATCATTCAAGGCTCTGTACCGGATGATATAAAGAACGCCAGAGTTATTCCACTCTAGAAGAAAAATGATAAAACTGAGGTAGGTAACTACAGACCAGTGTCAGTTTTGAGCATTATTTCAAAGGTTTTTGAATGGGTAATTTATGATCAGCTGGAAGAGTATTTACTGACAAATAACGCCCTATACAGTTTTCAATCTAGTTTTAGGCGTGGTTTTTTCTACTGCCACATCTTTAATTCATCTGTCAGATTTCATCAAATTTAATATGGACCAAGGAAATTTGGTTGGAATGGTTTTACTAGATTTGCAAAAGGCATTTGATACTGTTAATCATGATATTTTGTTAATGTAACTTGAAGCTATTGGACTTACTTCAGATGCAATTTGATGGTTTCAGTCTTATTTTTCAGACAGGACTCAACTGGTTGAGGTTTCAGGTGTACCATCCAATAAAGGTTGTATTTCATGTGGGGTTCCACAGGGATCAATCCTTGGACCCTTTTTATTTTTAATATATGTCAATTAAAAGGTTTGCTGTAGTCAATAGTAAATTACTTGTGGTAAAAATACCAGTGATATTGAGTCAATCTTAACTTCTGAACTGGAAAGGGTAAGTGAATGGCTTGTTGATAACAAGCTTTCACTCCATCTTGGCAAAACGGAATCAATACTCTTTGGTTCTAAACCCAGACTGAAAAGTAAAAACAATTTGAATGTATCTTGCAATGGAATAAACATACAAGCAACCAGTTCAGTAAAATATCTTGGTGCAATTTTAGATCAGCATTTAACTTGTGACGAAATTGCTAGGTTGCTTGTTTCTAAGGCCAATGCTCGTTTGAAATTTTTGTTTCGCAATAGGCAATTCTTTAATCTCCAAACTCGTAAGCTTTTAGTTATGTCTTTAATTCAGTGCCATTTTGATTATGTTTGTTCTTTCTGGTATCCAAGTTTAAGTCAGTATTGGAAGAATAGACTCCAGACTTCCCAGAACAAATTAGTTCGTTTTGTTTTGGACTTGGACAGTAGGTCTCATGTAGGAACCGAACAATTTAAATTGCTAAACTGGAACAGTCAACTCTTTGCCATGTCCACAAAATTTATAAAGGTTTTGCCCCTGAGTACATGAGGGAATATGTTATACCCTTAGTCAAGTTCATGGCCGTTTAACAAGATCCAGGGTATCTGCTGTTTCTTCTTCTTTTTTTGATGGCGAGGTTACATTTAATGAATCCGGTCGGTATGCTTTGCCAAAAGTTAAGACGTTTAGTAAGAAAACATTTGCCTATCATGGTATCGTCTCCTGGAACTGCCTTCCACAACAGCTCAGAGACATTGAATCCACCAGTTCCTTTAAAACTGCTGTGAAAAAATATCTTATGGACATATCTGAATAATCCTTTATACTTATATTTCATTAATTTTAGTCATGATATATTTCATACATTCATCATTACCTTATTTCTTATGTTAAATGAATGTTTTAATGTTTTTTTTTTTAACTTTTCAGAAAATCAGTATGGTAAACATTACCTTATGGTCTGTCAAATGTGATACTATACGAGGGACGGTCGAAAAGTAGTTGGACTTTTGACTAGTTCTCTAAAACCATTTAACTTTTTAACAAAATTCTTTCTACACTGTTTAAACAAATTGTCCATCTATGTCTATGCATTTTTGCCATCTTTGTAGGAGCTTTACCATTCCCACTATTAACCATGACGTAGACCCACTGTATAAGGTACTGTATAACCACCGGTATCAAAGGCGCTCTGGTCTCAAATTTCTTCATAGCAAGCATTTTCACCAGTTCTAGACACAAATAAAAGTCATGTGGGGTAGGGTCTGTGCTATAAGAAGAATAAAACAACTTTTGTCATGGGTAATAGTTGATAATCTCCACTGTATATGCGGTGGTATGGGAGCGTGCGTAATTGTTAAGCAGCAAACATTTTTCTTTGCTAATCTGGGACGCGTTTACTTCAGCATTTATTCTTTGGTTTTTCTGAATTACTTCAGAATTGTACTTGGCAATGACAGTTTTTACCATTTGACATGAAATGACTAACTATCAATCCTCGTGAATCCACAAAAGCAACAAACATGACTTCCAGCCGAATGTAAAAGCTTAATCTCTTCAGAGGTGGGGAACCAGCTCGTTTCTATGACTGCTGTGACTGAGTTTTTATCCCAAGTTCGAAATTACGAACCATTATTTAATCTTCAGTGATAATGTAGTTCAAAAACTTAACTTCTTCGCGATTAAAATGACTTTTGTTTTGTTACCCTTGTTGTTCCTCTAACAAATAGCCTGTGATACATAAAACCCCCATCACATATAAGTGGACAATATATTGTATATATACAACTATCTTTGAAAATAAACTGATCACATTATTGGCAAATGGATGTAGATTCCATCAATATATAATGTGTTTATACAATTGCAAATGGAGAGACAGTAGCACGAAAAGTCCAACTACTTTCCGACCGTCCCTCGTAGTCTGTGATATTCAAATGTGAATAACTATTTATATTATCATTATGTTAAATTTGTCATCAAATCTTATGCTAAATTATTTAATTGTAAACATGACTTTCTGTGCCATGCCTCCATTATCTGGGACCACAATGGAAATAAGAGGACTTAATTTTCTTCTTTTTTGTGTTATCCTTGTTAATGGAGCGCATTACATGGTTGATACATTTTTTCATAACTAATTATGTGCAATATTGCTGTAATGTGTTTTTACTATGCCATGTTTTGTACTCTTTTACCAAAATAAACTTATTATTATTATTTTTATAAGGAAGAAAATTTTCAAGTTTTAGAGTTTTGGTCGTAGTGGGCGGACTTGCCCCATGCACGGGGCAAGTTCGGCCGACTATTGGGGCTAGGTATGTTCAGAGCTAAAATTCATTGTATAGTAATTTTAGACAGTTTAAATTTCTATGAATCTGTTTATGACTGCCAAAAGAAGGTAAAAACTGAAGAAGTATTGTTTTAATAGCCAAACGTCGTGAGAAAGGGGGCATTTGGGATAACAAGAAGAGGGCCGGGGCAAGTTCGGCCAGTGGTTTTAAATTTTTCCGCTTTTAACGCTTCTGTCAGAGCTACGTCTGTGCGATTGATATATTTAGATGCGTCAATAAATGGCATTTCTAACCGCGATCATTCTTTTTATTCATGGACATGTTTGGTCGTGGGCGAACTTGCCCCGACCCCAATAGTCGGACTAGCCTCAGACAGACCTCGTTGTAAACATCACGTTACATCTTCTTTTAGATGACATGAAATCGTCATCTTAAGTTTTAATATGAAAGAGGACTTAATTGGCTTCATAAATATACAAAAAAGAAATCTAAATCATGGCGCATCTTACCATAATTGAAATTTTACACAAATGTCGAAAATTTACTTACAGTAACAAAAAATAAGAATTGTGTTCTTATTTCTATGTTTTTCTATTCAATGCGACCAAAAACTTTCTGCGATCAGTTTTTGTCATTAGTGACATAACAATCTTGTTCCGGGCTCTCTTTCTCTCTCCAGAGGCTTTACAGAGCCACTGGCCGAACATGCCCCTAGGGCGGACTAGCCCCGGTCTCCCTACCTCTGACGTAATCAGTGTTTAGAGGTTGGCGATATGTGTCGGCCAGTTTTATTGGTCTTCTCGCCCGTCATAAAATAATGATGGAAGCAATGAAACGGCGACATTCAAACGGTAATTCAAAGTTTTACTGGCCAATTGACAAAGGGGTCATGTAGCGTAGCTATGACCGCTGGGTTTCCGAGGATGTTATTCACTGTTCAAGGATAAAAATCATGTGAAACACGTGGGTACTTATGAACAGAAAACATTTTCGTTGTAAGAAAAATCAAAATGATAGGCCGATGGATATACCGAGTTTCGAACCCACAACATTCAGATTATATAACGCCGGCGCTTTAACTATAACGCCATCAGAGACTTTGATATTGTGTAGGTACTGAACGTAATTTATCGAGTTATTTAAATTATTTGTTGGCTATTTATAGGAATCGTTGATACGAAAACATACGGAATATTCATCAGTATCAGTTTAATCTGGACATGCTATATGTGTAGATATACCTAGCCGTAATGAAACTTAAATACGATAAAATACGACATGTTAAATTATACCTGTTTACAGAAGAAACTCTACTCAAAAGCCCTCCTGAGACAATATAACTGTTTACATGTAGATATACCTGGCCGTATTGAAATTTGATCAATACCATGCGAAGTAAAATACGATAAAACATTTACCTGTTTGACTCTGCTCAAAAGCCTTCTTGAGACAATTCAATTGTTATGGATTCTAAAAGACACAAGAAATAACACATTTAAAATGATTGTTTAACATTCCCAATCAAGTACTGGAGTTAACGTGTCTGAAAGGTATTGACAGAAAAAAACACAAATAGAGTGCCATGGTCACAATATACATCGCCCCATAGACTAAGTTTTAAGGGGGCGTAGACTAAGTTTTAAGGGCGGCAGAACTAAGGCAAAAATAAATGGACCATAAAATCCTTCCTTCATGCACGTCTACCAATTGAGGTGATAACATTGACTAAGTGTCAAAAAGATCCAGCCAGAAACTTAGAAGGAGTTGCGCTCACAACAAAAGTGGACGGACGGATGGACGGGCGGATGGACGAACGGACGGAGGGACGGATGGACGGACGGACAGACGTAGAATATGACACCAATATACGACCGCCTCCGGCGGCGTATAAAACCTGCTTATTACCAGCATTTACTCCTTTGTATCAATGAATGTTTTCACTGCTCTTTTGTATACAGATGTTCACTCTGTTTAGATCCGTTTTGACGCCCGCATTGCCACAATTCCTCTGAAATTGTAACACTAATTTTTACCGTTTTGCAGAGGGTTTAGGGTACGATATTGAGCACTACGAGATGTTAAAAGTAAAGACTCAGATCTAGCGACATGAAAACATTCTAATATAGTTACAAACGATAGTAAACAAAGAAACACGAATTTTCATCAATGACCAGTCTTGTGAATTTTTACCTTTAAAAAAGGGTAGAGAACGTAAGACATGAAGATCTGGTTGGTTCTATATCGCTCACCTGAGAGAGTATAACATTGCAAAATATAACATACACACTGTGTAAAAGCGTACAGTCGCGTGTATCGGAAGTTGCGCCTGACTGTACGCAAAATATCACTAGTGGTGGTAAACAAGTTGATGGGTATGCCTTTTTACAAGTAAATAAGTAAAAATCGGAACAATCTTTCTTGATTGGGGTTTCAAATTTGAAGAGAGAACTGGATAGACATTACCTAGAGTAGTTACGGTTTCTAGTATATCAACGTATTTTGTGTGTAAATTCGTGTCAAACTGTCAAATCACTGGTTTTTGCTATTTTTCGACCTGCTCACTGGCACAATATGGGCTAAAGTCTCGCGATCTACACAATATTGAAAGCTTAAACTTGCATCAGCTACTAGCTAAACCTATCCGCTATGATTTGCAATAGTTGTTTACACACATATGGTATGTTACACAAAGATATCGGCTTTTGAATGAGAGTGGTGTATTTTTTCCGACTGTACGCCTAGTGCTAAATGAAAAATGTTTTCTGTACGCCTAGTGCCATTTTACTTGACCTGTTGTGGCAAAATCTCTGTTCAGAAAATGTCAATTACTAGTTTGGCTACAAATACACCATGCACCAGGGTGCACTTGATTAGTTCATTAAATCATTTAAAGGGCTACGCTCACTTCAAACATACGTAAAACTTCTTTATGCTGCACAAGTATAGCGGTAGAATTTATTTGTCTGTCCACAATGCATATCTATAGAGATTACGAAGTAAATGGTCTTGTGGACATAGACCAATTACATTTAACCCATTACCAGACGCCAAAATTTTGGACTCTTCGAATTTGAAAGAAGATGCAGATGACATTTCAATGTGGTGAAATTTCGAAATATTATAGATTTTTGGGTAGAAAACATTGTGGGAAATGAAGAAATTGCTTGTCACAAGCAATTTCTTCATTTTCCACAATGTTTTCCAAAGCTTTTATCTTGTGTGGGGTGTCAAAAGGCGTCACCATGTGGTAATGGGTTAAATAAAAGAACACCAATAGGAAACGATTTTATCAAGTAATCCGTAATATACATGTAATACCGAATATGCGATAGAATTTCGTCAGTGTAATTCTAAAACCTCGAAATTACAACGTGATTTAAGTTGTAGTAACGAGGTGTTTTAACTACATCGATGATTTATCAATATAGTCATGTAAGTAGCACAAAGTTCATTACTTTTCCGAAATGAACGCAGATTTATCTGTCTTGGTAACTACTACCCTACGGGCAACTACATACACTAAAGGATTATCTTGATTCTTCCTTGTGCGATACTAAATGTACTTTTGCATGCGTACTTGTGTATGTGTGTATTTGCGTGCGTGTTTGCTAATGAGCACGTGGTTGTTTGTGTGTGTGATAGTATGCATAGCTTGTGAGTGTGGTTGTATCACATACATGCGTGTTGGTGTTAGACGGGTCAATTTATGAAAATAAGGCCCTTACCCCCCCCAAAAAAAAATTGCAACAAAAGGTTTTTAAACTGTTTTGGTTAGTATAAAGGGTACTTAATAACATACTAAAAATCTACCAAAATCTGGGTCACGGAAAAGGGTTATTTTCAAGATGGCGCCCAAGATGGCCGCCGAAACACTAAAATCGCCATAGCTCCACTACTATTTGTGCTGGGTTGGTAAATTTGGTGTCTATCCATAGGTTTAAGGGTCAAGGAATTCATTTAAAGCATCAAAACTGGTACAAATTGATTACGTAATGAGTAAATGGTATGTAGGACCAATGCTGGTCACCGAGGCATTGCTATAACTGGTATTAATTTACAGCGGGCCATGCATTAATTGAATCAGGTGTCAATATATATATTCATAGGAACCATTACCTGAAAAGGGGTCTGATATGACATTTAAGACTAGCATTGACCCAGATCAGCCTGATCAAGACCCATGTTGTTCTGCAATAGCTTTATTATGACAGATAGCAACTGTAAAGTACCAGCATGGATCGTAATCCATAATTTTGTGTCTATCCATAAGTTTAAGGGGTCAAGGAATTTCATTGTTTGCAATTTGCATGTTTACCTCATTATATCAAATTGAAACAGAAATAAAATAATTTCTATAATATGGTATAGGATGACGATGACATTTTTTTGTATTTTGTTACAAAAAGACATCGAAATACGACGTTTTGCATTGTCCGTGCATCGTAATGCTAAACAAGTCTAACAGAAAAACGAACTCTGGAAAAAACGCACATTTCATTTATGTGAAAAAGTATCGTAATTGAGTAACCACAGGCCGGTATGGATTTTATATTTACAGGATATAGATATAGCCATTCAATATCTTTTATGGAAAAAAAAAACATTTTATAAATTCGCATTTGACCTTCATACATTATAGAGATCAAAAATTAATGTAAGACAGTAAAATGCCCAATGTCATTTATTTGATATTTAAGATATTTTCTGGTTAGAAGGCCGTCATTGCAATTTCCTTTTTGGACAGTTGTGCTTCGCTGACAAATACAATTTAAAGATGAATTAACAAAGACGGGTGAAAAATCATAAACAATGTGTCCAATTTGCTAAATTACATCTTTTTTCTCTTAGAACACATATATTCTATTGTTTTTATTGATCGGAATACCTAAAGTTATACTAGAAATGAAATTCCTAGCAGACGTATAAAATTTCAAATTTACTGAAAAAGGTTGATGCAAACAGATGAAACATATACACAAGATATGAAATATGAGTTATTGTTTCTGTCCAGTGGAAATTGACATCAATATGATTTATAAAATTTTAATAAAAGTTTAACAAATGGGCAAGAACACTTACAGCATATTATTTTCCATTCTAAGGCAGATTTCATATCATATTTAATATAATTATTTGTCAAATTTTAATTGACACTTGCTATAATTGTAACTGTTAGTCCATGATGAGTTAAACTTCGTTATATTTCGCTAAATCAATTTCTAGAAGGGACTCATGAATGCTAGTTTGTTAAGATAAAAACATTTAAAATATACACGAGAACTGACACATGAATCTTCAAACTTAGGGCAGATCGTTTCTACGCAGTGAAAATTGGCAATAAAGTATTCCGACCATCATTAGATACCAACACTTCATGCAATTTTGCTTCCAACTTTGCCGTTTTCCGTGGCAATGGAAATTGACAAAGATATCCAGATTTGGAAACCATAGAACTGATGACGATTAAGTTACACAAAGTTTTGGGTATCTAGTAACTGGTGGAATACTTATTCGTTCCTTATAATTCAAGTCAGCTTTTTAATTCCAAGTAACCAATAAGGGAAGGCAATTCTCAACAGAAGGTGGAAAATGCATTCCATGGTAGTGGTATGCATTCTGTCTATAAGATCCGAATTTTGAACCGTATTAAAGCTTTTTTACCAATTTTAGAAGAAAACGGTGCGAGGAAAGCTACATGTGGTACAGTATATTTTATTTGTTTTATTGTATCTAAGAAAATTATTTAAATTCAATTCCCATTACTCAATGAATGTATCGTGCGTGTTATAACATGAAGGAAAATGGCGAAAAGGAGAAATTGTCGTTTTTCAACTTCAGCTTTTCTTTCAGCACTCTCCACAGTTTGTATGTTACCCACTGTACACATTGCTGTATTTATTCTAAAAGCTCGTAATTGCAGCTTTAAAAGCCGTAGTTAAAGGTGTTTTTTTTTTCGAAAAGCAAAAATATGTATAAGCACGTGTGTGGAATTTATTTCCCACAAAATGAACATTCACTTTGGCCATTTAATGGACTGTTGTGATGTTTTGTACTTTTCGTCAGTAGCCTATGTTTGCAATATCGGTTAATTTTCCAAATCAAAACTTGACGTTGTCCGTATTTTTAACGTTTTATGGCTTTCTGAATGCACTTTATCTCCATTTGAAACAAGCTAATAGTGTAGCCTTTCTTAGCACTGACAGATGACATCAGTAACTTTTTCAAGAACTTTTCTGATGTTCGGCCGTGTCGCAAAAGCTTGTGTGCACATCATACTAATATTTCAATTGCTTTCGTATATTTTCAAATTAAAAAAGAACAATAAAATTTAGTTTGTATTCTCAAAACACACTTACTTGATGCTCCTTAATAACAATCGAATGGCAAACTGACTCACGAGACCTCAAAATGTATAAGCCTATATTCAGTTTGATTACAATCCATGTTGGTATTTTACAGTTGCTATCTGTCATGATAAAGTTATTGCAGAACAACATGGGTCTTGATCAGGCTGATCTGGGTCAATGCTGGTCTTAAATGTCATATCAGACCCCTTTTCAGGTAATGGCTCATATGAATATATATTGACTCCTGATTCAATTAATGCATGGCCCGCCGTAAAGTAATCCAAGTTATAGCAATGCCTCGGTGACCAGCATTGGTCCTACATACCATTTACTCATTACGTAATCAATTTGTACCAGTTTTGATGCTTTCAATGAATTTCTCGACCCCTTAAACCTATGGATAGACACCAAATTTACCAACCCAGCACAAATAGTAATAGAGCTATGGCGATTTTAGTGTATCGGCGGCCATCTTGGACGCCATCTTGAAAATAACCCTTTTCTGCGACCCAGATTTTGGTAGATTTTTAGTATGTTATTAAGTACCCTTTATACTAACCAAAACAAGTTAAAAACCTTTTGTTGCAATTTTTGGGGGTAAATCAGTATATTGACCCGTCTATGTTGACTTATATAGTTTGTCGTTTTTGCTTTCTTGTTGTTACCGCGGTAACTGACGTATTTATCTCCATCTTTAAATGCCATTGTGACACGCTGTTCAAGTTTGCTTTCATGAATATGAGTGTTATAACATACTCGCAAAACTGATAACGCATCAGTTAGATCTTTGTTAGTATTTTTTCAACGAATCTACAGAATAGGTTCAAACTTTACAAATGCCGACTACCACCATTTGAACAGAATCCTATGAAATTTCAATGTGAATGCGACAGACAGTCTGTCCTAAAAAATTGAACTGTCAATAGGGATATCCTTTATTTTAAAATTCCAAGATGCTGAAATTTGGTTAAAATGGAAAATTCACACATAATTTTCAAACCTTTTGTATTTGCTGAAAGAGTTCCCGTGTATAAAAGATATCTTTCTTAAACAAACCGACCGCTTTTAACTTATCTGCCTCATTGTACTAGTATCATGAACTAAATTGTACAAAAATACTATCATTTTGTCGTCTGTAGCAGTTGTCAAATGGAACAGTTGCAATATTTCGTCGGTGTAAATGCAAAACCTCGTATGTCGGTTCTAGCGATTTTCAAAATACAAACTTGTGTGTCCAATTTTGACAATTCTAACAGGTTTTGAGATATTTTTACCGATCAGTATCAATGATACATTATTTATGAACAATATTTCCAAATTTCAAACTAGAAAATCACTGAAAGTGATCATACCTCCCAACAGTGCTGTTTTTTGTGCATTTTGAGAACTGCATTTCATTTGAACTGTGAGATGATCAATTGAGAAATACAGCTAACAAAAACTCAACAGACATGAACATGCATTGAATACAATCACTCAAGGGACATTCGTGCCAAGTTTGATTCAAATTGGCCCAATAATTGATTTTTAAAGATTTTTCACATTATTTAGTCTGTTAAGCCCCACACAGCCACGCCAACAATTATTAAGAAATCAAAAATTCACGAACAAGTTTTGAAAAGGGTCACCCAAGGAACGTTCCTGCCATGTTTGGTAAGAAATGGCCTAATGGTTAAGGAGAATATTTTTGAAGAATTGTCTAACAAATTCTCGAAGTCAGATAAGCCACACCCTGCATGCCAAGTTTGGTTCAAATTGGCCAGATTATTGATTTTTAGAGATTTTTCACATTTATTTCTTTAAGTCCGATTAGCCCCGCCCAACAAAGCCCATAATTTTTTATGAATCAAAATTCACGAACAATTTTGAAAAATAATTTTGAAAAGGATCACCCAAGGAACATTCCTGCCAAGTTTGGTGTGCATTTGCCAAATGGTTAAGGAGAAGATTTTTGAAGAATCATCTAAGTCTGGTAAGCCCCGCCATTCCGCGCCCACATTTTTCACCCAATCAAAAATTCATGAACATGTGTTGAATACAGTCACTCAATGAACATTCTTGCCAAGATTGATTTGAATTGGCCAAACAATTAATTTTTAAAGATTTTTTGCATGATTTTTCTAAGTCTGATAAGCCTAGCCCTGCCACGGCCATAATTTTTGACGAATCAAAAATTCACGAACAAGTTTTGAAAAGGGTTACCCAAGAACCATTCCTGTCAAGTTTGGTAAGAATTGGCCCAGTGGTTAAAGAGGAGAAGATTTTTGAAGAATTATCAAAGGATTTAGCGAAGTCTGATAAACCCCGTCCTGCTCATCCACATTTTTCACCCAATCAAAAAATCATGAACAGGTGTTAAATACAGTCACTCAGGGGACATTCCTGCCAAGGTTGGTTCAAATTGGCCTGATCATTGATTTTTAAAGATTTTTCAAATTATTTCTCTAAGTCCGATAAGCCCCGCCCTGCCGGGCCCACAATTTTTGACGAATCGAAAATTCACGAATAAGGTTTGAAAAGGGTCACCCAAGGAACATTCCTGCCAAGTTTGGTAAGAATCGGCTGAGTGGTTGAGGAGGAGAAGATTTCTGAAGAATTATTGAATGATTTCGCGAAGTCTGATAAGCCCCGCCCTGCCACGCCCACATTTTTCACCCAATCAAAAATACATGAACATGTGTTGAATACAGTCACTCAAGGGACATTCCTGCCAAGTTTGGTTCAAATTGGCCAGATAATTGATTTTTAAAGATTTTTCAAATTATTTCTCTAAGTCCGATAAGCCCCGCCCTGCCACGCCCACAATTTTGACGAATCAAAAATTCACGAACAAGCTTTGAAAAAGGTCACCCAAGGAACATTCCTGCCAAGTTTGGTAAGAATCGGCTGAGTGGTTGAGGAGGAGAAGATTTTTGAAGAATTATTGAATGATTTCCGCCCTGCCACGCCCATATTTTTTGAACATGTGTTAAATACAGTCACTCAAGGGACATTCCTGCCAAGTTTGGTTTAAATTGGCCAGATAATTGATTTTTTAAGATTTTTCATATGAGTGGTTGAGGAGGAGAAGATTTTTAAAGAAAAAACCAACAGACGGACCAACAGACAGACAGACAGACAGACCAACAGACCGACAACCTGACTCCTATATACCCCCCAAATTGAATTTGGGTGGTATAATAAAACATTTCAGTTTGGGAAAAGTTATTACACTTTATCCCCCCCTTTAAAATTTTCCTAAAACGAGATAAGAGGTTTTGCATTTACAACGACGATTTGCTAGTTAGAAAAGGTTTGATTTATGGTTATAAAAACCTTGAAGAGCAAGAAAATACTGATCAATACATGTAACCGGCGCTTAAGCCTTACCCAAAGGATATCTATGCTGTAATTTACAAATCTTTGTCGAGTTCGCTAGTCGATGAGTTCGACAAAGCTTTTGATATTTCGCTTGGGCAGGGCAAAACCCGAAGTCAAAAATGACCGTTTGAAATTAATGTTATCACAGCCCAGCTTGTTACTGATTGAAATCAATTATTTCCAGATATCATTGGTCTCTTTCGTCTTTCATTTTCAGTGGGATCTCTGACTTTCCAATTCTGTGATTTTCCCATCAAAAGCCGTTAAAGAGACACCCCATAAATATTTTTTCACAATTTTTACTTCTTTTTTATTTGAAAGAACATATATTTTTATGAAAATTATGAACTTTCTAAGCCAAAGTAAGTATTGCACCGTTTACGATGATATGTTTTTTTTTTCTTGAAAATCAAAATAACTGTGATTTGTCACAGAACATATGTTAATGGAACAGGCTCATAAAAACTGCGGGGGGGGGGGGGGTCGTACCCCCCTAAGTGGGTCAAAAGTGCTGAATTTTATTTTTTCACGGTGAAAATTTAGAGAAAATCCAAATTAGCCCCCCCCCCCCAATATTCAGACACTGGGGCTTTAGCCCATATAAAATTGCTTCCTACGGGCCTGTGGAATATGCCATTTCATCTCAGCTTTTAGAGAGTTTTTGGGCTTATCAGCAACAACTTGAAAGGACTGATACATGTATCATTTAAATGAATTAGAATAATTAATCTTGGCATCAAAATATACATTAGAAAAAATGAAATAGGATGTCTCTTTAATAAATGTAGGAGATGGTGGAGTGTCATGCGGCAAAACCTGGCAATATACGTATCGTCAATTAACTAGGAACGTTCTGTTAAAAACCGGCCATAAATCACGGTGGAGATTGTGCATCATGGGATGGATAACAAATACGGACAAAATAATCTCGATTCTTGATAAGATATTTTGCAATAACTTCCTAATTTGTGCGTCAATTTTTCAAAAGATTTGTTGCATGTACCCCGCCTTACCGAACTCTTTCATCGGATGTATGACATATTAGATAACTCGTGTTACTTTTTCCAAAATATTGTCCCAACCGACCAGAAAACGAAATGGTAACGACTACGGCCAAATTAACCACGCTTCAGGTGAGAAATTGTGCAATAACTTTCTTATTTCTGCGTCAATTTTCATGCAGTTTGTTGCATGTACTCCGCCTTACTGAGCCATTTTCTCAGATGTATTACTCATCTGGAAACTCCATGTACTTTTCTCAAAAACCAATCCCAACCGACTAGAAAAAGGACTTGGATTTTTTGTCGTTTTTCTGGTCGGTTGGGATAAATTTTTGGACAAAATTCAAAGATTCTTCAAACAAGTCATATATTTGAGGAAAGAGCTCAATAATGCGGGGTACATGCAACAAACCGCTTGAAAATTGACGCAGAAATAAGAAAATCATTGCACAATTTCTTACCTGAAGCGAGGCAAATTTGTCCGTATTCGTTACCCATCCCATCATGCACAATCTTCACCGTGATAAATCTAGGTGAGTAAATGAACTTCGTAAAGACGTATGGTGACAGGTCACTCAGATTGGCTCCTATATAACTCTATGTAAAATCTCATTTTTCAAAACATTTTAACACCTTTTTCCAACATCCCAATGAGCAAAACTACACGTAAAATGGCATAGATATATGCATCCTTGTCTTGTAATTTTTTTTCACAAAATGGACCCACCTCATGCGATTCGGTTTTTTTCACAATTTTCGCTCAAACATGCGTAAAGTGTATTTGTCCTCGCCAAAATAGACACATCCGTAATGGGGACCACTTGTATCCCTGTACCAAAATAGTCCTGATGGATTCTGGCTAGAAAATTAGAAAACATGCCATCCAAAAGCATCAATGAAAACATAAGCTAAAATCATTCACGGAGAGAGAGCAATGCAGAAACAGAAAACGAGCCATTTTTTTAAAGAACTTTCTTAGCACCCCACAAACCGAAAATGACTTGTCTGAGTGACCTTACGCCGAATGAACATACCAAGATGATACCAATATACGAACACCTTCGATGGCGTACATATACCATAGCAACGGGATTTCAAACTGTTGTTGTAGAGCGTTAAAATCCAGACTCAAATGGGCAATAAAAAATGAAAATTATCTAAACTTTTTTAAAATACGACCTGACTAGCTACCATATGTCGCTTGATCCAATAAATTATTGAAGGATCTTGGTTCAAGGGGTTTGAATCCCGACTCTATCAATATCCTTTCGTCATTTTGACTAGAATGATTGTCTCGACATAGGACGAATCGGCTAGGTAGGATGGTTAACAAGTGGTACATAAGGTTTGGGATGTTGCTTTTGTGCTGTTGAGAGAATTGCAGGGAACACTTACAGTGATACAAAATAACAAAGGTCTAATAGGTAACACAGTGTAAAAGCGTACAGTCGCGTGTATCGGAAGTTGCATCTAACTGTACGCAAAATATCACTAGTGCTGATAAACAAGTTGATAATTTGGCTTTTAAAAAGTATATAACTAAAAATCGGAACAATCTTTCTTTATGCGATTTTCAACGTTGTGGGGTAGACTAAATGTACTTTCACTTCAGCGATTCCGATTTCTCGATCGGTGTCTATTTTGTTTATAAAATTGGCTTTTACCTGTCAAATCACTTGTTTGTGCTGTTTTTATCGTGTTAGCTCGTGCAATTTTGACTGCAATCGATTGATTTACACAATGATGTACGCTTAAACTTGTACCTAGTAATAGCTAAACCTCTCTGCTAAATTGTGTCCATCAGTTGTATTCCCGTATGCACATTGTTTCACAAAGATATTGGCTTTGGAATGAGACTGGTGTATTTCTTCCGACTGTCCGCCTAGTGCAAACTGTACAACATCATTAGTGCAGTTTGCGGAACATGTATCTGTACGCCTAGTGTCATTATGTCATTCCGTATATGTTTTAATCGATTGAAAAAGTGGAATTAATTTTCGTTTAAAAAGCTCTGAGATGACATCTGATCAACCATTCATTGCTTTTTTCAAAGATAGAACACTTGTAATGCGTGTTTATTCCAAATAACTACATGTAATTACAATAAAACGATCTGGTCTCAAACAAGTCGACAGCAAATATGACCACAAATTGCTAGAAAACTATTGTCCAAACACGCGTAAAAGCGACAGACATAGGCGTAGACGTAGTAGATGTTCTGTAGATGAGTTTAAATGGTAACTTTTAGCGACAAATCAGAGAAATCGTTGGTAGTGATTTAGCACCCCGTTTAATACTACTGCAGTTACTATGCGTTGGTTTATTTAAAGCCATGTGTTCCCTGCAATTCTCTCAACAGCACAAAAGCAACATCCTAAACTTTATGTACCACCAGTTAACCATCCTACCTAGCCGATTCGTCCTATGGCGAGACAATCATTCTAGTCAAAATGACGAAAGGATATTGATATGAGTCTGTACTTTAACGCTCTACAACAACAGTTTGAAATTCCGTTGCTATGGTATATGTACGCCATCGAAGGTGTTTGTATATTGGTATCATCTCGGTCTGTTCATACGGCGTAAGGTCACTCAGAGAAGTCATTCCGGTTTGTGGGTTTGAGTTTGAGTTTATTGGGGTTTTACGCCGTTTTCAACTACTAGGGTCATATCGCGGCGGCTGGAGCACCTACCCATGGATTCCTGTTGTTTCTCAAACCAGTACTACCACAATACCCTTACCGAGCCTCCAGCTGCTCGCCCACTTAGGTTAACGATTTCAAACCCATTGGTGAGTGACAATTTTGTCAGAAAGGGTATTAGCCGCGGCCGGGTATCGAACCCGGGACCTCTCGAATGAGGGTCAGATGCGCTACCAACTGCGCTAAGGCCGCGGCCTTCCGGTTTGTGGGGTGCTAAAATTATTTTTGTAAAAAAAGTGGCTCCTTTTCTGGTCTAGGGGAAGTAAATATGTTTGTCGTGACACGTGACAAAACTATAGGGAAGGTCCCGGTACATAATTAAGGTAAAGGTGACCTGTGATTGGACAATATTTTTACTGGAATTGAACATGATTTATTCATTTGTGACTGATTATACTCTTTTTTCAAGTTTAAAGCAAAAAAATCAATGATTTTGAATCATTTTGGCAATTTCTGGGCCACTTTAAAAGATGAGTATTATACTCTTAAATGCTTCTGAGACTAGCTCCACAGTTAGGGTGATCTCAAAAAAGGGGTCAAAGGTCATAGAGAAAAGGATTCATGCCATACTAAAATTCATTTTTTCCGGTGTTTGAATGGATGTTCTAGACTTTAAGGTAGGTCGGATCATTGATGCAAACTCATGGACTGAGCTATAAGCCAAAATGTTATAATGGTCGCCTATGTAAAACTATTTACTTCCCTTATACCTTTCTGGTTATGCATTGCTCTCTACGTGAATGTGTTTTGCTAAGGACTTCATTGATGCTTTTGGATGACATGTTTACTCATTTTTGAGCCAGAATCCATCCTTCTTTTCAGGACTATTTTGTGTGTTTTGGTACAGGGATACACGTGACCCTGAATATGTTTCTGTGTCTATTTTGGCGCGGAAAAATAGACTATACGCTTGTTTGAGCAAAAATTTTGAAAAACGCATCACATGAGGTGGGTCCATTTTGTGAAAAAATTACAAGGCAAGGATGGATCTATGTCATTTTACGTGCAGTTTTGCTCATTGGGATATTGGAAAAGGTGTAAAAATGTGTTGAAAAAAGGGGATTTTACATAGAGTTATATAGGAACCAATCTGAGTGACCTGTCACCATACGTCCTTACGAAGTTCATTTACACACCTACATTTATGGACGGTTTTTAACAGAACGTTCCTAGTTACTTGACAATACGTATAATGCCTGATTTTGTCGCATGACACTCCATCATCTCCTACATTTATTAAAGAGACATCCTATCTGATTTTTTTCTAATGTATATTGTGATGCCAAGATTGATTATTCTAATTCATTTAAAGGATATCAGTCCTTTTAAGTTGTTGCTGATAAGCCCAAAAACTCTCTAAAAGCTGAGGTGAAAATGGCATATTCCACAGGCCCGTGGGAAGCAATTTTATATTGGGCTAAAGCCACAGAGTCTGAATAAGGGGGGGGGGGGGGTAATTTGGATTTTCCCTAAATTTTCACCGTGTAAAGAAATAATTCAGCACTTTTGGCCCACTTACGGGGGTTTGCTCCTTAGCCACTCCGTTCTTACGGGCCTGTTCCATTATCATATGTTCTGTGATAAATCACAGTTAATTTGATTAAAAAACATATCCTCGTAAACGGCGCAATACTTACTCTGGCTTAGAAAATTAAAAATATCATTAAAATATATTAATATGTTCTTTCAAATAAAAAGAACTTCAAGTAAAACTTGTGAGACATTATTTATGGGAAGTCTCTTTAACGGCTTTTGATGGGAAAATCACAGAATTGGAAAGTCAGAGATTCCACTGAAAATAAAAGACTCAAGAGACCATTAATATCTGGAAATAATTGATTTCAATCAGTAAGCTGGGCTGTGATAATATTTGATTAAACGGTCATTTTTGACTTCGGGTTTTGCCCTGCTCGAGCGAAATATCAAAAGCTTTATCGAATTCATCGAGTAGCGAACTCGATTAATATTTATAAATTACAGCATAGATATCCTTTGGGTAAGGCTTAAGCGCCGGTTACATGTATCAGTATTTTCATGTTCATCAATGTTTTTATAACCATAAATCAAACCTTTCCTAACATGCAAATATTCCATTTGAAGCTGCTACGGACGACAAAATGATAATATTTTTGTACAATTTAGTACATGATACTAGTACATGAGGCAAAAGAAAAATGTTGATTATTAGCATTTTCTTCTTTTGTCGCAATGCCTTTCGAAGCTAATAGACGTCAAACTACAGAAAGAGTTACCGTAAGTCATGTGTTCAAATTCAGGTATCGTTTAGGGAGGGTTTATTGCGGCTGCACTGCATGCAAATATTGCATATGAAATTGCATCAATGCAGGAATAGCCCGTTGTGCAAATCTGAAGTATATGAGTACATTTCAAAAAGAAAAGCTCATTATGATGCAAAGATTGATCCAGATTAGCGTGTGCCTAATCACATTGTTATCAAGACCCATAGTATTCTCCATAACCTATACAGTAATTACGGTATGATACAGCATTATAAGTCCTGGTCGACTGCATAAATGCATAGACCTATCGGAATCCCGGTTTATCCGTAATTCCATAAGCACCCTTTTCCAGATACTAGCTCAAAATGAATAAAGTTTCTAATACTTTCTCTTTTTAGGCCTAGTATAACACTCATATTCACGAAAGCAAACTTTTTTGTTCAAGTTTATAATAATATACTTAGCAAAATTTCCAACGCATCACTTTTTAAAATTACATAACTTCTTCCTTGTCAAAGATTTAGATTCAGAAATTGACACTTGTTTATCAAACGTTTCTGCACACAGCCATAAAACTATTGTAAGTTTTCTCTCTTATGTGACCGCGTCAAACAAATCATTTTTTGAAATAATTTATTTTGAAAGCTGGTTGATTGTGTGATTGAAGTTTGAAAAAACAACGTAGCTCGCATAGACGCACCTTTTTTAATTCAAGTCAATCTGTCTAGGTCACGGTCACAAACTCAAATGTAACGGTCTCAAATGAAAGATCTTAATGGGATATGTCTATGTGTGAAATATCAAGACTACATCCTAGACAGCTTGTAAGATAAAAAAAGATAAGTTTTTGTCTACGTAACTGACGTTGCCGTCGACGCCAACACTGACACCAACTACACTAGTGATGTAACATTGCCTCCACAGGCATAAAGTACGAGCTCTCCAAAGCGTAAATTGGGTCGGTTTGTTTAAGGAAGATAACTTTTATACACAGGAACTATTTCAAAACTATTTGAAAATTATGTGTGAATTTCCCATTTTAACCAATTTTCAACATCTTGAAATTTTAAAATAAGGAATATCCTTATTTAAAGTTCAATTTTTTAGAACCGACTGTCGCATTCACCTTGAAATTTCACAGGATTCTGTTCAAATGGTGGTAGTCGGCATGTGCAAAGTCTGAACTTATTCTGTAGATTCCTTTAAAAAATACTAACAAAGATCTGAATGATGCGTTGGCAGTTTTGCGAGTATATTATAACATTCATATTCATGAACGTAAACTTGAAAAGTGTGTCACAATGACATTTAAAGATGGAGATAAATACGTCAGTTACCGCGGTAACAACAAGAAAGCAAGAACGACAGACAATGTAAGTCAACACTAGTTAACACGCATGTATGTGATGCAACCACACTCACAAGCTATGCATACTATCACACACACACAAACAACCACGTGCACATTAGCAAACACGCACGCACATACACACATGTACGCATGCAAAAGTATATTTAGTATCGCGCAAGGAAGAATCAAGCTTTATAGTAGCCTCGCATGATAAGCCTTTAGTGTAATGTGGTTGTCCGTAATCATTGCTTACCAAGAGAAATAATCTGCGTTCATCTCGGAATAGGAATGGACTGTGTGCTAAAATGAGACTGTGCTTGATAAATTATCGATTTAGTTAAAGCACCTCGTAACTTCAACTCAAATCACGCTGTAGTTACGAGGTTTTAGAATGACATCGACGAAATTCTATTGTCTTGCTCTTAATAATCGATTTCCATCCCTAAGAAAACCAGTTTCACATAACAAATGCACTCTTAAAGTCGAAAATGGTAAATTATAATGGTATTTCATATTATCGAAAATATGATAGCGAAATATATATGGTGCGCACCATTAAATTTTCTACAGTAATGACCGAGTGGTCCGAAAAACTGGAGCATTGTGCCTTAACAAGATTTTTTTATTTGCAATGAGTGAATAGTAAGGGTGAAGAACTGTCACTCTGTCATAATTTAAGATAATGTTATCCCACATTTATAATAATACATCCATCATTAGATACCAAACACTTTGAGCAACTTCTGGTGTTATTCAGTAGACATAACGTTAGCTAACGTTCACAACAGTCGCAACTTGGAAAGAAATTTATTGGCGGTTTACTGGTCTCCTGTTATGCTATGTGATAATGCTTCTGACGCGTGGATGCAGTTTAAATCTATTTTTCTTACTGTAATTGATAAATTAGCTCCACTGAAAGAAATAAGAACTAAACAGAGAACTGAACCTTGGGTGAATGAAACTGTCCTACTCAATATTAAAGAACGTAATCAGGCTTTTTACAATTTTAAACGACAAAAGACAGATGAAAATTATGAAATATTTAAGAACCTCATAAACAAAACTCAAAGTATCATCAATAAAACAAAACAAGATTATTTTTCACAAATATTAAATGAGCATAGCTCAGACTGACTCCAAGTCATTATGGAAATATCTTAAGCAGCTTGGAATGCCTTCCAAAAAGTCTAGTTGCTCTGCTAGTCAGAGTATTGGTCTTAATGTCAATGGTGATCTCTTATTCGACAAAATCACAGTAGCCGAAAAGTTCAATGAGTTTTTCACAAATGTGGCATCAGATTTGGTATCAAAGCTCCCTTCCCCGTCGTTTAAATTTGGATATAACTTTGTTTCTAGATTTTATTCTAATAAAGGTATTAGACCTTGTAGCTTTTCTTTTTCACTAGTCAGTGAAAATAAGATCTACAAATATCTTAGTAATATTTGTCCAACAAAAGCTATAGGATTAGATGGTATAAATGCAAAATTTGCTGTCGATGGTTCTGCTTTAATAGCATGTCCTCTTTCACATGTAATTAATTTATCGTTGATTCAGGGAGTAGTTCCAGACGATCTAAAGTCAGCAAGAATTGTTCCTTTATATAAAAAGAACAACAAAACAGATGTAGGTAACTACAAACCCGTCTCAATTTTGATTGTCATTTCAAAAGTTTTTGAGCGTGTTGTATATGATCAGCTTCTTAATCAACAAAATATTTTATATAGCTTGCAGTCTTGTAGTCTGGCTTTAGAAGAAATTTTCCAACAGATACATATTTAATTCACTTAACTGATTTTATTCGTTTTCAATTAGATAAGGGTAACTTAGTAGGAATGGCTTTATTAGATCTCAAAAAAGCGTTTGATACAGTAGACAACTCCATACTTTTAATGAAACTTGAATGTATAGGCCTCGGTAATGACATTGTCCAATGGTGCAAGTCATATTTGTCATGTAGACAGCAACTTGTTGATATTTCGGGAACTTTTTCAAATCAATCGACAGTTACATGCGGTGTCCCACAAGGCTCAATCTTGGGCCCACTTCTATTTCTTTTATATATGTGAATGACAGGCCAGCTGTTATCAAAAATAAACTTTTGTTGTATGCTGATGACTCTGCTATTTTAGTATCAAATAAATCAAGGGCTTCAATTGAAAGTCAGCTTAGTGAAGATTTGAACTCAATAAGTGAGTGGCTATTAGACAACAAGCTATCACTTCATCTTGGAAAAACAGAAACAAATCTTTTCGGTTCAAAACATAAATTGAAATCAAATTCATCTTTAAATGTTTCTTGTAATGGTGTTGAAATACAATCTTCATCCTCAGTTAGATACTTAGGAGTTACAATTGATCAGTCTTTGTCTGGTGACGATATTGCTAGTTCCGTTTTGAAGAAATCGAACGCACGCTTGAAGTTTTTGTATAGAAAACGTAACTTCCTATTCGAGCAGACTAAAAAACGTATTGCTACATCTCTTATACAATGTCATTATGACTATGCCTGTTCATTTTTGGTATAATAGTCTCAGCAAACTACAAACTACCCAAAACAAGTTAATCCGTTTTATTTTAAACTTAGAGCACAATGCGCATATTTGTATTGAACATTATAAAATGTTGAATTGGCTCCCTGTAGAAAAAAGAGTTGAACAGATTATTTTATGTAATGTTTTCAAAATAAAGAATGGCTTAGGTCCTGAATACATGAATGATAATTTTGTCTCTTTTAATGCAGTTCACTCTTACAATACACGCTCTCATTCCACGGGCAATTTTATTCTACCCAAGGTTGGCTCAAATGGTAAGACAACTTTTGCTTTCTGTGGGTCTAAATTATGGAATTCTTTACCAAGTTCTCTTAATGATGTTTCTAATCTTAACTATTTTAAGTCTAAAGTAAAACGTTCCTTTATGAAATGAAACTTACGTTTTATTTTTTGTAGTTGAATTGTATGTTTTGTCTAGTCATTTATTTATTTTCCTACAGTCTTTCATATCCTATATAATTTCTGTGAGATTACTATGTAAAATGATGCCTTTCTATGCTTATACTCCCATTAAAGGACCACAATGAAAATAAGATTTCGCATCTTTTTTGTGTCATCTTGATAATGGATGTATAAACATAGTTTTAAGTAAATTTCTTATTAGATTATTATTATTATTAAAAAGTTTTAACAGATCTAGAAATTTTAAAATTTATTTACTTGTTCAGATATTTAGACTTAAATAACGTTTTATTGTGATATACATATGAACTATGTTGATACTTTTATTATGAATAAACTATATAAACTTCTTTGACACAAATTTCACAGAATTGACCGAGTATTCCGAATGAAACGGCCAACGTTAGATAACGCTTTGTCTTACTGAACGCAGGGCAGATATCGTCCAAAGTTGCACGACGTGTTTGGTATCTAATGTTGGATTGGATACCTTAACACTTATTGAACGAATTGTTTCGGATACACAGTGCGAACGTATGGGTCATGTACATTTTATTATTCATATCTGTAAAATATCTGTTTACTGTAAATGTGAAATTGTAACTTATTGTGGTCATTGATAGAGTTGCTTTAGTCAAAAGAACATATACAAATATGAAATAGAAAACACTACATTGTCAAAATTATTCGACAAAACTGTTTGAAGATTCAGACTATGTAGTAGCATATGATTAACTTACATGTGTACGAACTTCTGAAGATAATTCTTCTCCTCTATATTATAAAACATATCTTCTCTATGTTACACACCTAGACAAGTATTGTAAGAAGCTCAAGACTGCACAGTGAGTTTCTTTACAACGACAATGTTAATTAAACATATTAAGTCCCGGCCATCCGGTATCTTTGACCAATCAGAAGGTCTGAATTTAATTCTGTACATGACATTGTATGATGTTAGCTAAGTCACGTGTTAGAACCTAGCTACGAACCTTTCAACGAGAGAGAACTATACCGAAAAATAAATCTAAACTATGAGAAGGGTACCTTGTTTTGTAAATGGAGTGTCTCTTTCCTAATTGACAGACTTTGGTCATTTCTTTTCCTAAAATGGTGTAAAAGATTATTGAATCATTTTAAATGATATGTTATAAGGCCTGTGCGATATACGCTCTTCCTCTTCCAGAATGACACGTGACAGAAGAGGTTAAGTCACGTGATAGAAGACGCGTAGAAGTCAGAAGACCCAAAATAAATCGAACATGTCTTGAAAGTTGAAGTGGCTTATCTATCAAAAAGCTCTTCATAAAGGAGAAAATTAGAATGGCCAGCTGCAATTCGGTAGACTGGGTACCGTTCCTGATACATGTACTAATACGTTTTACTGAGAAAGGCACTTCTTTTTCAAAAGCACAATTTTTGTTCTCGTTTTGATCCCAAATTTATACAGACTAGCTGTAAACAAGCGATTTTCAGTAATTGAGAAAATCTGCACGTAGTAACTAAAGACGCTCTTGTGTTGCCGATCATGTGACCTCTTTCGTCTTCCGTTCAAAATTGGAAGAGGGAGAAGAGCTTCCAGAAGTAGAAGAGGCCCGTTCGATTTATTCAGAAGTGCTTATCAATTAACTCTTCTGATTTCGGAAGAGGTAAAACGAACAGAATTTAAGCGCTACCAATTCCAGAAGAGCTCTACCGGCCTAAATCGCACGCGGCTATATTTTATTGATAAAAACAAAAATAAAAGGAATAATGTACTCCACATGTTCAACGCCGATATAAAAATACAAGTTGTCTATATAGTTAGGCGGATATGGCTAATGATCAGTATTTCTTTCAGAAAAGCACGAAATTTGGCACGTGCGTAGAATAGATCTATACACATGATTTTGTAGGATAAGGCCAAATTTGAACCCCTCAAATAGCCGCCATTTACATGCAATGCAACCGAGCCCACTAGCATATCACTATAACTTGTATCTTGTCATTTTATTGTTCTAAGGACAAGATTAACATAGCATTTACGGACTATAAACAACGTACGTGTTTGTCGTAACTCTAGATGAAAACATGTTTTTTTTTCGTATTATTAAGAATAGAATGCCAAAATGTGTCCATAAGAGTGCCATTGTCTATTTTTTCTAATAAAATGGCCACTTTTGAGGAGTTTTAAAGATACAATAAAAATTCATACGGTAAGTTGTTACAAATAAAACGCGGTTATCAGTCACATGGATGTCATAATGTCCTTCAGATATGATAATGAGAAGATAGGATGATCGACGGGATGGGACAGGCTCAAGTGGATGATAATGAATACGAGGAGAAGAGGGCTTATTGAATAAACCATTGTCATATGAAATAAGTACTGTTGGATCCAGAAAACACGCTATATGATTAAAACACAGACCCAATTGTACATATTCAAAGCGTTAGCGTAACTTATTGGCAGGCTAACTGGCAAAAGGTAAAGAAAAATCAAAACAACAAAGTAAGTAAATGCACAGGTCACAGTCTTGTGGTATCTAAACTGACTTGGCCCATGAGCTTTCCGGATTCGTTTTAGACGATGCATTTGAGTAAAGCATAGATCTAGATCAGTGTACGTATATATTATGTAGCGTCAAACGACGTTGCTGAAAGTGACGTTAGCATCACGGCGTGTTCCGGCTACCGAACGCCTTCTTTTTTGAAAGAGTAATAGCAACACCATTTTTCAGTCAATCGTACATACCCTGACCAAGATTTACAATTTTATTATGGCTCTCCCGTAACCTGTAGCAACGAAACAATTACTAGATCACGTTTCTGCGCATGCTGAATTGGATGAGCGTTTAGTTCAAATATCACAAGGAATACTTTCCTATGTATCTGCTCTTTATCAGTGATATTTGAACGATACTGTGCGGATCACAACTTGTATATTGGTGATATTACAGCATGTACAATCCTTTATCGGTTATCAATGAGATGTCATCAAAATTGTCCTTCCATTATACATGTATGTTAAGGTGACCCAAATAGAATTATTTGATGTAGGTACTATGAACAAGCATATTCAAATTACTGTGAATATATTCAGGAATGTTATGTTGAATCTTATTTCCAAAAGTGGAACAAAATGCCACAAGAGGTCGCATTGCGAGAAAAGTTCTGTCTATGCGTCGAAGATGTCAGGCTTTAATCCAACCTTAGGTGGGCACACTCGCTATTAATTGATTGTGTGTGACCACTCTCAGTTTAGAATAATCATTTGTATCGATGTGTTTTTAAACATTATTCAACTTTTGAATTTGATTGAATTAGATAAGTCAAGGAAAATGAATTCGTATTACATATCCTTTGCTTGTTATTTCCATCCTATCAGCGAACGAAGTACCCCTGCGAAATAAAATGTACTCAATATAGATCTATATTCTCATTGTTAAATCGCCCTTTGTTGATTTTGCAATGTTGACTTTGTTAATTTTGTAGGCCGGTATAACCCATTATTGATAGGTGCAGTGCACAGAAAATGTAACTATGCCGATCATGTTTATGGAATCATTCCGTTTAAGATTTTCAAATTTGATATACGTATATACTCTCATTTGTCAGATTCAAAATTATTGTAAAAGTAAAGCTCATGAGAAGGCATTGCATATTATCGATGGCTCAGCCCGAAACAGTTGTAACTGCCAATTTGTTTTTAGGTAGTTACAACTGTTTCGCGCTGAGCCCTCGATTATGTTTTTCAAGCATCTGTTGTTACAATTATTTGATGTTATGAAATCCAATGTTTTATTAGAGCATGGAGCGTGGACACCATGGAAAACGGTGTATTGAAATGACCAAGCATCTACGAACGGTCTTTCAACTTTTAGACCACAAGGAATCTAGGTTTATTCGTACCCGAAGGCATTATGGATGTGTATATGCCCACTTCCGGTTATACTACACGTCCTACAAGAACTATAACTGTGGCGTTTGTAGACTGGTACTGGTTTTCTTACTATTTCAGCTTCAGTAATTTAATCAAAATTAGCTACATACCAAATACGAGGGACTCGTATGCCTGATTATCTTTAATATACGCATTACAAAACATCAAATGGTTTGTTTAAATGTGAATAGCAAATAATCAATTAATGTTTCTGATTTGAAAAAAAGGAACTATCCACCTATAACTTACAGTTTATCGGATTATCTACCATTGAAAAGAAAGACAAGAGGACCATGTTGGTCCTATATCGATCACATGAACCAAAATGATATTAGCCACAGTTTTGTTCAATTCAATAAATATTTATGACTTTCAGACTGAAATCAAGCTTATGATTAATAACATTGTGTCAAGTTTTGTCGTGATTTATCACTATTTGTTGCTGTAAGAGTAAAATATGAAGGGCAGATAACTAATAAAATTCTATTTATTCTGATCATGCTGAAATTCAGATTAATAAAAAATCTCATCGTATTCAATGTGATATTAAAATTCCGTAGTTATTGTTCATTATTTGTGGTTGTAACAGTCGAAACAGCAATTTTGTCAGATTCAAGGGCACATAACTGATGGCTTTCTCATTCGATTGGAGCAAAGTTCACACTCATGCAAGGTTTCACAATCACTAGTTTGATTGGTCAACAATTGTAGATTCTAGAGTGTAACTAAGATCGAAAACGGTCAAAAACGGCAATTTTGGTCAAATTCAAATGCAAATAACTCATGACTTTTTTAGTCCGATCAGACCGAAAAAAAAATCTCATCCGAGATCGTATGGGTCCGAATTTGTGTTCAAGATTTCTCCTGATTGATATACATTTGTAGGATCTAGAGTGTAAACAAGGTCGAAAACAGTCAAAAATGACAATTTTGAAAAATTCAAGGGCACATAACTCATGACTTTCTAATCCGATCACACAGACAATCAAACTCATACGAGATCTGATGGTCTCTAACATTTTGTCTAAGTTTTAACTTGATTGATCAATATTTGTAGATTCTAGAGTGTAAACAAGGTCGAAAACAGCCGAAAACGGCAATTTTTTTAAAAAAAATTCAAAGGCACTTAACTCGTTTTTCCGGTCAGATCAGACTGAAAACTTGACTCTTCCGAGATCTTCAGGTCTCCAACATTGTGTCCAAGCTTGTCTTGGTTGATCAATTGTAGCCGGGTGTAGTATAAGGGGCACTCTACCACGTCGCTATAAAAGCTAGCTTGTACGGCGAGATAGTATAAGTGCCCCTTATACTACACCCGGCTACACAATAATTGTAGATGCTAGAGTGTGAAAAAAGTTTAAAACAGCATTTTTTGACATTCGAGGACAGATAACTCGTTCTGGTCCGATCAAGCCCATAATCGAATTTGTCCAAGAACATATGATCCTACTTATTTTGGCCAAGTTTGATCAAAATTGCTTTTTTTGTGGATGCTAGAGTGTAAACATTCCAATTGTGGACGGATGGATGGACGGAAGCCGGACGAAAAGTGACCACTTTAACTCACCTCGAGCACTATGTGTTCAGGTGACCTAAAATGATTTAAGAACAAGAGCCGTCAGGGACGGATTATTCTCCCCGAATAAGGCATGATCACAAAAATCTATGCCTTAAACGGATTTTCCAAATTTCGACCTTGAGAAAGGACATTGACCTTGACTGTTGACCTTGAATTCAACAGAAAGGTGTTGTCATTAGCAATGCACACGTGAAATACGAAGACTATATCTCTTACTAATCAAAAGTTGTGACCAATGTTAGTTTTTTGCTGAGACACGGAGCGCTAACGTAAAGCTAACAAACCTTAAGCCCCCCTCTTCTTTGACATATTTTTCTATGAGAAATTAGAAAACAACTGTATTTGACCCTAAGCCCCCTTTTGCCGTGACGAGACATCAAATTCAAAAACCGGGAGAAACACATCGGCATTATATCAGAAGGAGTTCACATGGTAAGTTTCATTTGATCTGGCTTAAGGGTTATGGAGAAATCGCTCCGGGCGGACGGATTGACGGAGGGACAGACAAAGCAAACTCGGAAGCCAGTTATCTCCCCTTGGTTTCACAAACTGTAAAAATTAATATGGTAAAATATTTTATCTATCAATGTCTACAACGTATCCAACTTTCATACGCTAGAAGTAAAAATTAGCTATGGAATTTCATTTGTTATGTTGATGGCAGCTTGCATTTTGTGTAAAAATAGAAATGAGTATGATAAAGGACAAAATACAAAATAAAAGAAAAAGATAGAGAAAAAGAATTGCTGTGACCTAGGATAGAACTCAGATCTCCGAAACAGAAGACTCCTCGCTCTATCAAATGAGCTAAGTTTTCACAGTATCTATAATTTACTTTTTTAAAAAGCTTTATAGTGTTCTATAAAAAATTCTTTGTTTACATCTTAGCAAAATATAATCAGTGATGAAAATAGATTGAAAAACGTGACAAACGTTTTTCATTTTTTTTACACGGATTCCCCTTGATTCCTGCAATCTCTATCCTACTTTCGGTTCGTTGTTTGTCTGAACCGCCTTCTGTTACTATTCTAAAGTTGGCCATATTAAAAGTTCTGCATTTCATTCAATTTTTTTCGTTATTTGCAATTTGACCATGGACGTTGCTGTAGCTGTACTCCCTTCTATCAACATATAGATCTTTTTACACATGGTGCACGGGATGGATAACGACTATGGACAAAAACAATTTCGATTCTGGTCAATTTTTTGCAATAACTCTCTTATTTCTGCGTCAATTTTCAAAATTTTTGTTGTATGTACCCCGCCTTACTGAGCTCATTTCTCAGATATATGAAATATTTGTTGAAACGTTTTATTTTTTCCAAATTTTGATCCCAACCGACTAGAAAACGAAATGATAAAGACTACGGCAAAATAAACCACGCTTCAGGTATGAAATTATACAATATCTTTCTTATTTAGGAGTCAATTTCTAAGCGGTTTGTTGCATGTACCCCGCCTTACTAAGCTCTTTCCTCAGATATATGACTTTTTTTTAAAACACCACATATTTTTTTGCAAAATATGATCTCAACCGATCAGAAAAACGACCTGATTTTTTTCTGGTCGGTTGGGATAATGTTTTGCACAAAAAACATAGAGGATTCAAGTAGGGCATATATTAGAGAAAAGAGCCCAGAACGCCAGGATATATGCAAAAAACCGTTTGAAAATTGAAGCAGATTTAACAAAGTTATGGCAAAATGCCTTACCTGAACCGAGGCAAAATTGTCTGTAGATTTACTAGTGAGGCGCTTAAGACATTATGGAAGGTGCAGAGGTATTATTGGATTCCATTATTAAGTTACAATAAAAATTATTTTCATTTAATTACTCATCGAATTTACGAAAATATTAAAGTTGCCGCTTGTCAAACAGGCAAATGGAAGTAAACATACCGTCCCACAGGAACGACAACTCTGTATTACCGGAATTACGAAAAGACCGAATTTTGACGTCGGAATGTTTGGGTACGAATCTCCAATTTTGTGACGTCATTCTCAAGAAAAAGTGATGACGTCACAGAAATCGGCTAGTATGGTGGTTAATTATGCCATGATAAATTTATTGAAAATTCATTTTTTTAAATGCGATTTAAACCAAGATCCATTGGCACGATCGCGTGGAGCTTAATCTTTTTTTTTCAAATGGTACACTATAACCTTCGTACATGCAAAAAATGGTGCTTTCTTCCGGATCCGAGCATCTTTGTCGCTTATTGCCTGCACTATACCCATTCCCCATTTCACAATCTCCACCGCGTTGCAGTGATAAAGAGATATTGGTGTATTCGGTTACAAGCTTCGAGTCTTAATTCTACTTTTTCATTACACTACCCGATTTGACATTGACATCGACAAATGGATGGATAGAATCGTTAAGCTCTCCATTTCCCTTTGTAAATTAGCAGGGATGTGGAAAAAGGTCCCTTATGGTATTTGAGAACAACATGGATCCAGATCAGCCAGCGAATACACGCAGTCTGATCAGGAACCATGTTGTTCTCCGAAAACTTTGTCATGAGCTTTCATAGCAATCGTTTTATCGTATGGGTCTATACCAATTACTATCTAGGCATTGTCTTATCTTGAAATATGGAAACCTAAAATGCTATAAGGTACCTGTTTTCAGATCCGCGCCCAAAAGTTTTTCGTACAAAAATGTCATTCATGCTATCAGGTATTACCTATAACAGCAAGTTAATGGAAAATTACTGAATGTCATTTTTATCTAATATCAAAGTGTTATTGATGTGTCAATTTTATGTTATCAGTGTACCAATAATCAGACATAATAGACTCGTTCAAATTTTGTTTGTACTAGACTTTTACGTCGCCTTTAATTAACCCGTTACTGCACAGTGACGCATTTTAACTCCTTCATAGGAAAAGGCTTGGGAAAGCATTGTGGAAAATAAAGAAAATGATTGTGGCAAGCAATTTCTTTATTTTCCACAAAGATTTCTATATTTTTATAAATGTAAATCTAATATTTGTGTATAAAACATTATGGTAAAAGAGGAAGAAGCTAAAATGAGCACTTTTGTTTTTCCCATTAGCTATTTAAATGAGCATTTCTTGTTTTTCCCATTATCCTTTTATTCACAATTATTTGCATATACACTGTGAGTTTCAAGTTTTATCACTACTTGTATTTGTCACTACAGTCTCAAACTATTCTGCGGAAAGCCGTAGATAGCATAATGGTCCAATATACGACATCTTTGTGAATAGATCATATGAACAAGGCAAAGATGACCCTACATCGCTCACTTGAGAGAGGCTTTAGACGTACACTTGCAAACTTTTTAAAAGCTCCATGCATTTTGAAAAAGAGTCATACGACAATAGCACACATTTAATTTCAAAACACATCAAATATTGTTATTTCTTTTCACAATATTTGTGTTTTAAATTGGAAAACTCACAACATATTGCTGAAGTTCCATTTCCAATTCTAAAACTGTTCCCTCTTTTTCAAATCTAGATCGTATTAACATAATGATACTCGGAACTATTCTGATAGAGACTTTTGAGACAACATAGCACACACAAGTCATATTCACTTTTGTATCTGTGCAAATGCAAGAACCTATGGCATAGGGGTAATTTTTAGACATTAAACAGCGCACAAAAAGCTTCAGACTTTATAATTTGAGATATCCTTTTGATATGGAACCCAGTCAACCCACAATATTACAAGTGAAATATTCAATGAGCAGTAGGTATTTGACTTTATTTAACTTTTTTCTTGTCAGTGTAACATCAGAGCGGAAAGAGCTTAAACTACTGTAAATGCCAAATCAGATGTTGATAAAGATTGCATTCTTATAAAAAAGTGAAAAGAAAATTTTCTATAAGTGAAAGCAAAAGCTGTGTATGGTTAGGAAAGGCCCAAACAGTAAAAGAAATACAGTTCCTATTTGAAAGAATTTGCATAAGACAAAATTGATATAACATTCCACTATATTACATATTAGAGTAGTGAATATTTGGCTAGATGCTTAAATTATGGTCACAGAGGCATGTGCAAAGTTTCAGAACAACAGTATAAGTAGAAACAGAGATTTGACAAACTTGCACACAAAATTCTACCAAAAGCGTTACGGCGACGCCAACACACAGGTGACTAGAATAGCCTACTATTCTACGTATAGTCGCACAAAAAGATGTCTGTTATTTGTCATTTTGATTTCTTGTGGAATATAAACACCATTTTAAATCTTCTTTACTGACAATGCTCCTTTACTTCAATGAGACATATATTTTGGACCAACACAATCATTATTGTTCAAGTCTTGTCTATAGTACTTGTGACCTTCCAGAGTTCCTGAAAATGCAACAAAAATATAATAGATTTAAACCTCAATTCTTTTTTTCTAACCCACTCAAAAACAGCAAACAATGAGGTGGTACAATATGAAAGATGCTCATGTGACAAAATGAATGTTGATAAAGTTTTTTTCACAAAATAGCTCAGAAAATATTGAGACAAAAAGTGAACGTGCTGATAATCAGCATTTTCTTCTTTTGCCTAAATATTTTCCCAAACGGATTCTCTCTGGAATTTAAAAACTAGGTATTGTTTGGGAAAGGGTTAAAACTTCAATTCTTCTTTTATGACCCCACTCCAAAACAGCAAAATATGAAACATGCTGCAGACAGAAAAATGGATATTGATTTAGATGTTATTTGTACATGATATAGTTTGAAACAAGTCTTGTTATCAGGGTTTTAGGATTGTGATTGAGATAAAATTTTATAACGTATAAATTTCCACTTTATACCTTTCAAAAACTTCAAAAATTCAGACAGTTCCAAATTCAAAGATGTTGCAGACGACATGGTTAAAGTTACATTTTACAGATATTTTTCATGAATGTTAAATTTTTATCTGAAAGAGCACATTTCTTTGTGAAGATTCTGAAAATTTCAAGCCAAAATATCGGGCCGTTTACGAGAAATATAAATTGTTGTATTAAAATAAAACAAGTTTATGTGGACAACAATTTATAATATGTATATGGCGTGTTTTTCGCTTACCGGCAACAACTTCAAAAACTGATTGCATTGATGCACGTTAGAACAACCAATTTTGGCACCAATGTCGTGGAACCAAGGAACAACAACATCATTTGAGATGATAATTTTAATAGAGCATCGACAGCATAACCCCAGAACTCTCTCTAAAAGCCATTTCTAGCCCCATTATTTATATCAACTGGTAAATGCGTTTTCATATATACTTGGTGATAAAACTGTAATAAAACATCAATCACATTTTAGTAAGCGACAGAACGAAAGTTCACATGTTTAAGGTATATACATCCATATATGGAATTCAAGGCGAGACTACATTAAATATTAAACGTACATGTATATAGTACCACTACATCTTATAACCATATTAATTTATTTTATTTTATTTTATTTTTTTTTAACTTTCCAATCAATGTTTTCGTGATTTGTATAACATGGATACAACAACAATGTGACTATTAATTCCAATGAAGTAATGATTTTAAATGAAAACAATAATACTGAAAATGATTTTAAAAGAAACAATACTTTCATAGTAATCTTTAAGAAATATTTGTACAACATTTAATAACGCCAGCAATAACAACGACATTAATCAGTAACTTGAATTTTTGGAAAAGGGTTTGTAAGTAGTTATTGATGCCGCAGGCGCGACATGTCAAATGATTCATAACAGTTATTGAACTTTATCTATCTTAACCCTTTCCTGGGATATTAACCCATTTGTGCCTAGCGTCCACTTAAGAGGACACTGGACTTTATCTGTAAGTAGGTGCTTACGTATATGTTTATCTCTGGTTCTCATCATTTGTTTGTATTGATTATCCATCGATAAGCAGGGGAATGCTGATCCAAGGGCTCATTAGCAATAAAAGTATCAGTAAAAGTGAATATCACAAGAAAAGGGAGTGATTTTACAGAGAGAAAAAAAAGACTTGAAAATCGGTAGGGGAAAATGTATGTTTATTTCCTTTATCTTTTTTATATTTCTTGTCTTATAATTATTCTGTAATGTTCTTTATCTGTAGGTAACTGCAGATACAATTTCCTGAGAAAAATAGTATGTTTTCATAGTTTTAAAGAAGTATATAATTTTGTCCACTAAAAGTGGACGCTAGGACTGAGAGGGTGCCTGTTAAATCTATGTATAGTAACAACATATTTTTAATGTTATGCAGAAAATATACAGTAAACGAGGTTGTATCTATGCTGGAAGATGAAGGAAGATATATCAGCCCAATTGTGACCTTGACCTTTGTGACCCCCAAAACAATAGGGCACCTCCTTGGGTCAAGGACGATAACTGAGTAAAATTTCATGGTCCAAGGTCAATCGGTTCTTGACTTAGAGCACGGACACGGATTTTAAACAAGGTCCAATTGTGACCTTGACCTTTGACCTTCGTGACCCCAAAACATTAGGTACCTCCTTGGGTCATGGGCAACAACTGATTTAAGTTTCATGACCCTAGGTCAAACGGTTCTCGAGTTATAGCACTAAAACAAAAACAGTATACGGATGGATAGATGGACCGATGGACGGACAGACAAACAGACTTGGTGAAACCAATATACACCCTCTACTTCATAGGTAGGGGTATAATTAACAGATTGTGCTCGTATATTTGAAAATTTCAAGATGGAAACTATAGTTTTAGGGGGAAAATATAAGTTAACTTACATGTACCCATCCGTGCCTAGAGTCCACTTTAGTGGACAAAAATGTTTTTTGTACAAAATCATACTTTTCCATTGAAATTTCACAAAATTAAAGCCTAACTTGTTGTTTTCACATGGTTTTCATTGTTTTCTCTGATTTTTTCCTAAAATAAAAATTCAGGCATAAATGGGTTAAACAATGAATTTGAATGAATGAACAGTAATTATCCAATCTTTAATCAAGTAATTCTACACATTGCTTTGATTTGTACGTTGCTTCCAATGGTTTCCAGATCTTATCGTTACTATCACAACAAATACAACGTTTTTACCAAGAAAAAGCCATCGTTTTTTCTCAGTTATATAGCAATCAAACACAAGAGATATAAAGTAATCATTCTCTTAATCATGATTATCGACATACATTCTGTGTTCTCAGGCCAAGTATTCAAAGCAATGTATAAGGATTCAATTTATGTAAGAACATACGAGTATGGGAATAAGTCAACTGGTCATGATAATCTTAACGAGTTTCAATTTTATAACAGCAATTCTCAGTGTACATCTCATTTAAATCTTAACTCATTACTTATTTAGTAGATAAATACAACTGGACCTTTTCTTATTAATTGAATTTACTACAAATGAGAGTTTGTGTACTTTACAAGGTGAAATGTTATTGCTTTAAATGCACTATACTTTGTTCAAATCTGATTTGATGTCTTTGCGTAAAAGGGAATTAAAATGGAAGTTGCGTTTCTTTTTTGTTTCAGTATATATTCGATAACCTATCAATGGACATTTTTTATGCATTTAACCTGGTAATTTCGACAGTAATAAATTTCTAACCCTAAACTTTTCCTAAGAGATGAATTTTCTGTTTTGCAAGAAGAAATTTGTTAACCTTAGTTTAATAGGCAGAATATAGCTTCAATTTTGATTCAAAATTGATGCTTTATTTTTAACCTATTGTTGATTTGTATTTAACCGAACTATAGCATTTAGATACATACTGCCATGATTTACAAATACATTGAGGGAAAGTGGCAATGAAATGAAGTACAACATGCACTAGAAGTAAAAGAAATAACATTTATACAGTGAATTAAGCAAAGGAAAAAGGTAGATGACGTCATTCGGCGTTGTAAAATGAGTCCTGTATGGGTTTAGCTATGGAGAAATATTCACTGTTGTTGTCTGAAAATGTTCTGGGTTGGTAATCCATTTACAGCTGATGGAACGAAGGGCGTAGGTTTCTCTGGTGTAGGTAGTCTTTTGCTGATGAAAAGAAGGACGGAGTTTTTTCTCTGGCACACATAGTTCATTTAACAAGATAGGTAAAGTTAGCTACCGGTAGCCAGTTACTTGTTCGAATAATTTGAAAAAGAAAAGTTAGTTACCGGTAGCCAGCTACCGGTAGTCAGTTACTTGAACAAGAAAAGTAAGTTACCGGTAGCCAGCTACCGGTAGCCAGTTACTTAAAAAATAAAAATTAGTTACAAGTAGCCATAAACCGATAGCCAGTTACTTGAAAAAGAAAATATGTATACAAGAAATTAAAGGGGCCAGCTACTGGACAAAACTTCGGTATGGTGTAATATTTTGCTCCACCATTCCATCAAAAGTTACCGGTAGCTGGTCAGGTATACGATACCAATCTATATTGTTGTAGCATATTATTATCATTGATTAAATGTACTTATCAAATAAATATAATTTAAACCTTTCGAGGAAATTAAAGGGGTATAGCGTAATATTTTGCTCCACCATAACGAAGGAACCGATAATGGCCAAGTAAACAATACAAATCTATAATGTTCTAACATATAATTATCATAAATTAAATGTACTTTTCATAAAGATATAATAAATCCTATTTCGAAAATTAAAGGGGCCAGCTACTGGACAAAATTTCGGTATAGTCTAAAATTTTACTCCACCACTCCAACAAATGGAACCGGTAGCTGGCCAGGTAAACGATACCAATCTATACTGTTGTAACATTTTATTATCATAAATTAAATGTACTGTCCATAAAAATATAAATCAATCCTTTTGCGGAAATTAAAGGGGCCAGCTACTGGACAAAACTTCGGAAAAGTCTAATATTTGGTCCGCCCTTCCATCAAACGGAACCGGTAGCTGGCCAGATAAAGGATACCAATCTATACTGTTGTAACATTTTATGATCATAAATGAAATGTATTTTTCATAGAAATATAAATCAATCCTTTTGCGCAAATTAGAGGGGCCAGCTACTGGACAAAACTTCGGTAAAGTCTAATATTTGGTCCACCCTTCCATCAAACGGAACCGGTAGCTGGCCAGATAAACGATACCAATCTATACTGTTGTAACATTTTATGATCATAAATGGAATGTACTTTTTATAGAAATATAAATCAATCCTTTTGCGGAATGTAAAGGGGCCAGCTACTGGACAAAACTTCGGTAAAGTCTAATATTTTGTCCACCCTTCCATCAAACGGAACCGGTAGCTGGCCAGATAAACGATACCAATCTATACTGTTGTAACATTTTATTATCATAAATGAAATGTACTTTTCATAAAAATATAAATCAAACCTTTTTGCGGAAATAAAAGGGGCCAGCTACTGGACAAAACTTCGGTAAAGTCTAACATTTAGTCCACCCCTCCATCAAACGGAACCGGTAGCTGGCCAGATAAAAGATACCAATCTATACTGTTGTAACATTTTATGATCATGAATTAAATGTACTTTTCATAGAAAAATAAATCAATCCTTTTGCGGAAATTAAAGGGGCCAGCTACTGGACAAAACTTCGGTAAAGTCTAATATTTGGTCCACCCTCCATCAAACGGAAACGGTAGCTGGCCAGATAAACGATACCAATCTATACTGTTGTAACATTTTATGATCATAAATTGAGTGTACTTTCCATAAAAATATAAATCAATCCTTTTGCGGAAATTAAAGGGGCCAGCTACTGGACAAAACTTCGGTATAGTGTAATATTTGGTCAACCCTTCCATCAAACGGAACCGGTAGCTGGCCAGGTAAGCGATACCTATTTATATTGTTGTAACATTTTATGATTATCAATTAAATATACTTTTCATAGAAATATAAATCAAATCTTTTTATGAAAATTAAAGGGGCCAGCTACTGGACAAAACTTCGGTATAGCCTAAAATTTGGTCCACCCTTCCATCAAACGGAACCGGTAGCTGGCCAGATAAACGATACCAATCTATACTGTTGTAACATTTTATGATCATAAATGGAATGTACTTTTCATAGAAATATAAATCAATCCTTTTGCGGAATGTAAAGGGGCCAGCTACTGGACAAAACTTCGGTAAAGTCTAATATTTTGTCCACCCTTCCATCAAACGGAACCGGTAGCTGGCCAGATAAACGATACCAATCTATACTGTTGTAACATTTTATTATCATAAATGAAATGTACTTTTCATGAAAATATAAATCAATCCTTTTTGCGGAAATAAAAGGGGCCAGCTACTGGACAAAACTTCGGTAAAGTCTAACATTTAGTCCACCCCTCCATCAAACGGAACCGGTAGCTGGCCAGATAAAAGATACCAATCTATACTGTTGTAACATTTTATGATCATGAATTAAATGTGCTTTTCATAGATAAATAAATCAATCCTTTTGCGGAAATTAAAGGGGCCAGCTACTGGACAAAACTTTGGTAAAGTCTAATATTTGGTCCACCCCTCCATCAAACGGAACCGGTAGCTGGCCAGATAAACGATACCAATCTATACTGTTGTAACATTTTATGATCATAAATTGAGTGTACTTTCCAAAAAAATATAAATCAATCCTTTTGCGGAAATTAAAGGGGCCAGCTACTGGACAAAACTTCGGTATAGTGTAATATTTGGTCAACCCTTCCATCAAACGGAACCGGTAGCTGGCCAGGTAAGCGATACCTATCTATATTGTTGTAACATTTTATGATCATAAATTAAATGTACTTTTCATAGAAATATAAATCAATCCTTTTGTGGAAATTAAAGGGGCCAGCTACCGGAAAAAACTTCGGTATAGTCTAATATTTGGTCAACTCCTCCTTTAAACGGAACCGGTAGCTGGCCAGGTAAACGATACCAATCTATAATGTTGTAACATATTATTATCATCAATTAAATATACTTTTCATAGAAATATAAATCAAATCTTTTTATGAAAATTAAAGGGGCCAGCCACTGGACAAAACTTCGGTATAGTCTAAAATTTGGTCCACCCCTCCATCAAACAGAACCGGTAGCTGGCCAGATAAAAGATACTAATCTATACTGTTGTAACATTTTATGATAAAGAAATTAAATGTACTTTTCATAGAAATATAAATCAATCCTTTTGCGGAAATTAAAGGGGCCAGCTACTGGACAAAACTTCGGTAAAGTCTAATATTTGGTCAACCCTTTCATCAAACGGAACCGGTAGCTGGCCAGGTAAGCGATACCTATCTATATTGTTGTAACATTTTATGATCATAAATTAATTGTATTTTTCATAGAAATATAAATCAATCCTTTTGTGGAAATTAAAGGGGCCAGCTACCGGAAAAAACTTCGGTATAGTCTAATATTTGGTCAACTCCTCCTTTAAACGGAACCGGTAGCTGGCCAGGTAAACGATACCAATCTATACTGTTGTAACATATTATTATCATAAATTAGATATAAAATCACGCATATCAAAGGTCCTTATTTTTCATACGTCAGATACGTTAGGGTATACCATCTGCTTATACACATGTATTATGCCTTTCTTTGTGAGAAAAAACACCTTAACTTTAATAAATTATGAACGGTCATACTTTTTTCGCAGAAATTAGCAAAATAGATTATAGCATAATAAGTAATAATCAAACTATCAAGCATTTTTCAAAGCAGGAACTGTTGTATTGTATTTTGAAGCAAAAACACTTTTTCCAATTAAAGGTAGATCTTCAAAATGTTTGTCATCTTTTATTAAATGAATGCAATTTGAACAGTTCAGTCATATTACAGTTTGGTAGGTAGATATCATAACACAACTATAAAAAATATGTTTTTATAAAATATTTTAGATCATTTAACGTATTTGATGACTTTAAATAAACTCGTATTGCCGGATGTATATGTATTGCTAATCATTGAAAAATATTTTTTTGTATTTATTTTGACATTATAAAAGACGAAATGTCATATCTTTTGCTAAATATAACTTAAATCACAAATGTTCTTTTCATCAAACACGTTAGATTGTTTCATCAGATACGTTAGATATCAGATAGTGTCAAAGTTAAGCACTACACCTTTCGCCACGATCATCATCATGTAAATATATGTTATATTGTATAGTATTAAGTTATGCAGGAGGTAATAACAACAAGATCAAAGAGAATTGATACACTTTAAGCCTTTAGATAATATTGAACTGCATACACACTTCGCACGTACACAAACACGCTGCAACTATCAGGCTATTCTGATCATATGCTTTGAAGTTCTCATAGAACAATCACAAAACAACATGAGATCATGACACGATGATATTTCTTAATTTGTGGGATTCAGATGGGGTTGAACATCGAATGATAAAATTTAACTAACGTTAACGTATTTGATGGTCGAACTGTAACAATTGCAATAAAATTCAACATGTTATCCATTTTTGTTTGTAAGAGAGTGTTTTTACACCACTGGCATATCCATGATGAAATTATAATGGAATTTTGTCTTCGGGATGAAGCTTTTGCTGCACAGTGACGAAAAACACCTTAACGTATTTGACGATATTTTTTTATATTTCTTAAATGTAAGGTTTCAGACACAATTTTTCAAAACTTATTCATCTTAAGCAGAATATCAATTTTTCTTCAGCCTTTCTGCATTTACAACTATGTTTCTGTCAATAATATGTTACTGTTTCGTTGCTATTACACTTTCCAGTATCATTTAAATCTTTCTAACGTATCTGATGTATAAAATGAGGACAACACTCTTTTGAGTATTTTGCTCAAATAATTGCTTTAATCGCTTACTATTTGAATGATTTTAAGTCTCGAGTTCATTCCTGTTGAAAACAGACCCCTCAGAGTGCCAAATGTTCACTAACAAAATTGAAAATCGGCTTTGAAATAAGACATATGGTGTGAGGACAAGGACAAATTATCGCATAATCCGGCATGCTTTGTGCTGTGCCAAACATTCAACTTTCCTATTCAGCAAAGTGTTTCAGGTTCAATAGTTCGACACAATGTCAGGGTCAACAAAAAAACAATAAATATTCACCTCAGTGCCTGAACATTAATATGCATACACAAGGACAGCTATTTTATTAAAATAGGCACTTTATCGTAGAATCAGTGTCGTACCAGGACCAAATAATGTCCAATCACTCAGGAAATTCAAATGCAGACTGACCCATCAAACCGTTGATATCTATTGATTTCAATGACACAAACCTGTGTTTCCACTATAAACTGGTATCAGATTTTAAACAGATTTCACTATCAACATTATTTATGTTTACAAAACATTTCCCAAACGGCAAATATTTAAGAAGGTCCGAATTGAAGTCCTGTGTCAATGGCAAAACTGTAAATAGAAATGATAAAAATGCTAAGCATGTACCTTATGGTACAGAAAATATTGAAACAAAAGGAGACCATGTTGGTTATCAGAATTTTCATCTTTTGTTTCTATGTTTTCATATATTTATTACCAGGGATGTCAAAACAAGGTTTTGCTTGGTGAACGGTAAGGTATCTTAATATTGAAACAACAACATCATAGGGCATGTAACACTTGTGCCGGTCTGATAAAAAGAAACTTTACGATGAAACAAAAACATCGAAAGAAACTACAAGTCTCTGTTCTATAATATCCAAGTTATTACTTGAAACATTGCATGCAAATGAGAATAAATGCTGGTCGTGATCATTAGTAAATTCTTCATTGTCTGTGAGGTTTAGTTATGCAATATTCAGATTCTTTGGCACAAGAATAAGAATGACTGTTTGGGAAATATTTCAAAAACCTCAAGATAAAAGGACAAATTCGATTGGGCTAGCTTTTCAAATATCCCATAAAACTTTGCTTATTCATGTCCCATACAAGACCTGGTTTTGACGTCTCCGCTGAAAATATTTTGGGAAAACATTGAGACAAAAGAAGAAAATGCTGATAATAAGCATTTTGCATTTTCTCCTTTTGCCTTAATAGTTCCAGTGATACAATAATGCCATATTGAACTGGGCCACCTTATTTTATGACATTTTTACACATTTTTCATCAAACCGGTTTCAAATCGGTTAAGAATTTTAATAATCATTGACGATTTTCTCCCATTGTTGTTGTTGTTGTTGTGTCACATGATTCCTCGACATGTCTATGGTATATATCTGAGAAATCAAAGACCTCGCTGATTAGCTGAAACCTAAAGAATATAAAATTTTGCTGCCTTTCAACAGAAACCTCGTAACTGCAGCTTAAAACAAGCTGCAGTTACGAGAGAGAGAAAGCATTGCGTCAAAAGGACTTAATGCTAATCATCAGTGTTTTTTTCTATTGTTTAATTTTGGCACACGCCTTCCCTGTAAGGCAACGTACAACTAGGTCTTGTTTGAGAAAGACTTAAGAAGGGAATTCGTCCTAAATGCATTAAAAAGTAAGATTAGATAATTTATTTACATTGATGGTCACGAGAAAAATCAAAGTGCTGCTGTCAGCACTGTAAATCGGGCATCACTGATAAATTGAACAAACCAGAACTGAGAAAGTAGACAAAAGACGGCGGGCATCACATATACCATCAAGGGCTGGTATAGTGTAATAGTTCGTCAATCAAAATGGCTCAAATTTGAAGTTTTTTGTCATAACATTCCATCTTTTCAGGGACATCGTCAGTTCATCAAGCTGTAGTTTACAGAATTATATACATGTACCCTCAATTGTGAGAGATGTGTCACAATTATTTTTTTTGTTCAACTCGGGGATTGAACCCAGTACTACTAAGCTTGGTTACCCAACATGCTACCAACTGCGCTAGAGGCACAGTAACAGTAGAGATGCCAAAATTGCACATGAAATTTCAACAAAATTATCAAGCCTTAGTCCAGTGGTCTGAAAAAGAGAGCTAAAGAATAGAAGACAATAGGGAACGATTTTATCCAGTTAACCATGGCGCAATATCGGACAAACAATCAATATTTCGAAAGTGTTGCCATAAAATCTCATAACTATGGCTTAAGTCAAGCTGTAGTTAGGATATTTAATAACAGCACCGACGGGTTGTCAAAACGTAACGGTAATCCTAGTCTATTTTTAGCACAGAATTTTTTTCCAATGTGTTAATTTTGATATTTTTATTAGGATTTTACACTGTTTCAACTGCCATGGTCATATCGCGGCGGCTGGAGCACCTTACCACGGATTCCTGTTGTTTCTCATTACAGTACTACCATAATACCCTTACCGAGCCTCCAGCTGCTACCCGCATAGGTTCACGATATAAAACCATTGGTGGTTGGCATTTTTATCAGAAAGGATATTTGTCGCGGCTGGGTATCGAATCTTGGACCTCTCGAACGAGATTCAAGTGCGTTATCAACTGCGCCACGGCCACGGCCCAAAAGATATGTTTAAAAGAGGTAATTATCATAGAACAACACTTCAAGTCCTGGGTGATCTCTTGTGAACAAATAAGCAACCATATAATGACCTGGCAGAGCATCTCTAGCTAATAGTTTTAAAATAGCTAGAATTGCTCTACCAGTTCATTTATTGTGAGCTTTAACAAGCTTTACTTGTGAATCACAAAATCCAGATACCGATATATCTTGATTTTGAAGAGTAACATGGATAAAAGATAACAACATGAAATTATTTTGATTTTTTTTATACTTGTAAAGAACACGTAAACAAAATATTTAAGTGATTGTCTCAGAGAAAACCATGCAAAACAGTCCACAAGCACTTTTCACCGATTTGTATGATTTTTGACATGGTGAACCACCTTTAGCCGAAACGTCCATTTGCAAAATGTTTTGTCGATATCTCCATGGATACCTGTTTTATGGAGCGCCATCTATGTCAGGGACCTTAAATATAAGGACCTGACATTTTGACCAAAATTCTTGTCATTTTTAACCATTTTCAGCCAAGGAATTCAGATTTATCCCTATATGACAGTATAATACCATACCATTTACTGAAAGTAACTACTCCCTTCTTCTAATTAAAAGAAACAAATCAAGAAAATTATCTAATATACTGGAATGATGTCTCCTATGTTGTAGGTACGCAACACAATATTGCTCAATAAGCACTTTTTGGCTGTTTTCAAGGCCTTAAATCTTCTAAGGTAGTGTTAATTGATAGTAATTATTTACATTTATGGATAGTCCTGCCTTTGGTTAACAAGTTCAAAAAATATCTAGCTTGGCCCGCCATAATCGTTACCATGGCAACGCATAGAATAGGGGCATTGTAGGGAAATTTTGAAATTCATTTTATTTCCTCACAAAACCACCCAAATATTGTTACAAAATATCTAACAATCAATTTTGACAGCCAATGATGTGTTTTATCACATATAAAAAAGTAAGCTCAAATAAGATGTACACAAACGGGTTATTTCCAAGATGGCCGCCAAAATGGCCGCCAAAATCATTGAATTTCCCATAACTTTTGTACTGATAGTAACAGCAAAGTAAATTTGGTGTCTAACCCTATGTTTGTGGGGTCTAGGAATCTAATTCAGACATCCTTAATTAGATAAAACAAATATTTATTCAAATAAAGTGAGAACAAGAAGTCTCTGATGGCCATCGGCTGCTCAACTGAGTGAGAAAAGTCAAATTATTTGCCTTATTTAGCCATTTTTAGCCAAGGAAATCATACTTATCCCTATATGCCAGGATAATTCCTTACCATTTTCTGAAAATAACTACTCCATTCTTCTAATTTAAAGAAAAAAAATCAAGAAAATTTACTGTTATACTCGAGTGATGTCCCCTATGTTGTAGGTACTCAATGCAATATTGCAAAATAAGCATTTTTCGGCTGTTTACAAGGCCTCAAATCTTCTAAGGTAGGGTTAATTGATAGTAATTATTTGCATTTATGGATAGTCCTGCCATTGGTTAACAAGTTGAAAAGAAAATCTACCTTGGCCCGCCAAAATCGTTACCATGGTAACGCATAGAATAGGGGCATTGTAGGGAAATTTTGAAATTCATTTTATTTCCTCACAAAACCACCCAAATATTGTTACAAAATATCTAACAATCAATTTTGACAGCCAATGATGTGTTTTATCATATACATCAAAGTTAGTGAAAAAATGATGTACACAAACGGGTTATTTCCAAGATGGCCGCCAAAATGGCCGCCAAAAATCACTAAATTTCCCATAACTTTTGTACTGATAGTACCAGCAGAGTAAATTTGGTGTCTAACCCTATGTTTATGGGGTCTAGGAATCTAATTCAGACATCCTAAATTAGATAAAACAAATATTTATTCAAATAAAGTGAGAACAAGAGGTCTAGGATGGCCATCGGCTGCTCAACTGAGTGAGAAAAGTCAAATTATTTGCCTTATTTAGCCATTTTCAGCCAAGGAAATCAGATTTATCCCTATATGCCAGGATAACACCATACCATTTTCTGAAAGTAACTACTCCCTTTTCCTAATTAAAAGAAACAAATCAAGAAAATTACCTAATATATTCGAGTGATGTCCCCTTATTGCTGAATAAGCACTTTTTGGCTGTTTTCAAGGCCTTAAATCTTCTAAAGTAGGGTTAATTGACTGTATTTATTTACATTTATGGATAGTCCTGCCTTCAGTAACCAAGTTAGAAAAACTAGCAATTTTACCCGTCTCGAAATTTGACTTTTGACCTCGATGACCTTGACCCCTCGATGACCTTGACCTATCCGGGGCTGCCCTCCACCTAATCCCGTCCAGTAACCCGTAAGCAATCCCGTCCCGTAACCCGTAAAAACGATACCCGTAACCCGTAAAAACATAAATTTGACCTTTGACCTCGATGACCTTAACCTTTCAAAAATGAACCCCTCAAGCTAATACCCGGGGCCGCCCTCTACCTTCCCTCCACGTTTGGTGAAGATCGGACCAAGGACCTGGGAGGAGTAGGGGAACAAACAGACAAACGGATAAACGGACAAACGTTGCTCAAATTATAGTATGATGTCTCGTTTGGGGCACAAAAATCGTTACCAAGGCAGAAACGTGTTATTTTCAAAATGGCCGCCAAAATCACTGAATTTCCCATAACTTAGTACTAATAGTACCAGCAGAGTAAATTTGGTGTTTTACACAATGTTTTTTGGTCTAGGAATCTAATTCAGACATTTTATATGATATAAAACAAAGATTTATCAAAATAAAGTGAGAACAAGAGGTCTTTGATGGCCTTCCTGTTTCTCACCTAGGTGAGAAAAGTCAAGTTATTTTGCCTTAATAAGCCATTTTCAACCATGGATATAAGACTTTTTCCTATATAACAGTATAATATCATACTTTTTTTAAAGTAACTACTCCCATCCTTTATTTGATCAAGGAAAGGGCCTTATATACTTGAATGGTGTCCCCTATGTTGTAGGTACCCTCTGCAATATTGCTGAATAATCACTTTTGGCTGTTTTCAAGGCCTTGACTTCAGGCTTAGGTCTTCAAAGGTAGCGTTAATTAATAGTGTTTAATTAAATTTATGGATAGCCCTTCCTTCGATTACCAAGTTCAAAATATCTAGCTTGGTCTGTAATAATTGTTACCATGGCAACGGCAACATTGCAGAGGGTAATTGATAGTAATTATTTACATTTATGGATACTCCTGCCTTTGGTTAACAAGTTGCAGAGGGTACCTACAACATAGGGGACACCTAGGTGAGAAACGGAAGGCCATCAAATACCTCTTGTTCTCACTTTATTTTGATAGATATTTGTTTTATCTAATTAAGGATGTCTGAATTAGATTCCTAGACCAAAGAAACATAGGGTTAGACACAAAATTTACTCTGCTGGTACTATCAGTACAAAAGTTATGGGAAAATCAGTGATTTTGGCGGCTATCTTGGAAAAAACCCGTTTCTGTACATCATGTTGAGCTTATTTTTGTTTGTGATAAAACATGTCATTTGCTGTTATAATTAATTGTTAAATATTTTGTTACAAAATTTGGGTGGTTTTGTGAGGAAATAAAATGAATTTCAAAATATCCCCACAAGTCCCCTATTCTATGCGTTGCAATACATGTAAATAAATACTGTCAATTAACACTACATTAGAAGATATAAGGCCTTGAAAACAGCAAAAAAGTGCTTATTCAGCAATATTGCATCGGGTACCTACAACATAGGGGACATCACTCGAGCATATTAGGTAATTTTCTTGATTTGTTTCTTTTTATTAGGAGAAGGGAGTAGTTACTTTCATAAAATGGTATGGTGTTATACTGTCATGTGGGATAAGTCTGATTTCTGAAAATGGCTAAATAATTTGACTTTTCTCATTCAGTTGAGCAGCCGAAGGCCATCAAAGACCTCTTGTTCTCACTTTATTTGAATAAATATTTGTTTTATCTAATTTAGGATGTCTGAATTAGATTCCTAGACCCCACAAACATAGGGTTAGACACCTTTACTCTGCTGGTACTATCAGTACAAAAGTTATGGGAAATTCAGTCATTTTTGGCGGCCATTTTGGCAGCCATCTTAGAAATAACCCGTTTGTGTACATCATTTTTGAACTAACTTTGTTGTTTATGATAAAACACCTCATTGGCTGTCAAAATTGATTGTTAAATATTTTGTTACAAAATTTGGGTGGTTTTGTGAGGAAATAAAATGAATTTCAAAATTTCCCCACAAGTCCCCTATTCTATGCGTTGCCATGGTAACGATTTTGGCGGGCCAAGCTAGATATTTTTTGAACTTGTTAACTAAAGGCAGGACTATCCGTAAATGTAAATAATTACTATCAATTAACCCTACCTTAGAAGATTTAAGGCCTTGAAAACAGACAAAAAATGCTTATTCAGCAATATTGCATTGGGTACCTACAACATAGGGGACATCACTCGAGTATACGAGGTACAGTCAGAAAGTTCCCGGACTGCCTTCGTACCTAAATTATATGCATTCGGATTTTTCTAAAACTTAAAAACCTAAAAAGAGGTAATCATGTCCGATAAGTACATATATCATTTCTATTAATACAATACATATAACATAATATTTTACAGTTGCAAAAACATACATAAACAATGTACGGATCACTTTGACGTCGCACAGCGACGTCTACATCAGTCGTATTTTACAGACCCACAATCAATGATTTCGGGTTAGTTCACAACTTTTCAAAATATCTATCCAAAATGATCTAGATATTTCCTATCGCGATACACATGTCGAACAAACGAATGAATTCGGTGTGATAACATTTCACAGCTGACCTGGTCGCAGGCCAAAGCTCTTCGTTTGACTAAAACCTGCAACATCGGGGACAGTTCAATAAAGGAGGGAAGTGCTGAAATGAAATACAGTCCGGGCTGTATTGAGTGAGGGACAGTCTTTCATAGCTTAGAACATTATTGCGTGGTTCCTATTTTCATATCGGTTCGATGAATAAATTAAGTTGGTAAGGTATATTATCCTTGAAAAATCAGTGTTCACACGCTTCTTAGGAAACGTTCAAAGAAAAGACATTGTGTACACGACGTGGGCCTTTTGCTCATCCTCTGCCTAAAGCTGCGCCTCCCATCCTGTGTACAGTTTGGACGTATTTTATTTCATCGAAATTATTTTTTATGAATTGCACCACGACAAATTCCAACAATATTAGCTACATCGTCTAATGATTTCCACCGGTCCGTGAGAATGTCAGTCTTCATGTCTAAATTTGCACGTTTTAGGCCGCTAATTGCTAAGATCATCGCTCATTTTCACGCGGTAAATCCTAAATTTCTTGTGTCAATTAAACAAAGGTGTCCTAGAATATGCACTGAAGCCGTTTCTTGGATTAAAGACCTTCTAAATTTCCGTAGGCGTCATTCCGGCCTTCACAGACATAATAGCGCAGATTGTTCCGTACGCTGTGGTGACGTCGCCTTGATTTCAGTTGTCTTTCAGCCACTGCTAGGAAAAAATTGTATGAAACGCAGAATTTTTATGCCACGACTTTAAAATTTTGAAATTGTTCAGAAAATATGTTGGCGTAATGTCATATCAAGGCTGCATGTGAAAGCGCCAGTTTTTTTTTAAGATATGGTCCTTTGAATAATAGTAAGAATATTGGGAGGAAGGGTTATTTCAAAGTGATCCGTACCCTCGAACATTATGCTCTAACGGCTAAGAAAATATTGATTTTTAACATTTTAAAACCACAAAAACTTATCAAAGTGGTAGTTTACATTTCGAAATTACTTATTGAATAAATACTTGAATCAAATACGTCGGAAAAAATACAATTCAAAGGCAGTCCGGGAACTTTTTGACTATACCTCGTATAAGTAAATGTTCTTGATTTTTTTATAAAAAATAGGAGAATGGAGTAGTTACTTTCAGAAAATGGTAAGGTATTTTCCTGGCATATAGGGATAAGTATTATTTCCTTGGCTAAAAATGGCTAAATAAGGCAAATAATTTGACTTTTCTCACTCAGTTGAGCAGCCGATGGCCATCCTAGACCTCTTGTTCCCACTTTATTTGAATAAATATTTGTTTTATCTAATTAAGGATGTCTGAATTAGATTCCTAGACCCCACAAATATGGGGTGAGACACCAAATTTACTCTGCTGTTACCATCAGTGCAAAAGTTATGGGAAATTCAATGATTTTGGCGGCCATTTTGGCGGCCATCTTGGAAATAACCCGTTTGTGTACATCTTATTTGAGCTTACTTTTTTGTATGTGATAAAACACATCATTGGCTGTCAAAATTGGTAGTTAGATATTTTGTTACAATATTTGGGTGGTTTTGTGAGGAAATAAAATGAATTTCAAAATTTCCCCACAAGTCCCCTATTCTATGCGTTGCCATGGTAACGATTATGGCGGGCCAAGCTAGATATTTTTTTTTAACTTGTTAACCAAAGGCAGGACTATCCATAAATGTAAATAATTACTATCAATTAACACTACCTTAGAAGATTTAAGGCCTTGAAAACAGCCAAAAAGTGCTTATTCAGCAATATTGTATTGGGTACCTACAACAAAGGGGGCATCACTCCAGTATATTAGATAATTTTCTTGATTTGTTTATTTTAATTAGAAGAAGGGAGTAGTTACATTCAGTAAATGGTATGGTATTATACTGTCATATTGGGATAAATCTGAATTCCTTGACTGAAAATGGTTAAAAATGACAGGAATTTTGTTCAAAATGTCAGGTCCTTATATTTAGGTCCCTGACATAGATGGCGCTCCATAAAACAGGTAACCATGGAGATATGGACAAAATATTTTGCAAATGGACATTTCGCATATAGGTGGTTCACCATGCCAAAAATCATCAAAATCGGTGAAAAGTGCTTGTGGACTATTTTATGGATTTTGCATGATTTTCTCTGAGACAAGCACTTAAAAAAACTTAATCCTTTCCTGAACAAGACAAATTTAGACGACCCTTATTTTAAAAGTTTGGATAACATGAAGGAAAAAAAGAGAATATAAAATGTGAATAATAAGAATTTTTCTTTGATTTATGATCTGTCTTGCAATCATACCCAACATTTGAGAATGGATGAATTTCAATTTGCTGTTAAGGAAAGGGTATACATATACTAGTAGTAGACTAGCCTAGCTTCAATATTTGTCTCAATATCAAATCATTAATCTATCAATAAACAGAACAATCTATACAGTAGGGTTGGGTGCAGATATAGGACCAGTGTGGCATTTCAGATCAGATGGACCCAGATCAAGATTGGCATAAGCAAATGATTCATCCTTGATATTCTTATGTTTTATTTTCAATATCTGAAAATAAAACTCTAAATGTTTACTTGTGTGATAATCATTGCTGCACTCATTTAGAACTGATGTTGGTCAACCATTGTCTAACATGTCACGATATATTTTTTTTCAGAGACTAAGCTCATTTGTAGTTGCTTCAATTTAGCTCAATAATTGGCTCAACGTAAAGACAAGATGTGTTTGTGATCCCGAAATACCAGTTTGACAGGAAATTGTTGGAATGTTAAGGTTTTTAACCCTATCCCCAAAAAGACCTGGCCCCGGTTTCTCGAAAAAACTTAAGTACGTTCTCATGCTCAAATCTGAGCACCGTGCTCAAATCGCACGAAACCGACGTGAACTTCAATCGAATACCCTTCAACGTTGGAGAGTATCCCTTTGAAGTTGAGCATGTTCTCATGAGAATGTATTTAAGTTTTTTCGAGAAACCTAGTCCCTAGTGGAAATGCTTGGGAAAATATTGAATCAAAAGAAGAAACTGCTGATAACCAGCATCTTCTCCTTTTGTAGCAATATTTTCTGTGTTAATTATCTTGTACACAAATTCTATCTATAACAACATGCCTTTATTGACTGCAGCAGCTTCCAAATTGTAAGACCCTAAATTCTTGTCGTTTGGGAAAGATAAAATGAGTTTTAGGGTTGTCAGTTCAATGACCGTTCGAGAACAAAAAAGCAGTAATATTGTAACTGCTACAAATTTATAACACAGTTAACCTATTTTACAGTTCAATTTCTTTACTCAACCGCAAAGCTTGAAAGACACACTAAAAATAATAATTGGTAATTACTAAAAACGAAAATTACATCAAATTTTGTATAATCCTATTCCTTATTTGTCGCAAAAGTGCACGGCATAGAAAAAAGTTTGTAGATTGTAACTGAAATGGCAGTTTCTGCGGTGTTTGCCTTTATCACATAGCTCCGCGGATAACACGCAAAATGTAAGAGTCCAGTTCGGTTAGCTTGGAATCTGACCACGTGATAAGCATAAAAAATTTGATTGGTTGTCAGTCCTTCAACTGGTAAATGATCGGTCGAGAAAAAATCAGAGCAGTAATATTGTAACTGCTTCAAATGTAGTATACAGTTAACCCATTGTACGTTTCAACTCCTTTACTCAACCGAAAAGCTTGTTATTAACACTGAAAACACTAACTGGTAATGACTAAATGCGAAAATTACATCAAATTTTGTATTAGCCTCTTCTTTATTTGTCGCAAAAGTAAATAAGATAAAAAAAAGTTTGTAGATTGTGACTGAAAAGGCCGTTTCTTCGGTGCTTGAAAACACATAGTTTGGCTCGAAGACATTGCTCAGTGGATCATGGTAAGTTTGCAGTATTTTCAACATTTCGACTGTCAGAAAGCAGTATAATAAATCGGTAGCCCGATTTAAAAACTTGCTATTGATATCCTAATTTGATTCTGCATAAACCATATCCTAAAACTCTAGAATTTTACACAGCTTAGTTTGATAGAAATTAAAGACGACTAAATCAACTATACCAAAGAAACTAAATGTGTATGGTGGAGCAAAGAAAATCTCGAAAATAGGAGATTGCTGATTATCAGCTAATTCTTCTTGTTTGAATGTTTTCCAGAAAAAATCTCCGCGACGAAGCCATATCTTGTTCATGATAGGATTATATAACAAAAAAGAAAGCATGTAAGAAGGTCAGCCTAGATTAGCTTAGATTAGCCTCACAATTTTGTGTTACTTAGATTGAATAATTGGAGCAAACTTCTTCGTGTTTCATCGAAAACCTCGTAACTGCAGCTTGTTTTAAGCTGCATTTACGATGTTTTCTATGAAAAGTAGCGATTTGATATTGCAAGTTCAAAAGAAAGACGTTGTATCAAAGTCTTTGAGAAAGTGATCTCGTGATAACAATCGGATTTGAACTCATCCAGTTTTTGTTTAGTTTCCATTTAAAAGACATTTCTCTTATTTTGTCATCAAGTGCGTTTGTAATAAAAGACAAGAGTGCCATAGTCACAATATACGCTGCCCAAGAGACTAAGTTTTAAGGGGGCATAATTCAGGCAAAAATCAATGAACCATAAAATACTTACTTCATGCACATCTGCCCATTAAGGATTGACCAAGTTACAAAATGATCCAGCCAGAAACTTATGAGGAGTTGCGTTGACAAGAAAAGTAGACATACATACGGACGGATGGACGGACGGACGGAGAAGATGACGCCAATATACGACCGCCTCATGCGGGGTATAAAAATGGTAGGAAAAGGATAGAAATTGGTCGAGGCGAGCAATTTCATTAATGCTCCTACTTTATTTCAATGGCTATATTTACTTGATTATTGTTTAATAGATCTGATATCCATTGAGGATGACTGGACCAGATTGTCACTACGACTAAAGTAGAAATTCGACTTATCAGATGTTGACATAATGAATATCAACTGTAGCCTACAAATGAACCAGCGGAAAGTCAAATTGCATGGAACATATAGATATCATTGAAAGGAAGTTGCGTACCGAATTTGAGCTTTGTATGACAAATACATGTATATACTTTCCGAAAAAGGGCAAATGTTAAGTGTTCGGACAGACAGACGATCGGACGGACAAACGGACACGAGTTAAACAATATGCCCCGATCTCTCGATACGGGGGCATAAAAATTCTGAATCATTACTGATAAATATACATTTTCTCATTTTGCCTGAATATTTTTTGCGGTATTCGTCATGATTATTTGGGATTTTGATGGAAACCTATCATATACACCAATTTCGGTGTTTTAAAAGAGGCTTCCAGTTACAACTGTCTAAATTTTTGTCGCTTAGACAAGGACTTATTCCACGGTCTGTTACAGATCTTTATATTATTTGGTACAATGTAATGTTGGGGACGACCAGAGTCATTATATATAGCAATCAACCGCAGAACGAATGATTTAATGTGTAGCATTAAAATATTGAGGAAACTAGATCTATTTGTAATCACGATTTTCTTCATTCCTCACAATATTTTTTTTCCAATCGTCCACTCATTGATTGAAGATGAGAGGCTCTATGAGTATTAGGATACATTTCGGGTCTTGATTGGATTGTTTTATATTCGGACTAATCAAGCTGGACATCGTTTCGGAGTGGGAAAGTATGCTCTTTCTCCTTTTCAATGAATGTTTTATGAACCGTAGTGTCTTAAACAGTGTTTTAACCCTTTCCCAAACAAGATCTGCTTTTGACTTTCCTTGTAGAATTTGATTGGAACACATTGGAATAAAAGAAGAAAATGCTGATCATTATTGTCTCAATGTTTCTGCGCTATATCATTCATAAATTCTACCTTAACCCTTTCCCAAACGACAAAAAATTTTGACTGTTCCAATTCGACAGCTACTGCAGACGACAAAATGGATGTTGAAAAAGATTGGATTTATGCAAATTATAGAACAGAAAATATTGAGGCAAAAGGAGAAAATGCTGATTATTAGCATTTTCTTCTTTTGTATCAATATTTTCCCAAGCCATTTTTAATAGGGACGCCAAAACCAGGTCTTGTTTGTGAAAGGGCTAAGTGATATACATTTTGTCATCTGTGGCAGCTTTCTATTTAACCACCACATGTTTTGTCGTTATGGAAAGGGTTAAAACCAGGGCACCTGGGACTAGCGGTTAATGAATTGATAACAAAATTTCAGCAACAAAATACAATGCCAAAACGACAAACTTGTTTTTTCTCCTTTTCCCTTAATATTCTGTATTGTGTTGCTAATCTCACTCAAAATGACTTAACAAATGGAGAAGTGGAAGGATCTAGCACTTCTCTCTCATATTCATCCATGATTCAAATCCTATAACACATTTGACAGTTCCAAAGCAAAAAATATTAAAAGAAATACAAAATAATTATATCTAGGTTATGCCATTAAATTCAAACAATCGGACAAAGCTCTATCCCCCGTTCTACACACAATAAACAACATTAGAATAGTAAAGTGAATGTCAAAAAACATCGTACGAAAATAATTTTTTGATCAAGAATTTCATTATTTCCTTGCACAGATGAATTGGGGATTCAACTGTCTGGAAGGGGAACAAACAAGAAACAGGCAACTATCACATAATTGAACAAAATAAATGCATAATACATTATAATTTACATATGTATAGATATATAAGAACCCTTTTTAATAATTATATAGAATCTACGTATAATAACATTTTAAAGACATATTTCATTTCACTCTCTCTTACTCTGTGTCTCATATTTTCTTAACCCATTCCCAAACATTGACGCTTTTGGACGTCCCAAAAATTAATGCTTTGCAAAACATTGTGGAAAATGAAAAATCTTGCTTGTGACAATCAATTTATTTATTTCCCAAAATGTTTTCTACCAAGAAAGACCAAAAAATGTTAAATTTTGTTAAATGAAAATTGTCGTCTGCAACACCTGAGTTTGGACTAGGCTAAAATTTTGTTGATTGGTAATGGGTCAACTCACTCTTGTGTGAAACATGAATTAGACAAACATAAAGAAATAAAGCAAATGCACATTAATTATAAATTGGAAAACATTTATGGGTGGCTGTGAAATGACAAAAACACTGGATTTACAAATGCAACATAGGGAAGAATTCCAATACCGGATAAAAAAAGTTTAAATATCAATTTGCATAACAATGTATAACAAGACAAATTTGTGATGCATAGCATCAAAGTAGCCGACGATATTTTGGTTAGCATCAATCAAAAAAGTATCTGCGTGTCAACATGGTGATATGAGCAATAAAATATTCACTAATTGCCAATATGATATAGGAAAACAATGAACGTTGTGATTATACATGGATACTGATCAGCTCCTTCAAATGTATAGTCCGATCAAGATACATGCTTCACTTGCAGCTTCTTCCTAACTGTAGTCAGTTAAAGAGCAATAAAGATCTAGACCTTACTGCAATAAGCTGCTATACAGACTGATCTGGACACATTTTGGGTATTATTTCATATTTGGTAAATTTCTCCTGATCGGGTTTTAACATATGAACCTTAATACCAATTTATCACAAGCGGAACTTTGACCACCCATGAAAACATGCGGATGTGCGGACTGCCCCTATTCTGAAACTCGACGCGAGCAAAGTAGTCCACTATTTCGCCACTATTCGCCAAGAGGTTTGGAGTCTGAGAGAATAACATTTTTCATCAAAAATCAAAATCTCCTCTAAAAATGTGTAGCAGTAAGAACGGGGTCATTTCGCATTGACCTAAAAATGTTTTTCCGAAAGCATCATCAAAAGTCAAACCTTCAAAAGTCATGCCAAATTCTGGCCAATGCAAGTCATCAGCAGATAAAGTCAAAAACAGAGTAGGAGGACTTAAACACCGAAACATGGACAGTAATTCATACAACCTATTTTTGAAATATGCAACAGTCCCTTTAATTTTTTTCAGAAACATATATGAATGTTCAAGAAGTTCTGGATTCTCATTTAAATTCTTTAAATTCCCAAGAGAAACTGGCTGAGAACAGTTATTGTGTGAGTCATAATTGTACAGTCTTGTCCTGAAGTACAAACATGTATTAGGATTTAATTTAAGAGGCCTTTCAGGATTAACCTTAAAACCATTACGTCCTAAAGGGAAAAGTCAAGGAAAAGCCATTTCCTCACCGTTGCATGTTTCCAAAATATTCATAGTAGAATTGGTATTGGGGGAATATTGATATGTTGAATACTCAATACATCATTCAGGACACAGTTTCTAGGTGGATTCACAGGCACCATAACACATTCTTCTATTTCGTGATTCAAAATATCCTGTTCATTGTGTAGATTTGAATATATATTACTGTTGTCTTCTTAATTTAGGCTTACGTTGCAATACAGAGGATTGTTTTCTAATAGCCATTGCAAAGCACGTTTAAGTTTAAACACTGAAACTGTATGACTATATTCACAGCTTTAGGGTGCAATGCTGTGTTTTCAAATGCAACTGTTATATGCGAAACATCATCATTGAAGGGTAATTTATGAATAATAGTTTGTGCAGGCAAATTTAAAATCAAGCCCTTTTCAGCATATTGGCCACCGGGCAACAGTATTACTGACATAAAAACATTTATAATCAGACGCTTCTCAACATTTGAAGGACCTAAGAGTTCTTCAGGAATCAATCCTGGATCAAGATTATTGGATATGCTTGGTATTTGATACCTCGAGATAGCGCAAAAACATGTAGAACAGCAGTCATCTGAAATTTCAATTTTTAATTTTTAACGGCTGTTTACTGTATTTTCTTTCTTTATAGAACGTACTTGGTCTGCATACAATATTCGAAAACAGCATTCACAGTTATGCTCTGGCTTCATTCTTATATTCTTCTCATAAATTGAACAATGCTCTCTGCTCAATTCATAATCTATGAACGTCAAATCGACAGTTGACAATACATTACATACATATCCCACACCCAACATGTCATATGCAGAGTTTACAGTGGAGACAGTATAAGTGGCATTTGTCACGCTTATAATTGAAGTTTTTCGTCTTCTTGACCTTCTACACTTCTTGATAGTTTTTTTTCTACTATACATATGATCCTTAGGTACAAATGGAACAATCGGGCCAGTCTGATATTCTGACATTTGGTTTGAATTAACTGAATGGGTTGATTGTTCCAACATTCATTTGCTGCATATGCATGCATGGTAGTTTTGGGTTGTTCAGCGTCAATACGTTTAGAATCAATTGTCTGGTGAAATGTGGAGGCAAAACTTGTGCTACCAGGTCTTACATAAATTAGCACACTATCAGCCACTTCATTTGAATTTATTGAAATGAGACAGGCGTTAATTCATATAAATTACCCGAGTATTGACTGTACAAGTAGTCAACCAACTCGTCTAACTTGTCAAAAACCAACAGCACAGACATACCATATCGACTATATTGCCCGAGACTATTTCTTTGGTGAGAATCGAAAATGAGAAATTGGTTAGTTTCTTGCTGTATGTATAGCGCTATTGTAAGGTCATTTAACGTTAAAATATTCAGTGGTGACAATAAAACAGCTTGCGAGATTGCGTCAAGAAAATGCCGTTTGTTGGAAATCTTGATTCGTCAAAAAATGTATGGACCCAAATTATTGATCGGTAAAATATTCCATCTCGTAAGAACGGCCGCGAAAACTCTACGAATTCGGCAGTTCGTTATGCGACAAATATCTTGGAATATGAATTTGCTCTACAACACGTGCATACAGGGCATTTCCCTGAAACAAAACATCGTCAATGTCGTGTGCAGTGAATAATCTCAGCTGCTCATTAACCGGCTCATTATTAAAATGGAAAAAAATGCAAATAAAGCCACCAATGACATGGATGTGCATTGTTAGCCATTATATGGAGCAAAAATATTGCATCCCTGGTGGGAATGCCCCAGAACACTTCTTACCATGTTGCCCCGTTGCTGTCTCGTCGTCAAATGTCGAAATGGCGATGGTGTGTGCCTTTATGTGTGATGTGATTGGTCAATCCAGCACTGCGTTCAGTAAGACAAAACGTTCCCTAACGTTAGCAACAGTCGCAACTTCTTTGACACAAAATTGACAAAATTGACCGATTATTCCGAATGAAACGGCTAACGTTTTTTCTTACTGAACGCAGCCCAAGTGTCACCTGATTGGTCAATCGGTTAGAAGCGGGTCTATGCTGGTTTTCATCTTCGATACCAATACGTGGTAGTTCGATTTTGATATGATGGGTACCAGATTAAAGCGTCGCGTGGTTACACTTGATTGGTCAGTCGGGTTGAAAGCAACTTAAAGTATTTTTCATAGAATATTTTAATAAAAAAAGTAAAGCGTGCAGAGAGAATATATGATGAAGTTCTGTCTTACTGATTTAAAAATGTACAAACAGAGGAAAAAAGAAAAAAATCATGCGTGGATGGGTTTCGAACCCACATAACAAAAACACGAAAAGGGTAGTAGCGTTCAGCTCTACCCATTTGGCCACTGCGACACATCCAAATAATTGGTGTAAATTAGATCAAAATAAATATAGAAGAATTTATCAGATTAGATTGGTAAACGTCCCTGAAATTAGCCAGTTGTTCCTTAGAAATACCCAAACGCATAAGTAAAAAAAGTAAAGCGTATAGAGAGCATATGTGTTATAACTTTCTTATTGATGTAAAAAAAGTACAAAAAAGGGTGAAAAAGAAGAAAAAATCGAGCGCGGATGGGTATCGAACCCACGTAACAATAAACAAAAAGGTATACGGGAATTCCGATCTATCCATTAGGCCACAGAGCTTTCTGCTAATAAGTGTTGTTAGTAATATTACAAATATAAAGTAGTATTTATCATCAGATTAGACTAGTTACCGCCCCTGAAATGTGGGTCTGTAGAAATACCGAAACGCGTTAGCAAATACCAAAACACATTCACAGAATCGATTTTAAAACGGATCAATTCATAGCGTATGTACATTACCGTTATTCATTCAACATTTCATACAATTTCTTCTTGCTATTATTCAGCATAGACAACAATAGTTGATATGATGCGTTTCAGTTCTTCGTGTATATCGGTATTTCTATGGACCGATCTTGTCACGTGATTGAGCGGTTAGTAATTCGCATCTGGAGGAAAATAAAATAATATACAAATGCACGTTTATGCATTGTATATCCTCGTAAATCGTGTAAGCATGTGAAAACAAACATGTTGATAATGTAACAATTATCATCAACGTGCAATTTAACCAGTTTCAACCAATATGTCGAACATTTTTTACAATAATCGCCTCCCAAACTCCCCATATTAATATTTTAAAATTAAAACAAAGGTAGCCGATGGCTACCAATAAATTGAATAAAGGCTATTATCAGTATTGGGTACACTTAAATAGGGATAAAGTACAATTTATATATGCGAGTATAAAACAAATATGGCATTTTATAGATGTGAACTTTGTCTGAAAACATTTCAGGAATAATTTTGTAGTTACGAATCTAGATATGAATGGAAAAGATTAAATGTTAAATATATAGTCTACTCTATCTAAAATCGAATAAAAAGCGAAAACAAAATTTTTAAATCAATAAAGAAAAGAGACACGAGAAAACAAAAAAAGTATTGAAAAAATCCCTGACGGAAAAATTAATTCTAAATTCAAGTATATTCTATGGTTGCCATGACAACAGTGTTCAACCGTAACCATGGTTACCACAGAACATCACGTGATGTGCAGTCCAGTTAAAGTAGCTTGTATGTGTGTACACTTGAAGGGTGGGTGTGGATGTTTATGTCAGTACATGGACCGCAGTAACAACGTTACGTAGATATGACGACCAGCGATGACTAAAATATAATTTGTTGTTTATAAAACACAACCTGTCTGGATCCTGTGTATAATCTGTATCCAGACTTAATGGTTCATATTCACGTAAGTCTGGAGACAGTTTATACACTTTGTTGCTTAACAACCCACACACATATACCACACCGTTATTGGGGTCCACGCTGATCCCAGCCGGCCCCGACCCTTCTAGTGTGAGTTCAGAAATAGTTTTCCCGTCCTCCACATTTATAGAAAATACTTTGTTGTTAAAGCGATCAGACAAATAGACTCGTCCTTTATAAACTGCGAGGTCATCAATATAAGGATCAGATAAACCAGGAATCTTTACAACTTTTAGCTGGTCCCCGTCTGTAGACAAAATATAGATAGAATAACGATATTCAGACTCGACATCTTCTCTACAAAGAGTAAAAATCTTGTCTTCACTAAAATCTATTCTATAACATTCTTTCTTCATTTTTATTGTTTTTGTTTTGACTGCCGGAGTTTTATTCACGTCTATAAACCATATTTGTTTTATACCCGGAACAGTTACAGCCAACAAACAGTGTTTATCCGGCTCATCTCGGGCTGCTCCAGAAATACCAGTTTTACTGCCGGACGCTGAGTCCGGATCAGTAGATTTTCGTTGAACCTTTATTTCTGTAACATCCTGAGATTCAGACCCAAACTGTATGTATCTTAGCAACGTGTTTGATACAGAACAGAATATTTTAATACAATCATTTCTTGAATCCACAGCCACCCACCTTTTGTTTTCCAATCCAGATAATCCAGATATCCAACAATCATCTTTATACGACTTATGTTCCACATTTACTTGTCCAATCACTTCATCACACTCGCCATATAAATCTGCTTCTCTTTCTACCTTACTTTCTCCTCTCATTCCAAAAACCAAATTAGCTGCCTTTTCCGACCTCTCACTTTCCTCATGTTTTCTCTTCACCAATGCATGCGTTTTATCGTGCGTTTTTGAGCAATTCTCACACATATAGGCTCCACAAACGTAACATAGATATAAACTTAATGTAAAAACAGAGTCTGCCATACAAATATCACATCCGGGTATATGCTTGGGAGAATCTGTTCTTGGTTGTGAGAGATCAATAGGGACTTCTTTCATTCTCAACTTTGTCGGGTCTCTCTTCCCTCTCAGTCTGTTGAACAATTTGGAAAGTCGTCCTTGGTTAGACTCGGCCATCTTACAGCAATGTCTACAAACGAAAACAATCGTGTTAGCAAAAGGTAGAAATATGGAAGGAAAATGAGGTAGACAGTGGTGCACAAAAAGAGAGAATAGTAAGAAAATGCAGCAATATAAAGTAAAATATATCGCTGCTTTTTAACAAAAACCTCGTATCTGCAGCTCATAACAAGCTGCAGTAACGAGGTTTTCGTTGAAAAGCGACGATACATAGAATCTAATTGACGTCATGGCATCTGGTAGTTTCCGGCATTTGAGAACATCATGAGTCTATATCAGCCATGTCATATATGCAAAATCTGATCAAGATCTATATTGTTCCCTAATATATTTTCCTCCTTTATCAATGAATGATCTAAGAAATAAAGTATTAGTTACGATATTTTGGCTTTCACATAGGTTGATACAAAGCTTTATTTTATGTACGTCTTATTTATGACCATAAAAATTAGAAAACCTAACCAAAACTATATAAGTCTACAATTGAGTGAAGTCGATCTTTCTCTGTGCTGAAAATATAAACAGAACGAAATAAGTAGATCTTAATGTTAATGAGCTCTCTGGCTTCCGACATGAAAACAAACAACAAAAACATCCATATATATATGTCCGACTGTGTGAACTTAACAGGTTGACAGCGTTTTCGCTAAATTCTAAGTTTTCTTTCGTTTAAGAGTAAATTCAAGTTGACATCTAATTATTCGATCTAAACAGAACCGAGTAAAATTATTCACCCTAGGTTTTGTCAGTGTCGATAAGATTGGTCTAAGATCAGTAATTTTCTAGATCTACATGTCATTATTATTTTTTTTTAAACTAACCTCAATTTGCAAGCGATCTTGACTGTTCAGACAGATTCTTTTAACTCTTTTAACCCTCTTTGATAGATGTAATTCTAGATCTAATCTGAAATGTAAGAAAATAAACGTAAAACATTGATTTAACCATCCCTTTTAACAAGACTCGGTTTTGAAGCCCCAAGTTAAGATAGATCTAGTTTGGAAACATTGAAAGAAAAAAAGAAATTACTGATATTACATCGTGGGGTCTGTAGATCTAGATCTAATAAACTAGATCAAGATAGATAAAATCAAGATCTAATCTATTTCTATAACGTTGATCTAGATTCTATATTTCTGCATTTTTGTTGTTCTAGTTTGCTCTTAATAGATCTATATTAGAGCAGGTGCTATAAACACATTTATAAATAGATAGACTAGATCTAGATCTACTCTACATCTAAAATCATTCTTATCGAGACAGTCGCTGAGAGAAAATATAAAATTACCACAATCACCGCTAATTTGAATCATAGAACATCATAAGTACATACAACCACTCTTGACTTCAATCGATAAACAAACCAGAGTTAACGCGCTCGTGTTATTGTTGAAAAACTACGTCACGTCTTGACGTCACAATTCTCGAGTACATGTACAGTGCAATTAAGGTAGAAGACCGATAATTAGCACCAAAGAGCCAGCGACGAAATTTGAAAAATACCAGTAATTCCTAAACTGTGTTACATTTCCATTCCAAATATAAACATAAGCATTTTGTACGGTTCAGAATGTTTAATTCATGCATTCTTATGAAAATATTTGACAAAAATGTTCAAAATTACCTCCCTTGCATATGAATATAAAGTAAAATGATATTTGTAAATTATTTTCTTCTTGAAGCATAATCTTTAAATCCGGCACGGTGAATCAATTTATGTGAAGTGTATTTACAAGTGTGTGTAATTTGATGCATTTCGTATGGCTAGAAAGTGGTGTTTCTCATTATGGGTCTTCTACCTTAAAGTTAGAACGGTTAACCCATAACCAGGTAGACAGTGCAAACATTTGAAATGTTGCAGAGAACAGCTCAGGGGCGTACCCAGTAATTTTGTAATGTTGGAGCAGAAAGCGTATTGTCGAGTCTGTTTGGCGCACTTTGACCCCCTTCAAAAAAAAAAAAAAAAAAAAAAAAAAAAAAAAAAAAACAGGAATTTAATGAACAATATTTTGGAAAATAAAGAAATTGCTTGTGACAAGCAATTTCTTCACTTCCCACAATTTTATCTAAACAGAGAGATGAGATATGTATAATTACATTCACTTGAAATTGTCGTCAGAAAAAACTTTGATTTTGGAAGAGTCAATGTTTTTGTCATATCAGGCCCGTAGGAACAGGGGGGGGGGGGGGAGGAGGGCTGAGGGGGGGGGGGGGGGGGGTTCTAAGCCCACCCGAAGTTGGCCAAAAATGCCAAATTTTCTTAATTTTACACTGAAAATTTTGGGAAAATCCAAATTAGCCCCCCCCCCCAAAAAAAAAAAATCAGGACAAGGCCTTTAGCCCCCCCCCCCCCCATATGAAATTGCTTCCTACGGGCCTGCATATGGTAATGAGTTGAGGGGTTTCGGGTAGCTATATTGTGTCTGTTTTTCACAATTTCTCTTGAAAAGACCAGTGGGCACACTGGAAAAATAGTTATGTTGAAGCCCTTCCAGGCTCCCAGGCCTAGATACGCACCAGCAATTCCAAGTGATGAGAGAAATATATAAATAAAATCACGTTATTTATCTATGAAAATAGATATTTTATTCTATTTGTTTCATTTGACATGGTGCCAATGTCCCTCTTTTCCATACGGTAAACTTTAAACTAGATCTATTCCAAATTTTGAAACCTACTATATAGTCGACAACGTTGTTGTAAATAGATACGGAATTTATACACATACAACATGATAAAACACTGAAAGACAAAGAAAAAATATTCCTAATCAATAGATCCATTTACTTATTTTTTCTTCAATGTTTTCAGATACTTTAGTTTCTCCTACAGGGATGTCAAACTCTGCTCTTGTTTGGGAGAAGGTTAAGGTTTACAGACCCTAAAAAATCACCACTTTCTAGGCATATGAAATGCATCGAATAACACATACTTGTATTTTTTTTTACACTTCACATAAGTTGATTCACTGTGCCGGATTTCAAGATTATGCTTCAAGAAGAAAATAATTTACAAATATTATTTTACTCTATATTAATTTGCAAGGGAGGTAATTTTGAACATTTTTGTAAAATATTTCCATAAGTATGCATTCATTCACAGTTCTATACCGCACAAAATGCATATATTTGTATTTGGAATGGAAATGTAACACAGTTTAGAAATTACTGGCACTTTTCATTTCGCATCTGAGAAGTGTATTTACAAGCGTGTGTAATTTTATGTATTTCGTATGGCTAGAAAAGGGTGTTTATAATGATAGGATGTATTCCTTAACCCTTTCCCAAAAAGACCTGGTTTTGACGTCCCTAGAAGAAATGGTTTGGTAAACATTGAGACAAAAGAAGAAAATGCTGTTAATCAGCATTTTCTCCTTTAGTCTTAATGTTTTCTGAACTATATTAATCACAAATTGCACATTTAGTAACATCTATATAGTCGTCTGCAGCAGCTTTCAAATTAAACACCGTATAGTTTTGTCGTTTGCAAAGGGGTTAATGCTACGGCAGCCATAGTTCCAAAGTGTAATGTCTGTTTCAACTGCTTATGTCATATTGCGGAGACTGGAGCACCTAAAGTGGGATTTCCAGCATTTTTAACACCAGTAGGCCTATTACGACATGATTCCTCTCGAACTTTCACCTGCTTTCTCACATGGTTTAGAAATGATCGATGTTTAAGATCATAGACACGTCGTGGATTATCCATCTCGTAAACGAAACCTGGTTCTGACGTCCTTAATAATAAAAAGCGTCAGGGAAACATTTCTAGGCAAAGTAGAAAATGAAAAGACACACAGCGTTTTCTCCATTTGTCTATCCTATTTTCTATGATGATCTATATTGTACACAAAGTTTAATTTAAACAACGCCCTTATTGTTTTCTGTCGCGAGTTTTGAATGTGTACAGTAACCTCAATTATTATTATTATTATTATGTAAAGCTTTATCATTGTCATCTAATGAATCATTATAGATACAAAGTTTGTATTCAAAAAAATATCGACAACGTTATTTACGTGTAGATATACCTGGCCATAATGAAACGTCATAAATACGATTAAATACGACTACACATTGAATTATACTTGTTTGCAGGAGAAAACTCTGCTCAAAACCCCTCCTGAGACAATATAAATGTTTACATGTAGATATACCTCACACCGTACAACCGGCTGTGTCGAAGACAGATGAGAGTCGTCGAAGACAGATTCGGCAACTGATGTCAGGTGCACGGTAGGTCAAATTATTTAATTCTTATAAATCAACGAAAGGATCTATGGTATTGTAATGTTGATAAATACACGTGCAAATGTTCAGTGCTTCTACAAAATAAACCTTTCCACGTACCCCTCGCAAATAAGGCCACAGTCATTGATTATTTCGGAGGTTTCCCACAAAAAGTTACGAAATTTGACTTCGTGCTCAAATATTTCGCATATCTCTCTATATGTGCCAGTTTAACTTGTATACGATTACAGTTTAACCATCCAACGATATTTCTTCCAAATTTAAAGCCGTAACTCCCAACAATAAACGAACTGTGTGTCCTGAAAGACGACATGTAGTCCAAAAAATGTTGCCTCTGTGGACAGATTCGAGTTTACGGAGTTGCTGGAGAAGACAGATAGGGAAATATTTGATTGTCGACGTCGACAGATATGCATTGACTTATACACAGATTATTTCTAATGTCGGACTCCAAATAACAAATGGAAACAATATAGATTGACATATATGCATGTACATACCATATTTTTTCAATGGAATCCGGGACAATAGATGAAACTTTTTTTGGGATTTGTGGTACTTTTTTTAGACTAAATCCTCAACCCCCAACTCAATATTCCGGTTGTATTCATACAATATTGGTTTATAAACATTGGTTAGCGCTAACCAAATGATTATATACCTGTTTTGGTTAATTTACTTTGTTGTTATAGGGATATCTAACCAAAACATATGTTTTATCTCCTTGTCAGTGCTAACACAAGTTGTTTTTTTTTTACAATTGGGCCCAAGTTTTGCATGCTAAAATTAATTTACAAATGAATATACTCTACATATATAATAAAACTAAATAAAATGATTGGAGGAACACGCCTTATATAGTAAGAATATCCGTCAATCGATCTACATTAAGTTTTCTTTACAATGCACTGACCGTCATGGTGAAAATCAGCATGTCAGCAGACCATCAGACATGTCAAATAATGAATTGTCCTCGATCCAACATTTCCTATTTTGTTATTCCCACTGTTCAACATTAATTTTGAAGTTCTTCTTGATGAAAAGATCGGCCATTTCAAACAACCAAAACTGTAAATTGAATTCGAGAATTTGCCAAAAAATTCATCCTATCATTGTTTGTGCCTACTTGATTCGCGGATTCGTAGTTGCCAATACTCAAGGGATCCTTAATCGAACGAATATTTCGGCCGTTTACAAGCACATCCCTACTAAGAAAATTACAATCAAGTTCGACCCGGTTCATCATTTTTTACGATAAGTTATTTCTCACGCTATTTGATTTTGAACACCGTTAACTTTCGTTTCCGTCTCAAGAATCCATATTTTGAAATTACGACCCCGGGGAAAAGTCGCTTAAAACAGTTTCGACGGTTGATTTGGGCACAGGTTTTAAGGTCGCTTGTCGGGTAAGGCAGGGAGTCGTTTAATTCAGGGTCAAATTATAGCAAAATGCTTCGGGAGGAAAAAATACCGTCGCATATGACAGGAAGTCGCTAAATTCAGAGGGTCGCTAGGGCAGGTTTGACTGTACATTGTATTTGTATTTTGTTTCATCGTTTTGACAATGTAATTGACCATTTATTGAGAGGAAACAATGTATGGTATTACGTGACACAAAAATTCAAGAATTTCTTCAATAATTTTGATCACTAAAGAAACCCATAAGGGCGAAACGTTGGATAGAAATTAAAGAAAAAAACTGTTAATAATTGTGTTTGTGTCGAGATTTTTAATCGTTCAATAATTATGGCAATACTTGACCGATTAGAAAATAGTTTGAAAATGGGAAGGCGGAAATACGTCAGAGGTTAGCTGGAAGTGGATATTAAAAAAAGTAGCTGCTAAAAAGTTATTGACAACGGTAATGAGTTAGAAATCGCAAGTGCCTAGAGGCATTTATAAACTTATTCCATTTGTATAAACCAAGCTCCATTTTGCATGTTGCATACCGTTTAGGCCATGCTGGACAAAATACTCTTCAACACTAGAAATATGAAAGGTCACGAAAACCGGCCAACTTTACAAAAAAATTGCCTATTTACCGTGCGTTTTACAGTCATTGTATTTTCAACTTTTGTTCAATAAATATCTACGAAAATGAGATTTCTGTAGACTAAATAGGTAAGATTTGTGTGATTCGGTCTAAATTTGCAGGGTTATTCCTTATGTTCCCCATCGTTTATCCGGGACCGTAAGGGTATCGACAAGAGGGTCATGATGGCCCTGTATCGCCCCACTACCTTTTAGACTCTAGACGTGTAAACTACGAAATTCTTCAAAGAATCTATTAGAGTTCTATCCTAAGAAGAATCATGTTCACCACAATGAAATCCAATAAGTGGTTATGTTTTTTTATTTTTTTTTCTTAAAATTACACTATGTTTCATATAGCAAAACAATAAGCACATTTGTTTCACCCGATCTTTTTTTTTCAATGAATCTAATGGAGAACTGTACATTTGGAAGGAATTTGAAATAGATTAATGCAAGGAAAATTTGGTTGAAATTTTGTTGATATTGGCCCAGTAGTTTTGGAGAAAAAGATTTTCAAAGATTTTTCAAAAAGTTAAATTATTTTTTAATTCAATTAAAATTTAAGTTCTAAACGTAATTTACCTTTTGAAAAGATTTGGAAAAGATGCATGCAAGGAAGATTCCTGTGAAGTTTGGTTGAAATTGGTCCAGTACTTTGGGAGAAGAAGATTATCAAAGATTTTTCGAAAAATTGAATTAATTCATTTGATTGAAATTTAAGTTCTACACGGAAGGAATCTGGAATAGGTTTATGCAAGGAAGATTCCTGCGACAGTTGGTTGAAATTGGTCCAGTAGTTTTGGAGAAGAAGATGTTTAAAGAAAAAGTTGTACGGACGGACGCACGCACGACGGACACAGGGCCATGACATAAGCCCATAAGCCTGATGGCGTTCGGCCAGCGGAGCTAAAAGCCAGTCAATCCACGATACATTTTCATTTCGTTTATAATATTCAAAAGCATGCGTTTCATTTAATCAACGGGAAATGGCATAATTATCTCACTAAAACAAATATTTGATATTTGTTTTTTGTGTTTGTTTGTTTTTGCTGTTTGTTCGTTTGTCGTTTTTTATGGGGGAGAGGGGTGTCACGCATCCTTTCTCTGTAGCGGCGATTCATCAAATTCATTTTATACACCTATAACTAATCAGCAACGATTGCATAAGTCAATGCATATCTGTCGACGTCGACAATCAAATATTTCCCTATCTGTCTTCTCCAGCAACTCCGTAAACTCGAATCTGTCCACAGAGGCAACATTTCTTGGACTACATGTCGTCTTTCAGGACACACAGTTCGTTTATTGTTTGGAGTTACGGCTTTAAATTTGGAAGAAATATCGTTGGATGGTTAAACTGTAATCGTATACAAGTTAAACTGGTACATATAGAGAGATATGCGAAATATTCGAGCACGAAGTCAAATTTCGTAACTTTTTGTGGGAAACCTCCGGAATAATCAATGACTGTGGCCTTATTTGTGAGGGGTACGTGGAAAGGTTTATTTTGTAGAAGCACTGAACATTTGCACGTGTATTTATCAACATTACAATACCATAGATCCTTTCGTTGATTTAAAAGAATTAAATAATTTGACCTACCGTGCACCTGACATCAGTTGCCGAATCTGTCTTCGACGACTCTCATCTGTCTTTGACGCAGCCGGTTGTACGGTGTGTACCTGGCCGTAATGGAATTTGATCAATACCATACGAAGTAAAATACGATAAAACACTTACCTGTTTGACTCTGCTTAAAGACCTTCTTGAGACAATTTAACTTTTATGGATTCTAAAAGAAACAAGAAATAACACCCCTTATGAACACATTTTAATTTTTGTCTAACATTCCCAAACAAGTACTGGATTTGACGTGTGTGAAAGACATTGAGAGAAAAACGCAACAAGAGTGCTATTGTAACAATATACGCCGCCCCAGAGACTAAGTTTTAAGGGGACATAACTCAGGCAAAAATCAATGAACCATAAAATCCCCCCCTTCATGCTAATCTACCCATTGAGGTGATAATATTGATTTTAAAAAGATCCAGCCAGAAACTTAGGAGGAGTTGCGCTCACACGAAAAGTGGACGGACTTACGGACGCACGGACGGACAGATGGACGGGCGGACAGACGGACAGACGGAGAATATGACGCCAATATACGACGTATAAAAACTGATTATTAGAGATTTACGGATAAGTACGAAATGGAATACGAAATGGAAATGGAAATGAAATCAGTGGGATGTATCAGGATACTTGGAATATGGTGGCACGTCACTCATACTTGCCTCTATGTAATTCTATGTAAAATCAACTTTTTCATATACTTTCAAACTTTGACTTTAAAAAAAGAACCTGGATTTGACGTCCCTAAAAGACAACGCATGGAAAATAATTGGGACAAAATAATGAAATGCTGATAACCACAAGAAAGATTTCGAGGTCCCTTATAGAAAAGGAATCAAAAACATCGGGACGAAAGAATAATCACAAATCATATCTCTATCAACACCCCATTTGTTGTCTGTAGCAGCTGTCAAATTAGACGGCCTTAATATTTTGTCTTTTTCGAAATGGTAAATACCTTCATTTCAATGAGTGTTGTAGTACTAGCAATGGTCTGTGAAAAGCTGTCCTGATGAGGTGCCATGTTGTTTTTGATTACGTAGCACTTAATAAACAAGGCAAAGGGGCGCTTGCAAATGTCTGATTGGAGACAGTTTTAGGGTTGTCCAAATCAAAAGGTGTTGCAGACGACTTAAAAACTCTTTCCATCGCCGGAATAGTGTATCAAATAGCCAAGTAAATATTGAAGGAAAGGGAGAACATGTTGGTCGTAAGCAATTACTTCTTCTCTCTCAAAGTTTTTTAATAATTATAAGTGTTAATTTAATGTACTGTGGTCTTTTATACTGACCCACACTTCCAACACAATTTTATTTTGCGAATGTTTTTGTACATGCGAATAATTTTCAATTATATTCTTCCAGGAAGAATCCATCTGCACGGCCTCAATTTTTATACCATTATCATGTTTATTTTTGTCATTCTTCACTGAACTCCGGAGCCGGTGCTCAAATCAATGAATTTGATGCTGTACGTGCAACTCGAAGTCATTGTCTACTACCGATAGTAATCGGCGTGACCAACAAGTTCACAAAATCACTTGTGGTGAACTCGGCCAAAGCAAGGGACGTTTTTCGCTACAACAAGGTAAAGATATTTTGCGTTTAAATGTGAGTTTAAAGATCTGATTGGATAGTTTTCTAATAACAATGAATTTGTTCTAAAAATAGGCCGGGTATTACCGATATGTATTGACAAACCGTCTGTGTTGTTATAAAATATCGTAACTACGGCTTTATCGAAGCCGTAGTTACGATATTTTATAACAACACCGACGGAATACTATGATCGCGAAAAAACGTCCCACCTTTTGGCCGAGTTCACCTCCAGTGAAAATATATACGTGGTAAAATGTTAGACACGGTGAATGTTTTAGACTTTTCTACTCGAATTACTCAGATTTGGTGTTAAAGCCAGATGATTGGTCTTTGGAACGGTCCAAGCTGTGGTGCCATTTGCTTCCGTGGTCCGTATTTTAGTGCGCGTCGTCAATCATACATATATCTCACAATGTATGACAAAAGTTCAGTCAGGTAACGATTTTAAATCGACTTTGTTACCAGCAATAAATTCTAAGTAATCTATATGAAAACTCGCTCTTTTCCGTCAGGCATTCCCGTTTTCAGATCGATTGGCTTTCTTCGACGCACCCATAGCCGAGTCACTACTCAGGCTCATGAAATAGAATACGAACCTCTCAACTATCACAGAACGGACCATTTTCAGCAACACAAATTGAAGCCATAACAATCGGATATCATTACTGTCAAATCGGCGTTTAGACTGACTTCGGGAGCGGAGATTAAAGTCGGCCATATGTATACTATACCTATGCACATACGTAGCCAGATCTTTGCATGTAATTGTGCAAGGTACATCGAGGATGGCTGAACCCGCCAGTGGATAATTTTGCTCAGTGATGAATCACGGTTCACATATTAAATATCAAATGACGGACACAGATCGGTCGATGCATATGGGAGCGCTACTTAGGTGTTATCGAATTCGACACTTTTCCGTCGAGAATCGGTCATGGTTTAGGGCAGGATCAAAAATCACGGAAGTTAAAATTCGTTGTGTTTTCTTAATTAACGCAAGAGGTGGATATCCTTCTTCTGAAGTTAATTTGTTATAAAAGACACCTTTCTGTGACGTAAAGTATAACCAATTACCAAACGACATGATTTAAAGCCTGTCCAAATTGAAAGAAGGTGCAAACGACATTTTCAATGATAAGAAATGTTGAAATTGTGTTACTTTGGGGGTAGAAAACATTGTGGGAAATAAAGAAATTGTTTTTTACAAACCATTTCTTCATTTTCCAAAGCCTTTATCATGTGAAGCTTCATAAAGTGTCAATATGCGGCAACGGGATAATCCTTCTTCTGTGAATGATTTTTTCGGTGTGTAGATGACATCTGCGGTTTTTATATAATTTTATGTTCAAATTTTTCTTTCGATGAAATAATAAATGGTATATACAAAATTAAATAAATATTTGCCTTTGAATTGTCTTTTAGTACAAATATTTCAATCCTACCCGTTATTAAAAGGGAATGCCGGTGCTTAAAAAAGGAAAGAAGACATAGTAGGATTTGAACCCACCACCTCTGAATTTATACACATTCAGTCAACGCAGAAGAAGGGGAACCATCGTCACGTATATTGAGATGCCCCCTCCGCCCCTACAATTCATTTCGGTTTCGTATTCGTATTCCATTTCGTACTAATTCGTAAATCTCTAAAATTTACCAGCAATTACTCTTTTGTATCAATGTTTTCACTGCTCTTTTCTATACAGATCTTCACTCTGTTTAGATCCGTTTTGACGCCCGCATTGTCGCAATTCCTCTCAAATTGTAACACTATTGTTTGCCGTTTTGTAGACGGTTTAGGGTACAACATTGAGCACTACGAGATATCAAAAGTAAAGACTCAGGTCAAGCGGCATGAAAACATTCGTGATGTTCTACAAACGTTCGTAAACAAAGAAGCACGAGTTTTCATCCTTGATCAGCCTTGTGAACTTTTACCTTAATAAAAGTGTAGAGAACGTAAGACATGAAGATATGGATGGTGATATATTGTTCACCTGAGAGTGTGGCATTGCGAAACATAACATAAAAAAATACAAAGGTCTAATGGGTAAGGGTAAATGAGCTATGACAAACATTATTCCCAAGTCGATAACCCAAAATGTTGCAGCCCGTTTGGAGATCTAAGGGTCATGCAGAGTTTCATCTTAAATGTTCAAGTCTGTCTGTGCTAGATCTAGATGTCGATTGGCCTATTTAACCCATTGCTGCACAGGGACGCATTTTGACTACCCCATAAGAAAAAGCTTGGGAAAACATTGTGGAAAATGAAGAAATTGCTTGTGACAAGCAATTTCTTCATTTTCCACAATGTTTTCGATCCAAAAACGGATATATTTTGAAAATTCACGAACTTGAAATTGTCCTCTGCAACATCTTTGAATTTGGACCAGTCCAAAATTTTGCCGTCTGGTAATGGGTTATGGATGCTTAAGTAAAATTTCCTCAAATCAAGAAATTGTGTCAACTTGGAGACAACATAACCCCGGGTGCATAAAAAAATATATAAATAAAAAAGCTTTTAGCTTCTGTTTTGCAGTAAAATTGACTCTATAATGATGTTAAATATAGTAGATAAAATACTTCAAATAAATTATCAGTGTCTCCTAAATATAAAATTCATAGCAGAACGGCTAATGCAGGTAACTACATATTCTTTGTGAAAATTCATTCGAAATCACTTTACCTATTCTTTTCAATTCGTAAATGAACCCTGGTCTTGATGTTTCTTGTAAGAGAAAAACATTGCGAGGGTAAGGAGAACATGTTTGCTGAAATACATTTTTTTCTGTTTCTATTTTCTCAACAAACTATTGTTCTTAAAACTAAATGATTTTTTTAAATTCGGTACACACTGATTTTTTGGCTGTCACTTGAATTTAGAAAGTCAAGCCATTTGTTGTCTAGGCGTTATTAAGTGCAGTTAAACTATATATTCTATCGAATGATATTTGATAACGTTTATGATAATCCACCTATCATTAGATACCAAACACTTTGAGCAACTTGTTATCCATGGCAACGGAAATTGACGAGGGAATCCCTTGTTAATTTCCGATGCCACTGGTGACGCCCGAAACATGACAAGGGTATACCATTGATTCTTATATCGCCCGAAGTTGCACGACGTGACATGTTTGGTACCTAATGATATGGAATACCTTAAAGTGACATAACATTCCAATTTCATCTTTTAAAGTATGTCTTGATGCAAAGATTGGTTATTCTAATGCTAAGAAATGCTTTCATTTTTTTTGAAGTTGTTATTCATAAACAAAAATACGCCTTTAAAGTTGAGACAGAAACGACAAATTCCATATAAATCTGAACCTGTTGTCCACAACTTATTTAATTTTAGCACAAAACATATTTTTGCGGTAAACCGTGCAATATGTCACGTTAAAACTTATTGAACGAATTGTTTCTGATACACAGTGCGAACGTGTGGTTCATGTACATTTTATGATTCATATCTGTAAAACACCTATTTACTGTAAATATGAAATTGTAATTTATTGTGGTCATTGATAGCTATAGTCAAAAGAACATAAACAAATATGAAATAGAAAACAATACATCGTCAAAATTATTCGACAAAACTGTTTAAAAAGTTGTGTAGCAACATATAATTTAAAATAACTTACTGGCGTACGATTTTCTGAAGATAATTCTTCTCCTCTATGTTACACACTTACCCAGCAGGCAAAAGACGTCACACAGACGTCTTTTTTTGGTTGAATAGTGGTCACGACGTCATATAACCAAATATCGACCAGAAAAAGACGTCTGTTTCCAGACGTAAAAAAGACGTCCTAATAAGACGTTTTTATGACGTCTTTTTCGGGGTGTGGTCGCGACTTCAACGTGAACACAACGTCTCTCCACAGACTTAATTTCAACATCATCTTAATTACGTCTTAGGGACCTAGATTTATTGACTAAATTCCAATAATGATGTTTTGTAAACACTTTTTTCCTATTGGAAACTTTTAAAGTTACATGATACTTACTCCGTAACAGTATCTATTGTGCACTCTTTGTCTACAAATCAACACAAGTGTTCTGCATGGCTGCTTGGACCTGACGTCCCTTACAGAAATGAAAACTGTCCCAGCAAACATGCTTTTATGGGTCCTATATGGGATGTGTATGGGTAAGCCCATGTGGGTAAGCCCATATTGTACCCAAATAGGACCTATGTAGGTAAGCCCATGTGGGTTTGATCATAAGGGACCCAGATTGGTCCCATATTCCCAGCATATGGGCTGTGTCTGGGCAAGCCCATATGGGTATGCCCATATAGGACCTATGTGGGAAAGCCCATGTTGTTTGGACAATAAGGGTCCCAGTTACAATAATTGACTTGCGCCCATTCAAGTACAACAGAATAATTATATATACATGAGCATATCTAAAATATCCATAATCTGAATATGTAGCCTGTAGAATTATAAGTTTTCAATTTGAATGACGATCTTATTTATATCCATCAAAATTAATGACCATCAAATCAATACAAATTGAAAAACAACAACATTAGATTCAGCAAGACAAGTAAGGCAACATCAATAAGACATGTCTAATCCTTTCTCGAACAAAACCTGGTTTTGACTTCTCTAATAGAAAGGTAGGCATAAATTGCAAAAAAAAACCATAGGCCTAGAGATATAAGCAAAAGTTGATAATCGGCAATTTCTTCTTTTGCATAAGTTTTTTCTGCGCTATATTGTACAGAAGTACATTCTTTGTCAATATCGTTTTTTAAACATGGGCTTCATGTTGGATCATCCGAATTATTTTGTTGTTTTAACGGCGTTTAAACTGTAATTAGTCTGTTCAAATCACTAACATAATCTTATCAATTAGTGTGTTACAGTATATTAAAGGGAAATAATTAAAAATGTTGACAATAAATCATGTTTTTACAAAGCGTTTATGTAAAGAAAGCATTTGGCTTAATAATCCTATATGATTCTGTTAAAAGAAATTAAATTGTGTACAAATTTTCAAAAAAAAATAGAAATAAATCTAGACATAAAATTATATCAAGAAAACATATAGATAGTTATAGAAAGCCTCGAAAATGTTATGACAGTTAAGACGAAATTCCTAGGTATCAAACCATAGAAAATGTGTCAAGGTCGTCAGACATACCTGGCGAGACCTTAATCCTCTATGATGGGGAATAATTTATCCCTACTGAGCGAGAAGCTCTGGAAGGTTTTCATCTTCGATCAACACCGAACGAAAGCCAATAGAAAAAGTGGTCGGTTTTACGTTGAAAAGACGTCTTTTAGAGACGTTGGGAAAACGTCTTTTTCTGGTTGAATTTGATATAAGGAAAGACGTCTTTTTCAGACGTCTTTTCAACGTCATTAAGTGACATTGTTCAGACGTCTTTTCAACGTCATTAAGTGACGTCTTTTCAACGTCACTTAATGACGTGGAAAAGACGTCGGGAAAAGACGTCTTTCCTTATATCAAATTCAACCAGAAAAAGACGTCTTCCTGACGTCTCTAAAAGACGTCATTTCAACGTAAAAACGACCACTTTTGCCAGCTGGGTAGACAGGTATTGTAAGAAGCTCAAGAGCGCACTGTGAGTTTCTTTACAACGACAATGTTAATTAAACACGTTGAGTCCCGGCCACACGATATCTCTGACCAATCAGAACGGCTGAATTTAATTTTGTACATGACATTGTATGATGTTAGCTAAGTCACGTGTTAGAACCTAGCTACGAACCTTTCAACAAGAAAGAGCTATACCGGAAAATGAATCAAAAGTATGAGAAGGGTATTTTAGTTTGTAAATGGAGTGTCTCTTTCCTAATTGACAGACTTTGGTCATTTCTTTTCCTAAAAAGGTGTAAAACATTATGGACTCATTTGAAATGATACGTTATATTTTCATTGATAATATCAAATAATAAAATAATGTACTCCACATGTTCACCGCCGATATAAACATACAAGTTGTCTGTATAGTTGCGCGGATATGACTTAATGATCAGAATTTCTTTCAGAAAAGCCCGATATTTGGCACGCGCATAGAATAGATCTATACAAATGATTTTGTAGGAAGTGGCAAAAATTGAACCCCACAAATAACCGCAATTTACATTCAATCCAACCGAGCCCACTAGCAAATCACTATAACTTGTCTCTCGTCATTTTCTTTTATGTTCTAAGGACAAGATTGACACAGCATTTACTGACTATAAACAACGGATGTCTTTGTCGTAACTCTAAATCAAAACATGTTTCTCTTCTATATTTTATCAAGAATAGAACGCCAAAATTTGTCCGTAAGTGTTCTTAATTTAGAAAAAAAGAAGACCTGGCGATTCTTCAGTTTTGGGGCTTTTGCCATTTTCTAGTTTTTCGATTCAAAATGGCCACTAACAATTTTTAAGGAGCGTATAGATACAATCAAAGTTCATAAACTAGTTGTTACAAATAAAACCCGGTAATCAGTCATGTGGATGTCACAATGTCTGTCAGATATGAGAAGATAGGATGATCGACCGGATGGGACAGGCTCGAGGGGGTACTATCAAACATGTTAATGCAAACAACGAAAAGAGAGATTATTGAATACACATATGTCATGTCAAAAAGTACTGACATTACAGTTGGACAAAACGTTATATAATTAAAACATAGACCAAATGTAGATATCTAAAGAGTTAACATAACTGATTGGCAGGCTAAACTACCATGAGGTAAAGAAGAAACAAACAAGAGCCGTCAGAGACGGACAATGCTCCCCGAATAAGGCATTGTCACAATAAATATATGCCATGCAGAGCTAATATAAAGCTAACAAATGTTAAGCCCCCTTTTTGCATGACATATTGTGTATACGCAAATTTTAAATATTTTATTGTCAAGGGCATCTGATTTGCTACTCAAATATGAAATTTCATCAAATTCTGACCATTAGACTAAGAGAAATTAGAGAAAAACTGTATTTAACCTTAAGTCCCCTTTTACCATGACGAGGCCTCAAATCCAAAAAACGGGAAAAGTACATCGGCATTTTGTCATAGGGAGTTCACATGGTAAGTTTCATTTGATTTGGCCCAAGGGTTATGGAGAAATCGCTTCGGACGGACGGACGGACGGACGGACGGAATGACGGACGGACAGGACGGACGGACGGACGGACGGACAGACAAAGCGGCGACTATATGCTCTATATTCGGGGAGCATAAAAAGGCACCGGTCACAGTCAGGTGGAATCTAAAAAAAGACTTGATCCATGAGCATTCCGGGTTTGTAATAGATATTGCATTTGAATACAACATAGATCTAGATCAGTTTGTGTATACTAGCAATTTTACCCGTCTCGAAATTTGACCTTTGACCTCGATGACCTTGACCTATCCGGGGCTGACCTTTGACCTCGATTACCTTGACCTATCCGGGGCTGCACTCCACCTAATCCCGTCCCGTAACCCGTAAGCAATCCTGTCCCGTAACTAAGCAATCCCGTCCCGTAACCCGTAAAAACGATAAATTTGACCTTTGACCTCGATGACCTTGACCTTTCAAAAAATGAACCCCTCAAGCTAATATCCGGGGCCGCCCTCCATCTTCCCTCCAAGTTTGGTGAAGATCGGCCCAAGGACCTGGGAGGAGTAGGGGAACAAACAGACAAACAGACAAACAGACAAACAGACAAACAGACAAACGTTGCTCAAATTATAGTATGAAAATTTGACCTTTGACCTCGATGACCTTGACCTTTCAAAAAATGAACCCCTCAAGCTAATATCCGGGGCCGCCCTCCATCTTCCCTCCAAGTTTGGTGAAGATCGGCCCAAGGACCTGGGAGGAGTAGGGGAACAAACAGACAAACAGACAAACAGACAAACAGACAAACGTTGCTCAAATTATAGTATGATATACATCCTGACCAAGATCTACCAATTTATCTTATGACTCTCCCATTACCTGTACCAACGGAAGGACATCATTACGATTTTGCTCATGATGAATTATATTTGTGTTTGGTTCAAATATCACAATGACTATTTTCCTATAAAGCCTCTGCTCTTTATCATTCATACTTTAACCCTATACCGTACAAGACCTGGTTTTGACGTCCCTAATAGAAGTGCCTTGGGAAAACATTGTGACAAAACAAGAAACTGCTGATAACCAATATTGTATGTGCCATATTGTACATACATTCTTGCCTTTTCAACATCCATATTGGCGTTTACAGCGGTTTTCAAACTAGACAGTTCTAATTTTTCGTCGTTTGGGAAAGGGTTAATTGCAATGTACAGATTATAACTTGTGCCTTTGTGATATGATAGCGAGTACAATCCTTTATCGGTTATCAATAAGGTGTCCTCAAAATTGTCCCTATAATTATACATGTATGTCAAGGTGATCCCATGGAAACCTTTAATATGGGTACTTGGAACAAGCACATTAGATTAAGGTGAATATAGTCAGGCATGTTATGTGAATTCTTATTTTCAAGAGCGGAACAAAATGCCACAAGAGGTCGCATTGTGAGAAAATTTCTTTCTATGCGACGAAGATGTCAGGCTTTAATTCGCTTTAGGTGGGCACACTCGTTATTAATTGATTTGACCACTCTCAGTTTAAAATAATCAAATTTGTATCGATGTGTATTTAAAACATCTTTCACATTTTGAATTAGATTGAATTAGATAAATCAACGAAAATAAATTCGCATTACATAGCCTTTGGTTGTTATCTCCATCGTATCAGCGAATGAAGTATCTCTGCAAAATTAAATGTTCTCAGTACATATTTTAGAGTTAAATTGCCCTTTGTTGATTTTGCAATGTAGACTTTGTTAACTTTGTAGGACGATAAAATGGAATCATTGCCCTTTGAGATTTTCAAAATTTATTAAATACTCCCATAGGACAACTTCAAGTGTTATTTAAAGTAAAGCCCTTGAGTAAACATATATCGATGGCTCAGCGCGAAATAGTTGTAACTGTCCATATCTTTATAGGCAGTTACAACCGTTTCGCGCTGAGCCATCGATATGTTTTTTTTCAAGCATGATGCCATCTGTTGTTTAACTTTAATCTAAAGTTATTAAATTCAATGAATAAACCAAGTGACTCTCGTTGAGTTTGAAATGCTACTGATTTATTTACGTTATTTACAAATACAATCGACAATATGACGTAACGTCTCGTTCGTCGCCCCGTCAACGTTATGTACGTCGTCCCGCCAACGTCGTCTTTACGACATCCTCCCGGCCGCACAAAGGTCGTCTCTCGTGATCGTTTGAATTCGTCACCGCTCGTAACAGTGGTTTTGATTTCTTTCCTCTTACCCATCGAATGGATCATATTGATGTAACCGTTATCGTCTACACGATATTCTCCCGGCCGCAAACATTGAATCGTGTGAGTGTCTATTTTGTCTGAAGTTGCATTCAACGAATGTTCATTTACCACATGAGAACTTCAACAGGTTTGGTCTCTCTGACTCCATATCTGGGTTCGGTTGTAACAACTGTCACTACTCTGCTAGTTTGCCTGTCTGTAACTGACGATGTGACAGGCCCGGAAAGTAGATAGCCGATTTTAGATTGGACGGCTGTAGGTCCATCACCCCGTATAACTTCATCCCCAACGATCCGCCAATAATTATCTGCCCCGATCAGTAGCTCAACGTTGAAAGTAAGTGTTATTATCAGATACGGGATGTGCCAAGTTCAAACCTCGTAAATGCGGTAAATTCGCAGCAGCTCGGATATGGTTACGTATGGGTGTGGCGATTGTCGGAACAATTGAAACGTCGATAGCAATCTTCCCTGGTTGGTCGGTATGAAGGTCAATCGTAGCTCTGTCGAAATGATGAAGTGGGTCTGACTCTGCCCCAAATGCCGCAAGATGAACCGATCCAAGTCTCTCTAACTGTAACTTCTCTGCCAGATCGTTTGTGATAAAGGACTGCTGAGCTCCTTCGTCAAATAGGATGTTCGATTCTACATAGGTTTTGTCGGAGCTTACCGTAGCGACCGCAGTTTTCAGCGACACGTCGTTTTTGCCTCGAGTCACAGAATGGAAGGTGATGGTAGATTCGACGTCTGGAATAATTCTCGCTTGAATAGAACTCGATTCGGTAGTAACTGGATCAGCAATATTTTGCGATTTGCTTTCATTTCTCTGTTGGCATATGCTCGTATGGTGTTTCCGCTGGCAATGTTTACATCTGTTTGTCGAACTACAGGAACTGGCTACATGTTTTCCCAAGCAGTTAAAGCATAGCTTCTTTTGAGGAACAATGTTTTTTCTCTCAATGGGATTCGAAATGTTCTCACAATTAACGGCAGTATGGTTGCCACTGCAGAAATAGCACCTTTTCTGTTTTGTAATGTCTGGATCTGTCATCCGCGGTGGACGACGTTTACTCTGCGTCGATCTCGCCCCGACAACGAAAGATGCAGTGGTCACATGTTCACGAGTGTTTTCAATTGGATCACTAGATTCTAGAATGTTCAATTCTGCCTTCAATGCTCGTCTCATGTCGGAAAGTTGCCAATCGCTGCCACCATGATCTCGGGTCATGTTTCTCTTGATATCTGGGGGTAACTTCTGTAAAATGACTGGGATGAGTAAATTTCCGAACGACTCTTGTCCTTTGCCGAGGGACTGTAAACCACGGATATAGGTCTCCAATTTCTCCTGGAATATCAGTAGGCTGGACATATTGGATGTGGGTTTAGGCAAATCTAACAGGGCTTGCATATAAGCATTAATGATCTTGTGTGTCTGGCCGTAACGCTCCTTCAATAATTCAATGGCTTCGGCGTAGTTGATGGGCAGACCTTCAATAACTCCAACAGCCTCGTCACTCGGAAGGGATTTCAAATAACAAAATTTCTGTACGTCAGAAAGAGACCCATTGCTGTGGATGCTTGATTCATAGCAATCCCAAAATGTCTGCCATGCAAGGACTGAGCCACTAAATGTAGGTAACGTTAATTTTGGTAGTTTGTGAAACGCTGGCGTAGAAAAAGAAACGTTACTCACGATTGCTGTGCTGTTGTTCCTGTTTTCCGGCACTTCTTCCTGTTGTTGAACTTGATCCTTCTTGTTCACAGTATTCCGATGACTTGATTCCAAATCCCCGATTTGAAGCCTAACGTCTAACAGATGCTCCTCTGCCTCGATCATTGCATCTTCCATCTCCTCCTCGTCGACTACAGAAATAACTTCTTCGTTGATTTCTTCCATTAACGTAATCGTCTTCTCCAAAGTTGCTCGAACGGTATCGAAATGTGAAACATCCCCAAGTGATTCCTCTAATTTTACCAGCTGTCGTTGAATCAACGTCTTGAGTGATTGTCTCCGCCTCTTGAGTCGCGCATCCATATTTATTCTCCAAGTTTCGGTCACGGCACCAAAAATATCGCAAGCGGAATAAACCAAGTGACTCTCGTTGAGTTTGAAATGCGACTGATTTATTTACGTTATTTACAAATACAATCGACAATATGACGTAACGTCTCGTTCGTCGCCCCGTCAACCTTATGTACGTCGTCCCACCAGCGCGCGTCCACCGTCCCGCTTACGTCGTCTTTACGACAGTATGATTAGAGCATGGAGCGTCAACACCATGTTAAACGGTGTATTGGTATGACCAAAGATCTAAGAAAGGTCCTTCTAACTTTAAGACTACCAAGAATTTAGAATAAGTCGTACCCGGAGGCATTATAGATGCGTATCGGCCCACTTCTGGTTGAACTACAACTACAACATTCGAATATTCTCGGATCTTATCGTTACTCAAGATCCCCTCGAACGGATTACAGTTGCCGGCATGAGCCGATCCTGCCCATATCTCTCCGCAAGCATAACAACGGTAGTCAGGTCAATAACAACGGAAGCAGACCAAACAACCATTTAAATCTACGCCAGAAAAATATTTGAAACAAACAGCGTTCAAAAGTCGACTGTATCCTCATAAACGTGACAAAATTTTACCAGATAAAATAATTGATGTGATTTACCGATTATTGACAGTATATTTCACTTGAATTATAACGTTAGCTAAAGGATTGATTTGTTTTGATGACGTCATTTACGCGCGTCTACTTTCACGTTCAATATGGCGGTCACTGTATTACGCTCGAGATCATGTTTCAACCACGTTCCAACGCGGCAAAAGGTTGCAAACAGTCTCGAGGGTCGCGATTGCAACTACAACTATCGCGTTTGTAGACTGGCAAACTGGCCTGTATTCCTTGTTTGAAGAGTAGAATTCGGGAGGTATTAGTGTATGCAGGGAATTTACCGCAGAGTATAAAATTTCTGGCCCTCGTTTTCTTGCTATTTAAGGTTCCGAAACTGTAACGGCTGTAATTTAATCAAAATTTGCTATTAATACAAATATGCCTGATAGTGTTTAACATCATATATCAGTTATATGCATTACAAAACATGTAACAGTGATTTGTTTAAATGTGTAAAGCAAATAATCAGTAAATGTTTCAGCTTTCTAATTTGGAAATAATGTACTATCCTCCTACAACTTAACTTTTATCGGATTATAAGCTTGAATTGAAACCAAGAAATTTAAAAACAAGACGGCCGAAATGGCCCTATATTACTAACCTGTCTTTTTTGTCTTAAATCTGACATTTAATTTCGTATTTTCATAAGCCCTGGTCATATTCTCTAGTTGGAGTATAGACGTGAATTTTGAACAAAGAACTATGTCACCCAAAAACAATAGGACACTTTCTTTTGTCAAGGACAACAACTATGTTAAGTAAGATGATCCTAGGTCGAGCAGCTTCTTTAAATCTCTAAGTGCCACGCTCACATTTTTTTATGAATCTAAAAACCTGTAACCGAATTTGAAAAAAAACACTTAAGGAACATTCTTAGATCAAATAAGCCCTATAGTGTTTTTTTAAAGAATTTTCCTATGATTTCTCTTAGTTCGATAAGCCCCTCCTTGCCCCGCCCACACATTTCACGAATTAAAAATTCACAAACAAGCTTTTAAAAAGGTCACACAAGGAATATTTCTGCCAAGTTTGATTCAGATTTGCCGAATGGTTCAGGAGAAGAAGATTTTTGAAGAACTTTCTTACGATTTCTCTAATTCAGGTAAGCCCCGCCATGCCACGCCCACATTTTTTCAAGAATCTAAAAATTTATGAACAAATACTGTAAAGGGTTACTCAAGGAACATTCCGGCAAAGTTTACTTTCAATTGGCCAAATTGTTGATTTTAAAATTAGCCCAATGGTTAAGGAGAAGAAGATTTTTGAAGAATTATCTAGCAATTTCTTTAAAGTTGCATAAACTTTATGAATAAATGTTGAAAAGGGCCACCCAAGGAACATTTCTGCCAAGTTTAGTTTAAATTGACCTAATGGTTGATTTTTAAAGAATTTTCTTATGATTTCTCGAGGTCCGATAAGCCCCGCCCTGCCACGCCCACAATTTTGACGAATCTTAAATGTGTGAGTAAGTTTCAAAAAGGGTCATCAAAGAATCATTCCTGTCAAGTTTGGTCAAGATTGGCTAATTGGTTAAGGAGAAGAAGATTTTAAAAAAATTGTGAACAGAAGGACGGACTGACAAACGGACGACGGACGGTGAGTGACTACAATACCTCACCATGAGCACTTCGTGCTCAGGTGAGCTAAAGATGTGGATAGTAAACATATTGTATTGTTGTATGTTGAGGAGGGAAATTATAATTGGCTGCTTTCTACCTTTAAAGGTTTCGAAACGTTGCCTAATTTTACAAGATATTGGCAAAATATATATTTTCTCATTGACTTCAATGCAAACTTTAAAGCCAATTATCTCCCTTGGTGTCGCATACTGTAACAAGATTTTCCGCGGACAACGTAGCTCACCTATACGAAAGTTTGTCGCAAAAAAGGAATCCAAGGTCAAAGGTCATTGTCACTAGGTCAGAGGTCATGGTCCCAAGGTCAAGGTTATGACATGTGGTACATGTGGGCTCTTTCTATTATAGTGCGTGAGATAGAGGCCAGGTTAATGCTTTGTAAAAGTTAGTCAAAATCCAAGGTCAAGGTCACTAGGTCAAAGGTCATTTTCCCAAATGGAAGGTCTTAGCGAGAAGTACATATGTGTGAAATATCAAGGCTGTATCTCTAATAGAGATATAGAGAGATATCGACCGGGTTAAAGTTTTTGAAGACGCGATGCGACGCTGAAGCGACGCGACGCCGACACTAGGGCTGTGACATCAGCCCCCCGGACATTAAGTCCCGGCTCGCTTAAAAATAAGATTGTAAAATATTCTTATCTATTTATGTCGACAATATTTCCAACATTCATGTGCTAAAAGTGTTTATTATTACAGTTCTTATTACAGTTCCGGAAACTTGAGTCAACAATCAAGCTTGGTATCTGTCAATGGCTAATTGATGAAGTCTAACAAAACATTTGGGATGAGATATACACTCCTAATGTTAACTATTTATTACTTTATTTTCAACAGGTCAAAACTTTTTAGGAAAAATCATTACAAAGGTAGGTAAACAAAGGTAGGTCACGAACACATTTTTTGTACAATTATTTCTTTTACAACGAGTTTTTGAAAAATCCGGCGATGCTGTAATATGAAGAAATGGTCGAAGTGTGTTGTGCACGAGAATATACGGTGTTAGTGAGCAGAGTTTGAATACAAACGTTGAAAAACATTTCAAGATCGAAAGTAAAAACTTCTTTACTTTCGATTTTGAAATGTTTTTCAACGATTGTATTAAAACCCTGCTACTAATACCGTATACTCTCGTGCACAACAAATTTCGACCATTTCCTCACATTACAGCATCGCCGGATTTCTCAAAAACTCGCTTTAAAAGAGATAATTTTAGAAAATGTGTTCGTGACCTACAAATTTTCGCTCTATGCAACTACCTCTTTTTGGAGCTAGTTTCTCTGTTTACCACCCGTGTATACTATCCGATTTGACATTGACATATGGAAAAGATGGAATCAGTAGTTTCTCCGTTTCAATTTGTAAATGAGCAGGGACGTAGAAAAAGCTCCCATATGGCATTTGAGAACAACATGGATTCAGATCAGCCTGTGAATACTCGTAGTCTAATCAGGAACCATGTTGTTCTCCGAAAACTTTGTCATGACGTTTAGCAATCGTTTAATATCAGTATGGGTCTTTACCAATTACTGTTCAGGCACTGTCTGATCTTGAAATATGGCTACTTCAAATGCTATACGGGACATTTTTTCAGATACACGCTCATCCTTACTATCATGTATTGCCCACAACAGCAAAGCCGGTCAAAGGAAAATTACTGAATTTCATCATTATCTATCATCAAAATGTCCTTGAAGTGTCGGTTTATATCATATCTGTGTACCAATAACCAGACACAATAGATTAGGCTTGTTCAAATTTTGTTTGTACTGGACTTTTACGTCGCCTATGATTAACCCGTCACTGCTCAGTGACGCCTTTTGACTCCTTTACAAGAAAAGGATTGGTAAAGCATTGTGAAAAATAAAGAAATTGATATTGACAATCCATTTCTTTATTTTCCACTATATATTCTAACCTAAAATAGAAAAATCTTAATATTTCATCAGCTTGAAATTGTCAGCTGCAACATCTTTGAATTTGGAAAATACTACAATTTTGTCGGCTCGTAAAGGGTTAAGCATCAATTCTTCTTAAGAATGAAATATACTCCCCGTCATAAGAAAGTAGCCACTTGTCTAATGCAAATGGTCGGCAATTTTAGGATTATTCATAAACGTACCGAAATAAATACAAAACATTGAAGCATGGCAAGTAAATACACTTTCGTGGAGGTATCCAAAACAGTCGAATTACCCCATTAGCTATGGTAACTTGGTGGAAATTCCAGGAAATCCGTAACTGATACGGAACACACTACTGAAATTCACGGCCATATATAGTGCCGGAAACGGGACAAAAAAGAATAAGGATATGTGTTTATGATACTGTATTTACTTGAAATGATTCTGAAGTGATTCTCATTACACCCAAGACCCTTGCAAAATGGCAGTTTCCGGTTTTAGCCCAACCAACCCCTAATTTCCTCTCAAATGCTCTATTCATTGATTTTTTGTTTCTGTTTGGTTTTGAGGACGTCCTAAATTAAGGAAATGTTTTCCTTCACTTTACCCACCAATCACTTCCGGTTATTATCAAACACTTAATATCGTGATATGCTATACTGGTAGTGCTAAATTTTCATAGACCTCTATCATTTCAACGGAATGATTGACTGTAAAAATGAAATGGGACTTTTGTTTGTGTTTCAACAGCGTCAACTTTTGCAGAAAATGACAGCTGTAAGTAAACAAAGTTGAACTTGTTATCCTAAAATACTGTTTTGAACCCATATTACAACTAAACATGTTTCCGGACATGTTGAAAGCATTTAACCATTGAGGTGTGAAAAAGAGCTATTGGGAATACGTTTGAATGTGCAAAATTTAAACGACATTAAGAATTGAGAAAAGAAGGGTTATTTGAAAAGTGGCTACTTTTTTATGACGGTGAGGATATTAGAAAATGCATTTTTATAAATGTCAATATAGTTATTGTGTATAAACACATTATGTTAAAGGAGGAAATAGTTAAAGTGAGCATTTCTTGTTTTTTTTCCATTATCTTTTCATTTACAATTACTTGCATATACACTGTGAGTTTCAAGTTTTATCACTACTTGTATAATTTGTCACTACAATCTCAAGTTATTCTGCGGAAAGCCGTACATAGTATGAACAAGAGGGCCAAGATGGTCCTATATCGCTCACCTGAGAGAGGCTTGAAACGTACATCGCGTATTTGCAAACTTTAAAAGCTCCATGAATGTTGAAAAAGAGTTATACGACAATATTACACATTTAACTTCAAAGCACATCAAATAGTGTTAAAATTGTTTTTCATAATATCTGCGTTTAAAATTGGTAAACTCACAACATATTGCTGAATTTCCATTTCCAGTTCTAAAACTATTCCCTCATTTTCAAATTTAGAATCCCTCATATTAGAGCTTATTAACATAATGATAATCGGAACTATTCTGATAGAGACTTCTGAGACAACATTACACACACCCGTTCTATCTACTCTTTTATCTGTGCAAATGCAAGAACCTAGTCAACCTACAGCATAGGGATAATTTTTAGACATTAAACAGTGCAAAAAAATTCCAGACTCTATAGTTTGTGACCCGTCACGCTAAAAGGGACCTTATCCGAACTCAAAAAATCCAAATTTATATAAACTTGTTACACTCAGTACAGGTAAATCAGATCCCGTATGCGAAAAATGAACATATATAGTAAGATAGGGAAAATGTTCTGGATTTAGAAAATTACATAAAAGTGAAAAGTGTCGGCCCTAGTCTGGCTGCGCGGACTGCGCAGACTGACTAGGGTCGACATTTTTCACATATCCTATAAGGTCCCTTTTAGCGTGACGGGTCACATTTGATATATCCTTTTGATATGGAACACAGTCAACCCACAATACGTATAAGTGAAATGTCGAATGAGCAATAGGGATTTGAATTTGTTTAATCTCTTCTTATCAGTGTAACATCAGAGCAGTAAGAGCTTAAAAATGCTGTAAAGTACAAAAGAAAATGATGAGACAAAAGGAGCAAATGCAGGCTATCAGCATTTTCTTCTTTCGCCATTACATTATCACCAACTTTTTCTATAAGTGAAACCAACACCTGTGTATGGTTAGGAAAGGCCCAAAACAGAAAAGAAATAGAGTTCCTATTTGAAAGGATTTGCATAAGACAAAATTGTTATGGGTAAAAAATGGATTTGTGTACACAGGTAAAAAAAAACACTAAATTACATGTGAGAGAAGTGAATCTTTGGCTAGATGCTTATATTATGGTCACAGGGGCATGTGCCAAATTTCAGAGCAATAATTTTAGTAGAAACAGAGATTTGACAAACTTGCACGCAAAGATTTCCTATCAAACAGGGTGTTCGTCAGGGAGGTATCTTGTCCACCCATCTATACAAAATTTATATAGACAATCTTCTCAGCACCCTTCACAATAGACGGTTAGGGCTAAAACTAGGAACTAACTACATTGGCAGTCCAACATGCGCGGACGATGTTGCCCTTCTAGCTTCGTCAACCAACGAGTTACAGACCATGATGGATGTTTCCACAACGTATGCACATCGAAATAGATACAAAATTCACCCAACGAAGACGAAGCTGATAGATCTCTCCCTCAAGGGCTCCCGTACAGACCATAAAATTACCATGTACGATACAGAGCTTAGTCAGTCGAAACAAGCAGAACACCTTGGACTTATTCGATCTGGAAAAGGAGAAACTTCAATAAATATTAGTGAAAGTATATCGCGTGCCAGGCGAACCAGATACTCATTAATGAATACGGGCCTCCATGGATGTAACGGGCTTGACCCTAAAACCTACTTCATCATCTACAAAGCCTATGTTTAACCACGCTTACTATACGGCTTAGAAGTACTCCCAATTACCAACTCCCAGCTACAGATGCTATCGAAATATCATATTCAAACTCTGAAGAACATACAGTCTCTTCCTAAGAGAACGGCCAACTCCGCAGTATTACTACTTTGGGGTGCTTTACCGGTAGAGGCTGAGCTACACAAATGGAAGCTGAGTCTAGCATTCAACATTTTCACCTGCGAAAACCAGACACTCCAGAGCTTCGTATTAAGGCAACTAGTCTGTTCTTGGGACAACAGCAAAAGTTTCTTCTATGAGCTGAAAACCGTTCTGGATCTATATCAACTTCCTACAATCACACAACTGGTATGCTGCACTCAAACAAAAATACAATGGAAAAGAACCTTTAACAAAGCTGTAAATGATCACTGGACCAAGCAACTCATCAGTGATGTAAAAAAGTCCACGTTGAAATATATGCCAACCAGTAGTCTTTCACTTGGTAAAACTCATCTTGTATGGTCATGTGTCGACTGTGTAGTATCTGATGTAAGGAAAGCTGCCGTGAAGGCCAGATTCCTGACTGGTACATACAATCTTCAACAAACTCTTCACAAATTCTCTGGTGGTACAGTAGATCCTATTTGCCAGCATTGCTTTCTTGAAGAAGAAGATCTTTTGCACCTTACTGCACGTTATCCAGCTTTCTACGACATTCGTAAAAGGTACATACACCTCCTAAAAAGCCACATCACGAGCAGACTGGGTGAGGCGGTATGGTCACAACATTTCAACTCCTGGCCCATCACTATGAATGTTCTTCTTTGTGCTGAATCTGTGCTGAGAATTGTCCCAGGGATGCTTAAGCATACGTCCACTGTCGAGAAAATCTCTAGAGACTTTTACTACAAAATACATATTAAAAAGCTAGCTTTGCAAAATCCGAACTGAAATGGCGACCGTGTCAACCCTTCGTAAATAATAAACTCTGTTTTTGTGTTCGAGAAGTTACAGTTTAGTTCGTTTGTTTGGATTTATACGTTCCTGGAACGGTGCTCCTATCAACAACAACAACAAAAATATTTACCCAAAGCATTTCGGCGACGCCGACACCCGGGTGACTAGAATATTCCCCTATCATACGCATAGTCGCGCTAAAAATGTCTGTTATTTGTCACTTTGATTTCTTGTGGAATATAATTTCAATTCTTCTTTAGTGACAATGTTCCTTCAATCAATGAGTAATTTATTTTGGACCAACACAGTCGATTGTTCAAGTCTTGTCGATGGTACTTGTGACCTTCCATAGTTCCTGAAAATGTAACAAAAACATTAAAACCTTGATACCCCGCTCCAAAACAGCAAAAAATAGGATTGTACAATATGATAGCTGTTGGAGGTGACAAAATGAATGTTGATAAAGAATATAACAATATAGCTCAGAAAATATTCATGCAAAATGTGAAATTGCTGATAATCAGCATTTACTTCTTTGTCTTAATGTTTTCCCAAGTCTATTCTCTTTGGAACGTCAACACCATGTCTTGTTTGTGAAAGGGTAAAAACGTCAATTCTACTTTTATAACCAACTCCGAAACGCCTAAATATGAAAGATTCTGCAGGCAGCTGAAGAGATATTTATAAAGATAGGATTCGTACATGATATAGTAAAGAAAATATTGAAACAATAGTAGAACATTCTTGTTATCAATATTTTCTTCTTTTACCTCAATGTTTTCCAATGCCTTCGAAATTAGGAACTTTAAAGCCAGGTTTTGTTTGGAAAAAAACTATTTGGTACCCATTACCAGACAGCACAATTTTATAATGGTCCAAAAATCACAGATATTTCAGCTTATGCTTACGAGTGAATTGATTTTACATTTTTTTGTCTTTCTTAGCAGAAAACATTGTGAAAAATGAAGAAATGGCATCTTAAATGCAGTTTCTTCATTCTCCACAAAGTTCTCAACATTCTCAAAAATCATCAGTATGTGGAAATGGGTTGATAGGTTTTTAGGTCATATTAAATATGAGAATATACATAGCTAGTTTGAATCGCTGATTACGATTATGACACACCAAATAGAAAAGGATAGAGAAAACATTCAAGTAAATGAAAAAAGAAAATGCAAATTATCAGCATTTCCTCCTTTTGTAGACATATCATGTGATGCACTATACACAAATCTTTTATGTCCCAATGTTTTCTAAAGCGTTTGTAAATGTAGTTTTGCTAAAACTTAGATGATTAATGCTACAAAGGTGTTAAGGATTTACTTGAGATGAATGTTGATATCATTAAACACTTATATTTAACCCAAATACAACAAAAAATAACATAAACATACCAGATAGTTTGTTCTCTTGTAATGAAAGAACTGTGGAAAATCTGTATCTAATTGTTCTACACTGTACTTAACAGGGGACGTTGAATCAAGGAAGATTTTCGTCAGATTTGTTAGATGTCTTCTGAAGTGGTTATAACCCGGACTTGATACATCAAGGTCATCGATAGTGAAAACTAGCCTGAATAGTAAAAACATAAAATGTTACCAAATACAATCCATCATGGTCATCTATAGTGAAACCTAGTCTAAAAAATAAAAGCGTTAAGTGTCACTAAATTAAAATTTATCAGAGTAATCTTTAGAGGAAACTAGCCAGAAAAATAAAAGCATAAACTGTCACTAAATACAATACATCAAGGTCATCTATAGTGAAAACTAGCCTGAAAAATAAAAGCATTTAGAGTCACCAAATACAATATATCAGGGTCATCTATAGTGATAATAGACTGAAATATAAAAGCATTAAAACAAGACTAACAAGAGGGCCATTGGCCCTGAAGCGCTCACCTGGGATAATAGCTTTCTGTATATGGTGTTTCTGAGCCTCCAAAATGAACTCATTTTACTAAGAAAATGGCCTGTATAGTGCACATACTTTTTTAAGATTTGACCCTGTAACTAGTTTATGACACAAGATGACTTAATTTCGAACTTGTCTGAGATATGATCAAGATAATCAATCTGACAAATTTTCGGGTTGATTGGACAAAATATATTAATCCAAAGCTGGACCCCATGACCTTGTTTAGGACCCCAGATGACCAAATTTTGAAATTGTCCGATATTTTATCAAGATAATTATTCTTACCAGTTTTCAGTTTGATTGGGCATAAAATGTGGTCTCTAGAGTGCACACAAGGTTTTCTTTAATTTGACTTTGTGACCTAGTTTTTGACCCCAGATGACCCAATTTCATAAGTTTTGTACATTTCACCCGAGACCATCATTATGAGTTAATTTCAGGTTGATTAAGCAAAAAATAGCCTTCTAAGAGTACACACAATGTTTTCTAAAACTTGACCCAGTGACCTAGTTTATGACCCAATATGTCCCAATTTCAAAATTTTATCAAGGCAGTTATTCTGACAAATTTTCATGATGATAGGGCAAAAACGTGGCCTCTAGAGTGCACACAAGGTTTTTTCTAAGACTTGACCATACAACTTAGTTCATGACCCCAGTTGACCCAACTTTTGAACTTGTCCGAGATATTATTAAGACAATCATTCTGAGCCAATTTCAGGTTTATTAGGCAAAAAATGTGGCCTCTAGAGTGCACACAAGGTTTTTCTAAGATTTGACCCCATGACCTAGCATATGACCCCAGATGACCCAATTTCAAACTTGTCTAAGATTTTATCAAGACAATAATTCTGAGCTAATTTCAGGTTTATATGGCAGCAAATGAGGCCTCTAGAGTGCACACAAGGTTTTTTAAAATTTGACCTAGTAACCTAGTTTTTGACCTCAGATGATCCAATTCCAAACTCGTCCAAGATTTTGCCGAGACAATCATTCTTGCTAAATTTCATGTAGAGAGGATAAAAGCTGTGGCCTCTAGAGTGCACTCAAGCCAAAGGTTGACGCACGACAAACGACGGACACAGCGGTATCACAATACCTTACCATGAGCACTATCGTGCTCAGGTGAGCTAAAAATAAAACCATTAAAAGTCACAAAATGAAATATACCACGGTCATCTATAGTGAAAACAAGACTGAAAAATAAAAGCATTAAGTGTCACCAAATACAATACATCAAGGACATATAGTGAAAACTAGACCAATCAGCAATATAGCCAAGGCCAATATAATTTATAGGGTCAATGTTCAAAGAAAGTGAAAACTAGGTCTTGTTTTGGGAAAGGACTAAATGTGATGATAAAATACTAATTTTATAAACTTACCGTCTTTCAAAAGCAATGAATAATGTCTTGTTTGGTGGAAAACTCAAGAGGTACAAACAGCTAAATTTTAGGATGGTCCTATAAACGTTGATAAGGCCTGCATTAGCCAATTGTTACCTGATGGCTATCAGATAAGTCATACCCCTCGCACAGGTAGACGTGGAGGGGCGTAGCCGTTATACATTCAAAAGCTGTTGAACTTCGCCTTATAGAGACAAGTCAGTCCAAAATATTCTCGAATTTTGAATACATTGACTGTCATATTTTTGTGAATGGCTACGCCATGCGATTGGCTGTAGTATATAGACCCCCACCAACACATGAGAATGGTCTAAGTACCATCGATTTTCTTGACAAGGAATGGCCTGCATTTTTAGCAAAGTATACAACAGTTAGTAGTGACATCTTAATAACAGGAGATCTGAATTTCCACATGGACAATCCAACAAATCATAAAACTGCAAAGCTAATAAGTCTCCTTGAATCCTGCGGACTGAAACAGCACGTTTCCCAACCAACACATATAAATGGGCACACCTTGGATGTTGTTATCACCAGAGAATCTGATAATACTCTTTCCGACGTAGCAGTCACTGACCCAGGGATTTCTGACCAGAACGGCAATGCTTTCTGTGATCATTACGCGTTAGAATTTAGCGTACAGGCAACAAGGCCTAGCCCGATTAGCTAAACTGTTTTGTTCAGACGTCTTCGCTCTATTAATGTCGATAGTTTTAAACAAGATATCTCTGAATCAAAAATACTGCGTGGTGCTTTGAAATCGAATGACATGGATACTTTACTGGATGCCTATACCAATGAACTGCAATCACTTGTTGATAGACATGCTCCTTTACTTACTAAAACTATTGTATTGAGATCTGGGTGTCCGTGGTATACACAGGATCTTCATGATGCCAAGCACCTTAACAAAAACTTGACCGTCGGTGGCGAAAGAGCAATCTAGCCATACACCATGAAATGTACCGAAACCAGAGTTCCATTGTAAATAAACTTCTAAAATCAACAAAAAGAGCACATTACTTAGAGAAGATTGAGTCTTGTGGACGTGACCAGAAAAAGTTATTTAAAGTAACTAACCACCTTCTTGGGGCATCAAACGACGTTATTTTACCATCAGATACATCTACGCAATCCCTAGTTCAGAAATTCAGTGATTTCTTCGTCAATAAAGTTGAGACCATACGAAATGGAATAAATTCGAGTACACCGTCATTACAACCGCCAGAATCATCAGACATTGAACAGTCATTGCCCAATATTCTAACGAATTTTCGACCGGTTGCCCTGGAGGTTGTGAAGCGCATCATACTTTAATCTCCAAACAAAAATTGTGAGCTAGATCCAATCCCTACATGGCTTCTTAAACTCTGCATTGATGATCTTGCTGAGCTAATTACAAAGCTAGTGAATTTATCATTGGAGTCATCATATGTGCCTAGATTGTTTAAAAGTTCGCATGTCAAACCGTTGTTAAAGAAACCCGGTTTAGACAAGAATGAACTGAAGAATTATCGACCTGTTTCAAATTTATCTTTCATCTCAAAAGTGCTCGAAAAGGTCATAGACGTTCAAATAGAACAACACTTGTCCGAAAATAAATTACATGAACTTCACCAGTCTGCATATAGAAAATTTCATTCAACCGAAACAGCTCTATTAAAAGTTCAAAATGACATATTGAAATCATTAGATATGGGCAATATCACGGTTCTTGTACTGCTTGATCTGTCGGCAGCTTTTGACACAATAGACCATGCCATTCTTCTTCGTCGTTTAGAACATGACTTTCAAATCTCCGGTAAGCCTCTTGCCTGGATGAAGTCATATCTAACAGATAGACATCAATCTGTTTACATAAACGGTGTTTTATCAGACCCAGTACTCATGAAATACAGTGTTCCCCAAGGTTCTGTGCTTGGGCCTAAGAATTATGTCATGTACACAAAGCCAGTCGGTATGATCTGCAGAAAGCATGAGCTTGAACATCATTTCTATGCGGACGACTCTCAGCTTTACCTCTCATTCAAACCTAATAACAATGTTTCGAGGGACGAAGCTGTCCGGCGTGTTGAGTTATGTTTGAACGAAATCACTGATTGGATGAACCATAACATGCTCAAGCTCAACGCAGATAAAACTGAACTTATTGTCTTTGCACCCAAAAAACATTCGAATGAAATAGAAAACATGTCAATTAAAGTTGGCAGTTCCGAGGTGAAATCGGTGAAGTCTGTCAGAAATCTTGGTGCCTTTTTTGACTCACATATGAACATGGAATCGCATATAAACAGTGTTTGTAGGTCCTGTTATTCCCAGCTCCGCCAAATCGGGCATATAAGAAAATATCTAAATGATGACGCTACTAAGTCTCTTGTTAACTCTTTGGTTACATCGCGGTTGGATTACTGCAATTCTTTACTTTTTGGAATACCGCATAAAATCGAACAAGTTACAGGTAGTCCAAAATATTTCAGCTCGTATTATCACCAGATCACCGAGACGTCATCATATAACACCAGTTCTGAAAGAGTTGCATTGGATACCTGTAGAGCACAGAATTTAATTTAAGATACTGACTTATACATTTAAAGCTCTCCATGGACAAGCCCCAGAATATATCACATCACTTTTAATGATACACAAACAATCCCGTGAACTTAGATCCGGGTCAAATGGCACAACACTTGTTGTACCGAAACGCCGTACTAAAACGTATGGAGACCGCAGTTTTATGAGTGCTGCTCCAGTATTATGGAATTCTCTCCCATCCGAAATAAGAGCTGCTTCTACAGTTTCATGTTTTCAGAAATACTTAAAGACTTATTTGTTTAAGCAGATTTATGGAAATTAAACACTGATTTTTCATTTGTATCGTCTTTCACGGTTCTTTCATTTTTATACTCATATAAATCTTATAACGTATGTGTGACATTTCTTATTAGTATGATTTATTTTTAGTAGATTTTATATTTTATGTTTGTAAAGCGCTTTTGAACGTACTTTCGTATGATAAAAGCGCTATATAAATTCGGTACTTCATAATAATAATTAATAATAATAAAGCTGCTGCAGATGACAAAATTTAAGTTAAAAGGGAAGAGATTCGAGTGTAATATAGCACCGGAAATATTGAGACAAAACGAGAAACTGCTGTTTATCAGCAGTATCTTCTTTTGTTTCAATGTTTTCCTAAACATTTCTATAAGGGGCGTCAAAACCAGGTCTTGTTTGGGAAAGGGTTAACCCATTACAAGAAGGTAAAATGTTGGACAAGTCCAATTTGAAAGGAGTTGCAGACGACAAAGTAATTGATATAAATTAACCCATTCCCAGACGACAAAATTTTAGACTGTTCCAATTTGAAAGATGTTGCAGACGACAATTTTTAGTTGATGAAAAGGGGGGGGGGGGTTCCATAAGGCCGTTTTCCTGGGACCTAAATTTTCCAATGATATTTTTGGTACAAATAGATACATAAAGGGGACGTGTTTTGCCGAAAAATCTGAATCGAACGGACCTTTGGTTTGGTGTATATTGCATATTGAAAGTGGGTGGGGTAATTCTATTCAGGCGCTACCCAAGGTTCTTATTCATCAATTTTCTATCTAGATGTAAATAATTGGAGAATTTTTTAAGACGTTATGTTTTGTATATAAACCCATGTTAAGATGACATGAAATTAATTGGCTTGCTTATTATAGATATTAAAATAGTTGACATTTTATGTATTTTTCATTTTTTTTTGTATATTTCCGTCTCCCAACTTTGGCAAAACATCAACACGTTTTTATAAAGCGACATATTGAAATAATATTTTAGGTGAGAACTAGTTAATAATTCATGATTGCAAAATTATGAGGGATTTTTGATTGCTAGTCGGGAAAAGGAGTTACGGGCCCTTGAATGCACGAAAACCCATGACAAATTATGGAATAAATAACAAAATACATTTTTTCTGGTTTTTCATCACACAGAAAGGCAGAAATGATTACTTAGCTTAAATTATAGCTGTATTCAGCAAATAGTACTACAAATAAGCTATTGTGGTCAGTTTCGTCTGTTGTCCGTCCGTCTGTCTGTCTGTCCGTCTATAATATCAGGTTAACACTTTAGAATCCACAAATAGTATCCGATCTTCACCAAATTTTAACAAAATGTGTATGGTCATGAGCCCTTTTCTAAGATCGAGTTTGGACGGAATTGCTACAGAAAGTGCTGAGTTATCCGCCCTTGAATATCAAAAAATGCTATTTTCGACAAATTTTGCATTATAGAATTTACAAAAATAGCCAAATCAAAGGCAAAACAGAATGAAAATGTTTTCATTTATAATTGGTTGAGTGAGTGTGAATTTCATTCAAATCGAAATTGCAAATTTTGAGTTATCTGCCCTTGAATTCGGCAAAATTGCTATTTTTCAGCTTTTTCCCCAAGTAGCATCCACAAATATGGTGCAATTAAAACTAAAAGAGGAAAAATTATTTCTGTCTATAAAATGTATCACATGTAACAATTTCAGCCAGATTGAAAATGTATTTTCTGAATAATCCGCCCTTGAAATTGCCGTATTAGCCATGGATTTACACGAAAACCCATGATTTTGCCTAAAACAAGGGAAGATAACTAGGAATGATGCCAAAAGTTTAAATGATAAAAGATCTAATGGACATCAAATTCGTGTTCAGGTTTTGCTTTGATTTTCGAATATTTGTGGATGCTAAACAGAAAAATAAAGTCAAAAATAGCAATTTTGCCGAATTCAAGGGCAGATAACTCAAAATTTGCAATTTCGATTTGAATGAAATTCACACTCACCCAACCCATTATAAATGCAAACATTTTCATTTTGTTTTGCCTTTGTTTGGGCTATTTTTTTAAATTTTATGATGCAAAATTTGTCAAAAATAGCATTTTTTGATATTCAAGGGCGGATAACTCAGCACTTTCTGCAGCAATTCCATCCAAATTCAATCTTACAAAAGGGCTTATGACCATACACATTTTGTTAAAGTTTGGTGAAGATCGGATAATATTTGTGGAATCTAGAGTGTAAACCTGATATTATAGACGGGCAGACAGACAGACGGACGGTCAACAGACGAAACTGACCACAATAGCTTATTTGTAGTACTATTTGCTGAATACAGCTATAATTTAAGATAAGTAATCATTTCTGCCTTTCTGTGTGATGAAAAGCCAGAAAAAATGTATTTTGTTATTTATTCCATAATTTGTCATGGGTATTCGTGCATTCAAGGGCCCGTAACTCCTTTTCCCGACTAGCAATCAAAAATCCCTCATAATTTTGCAACCATGAATTATTAACTAGTTCTCATCTAAAATATTATTTCAATATGTCGCTTCATAAAAACGTGTTGATGTTTTGCCCAAAGTTGGGAGATGGAAATATACAAAAAAATGAAAAATACATAAAATGCCAAATATTTTAATATCTATAATAAGCAAGCCAATACATTTCCTGTCATCTTAACATGGGTTTATATACAAAACATAACGTCTTAAAAAATTCTTCAGTTATTTACATCTAGATAAAAAAATTGATGAATAAGAACCTTGGGTAGCGCCTGAATAGAATCACCCCACCCACTTTCAATATGCAATATACACCAAACCAAAGGTCCGTTCGATTCAGACTTTTCGGCAAAACACGTCCCCTTTATGTATCTATTTGTACTAAAAATATCATTGGAAAATTTAGGTCCCAGGAAAACGGCCTTATGGAACCCCCCCTTTAGAATTCTTTGTATTTTGGAATAGAAAACATTGTGGAAAATGAAGAAATTGGTTGCTTTCTTTGGTTTCTTCGTATTTCGTCTATTTCTCTGGTTAAACGAAATATTTAACAAAGACAATCTTTATCCCTTTCGATAAAAATAATTGAGTATATCAAGATTATACACAGTCGTGTGAAACATTGTTTGAAGTGGAATGTCTTACATTGTGTCGTTTTTTTTTTTTTTTTTTTTTTTTTTTTTTTTTTTTTTTTTTTTTGACGGATTATTCAGTCAAGCACAATACAAGGGAGATAACTTGTACAGTCTTGAGAACGATTTATTCTGTTTACAATTATATAAGGGAATTAATTTGTACGGTCTTTTTAACATACATATCGGTGTAGCACGGATTATCGCCCTTCTGCACGATAAGCATACGTACCAAGACCAAATAATGTCCAATTACTCAGGAAATTCAACTACAGACTAACCAATTAAACCGTTGATATCTATTGAATTCAATGACGCAAACCTGTCTTTCAGCCAAAAATTGTTATGCCATCTTTGGATAGTTTTCTATTTTAATCGCTCTCAGAAGTGTTTATTTGAATGGCTGGAAAAAAGGGTCATTAGAGATGTCATATTGTGTTACTGAAAGTTAACATTAGAATTTAAGCAGATTTCACTTTTTACAAACAAGTTATGTTTACAAAACATTTCCCAAACAGCAAATATTTACGAAGGTCCGAATTGAAGTCCAGTGTCAACGGCGAAACTGTTGATAAAAATGATAAGAATGCTAAGCATGTACACTATAGTACAAAAAGTATTGAAACAAAAGGAGACCATGTTAGTTATCAGAATTTTTATCTTTTGTTTCAATGTTTCTCAATATTTTTACAAGGGGCGTCAAAACATGTACGTGCTTAGTAAACGGTTCGGTACATCTAAATATTGAAGCGACAACATCATAGGGCAGGTTAGACTTGTACCAGTCTGATGAAAAGAGATTTTAGGTTACATGTTAAGGGGCACATTCTATGTTTTTATGCTTCCGAACTGTTCGAGAACTCATATTTGTGCATGGAAAAACAATTAGTAATTCATATTAACCTCAATCACGGCGAATAACCATCTTTCCTTTACAATAGATCGATCCTTTACAAGCGTGTTTACCCATTCTATTTTTACTTCAAAACAAGACAAGGTCAAGGTCAACGAGACACACCTCCGCGGTATTAACACACCGTACAACCGGCTATATCGATGACTATGATCTTATTTGCTAGGAATACGTGGAAAGGTTTATTTTGTACAAGCACTGAACATTTATACGCATATTTATCAACTATAGAATACCGTTTATTTATAAAAGTAAATTCATTTGACCTACCGTGCACATGACATCAGATGCTAAATCTGTCTTCGCTGACTTTCGACACAGCCGGTTGTACGGTGTGTTAAAATTCGCTGAGTACAGATGACGTATCTCTGACGTAATTGATTTTTGAAGCCTGGGCATATGTAGCCGTTACAAAACAAAAACAAGGACGACCGCACGTTATTAATTGACTTGGATTTTAATGCTTAATAAAGCTCGAGGAGTGCTAACATTGGACATAAATGATCTACCCCTTCAGATTGGTAATTTCATACGTTATTTCTGATTTGTAATTATTGTGCCATTTGCATTTTCGACAGCCTAGTTGGTCCCCCTTTAAAGCAAAGACATTTAGTGAAAGTTCAAGCTTCTGTTTTATAATCTCCAAGCTATTCATAGAAACATTGCATGCAAATGAAAACAAATGTTGATTATTCTTCGTTGTCTGTGTTTTCTATTAAAATCAATATTCAGATGGTTTGTCAAAATAATTAGAATGACTGTATGAGAGAACTTTAAAAACATCAAGATAAAAGGACATATTTCTCAAACAGTCAAGCGAAAGTTTTTTTTCGGTGCACGTGAGGGCTTCCCACTTTCGTTTTGCACTTAAAACACTTTGGCTTGAATGTTTGAAGAAACCACTGGATTTGGAGCAGGGTGAGTTAGAGCCGGAATAGCCCTGTCAAAGGCGCGTTCCGTGCACTTAATCTCATCAAAATCAATAGAGTATAAGCTGAGAAATTAAGCAAAACATACCTTGAAGCGGACGATTTTTTCCGTGTGGACGCTTTCCAAAAGTCACGGGGGTTACCCACTGTGATTTCCCGTGTCCTAAAACGCCAGAATTTTACACGGCTTAGTTTGACAGAAATTGAAGAAGACTAAATTAACTTTACCAAATATACTATTTATAATGTGTATGGTGGATCAAATGAAATGTCGAGGGAAAATGGGACATTGCTGATTAAAAGTTAAAGTGTCGGTTTAAAGTCTGTCTCAAGTCGGCTGTTAACAATTGGCGATTTCGGCAGCCACAGCACTGGCGTTCAACTCTCCCGTATACCCATTTATACACCTGGGTGAAGAGGGGCAACGTTGGTTAACTATTTTGAATAGAAAAATTCCCGTGGCACCGGCAAGATTTAAACATCGGACCTTACACTCCCAATGCCCGCGTCCTACCACTAGACCACGGCGCCCCTGAACGGCTATTTCTTCCTATCTTTGAATGTTTTCCAGAAAAAAAAATCCACGACAAAACCATAACTTGTTCATGATAGGGTTATATAACAAAAAAGAAAACATCTAAGATGGTCGGCCTAGATTAGTTTAGATTAGCTTCACAGTTTTGTGTTTCTAAGATTTAATAATTGAAACAAATCTCTTCGCATTTTATCGACAACCTCGTAACTGCAGCTTGTTTTAAGCTGCAGGTACGATGTTTTCTATGAAAAGTAGCAATTTGATATTGCAAGTACAGAAGAAAGACGTTGTATCAAAGTCTTTGAGAAAGTAATCTGGTCTCAAGATAATAATCGGATTTCGATTCATCCAATTTTTGTTAAGTTTCTATTGAAAAGACATTTCTCTTATTTTGTCATAAAGTGCGTTTTAAATAAAGAACAAGAGTGTCATAGTCACAACAATCGCCGCCCCAGAGACTAAGTTTTAAGGGGGCATAACTCAGGCAAGAATCAATGACCGATGAAATCCTTACTTTATGCACATCTACCCATTAAGGTGATACCATTGACAAAGTTTCAAAAAGATCCTGCATGAAACCTAGGAGGAGTTGCGTTGACAAGAAAAATGGACGTACGTACGGACGGATGGACAGACGGACAAGATGACGCCAATATACGACCGCCTCCGGCTGCGTATAAAAAATGGTAGGAAAAAGAAAGACATTGCGAGGCGAGCAACTTCATTAATGTTCCTACTTTAATGTTTCCTACTTCCTACCAGATTGTCACTACGACTAAAGTAGAAATTCGACTTATCCGATGTTGACATAATGAGTGTCAAATGTAGCCTACATACTGACAATCATTTCTTTTCATCAAAAACCTCGTATCTACAACTTTTATCTTAATCCTGTCCAAAACGGCGAAATTGTAGGGTTGTCAAACTACAAACAACAAAATGGATGTTAATAAAGAAACTATCTTTTCTCTCAGTAATCACTCTGTAAAGGTTCGTTAAAAATAGATAAATACATAAAATGATCCTAGTCAAACCAATACCTTGTTCCATAGGGACCAAATTGGAAAAAACACCGAAGCAAAAAGATAAATATAAATGCTCTCCTTTTGCCTGAATTGCTTTTGCCGTATGCGTAATGGTTATCTGGGATTTTGGTGGAAACCTATCGTCATTATAAACATCAATTTTTATTGTTTTTAACAGGCTTCCAGTTGGAACTTCTATCGCTTGGGCAAGGACTAATTACGTGGTCCAAGGGCGTAACGCCCATTACGCACACTACGCACGTGCGTAATGTAAAAAAAATCGTGAACAGCTTCTGCCGTTTTTTTTTTTTTTTTTTTTTTTTTTTTTTTTTTTTTTTTTTGGTGTGTGTGTGTGTTTTTTGGGTTTCAGGAGCCTGACATGTATCCGTCTTCAATAATACATTTAATACGTAAATTACGGACTGTTTCCAACAGTAATTGTACACTCTTTTGTCATAGGCAATTTTTTCGTAATGAGATGACATAAGTAAGCAATGTGACATTGTCAAATAACTATAATTCCTTAAAAAATGACTTCGAATGAAGCTCAAATTCTGTCTCAAAGAAGGCTCAGAATCGTTCTGCTGCCATCCTGAATATCAAAATTTTCTTGGGGGAGGCCCCCGAACCCCCCTAAATAGAGGGGGAGACTCCCGCTCGTGCTCTCCCCCCACTCGCGCCTGCGGCGCTCGAGAACGCCGTAGGCGTTCTTGCACGCCTTCGGCGTGCGTATGATTTAAAATTTCCTGGTTACGCCCCTGTGGTCTGCTACAGATCTTTGAATCTGGTTCAATGGGATGTTGGAGACGACCAGAATCATTATAAAACAGTCAGGCGCGGAACGGATGATTTGACGTGTAGCATTTAAATATTGAGGAAACTTGATAATCAGCATTTTCCTCATTTCTCTCAATATTTTTTTCCATCGTCCACACATTGTGAATGAGAGTTTCTATGGGTATTAGGACATACTTCGGGTCTTGATAGGTCTGTTTTGATATTCGGACTAATTAGCCTGGATATCATTTCAGGAAAGTCTGCTCTTTCTCCTTTTCAATGAATGTTTAATGAACCGTAGTGTCTTAAACGATTCATAATGTTTTGGGCGATATATCAACAAACATCAAAATTCTACTAAAACAAGAATTTTATTCATTTGTTGAAATGTTTGACATTCTAAAGCTTAAACATGTTTTAAATTTGCTTCTAAAATATTCCATTTTATATTCAGCTTTACACAAGCTTTCAAATAAGAAATCAAATATTTTGCAATGATATAGCCCGTAAAGGTAATAAATTATACATTTTGCAATAACATAATACTATTACTTGATATTGAAGATTTCAGCATTTCTCCTCTTCCCTTAATTGAAAGCCTTGACTTTTCACCAATTCAACAGTGTTTTCAACCGAAGAAAATGCTGATCATTATAACCTCAATGTTTCTGTACTAGATCATTCACAAATTCTACCTGAACCCTTTCCCAAACGACAAAAATTTTGACTGTTCCAATTCGAAAGCTGCTGCAGACGACAAAATGGATGTTGAAAAAGATTGGATTTATACAAATTATAGCACAGAAAATATTTAGGAAAAAGGAGAAAATGCTGATTATCAGCATTTTCTTCTTTTGTCTCAATGTTTTCCCAAGCCATTTTAATAGGGACGTCAAAATCAGGTCTTGTTTTGGAAAGGGTTAAGTAATGTACATTTTGTCATCTTTTGCAACTTTCTTTTTAACCACCGCATGTTTTGTCGTTTTGGAAAGGGTTAAAATCAGGGCACCCGGGACTAGCGGTTAATAAATTGATAACAAGGTCTCAGCAACATAATACAACGCCAAAACGACAAACTTGCTTTTTCTCCTTTTCCCTTAATATTCTATATTTTGTTGCTAATCTCATCCAAAATAACTTATTAAATGGAGAAGTAGAAGGATCTAGCAATTCTAATATTCATTGATGATTCAAATTTTAAAACACATTTGACAGTTCCAAAGCAAAAAAATGTTAAAAGAAATGCAAAATATATCTAGGTTATGCCATTAAATTTAAACAATCGCTCATTATCGGACAAAGTTCTACTCCCCGTTCTTCACACAATAAACAGCAGTAGAGTAGTAAAGTGAATGTCAAAAAACATCGTACAAAAATAAATTTTTGCTCAAGAATTTCATTATTTTTTACACAGATGAATTGGGGATTCAACTGTTTGGAAGGGGAACGAACAAGAAACAGGCAACTATCACAAAATAGAACAAAATAAATACAGAATACATTATTATATTTTACATATAGATCTATAAGAACCATTTTTCATAATAATAATTAGATCTATATGTAGAATCTACGTATATAATTACATAATAACATTTTATAGACATATTTCTTTTCATTCTCTCTTACTCTGTGTCTCATAATTGGATTATTTCTTAACCCATTCCCAAACATTGACGCTTTTGGACGCCCCCAAAAATAAGTATTTGCAAAACATTGTGGAAAAGGAAGAAATTGCTTGTGACAAGCAATATCTTCATTTCCCACAATGTTTTCTACCAAGAAAGACAAAAAAATGTTAAACTTTGTTCAATGAAAATTGTCGTCTGCAACACCTGAGTTTGGGCTAGACTGAAATAGTGTTGATTGATAATGGGTCAACTCACTCTTATGTGAAACATGAATTCGATAAACACAAACAAATGAACTAAATGCACATTACAGTTGTCGCCACATCGTATGGCACGTGTTTATGTTTTCTTTAACGTTCAATTACATTTGAACAAAACATAAACATTGTGCCATACGATGTGGCGACAACTATAATTATAGATTGGAAAACATTTATGGGTGGCTGTGAAATGACAAAAACACTGGATTTACAAATGCAACATAGGGAAGAATTTCAATACCGGATAAACAAAGTTTAAATACCAATTGCATAACAATGTATGATAAATTGAAAAAATGTTATTATCAGTATAAAGGTAAACTTAAACAGGCCTGGGGTAAAGTACAAGTTATATATGCGAGTATAAAACAAATATGACATTTTTAGACGTGAATTTTGTCTGAAAAAACATTTCAGAAATAATTTTGTAGTTACGAATCTAGATCTGAATGCAAAAGATTAAATGTTAAATATATAGTCTACTCTATCTAAAATCGAATAAAAAGCGAAAACAAGATTTTAAATCAATAAAGAAAAGAGACGTGAGAAAACAAGATAAAGTATTGTGAAAAAAATTGCGACGGGAAAACGAATTCCAAATTCTAATATGTTCGATCGTTGCCATGCCAACATCGTTCCACAGTAACCATGGTAACCACAGAGCATCACGTGATGTACAGTCAAGATAAAGTAGTTTGTAGTTTGTATGTATATATGTGTGTACACTAGAAGGGTGGTTGTGGATGTTTATGTCAGTACATGGACCACAGTAATAACGTTATGTAGACATAGCGGCCGGGAATGACTAAAATATAATTTGTTGTTTATAAAACACGACTTGTCTGGTCCTCGTGTATAAACTGTATCCAGACTTAATGGTTCATATTCACGTAAGTCTGGAGACAGTTTATACACTTTGTTGTTGTACCCCCCACACAAATATACCACACCGCTATTGGGGTCCACGCTGATCCCTAACGGCCACGACAACCCTTCTAGAATGAGTTCAGAAATAGTTTTCCCGTCCTCCACATTTATACACAATACTTTGTCGTTATCATCATCAGACAAATAGACTCGTCCTTCATAAACTGCGAGGTCAGGAATATCCAGAATAGTTAAACCAGGAATCTGCACAACTTTAAGCTGCTCCCCCTCTGTAGACAAAATGTCGATAGAATAATGATATTCAGACTCGACATATTCTCTACAGAGGGTAAAAATCTTGTCTTCGCTAAAATCTATTCTAAAACATACTTTATCCATTTTTATTGTTTTTGTTTTGACTGCCGGAGTTTTATTCACGTCTATAAACCATATTTGTTTTATCTCATAAAAAGTTACAGCCAACAAACAGTGTTTATCCGGCTCATCTCGGGCTGCTCCAGAAATATCAGTTTTACTGCCGGACGCTGAGTCCGGATCAGTAGATTTTTGTTCAACTTTTATTTCTGTAACATCCACAGGTTTTGACCCAAACTTTATGTATCGTAGCAACATGTTGGAGACGGAACAGAATATTTTAATACAATCATTGATATGATCCACAGCCACCCACCTTTCGTTCTCCATTCCAGATAATCCAGATATCCTACAATCACTTTTATCCAACTCATGTTTCACATTTACTTGTCCAATCACTTCATCACACTCGCCATCTAAATCGTCTCCTCTTTCTATCTCACTTTCTCCTCTCATTCCCAAAACTAAATTAAATGCCTTTTCCGATCTCTCATTTTCCTCGTGTTTTCTTTTAACTAATTCGTGTGATTTATCATGCGTTTGTGAGCATTTCTCACACATATAGACTCCACAAATATAACAAAGGTATAAACTTAGTGTAAAAACAGATTCTGCCATACAAATATCACAGCCATGTATTTGTTTGGGAGAATCTGATCTTTTCTTTTGTGTGAGATCAATAGGGACTTCGTTCATACTTAATTTTGACGGTTCTCTCTTCCCTCTCGGCATGTTGAACAGTTTGGAAAGTCGTCCTGGCTTCGACTCGGCCATCTTACAGCAATACCTACAAACGAAAATAACAGTGTTAGCAATATGAAGAAAGATAGAAGGAAATGAGGTAGATTTAGACAGGGAAACACATAGAAAATGGAAAATGGAGAAAATGCAGCAATATAAAGTAAAACTATATAGAATCTTATTGAGGTCATGGCATCTGGAAAAATACCCAGGCCCGTAGGAAGCAATTTCATATTGGGGGGCTAAAGCCATTGTCCTGAATATTGGGGGGGGCTAATTTGGATTTTCAGTGTAAAAATAAGAAACTGCCATTTTTGGCCAACATTGGGGTTAGCCCCCCCCTAGCCCCCTCCCCCCCCCTGTTCCTACGGGCCTGAAAATTTACCTTCGGTCATTTGAGAACGGATCTAGATCAGTCACTGCATATACAAAGTCGGATCCAAATCTATATTGTTCTCTTAGACATTTTTCACAGCTTTTACTTCCTTTATTGGTCATCTAAGAATTACAGTATTAGTGACGGTATTTTGGCTTTGACATAACGATTAATGCAAACAAGTTAGAAATCTAGATCTATATTTTATGCACGTCTTATAAATTTATGACCATAGAAATTTATAAGAAAACCTACCCTAACAAATGAAAACACCAAATCTATATATACTGTCGAGTGAAGTCGTTCTTCCTCTGTGCTGAAAATATAAACAGAAAGAAATAAAAATCTAGATCTAATTAAATGTTAAAATAGCATCGTACATGATACACTCAGTGAAATTAGCCTTTTGGCTTCCCTGCTTCCGGTATGAAAACAAACAACAAACACATCCATCTATAGATCTATGTCCCATTGTACTAAGTTAACAGGTTAAACATTTTGCTCTACACCTAGATGTATTTCCACTTGACAAAAACCAAACAAATAGACTTACCTCAATTTTTGAGCGTTCAATCGTTAAGATTCTTTTAACTCGTTTAATCCTCTCTGATTGATGTAGATCTAGATCTTTATCTGAAATGCAAGAAAACAAACGTAAAGCATTGAATGGAAAGTTGTAGATCTAGATTTACCCATCCCTAAGCAAGACCCGGTTTTGAAGCACATAGATCTAGATCTAGATCTAGTTTGGAAAACATCGAAAGAAAAGAAGAAATTACTGATAATTGCTGGTCTGTAGATCTAATAAACTAGATCAGGATATATAGTTCTAATCTAGATCTAATCTAGATCTATTTCTTTAACGTCGATCTAAATCTCTAGATCTAGAATTCTGCATTTTGTGTTCTAGTTTGCTCTAAATAGAACTGAATGCATAGAGATAGAGACCTAGATCTAGATCCACTCTAAATCTAGAAAATTCTTTTCATCGAGAAAAACAGTCGTTGAGAGAAAATTAAAATTACCACAGTCACTGCTATTTTGAATCATAGAATATCATAAGCATGTACATACAACCACTCGAGACTTCAATCGATAAACAAACCAGAGTTAACGCTCTCGTGTTTTTGTTGAAAAATTACGTCATGATTGACGTCACAATTCTTCGAGTACATGTGTACAGTGCATTTGAACCCGAACAGTTTAACGCATAACCAGACTGCGCAAATCATTAAAATATTGCAGAGAACAATTTATGGGCGTAGCCAGTAATTTTGTAATGTTGAAGCTCAAGGCGTATTGTCGGATCCGTTTGACACATTTTGACGCCTCAAAACAAGAAACAGCCATTCCACGAAAATTGACCCATTTACTGAAAATGCATGTCGCCGACCTTCACTGCATTATTTAACACCTTTATCAATTAGGTACAACAAAAAGCAAGATATCTTTTATCACGGGACATAATTTGCAATAAAGTCGTATGATTTTTAAGGTACTCAAACGATTTTATGAATGTGCTTGGTTGTGTTGAATATTGCAAAAACGTCAAAATGTTGATGTCGCCGCACTATTTTTTGTTCTAAACTACCGTCCAAATCAGCTGTTTTTTTTTACTTAGACTTTGTTCTCTTGGACATTATTTTCCCCAAACCCTACTGCAACGACTAAATTAATTATGATTCCATCATCATACATGAAATAGAACTTAAACATGTCTGTTTGTATGTCGCTAGATTTGCCTATGTGACCGTAACGAACTTTCAAAGGCATGAAAGAAAGTCAACTTTTCTCTCAATTTGTCGATTTTCAAACTATTTTGGTCCGAGATTGGCTTAGTTTAACTATCAAAACCCTAAAGTTTATGAATATCTTAGTATTTCTTCACTAAAGCAAAGAACATGGACAAATAGAATTTGTCGCATTTCGTTTACTATGCTTCCGTTACGTCCGTGTAGCCCACAATAATGAACGGACATTCCTAAATCTGTCAAATTTTGACAGAGTGGTTGCCAAACTGTTGAAATAGGGGCGAGTTTCAAGTATAATCAAGATTATAACATATTGAGAGACCTGAAAGTCCTTTGGTCGCTATGCTTCCGTTACGCATATTTTTCCGTAACGTACTTCAAAGGAAGCCCTGAGTTAAACTAACAGGAATATTTCAATACAGTGAACAATATAATACACTGCAGTTATCAAAGATTCATTATATCCGTTACTGCAAGCAGAAAAATGGAATGTTGAATGTGAAATTCGACGTGGAAGTATGTAAATATAGTATTATACAAATTCATTTCCAGATTAGCAAAACAAAACTTCTTTATTTATATTCGATTCTTTTTTAATTTGACGTGTAAAAGCTGGAATCTCAAACAAAAAACAAAGTAATGCGGGATTTACGTATATACCCTTTTTGTTTTACGGTCAAAATAACTGTTACGGAGCATATATTATTTGGTGGTATCCTGTTCTGGATATTAATGAGATTTATGTTGTTGATTAACTGAGTTTGCATGAATCAAATGGAATTTTCATTTCCGTATAGTTAAAATTTGTCTAAATAGAGCGTATTATATCATGTTTTGCCACATATGCTATAAGAAAATGTTACGGAAGCATATATTTGGGTATACAATTTGTGCGTTAAATTACGATACATAAAACATTTTGATGTCAATTGATTATAATTAACTCAGAAAGTATATGAAGTAGGAATACTAACAAAGCCGCTTAATTGTGTTTATCTGAGAATTCACATAGTAATATTCCGTTACGAAATATAGACTCCTCGTTACGGAAGCATATACTTTATTTTATGGAATATTGAGCATACACTGCCATCTGTGGGCGATATACCCCTTCGGGTTCTATCTAAGCATGTTACACAACATGTTTGAAACAGTTTGTGGCTTCTCAAGTAGACAAACATGGTTACAGCAGCCTATTGATTATTGCGAGCGAAACACATAAGTGTCTAGGCCATAAAATATGCCCCTTTTGGTCCTAATGCCATTTTCATTTTCTAATTCCACCATTAGACATTTTTCAGCTTTGTACTGGTTGTTCTTAGAAAACCTGCATACATCGCTTTTGTGGCAAATAAAAGAAGACGCAAACATTTTCCTTTTCAACTGGGCCAGACGATAATGTTAAAAGGAATAATTTTCTGCAAACGTTGCTTGCAACTCACTTGTCACAGTTTAGTCCCCAAGTTTCAGGAGCAGGTATGCAGGGTGCATTCTCCCTTCTTTTTGTAATGCTGATATTGAAGTAACACACCCCAAGGCTGTGTTGTTGCACATTCTCTTTAGTTTTCATTAATCCTGACATCTTTTTTCCCGAAACCAAACCTAGATATTTGTATTGTCGGGTCTTGAATAGTTTGTGAAGAAAGGGCTTCTCTATATTTCTTTTCCGAAAGTTGGTGTTCCCTTCTACTAGGTAATTGGCTAAGACAAATTACACCGCTCTCTCACCATTGGAATTACAAATACTGATCCTTTGACACAAGTTCACAAGCTTAAAGCCTAAACCTTGTGTCAACCATGGCCAATCCAATCAATCACCAGGGGTATGACAGTATAAGACGCTGTGATTTTGGATATCAAGCTTTGGATCTAGTGAAAGTGACTGTAACATCCCAACATTCATTCTACTCCCAGCTCGTTTGCTACATTTTTATTGTCAGAATCAACATTAATCTACTTTCAGAATTCGTCTACTTCGACTTGATCTACAATATATCATACATTTTTCATTACCAGACCTACATGATTCATTTTAATTTTTATTTCAATATTTTAATATATATACATATATGCATTTTTCTTTTATTTCCTGTCAATAAATGGAATAATTATGCTTGACATCAAATTGTATCAAATGATTCATTTTTATTTTTTCATTTTGTAATTCATAGTTTAATTGTATTTTATGGAGTTATTTGTTAACGATTTTTGAGAGCCATATTTTTATTTAGGGATATATGAATAACCAATTTACTTTAAAATAGTATGTGTTCTTATATAAATGATTTAATTAGAAATAAAAGAAATTCAGAAGAGAAGGGGACGAGTAATTGTACACTTACCGAAAATTGTTCAATTTAACTTCCCTTCAAATTGAAACATCCTTACAAATTTACACGACCAATGCACACATGTCTAGCACACCATCGAATTATATATTTCTAGATACTCCCCCCCCCCCGAAATTCATATATTATAACATGTTCATAAATTAAGAAAAACAGCGCATTGTTTTTATCAAAAAATAAGATATCATACTGAAATATAAAGCAGGCAAATTTAGACGAAATGGAAACGGTATACAAAACCTGAGTAGACAAGGTGGCACTGGTTCTCAAAATAGACGAATACGGAGTAGTTGTTGTTAGTTGGTTAGTTGTTGTAGATCAATCGAAATTGAATCCTAGAAATTGTCCATGGTGGTACCCGGTTGACGACTTTGTGATGCATATACAGACATTTGTGTGCAGACGGTTTTGCCCGATGCTTACAATGTAATTGTTACTCTGAGTGTGATATTAAAGGTAATAGGTATCAGTTCGGCAATTTTGCCAATGAGATTATTAGTTTAAGGGTACTAAAAGAAACGTATATTGATTCATTCGTATTATTGAATTTAGTATTTGTTTTATACCAATTTGTTGTTTCTTTTTTGTAAGAACCGTTACGTTTAGCGTTTAAAGTTCTTTGAAAGAAATGACACTAATGGTAATAAGGTTATGGAAATTATCTATTTTCCGTAACACAGGGGCCATTTTTTCCACGATCATACATACTAAGAGATAAAAGCGAGAGCCAGATGCACTGGAAAACATAATCTGAAGAGGCATTACTATCGGAATAGTTACTTTTAACTTTACTTTGCAAGATCGCTTCTAAAAGAATACAAACGATCACAAACACTTTTAAAATGCTCGAATATTGCGTTAAACAGTGAAATACTCGTTTTGATATCACCACATAGGGTTACAACTGAATTGTTATCATTTTGTCCTTGTAAGTTGTGCAAATGGTTGATGATGGTCAAACAAACAATCTTTTTGATGTTGGGTTATAACATTGGCCACAGCTCACGCTATATGTATCTCGAGTTGCTTTATATGCTCCGTAACAGCTAGGTTATAGTGGTATATTTGAAAATGCGATAACTCAGCAGGACATAAAATGTTGTGGATAAAATTTTAACCATACATTGTAGGCATGTGACACTTCATTTTAATATAAAATTTGTGCTCATGCAGAAAAGTTCATTTTTCAACATTTTCGTTTTCGTAAATGAATCAATTTTCGTGGAATGGCTGGAAAGTCATGGAAAATATTGTGGAAAATGAAGTTCCGTCTTGTGACAAGCAAATTCTTCATTTTCCACTATGTTTTCGATCTACCCATATAGACGAGATATGTAAAATTACATTCACTTGAAGGTGTCGTCAGTAGATCTAGATCTAATATCTTTAAAATTGGAAGAGTCAAATTTTTTGTCATATGGTAAAATTCGCCTAGATACGTGCCTGCAGTTCAAAGTGATGAGATAAATAGATCTATCAAAATGAAATCAACGCAAGTCGAAGGCTCATAACTCGACTTGGTCCGATCAAACTTAGATTCAGACGCATTCAAGATCTTGCATGCAAAACACTTTGTATTTAGATCTATAAAGTATTGTTTCTTTGGTCAATATTTGTAGAAGCTATATGATTATAATGCACATTAAGTTAAAAGGTGAGCTAATAACAAGATAACCGTAATGACCATTTGTCGCTTACCTTGGTGAAATGAAACATTTCAACAAGAAATTCTGGCGGAATCAAATTCTTCTGACAAAATTAAAAGCCCTTTTACCGAAGCGCAGATTTATCTGCTGATTTTGGATGAGGTCGCTTAAAATATCTACCCCCTTTTCATTTTACGGAAGCCAAAATCAGTTACTAATATTAATTCATTATCAACATACGTAAATCTTGGTCAGTACAAAGAACTTTCATTCCAGGTTTATACCTTATGACGTGGCCCCATAGTTTAAGATATGATTTATCATACGATGTATGATAGCCATTATAATTAATGGAATAACATCCTTTAATCGTGTTGATAGACGCTCATTCTCAATAATAAGGAACAAAAAAATTCGTAATATGCAAAAAATAAGAGTTTAAAAACTGTAATTTTTATTCTTTTTCTGGATTACACTATACCTCTTGCAACTTCTGGTAAAGTTTTGTGTACATAATTGAAGTAATTTGAAAGTTACGAGCTTTTGAAACTGTATACTAAAACAACATAAATGTCTACGTTATCATTAACATGTTGTCTTTAATGATCACAATTAATGCACCAAGTTCATTTTTAAGCCAATTAATGTTAAATGTGTCACAGAATGCCCGAAGATTTGCGAAATACTAACTTTTTCCGATTGAGAAAAGAAATTAATTGTATTTTGGGCCATTAAAAAGAAGAATCAGATTCTAAAAATGTGATTTTTTTCTTCAAAAACTTGTACATAGTTTTTCAACTTTGGTCATTTTCTGCTTCTTAAGTATACATGTATGTATTTAGTATGTTCACAAAGTTCAACTTCTCTGTTTAAAACAAATACCCCTTTGAGACGTTTCATATTCTTTTTTAGGAAGCTGTGAGTAAATTATGCTCTCAAGGGGTAACGTAACGTAGGCATCACACTGAACCAAATATAACCAACACATTGAAAAACTTAGTCTTTTGCGTTTCAAACAAGTTAAATAATGTAAATTCGTTTCGAAAATGACACGCCCGTTACTGAAGGAGACTAATGATCTTTTCTAACCAGGAAGTGTTCACATATTCTGATCATATGCTTGTGTAATGATATACACGTATTTTGGATTGTTCATACGTATCGTACGGATAAACGACGTCATAATAGATGAATTACTGTGACTGTAGTTTGAATTATTCATTTGTTATGTGATCTTTTATTCGCTGCACATAAACACTATCGATCTTGAAGATCAAATACCAATTATATGGTTACGTAGGTACCAGGGATGAAGAAGGTGTAACTCATACGTGGATAATATTTGTGTGATATTCATTTTATATTTACAAATGTTTGTATATAGTTATTTTGAATGGCTTAATAATTTCTTTGAATGATATTCGTAGCCGGCCCATTCCCGTTCTATACAAATATTAATCTCGACTATAACTTCCCTTCAATCAAAGTAATGGAATAACGGCCTTTCTGAATTCCACGTTGTTTGTTCGCTCATATTTCTTTAAACTGTTATCTCATTCCTAGGTTGTGTCTTCGAGATACACTTTTACTTTATGTTTGTTTTGTCTTTGAATTGGGACATGTTACCCAAACTTTAAGCAAAAAGGTTCATGAACACGATCCCTGTTCGACGCCCAGCTCAAAGATTTATATTGCATTTACGTATTCCTAGATATTTGACCTTCAAATAGTGTGTATATTGTTTATTTATTAGAATACTTTTTATTTATTATCTTTCATACATATAAACAAAAATATCTAATGTTTGTTTAGACAAGAAATGGTGATTTTCTTGGATGTAATAGTCGTATGTATCCTTTAGAGACAACGAATTCGTGTTCACATCCATTGAAATAAAAAACGGCGTCATAAAAATATCTTAGATTATGATTTTTTTCAAACATGCTGTCTTTTTTTCTAAGCATACAACTCTTATTTTGCGGTGTAATAGTAAAATTTCGAAAAAAGTTATTCTTTCATTTTCAAATCTTTTGAAAAGCATTACGGTACCTACGTTACCTGCATGTAACGTAGGCAAGACAATTAAACGGCCAGCAAAATTATCGAACGATACTGATTCTGGTGAGTGTTTTCCTTTTTCGTAGGGAAACAATATCCAACTATAGAACTACTGCTCGGAATCTTTAGTTGAATGACCTATATCTACACTTTAACTTCAATCTGTACACTGGGGTCTACTTAAGTCTTTGAGTAAATGTAAAGATTCTACATCTATATCATGTAAGATCAAGTATTTTTGTATCATATTAGTATGGAGACAGTTAAATATGACGTCAAATGTATATTAAATCATCCAAAACAAGGATTTGTTGCAACACAATGTTTTTTCGGTAACGTAAGCACCGGTAACGTAAGCATTTTCGTGACATTGTCTGAGAATATTTTTCATCTATTACATTTTTATTGAAAGTAACAAATATCTGACTGTAGTTGACATGCTTATCTTTAATATTCAGTATCACATACCTCGGTCTTTCAAATAAATGAATCAAAAACCCATGTCACGTAGGTATCGCTTTAAAATCAAACCTATTTCCCACTGAAATGAATAAGTACATGAAAATTATTTTTTGGTGCACGAACGTCAAAAACTGATTTATCTTATAAAAATATGGTTTGGCTAAATTTTAGTAAAATATTTTACAATTTTATGTAAAATTCGGAAAAGTGATGCATGAAAAATGACGACGTAACGTAGGCACTGTAAATTTTGAGACAAGCGTTAATCGTATAATTTTAACAATAAAAGACACTGCATAAGAGTTTCAAGTATTTCTACAGGCAAACAAATATTTTAGTTTGTATTTCCGAGGGTAAGGTCAAGTTACACTGGTATCCCCACTGAAAATTAGGGCGTGCAATCATGTACCTATGGCTTGAGACAGGTGAAATAGGCGTGAAATTACGACTTTGACACAATATATCTGACATGTAGGATTTTTTTGGGGGGCATTTTGTGTTTTAATCTTGGAAACAACTAGCAAACTATCAATAAGGCCAATCAAAGCCGGGCCAGTGCTGTCTTCTTAGAAAAAATATCACTGAGACATGACTTTTGATGAAATGTTCCTTATTATTGAGAAAGAGCGTAGAACGTCAAGAAATATAGAGCTATCTGCCAAATCGTAGATGTCGCTAAAAGAGTTAGGGCCAATCTGATTAAAATCCGATATTATCTTTTTAGTAACATCTGAGACCCACCCGTTAGGGGTCATCTTCTGAGACCTTTATTCACACAATCAAATGTACAATGTAGGCTCGGAAAAAATAAAACCGTTAAAAATCGTGATTAAAGCCACGCGGACATCACATTTCAGTACATCTTTGTCATAGACAACCACAATATTTAATAAGATATTGAATATAAGATATTGAATTGCTTAGAGTAAATATAACCCTTTCCCTAACAAGGCATTGTTTTGTTGTCCCTTTTAGAAACTTTTTTGGGAAAATGTTGTGTCAGAAGAAAAAAAATTCTGATAATCAGTATTTACTCATTTTGTCTCAATATTTCCAATGCTATATTTTACACAAATTCTTTCTTTGTGGATCCATTTTGTCACCCGAAGAAGCTTTCTATTTCAACCACCCTAAAATTGTGCCGTTTTGGGAAAAGGATGACCGATTTGGGGGTTTACAGGGGTCACAGAAGATAATCCATAACGGGTGTGTCTCAGATGTTATTGGAAAGTTTAAATCGGAATTTAATCAGATTCAGTTAGGGCTAACGTACCTTCTCAAGAATTAGTTCTTTCATCTGTCTTTAACAGATATAGGAATTAACATTTTCTTTTCATTTTATTCCTTTTAAACAGTTTTTGTAGTAAGTCCTTCTTAATAAATACGACTAGTTGTAAAATATCAACGAATCTCTTTTTTCCTAACTGATAGGCCTACTTGTGTTATTTATCCGTTTTCATTTATCATGATTGTCCGTAACGTATCTAATAATTATTTCTAGAAAGGATAATCTATCATTATTTATAACTTTTTTTGTATACAGTCGAAACTGTCGTATGCAGCCAGCCAAGGGACAGACCAAAATTGGCCACATACGACAGTTGACTGCTTAACACAGAAAAGAACATTTTTAAACATGGAAGAATTCCATAAGTCAAGGTGTAAGTAAATGTCTACTTGTATGACTGGCCACATCAATATGTTAAAAAGACAAGTGTTAAAGTAAAAAGGGTACAATTTTATGACATTTAATTGTTTATCACACCTTTTCATGGTCTATGTACACAATTAGCCAGATGCATTATTAATATTTCACACATTACTTGCCACCAATTAGTTGTGCATGGCTGCTTAAGGGGATATAGGTAAAGGGCAATTAGGACAATTAAAGGTGGCCACTGACCACATTAGACAGAATATTGCTATTCACAGTTTCTTCAAAGAGTACAATTGCACGGGGGACCTGGACTGGCCGCATACGACAGTTTGGCTGCTATTCACAGGTGACTGCTAACACAGTTTCGACTGTATCTAGAACTTTCGGTATGGTGTCTATAAATTCTATAAGTTTTCTCGTCATTTCTATATAATATTAATACTATAAATTATGCTCAGAGAAAATGTCCAATGTCCTGAAATGACTTTCGAAGAGAAAGTTCTCAAAAGTGTTTACAAAAGTCGAATTCGTTTGAAGATCGGGTTTGCTGCCACTAGAACAGGGAAAGATAGCTAAGATAATGATCTAATATATCATCTACTTACGCCGAAGTCTAATATTTTTGTAATTTACATGACATGTATCTGTGATGGTGGAATGTTACAAGTGTTGTTTGGAGAATGTGGAAATTACATTTGCTTTGGAATCAGAAAGAGTGCTTCTATTTTTTAAAACCAAGGAAATTTTCATAAAACATGACATAAGTGTGATTTTGTGATTGCTCGATGTCCATCGTCCGTTTGTTTTTAAGGCGACCAAAATTATAGTCTCTCCTTCCAGGTAGAAGGTCAGATATTAACATATTTCCATTATATATATTTTCCTTTTGTTGGTTTATTTTTCAAACTAGTTATGATAAGATAATTGGAAAGTGGTTAAGAACAGGGTCAAAATTGAGTTTCTGGATCGACATAGAAAGTAATACATGCCTTTGAAATGTTTAACATAAAAACTGTTTTTAACTGAAGGTAGATCTACCAATTTTAGCTCAAATAAGTCAAAATATTTCGGAAAAGCAAAGCTTTGTCATTGTCCATTACCAAAAACAAAGTTGGCAAAGTGAGACTGAACCAAAAATATAATTGGTGGGCAAAGGGAAACTCCCCCAAAAACCAATAGTTGGCAAAGTGAGACTGAACCCAATTTTTCACCGAGGTGGACAGTCTCATTTGCAGTATCTCTGTACAGTTGATTGAATTTGGATGATGTTTGGCGCCACATCAAAAATTTTCTAGTCAAAATGCGATGGTTGGTGCACGTTACCATGTATTGCTGACATTACGCGCACCATAATATACACAACATCCATTCCGAGCCACCGGGGGGGGGGGGGTCGGGGGCGGAGATGGTGCAGTGGTAACGCGCTGAACTTGAAACGCTGGTTCATTCCACCTCTTCTCCAGTCTTTAGGATGGGATCTTAAGCCGCTGTCCCGTCTCCATATTACCTAAGCAGTTGAGTGGGATGTAAAACTCCATCCAATCCAATCCGAGCCACCAGCTGATCATTTCACTTAGATGGTTAAAAAAGAATTCGTCTATTGGTGAGGGTCAAATCGTCGGTGATATTGCAAAAAAGAAAAAGTTTTTTCCGAATTCAAAACCAGAAAAATAATTATTAGATTCGAGTTGTCATGATTTCAAAATATATATGTACTAGTAAAGGTAAAAGTATCACTCCTCATGTATTTTGCCATTCGTTTTTTCATCCTAATTCGACAAGCGAGACTATGGTTTGTGCGTGTGTGTGTTTTTTTTCGTTTTCTTTTCATAAAACGTAATTCGAATGGTATCCAGGTAATGGTATAATAAGGTTATTTGACTTAATGCAGAAGCCAAAGGCAATCAGTGTTTTTTTCAATCTCTAAATAATGGTAAATATTGAAATTTTGTTCAATTTCTCATAAAACTTCAAAAAAGTAGTCATATTTCATCGTCAGGTAATAAGTCTAATGCCTGACTATTTTTTCCAGGCATTACGCTTAAACATAGGCATTAAGCTTAATGCCTTGAGTGAATTGGGCAATAAGCTTACTGCCTAGGCAATAGCTTATTACCTATCTATTAAGCTTATTGCCTAATTTTACATATTGCCGCTTACATATATACAGTAACAGTTATATGTCTATATGTGAAAATAAAATGAATTTAAATTTTTCACAATTAAAAAAAATGTTATGTATTAATTTATTTAACCTTCCTCAAACAGAAAAAAAAACAATCAATTTAAATACAGCCAGTAGAACTACATTAACAAAAGACACCCTTGTTTATCCAGGTATATCATAGGTGCAAAAATATAATTGGTGGGCAAAGGGAAACTCCCCCAAAAACCAATAGTTGGCAAAGTGAGACTGAACCACTTTCACAGACCTCTATCATTTTAACGGATTGATTGCCTGTAAAATTGAAATTGGACTTTTGTTTGTGTTTCAACAGCGCCAACTTATGCAGAAATTGACAGCTGTAAGTGAACAAAATTAAACTTTGTGTCCTAAAACACCGTTATATATTAACGGATTGGTTGCCTGTTAAATTGAAATTGGACTTTTGTTTGTGTTTCAACAGCGCCAACTTATGCAGAAATTGACAGCTGTAAATGAACAAAATTAAACATTGTGTCCTAAAACACCGTTTTGAACCCATATGGTAACTAAAGATCTTTCCGGGCATGTTAAAAGCATTTAACCATTGGGGTCTAAAAAGGAATCATTGGCAATGCGTATGAATGTATCAAAGCAAAAAGACACAAAGAGTTGTGCAAATTAGGGCTATCTGAGAAGTGGCTACTTTTTTATGACGGTGAGTATACATTTTAATGTGCGAGCTGAAACTGTCGTGCTAGCTTCCTACATGCAACAGGGCTAAATTTACTCTTACCTAAACGATTTTGGCGCATAAAGTGTTTACACAGAACAGAAGTGTTGATGCAACAGATAAATGGGAAATAAGACACAATCTAGTTTTGTAATTCTAAATTCAACACCTATGTTGTGGCTAGACATTAAAATCGACTCGAGGTTAAGATTTCAATTAGTAATCACAACCTATGTTTTGATGAACAGTACATTTGTAAATGAAATATAGTATTTTCAAAAATATGTATCCATTCTCATCTGGAACTCTGTTATTCAAATCTCGTGTACCCGCTGCTCTTACTATAGATATTTGTAGTTTGATTCAGTTTTTTTGAAGTAACGGTAATACATAATCTCCAAATGACAAATACAACAAGTTGATCTCCTTTTTGAATTGAGGTTTAAGATATATCAACGAGTTTCGATGCTTAAGTTTCAACTTTGATTTCGTAAATAATGATGTAGTAGTGCTCATAAAAGATAGACGGGAATCTGTAAGTAGGTGCTCCAGTCGCCACAAAATGACATCGACATCATGCATTGGGTACAGAAATTAAATGAACTGAATGAGGCAATTAAAAAGTGATAAAGGTAAAGATCGGCTACCCTGCTTCGAAAACTTTTAAAATATCGGTGAACATTTATTATCTAACCTGTAAGGTATTTCATCGATCATAAGATGTCAAACACTTCGTTCAATTTCCGTGTCATCCCTCGTCAACTTCATTTGCCACGGATTACACTTGGAATATAATTTCCGTTGCCATGGATGACACCCGAAGTTGCACGAAGGGATTGTTATTTAATGATGGAGTGAATACATTAAAGTTGGTTGAACAAATTGTTTCTGATACACTGTACGTACGTGTGGTACATGGACATGTGCACTTTATGATTCATATCTTTTTAGTTAATTTGAAATGTAATTTCTTATGGCCATTGATGAAGTAGTTATAGGTAAGAGAAAATGCGAAAACTATATACGATATAAAAGAAAAAGTTGTCAAATTATTCGACAAACTGGTTAAAGATTATTGTATTAGCATAATGTACAAATGAAAATTAACTTACGAATTTCTGAAGATTTTTTCCCTGTATGTTACACACATAGACACTTATTGTAAGAAGCTCAAGACCGCACTGTGAGTTACTTTACAACGACAATGTTAATTAAACACTTTGAGTCCCGGCCACACGATATCTCTGACCAACCAGAACGGCTGAGTTTAATTTTGTACATGACATTGTATGATGTTAGCTTAGTCACGTTTTAGAACCTAGCTACGAACCTTTCAACCAGAAAGAGCTATACCGGAAAATGAATCAAAAGTATGAGAAGGGTAACTTAGTTGGTAAATGGAGTGTCTCTTTCCTAATTGACAGACTTTGGTCATTTCTTTTCCTAAAAAGGTGTAAAACATTATGGACTCATTTGAAATGATACGTTATATTTTCATTGATAATATCAAATAATAAAATTATGTACGTCACATGTTCAACGCCGATATAAACATACAAGTTGTCTGTATAGTTGGGCGGATATGGCTAATGAACAGAATTTCTTTCAGAAAACCCCGAAATTTGACACGCGCGTAGAATAGATCTATACAAATAATTTTGTAGGAATGGGCAAAAATTGAACCCCACAGATAGTCGCCATTTACATTCAATCCAACCGAGCCCACTAGCACATCACTTAAATTTGTCTCTTGTCATTTTCTTTTATGTTTTAAGGACAAGATTGACACAGCATTTACTGACTAAAAACAACGTACGTGTTTGACGTAACTTTAAATCAAAACACGTTTCTCTTCTATATTTTATCAAGAATAGAACGCCAAAATTTGTCCGTAAGTGTTCTTAATTTAGAAAAAAACTGCCATTTTTTCAGTTTTGGGGCTTTTGCTATTTTCTAGTTTTTCGATTGAAAATGGCTATTAACAATTTTTAAGATGCGTATAGATACAACCAAAGTTCATAAACTAGTTGTTATAAATAAAACTCGGTAATCAGTCATGTGGATATCACATGGATGTCACAATGTCTGTCAGATGTATGAGAATATAGGATGATCGAACGGTTGGGACAGGCTCGAGTGGGTACTATCAAACATGATAATGCAAACAACGAAAAGTGGGCTTATTGAATAAACCTATGTCATGTCAAAAAAGTACTGACATTACGGTTGGACAAAACGCTATATAATTAAAGCATAGACCAAATGTAGATATCTAAAGAGTTAACATAACTGATTGGCAGGCTAAACTACCATGAGGTAAAGAAGAAACAAAAAAGGCACCGGCCACAGTCAGGTGGAATCTAAAGAAGATTGGTTCCGGGTTTGTAATAGATAATGCATTTGAGTACAACATAGATCTAGATCAGTTTGTGTATATATACATTCTGACCAAGATCTACCATTTTATTTCATGGTTAATTCGTACCCGAATGCATTATGGATCGTGTACAGACCTACTTCCGGTTAGAATATAAGTTCTAAAAGGACTAAAACTGTGGCGTTTGTAGACCGGTAGATTGGCCAGTATTCCTTGTCTGAAGAGTAGAACTTAAATGGTACTTGTGTAGGCAGGGAATTTACCGCTGAGTTTGAAGATCGTTTTCTTATTATTTCAGTTTCCGAAACTGTAATGGTTGTAATTTAATCAAAATCAGCTACAATACAAATATGCCTGATAGTGCTTAATATCATATATCAATTATATGCATTTGAAAACATCAAATGATTTGTTTAAATGTAAATAGCAAATGATCAGTAAATGTTTCCGATTTGGAAATAATGTACTATCCACCTATCGAAATACCTACCATATTGTTTTATAATATGTTATGGGGGGAATTATGATTGGCTTCTTTCTGCCTTTAAATGTTTCGAAAAATTGCCTAATTAAAAAAAAGATATTGACAAAATATATATATTTTCTCAGTAACTTCGATGCAAACTTTAATGACAGATCATCTATTTTTTTCCTACGGTTAGATCATTTTTATTTTTTCTGTACTGATACTTTAATATATGAGAAGTACAAAAATGACTTAAAAACTATACGTCACCAAGCGAATTAAAAAGTTATTGGAATTCAATGGAGACTTCTCTTGTCTAAAATTGCAAAAATGAGGTGTAACTTAAATACCCACAAAAATGGTGTTCGAAATGACTAGGATTACATAAATAAGTCTTTATTGTGTTCAATATGTTTTATTCTGTCTAAATGAGTATTAATTTGGGAAAAGGATGGGTTGCAACAAGGCCCTATCAAATTACTGAATTTCAATATTATCTATTATCAAAATGTCCTTGATGTGTCAAGTATATATCTCATCAGTGTACCAATAACCAGACACAATAGATTAGACTCGTTAAATTCTGTTTGTACTGAACTTTTACATCGCCATTTATTAACCCGTTACTGCACAGTGACACCTTTTTTTAAAAAATAACTCCTTTGCAAGAAAAAACTTGGGAAAGCATAGTGGAAAATGAAGAAATTGATTGTGACAAGCTATTTCTTTATTTTCCACAATGACTTCTATATTTTATAAATGTAAATCTAATATTTGTGTATAAAACATAATGGTAAAAGAGGAAGAAGCTAAAATGAGCATGTCTTGTTTTTCCCATTAGCTATTTAAATGAGCATTTCTTGTTTTTTCCATTTTCTTTTCATTCACAATAATATTATTTGCTACTGTGAGTTTCAAGTTATCGCTATTTGTATAATTTGTCACTACAGTCTCAAATTATTCTGCGGAAAATAGTTGATAGCATAAGGGTCCTCATGTATTTGCAAACTTTTTAAAAGCTCAATTGATTTTGTAAAAGAGTCATACGACAATAGTACACGTAAAAGAGGAAATATCTGAAATTAGCATTTATTGTTTCCCCATTATCTTTTCGTTCATTCGATTTATCACTACTGGTATAATTTGTCACTACAGTCTCACATTATTCTGCGGAAAGCCGTATATAGCATAAGGGTCCCTTATACGACATCTATGTGAAATAGATCAAATGAACAAGAGGGCAAAGATGACCATATATCGCTCACCTGAGAGAGGTTTGAGACCTACATCATGTATGTGCAAAATTTAAAAGCTCCGTGGATTTTGTAAAAGAGTCGTACGACAATAGTACACATTTGATTTCAAATCACATCAAATATTGTTAAAAATGTGTTCTTCACAATATCTGTGTTTAGATATTAGGAAACTCAAAACAATTGCTGAAACTCCATTTCTAATTCTAAAACTGTTCCCTCTATTTCAATTCTAGAATCCATCATCGTATAGCTTATAGTCGAGGCGATTGGTTCAAAATATGAATCAAATTGCTCAGTTAATGAAGAAAGCATGACACTTTGTACACGTATAGGTCACATTATCCTCAGCATTTTCAGTGGTAGAGCCAGTGCGAATGGCTCATAGCTTAGCAACGGTTGTTATGCAATAATTTCTCCATAGCAATCGTCGTTTAAAATGTACAAAAGTTTATTTTACTGTAGACTTTTTAATGTTTTTTTATTATCTAGAGCTTCATTCTTTATCCCTACACAACATTTGAGTAATTTTGATAAACGCATCACAGCAACTGTTGCTATGCAACACATTTTCCTTAGCTCGAAGTATATTTCTATGTCCGATGAGCGTTTTCAGTAAACAATTATACATATTTGAATCATAGGCATCTTTACTTGTAATAAATTCTTCACTTTCTAGTAAGGGTGGCAACGAGTACCATTCCGGTACTTAGCAACGGCTGCTATGCAACTCATTCTCCATAGCAACCATCATATTACATGCACAGAAGCTTATTTTACTGAAGACTTTTAATGAATTTCAATATCTACAGCGTTATTCTTAATGCCCACATAACATTTGAGCAATTACAATACACACATCATAGCAACTGTTGTTAAATGACACATTTTGAACAATTTCAATACACACATAATAGCAACTGTAACTAGGCAACACATTTTCCTTGGCAACCAAGCATATTCCATGCCCGACGGGCTTTTTCAGTAAGGTCAGTAACCATTTATATATATTTTAAAGATATGCAGCTTAACTTACATAAATTGATTATTTCCTTACCATATTTCAAGTTTTCTTTCCTCACCTATCAACTCCTTTGTAATCAACTCATTCCTAAACGTACAGTGACATATTTTGACGCCGCTCATAAAAAAATGCCTGGTCATACATGTTATTCATGCAGTCTTCGAGGCTAGATGCACTATGTACATAAGCTACTTTAAGCTTCTATTGGCCCCTTTTCTTGTTTATTTTATAGTAATTTCTGTTTATTTCCAAATGAGATATTAGAAGTAAAGATGCAGTAAGTTTTACCTGAATGCTACCAACTGTATACAATTGGGGAGACTGGGGCATTGACAATTAAGTGTCTTTCCCCAAGGGCACAAAATAATTCTTCTGAAAGAACGAGTAGTTAAGAGTATCATGGTTTCATCAATTAAATTACACCTTTAAAGGGGCAGAGGAAGGTGATGGACCAACCCGTGGTTTACAGTGAGATAAAGCCCACATGTCTGCCATCAGGCAATGTCTATGTTCCGCTTACTCTTGGTAACATGATATCTTCCTGCTATAATCTCAGTAAAGAAATGGCAAAAAGAATACAACTTATGCCGAGTCATTTTGCAAAGCTGCATTCCAATGAAATATCCTGTGAACCTAACATATTAGTCAGTTGTCTGGGTAGTTGATGGTGAAGAGCTTGACATTTCTTTATGGCCCGGTGATACCCCATTCAAAGATTTTTGTCGATTTTGCCAAAGCTTTTGACAGCATAGATCACAATAAATTATGGGATTCCTTAGTAAGAAAAGGGATACATGGGAAATTTCTAAATACTTTTAAATCTATGTATGGAAAACTAGAATCAGCTGTTAAGATTAGCACTGATGACTTATCATATTTAGTCGAAAACTTCAGATGTTCAGTTGGTACCCGGCAAGGCTGTACTAGCTCAACGACAATTTTTTCACTCTTTATTAATGACCTAGTGGAACTTATCAGGCAAAAATGTAGTCATGGTATTTTTATTGGCGATGCTATTGAAGAATTATTCTGTTTGTTATTTGCAGACGACGTAGCTAATCTATCAGACACAGTAAATGGTCTACAGAGACAAATAAACATTCTTGAATTATTTTGCGACTATACTGGTATGAACATCAACATGGACAAGACTAAAATCATCGTTTTTAGAAATGGAGGAATCGTAACAAAACATGAGAAATGGTACTTTAAGGGTCAACCTATTGAAATAACAACTTATTATAAATATCTTGGAACCTTTTTCAGTAGTAGACTAAGCTGGTCAAAAACTTTAGAAACACAAGCCGCTCAGGGAAAAAAGACATGTTTTTGTATATCGAAATTTCAACAAAACTTTGGTTATTTCAATGCTGTAGACGCCTTTAAAATATTTGATACAATGGTTAAACCCATACTTTGCTTTGGGTCCGACCTCTAGGGATTCAAATACTATAATGTTATTGAGCAAGTTCAAATCCAATTTTGTAAACGCATTTGTAATCTTAACCAAAACACCCCGGATTTTTTAGTTTTAGGTGAATGCGGCAGATACCCCCTAGCGATAAGCTACACGTCTCAATGTATTAAATATTGGTCTAAACTCTTATCCATGCCTAATAACAGATACCCAAAACAGTGTTATTTTATGTTAAAAATGCTAGATGACAGTGGTAGAATCACGTGGACATCACACATTAAAAATCTTGTTTGAGCACGGTTTCGGCTATATATGGATAGCGCAAGAGATTGGAGATACTAATTCCTTTTTATCAATTTTTAATCAAAGGCTAAAGGACATATCTTTTCAGAAATGGATCTCAAAAATCCAAGAGTCACCTAAAGCACATTATTACAAACATTATAAGACCCTGCTAGATGTTGAAAAATATTTATCTATTGATTTGCCATTTAATTACAAAAAGACCTTATCAAATTTTAGATGTTCAAACCACCCACTTGCTATTGAAAAAGGTAGACACGAAAACATAGATAGACAATTTAGATTTTGTAAATTTTGCTTAAAGAGAAACGTATATACTGTAGAAGATGAGTTACATTTTGTATTACTTTGTCCCCTGTATAATGATACAAGGAAACTATACTTCCATAAAAAATGGCTAAATCTATTACCTACACATGAAACATTCTATGACATTATGAATTGCCAAAACACCGACGAAATTTTTTCCCTTTCAAGATTCATTACATATGCTTTAGCAGAACGCAGTCAGTTTTTTAGAAACATTGTAATTATTACCAAAATGATATAACGTTACCAAACGGCATTTCTGAACGCAAAGAGGAACGTCGATGAGATGGTGAGAAAATGCTAGTCACCAACATTTTCTATTATCCAGCGATGAACCTCCATTTACCAAAATTATACATAATAGCTTTCTTCAACATTCTTTCAAACAGAACCTAGTTTTGCAGTCTAGTAGAAAAAAACTTATAGGAAAATTGAGAGAAGAGGAGAAATAACTGAGTGTCAGCAATTTCTCCTTTCCCTCTATATTTTCATATTATAATATACGTATTCCCTACACGTAATATAATCACAATGCATTCTTTTATCTGCAACTCCTTTCAGTTTGGAGTATGCGACGTCTGGAAATGGCTAACTTTCTAGTTCTAAGACACGCTATGTCAGATTATTATTCATCTGTATATATATTTTGTTGTTGAAAATGATGGTGATTCTTTGTATATTTAACACGATAAAATTTATCTTGTATGTTTTCCTTTGAATAGGGTTTGAAGAAAACAAAACAAAAAAATAGTTATTGGATTAATTAATTAATCTGTTTGTTTCTTAATTGATTCATTAATTGATCCAAGAACGACCAAAACTGATGATTGGCAATAAATATCTGAAGATGTCAAAATCCAGTATTGTTTTTTATTGATCAATCATAATTCAAACATTTTAATTGCAACCTGTATGTTGATATGATTCGTATTGTGTTTGCTACTCTTCATGATGATTATCGTATACAGTATTATTGTATAATGGGCCAGAGGCCTTGTATATATATGAATAAAGAATTTGAATTTGAATTTGATAACAAAATGCCAACAGACAGATTATTTATCAAGAGATTTTGATACAATCTTCAGGCAACTGCACGACAGTCGTCCGGTGGCAACTCGATTTACTTGGTGGTGCTTAAAATACTAGAGCATGTTGAGCGCATGTTCAAGGTTTATTATATACATTATAATTAAACTCTGACTAGATGATGTTATGCCCCCTAACTCAATATCCAGCCTCTGTCAGGGCCTTATTGGTTGACGGAACGGTAACCGGATGGTACACGGAGGGCTTTAATGAAAATGTTCATCTCAAAATCGTCAGACGGCCGAAATGCTTCGATCCTTCTGCCGGACAGAAGACATACGGAGCCTGGATTGGTGCCGCTTGATTACAAATAATTGTACCGGTAGCGTACGAGTTTGCCGACCGATTACCGGACAACGTTCATTACTCTCTCGGTAAAAAACAGAAGGCAAATTTACTTTGACTACACAATTGATATGATATATTGTACAAGGTGATATCTATTTATCCGTTCTAAAGTGAATATTGCAATAATATTATTAAACATTCCCTTGAATATTGTCTTGGTTCTCTTTAACCAAGACAAATTTGAAACAAATTATTTTCATAGCACCTGATACTGTTTTAGATCAGACGTAGACGCTTGCTTTGCGAAGATACAGAGCGATTAATACGTGGCTCTAACCTTAGCTAGAGAGAATATGGATAACATGACAGGACGCATTTTCGATATTTATTCAGTAATACTTTTATATACCATCAATTTGAGAAAGATTTGAAGCAGAGAAAGAAGGTTTGGTTCGTCGGTAGTTACTTTTTTTGTCAGCTGATGTTCTAAAACACCTACAACATCCAGATAATTCCTGTCGTTTTTTACCTTCTTTGCGTCACAAAAAAATTCAAATTGGTCAAGCTTTAACAAAATAATTGACAATTGATTTTCTGAAACCGTTGTGTCAAATGATTTCCCGCTGGACGAGAAGTGTGATCATCGGACAGAAGGACATTATACAAAAGGCCAAGCTAATCAGAGAATCAAGAGGATGATTACATATTCATATCCATAGGCAGTCAGAGATGTTCCATAAAATACATGATGATGCGATACTTGCACCTCGTATTAGAAGAAAATGTAAGGAAAGATTGGTGTTCATCCGTTCCCTATCTACTCATCATATTGCTATCCATTATCCGCCCAGTCACTGACGGATGTCTGCCAACCTGTACGAAAAAAAGAGGCGGATTCCGCTTGGAAAACAGGCGTAAATGAGGCGTAAATTAGGCGTAAATGGCAATTTACGCTTGTAAAAGTGGCGGAGTTATACTTTACGCCTCAGTCACTGTGCAAAGTAGTGGCGTAAATTAGAGGCGTAAAATGAAATGGAGGCGTAATTTTATCATAACAGCCGTAATTTAAAACTTTAATATTTGAACAGGCGTAATTTTTGGACTTAGTCATTTTAACAAGGCGGAATGGCTGTTTCTTAAAGCAGAAAATATCTTAAACTTTCCAGAAAGACGGAATTTTTGGACTTGGCAATTTTATAATGACGCGATTCCAATATACTAGCCATTTTCATTTTGCACTGCATAAGATATAGGCAAAGAAAAGGCTTTTGTAAAGAAGGTCAAACTCCAAATTCAAGGTCACAAGGTCAAGTTCAAGATTGATTGTCTTGGTAGGAGGTATGCATGAGTAAACTATCAAGACTCTATCTTTAATAGTGATTGAAATATAGGCCAAGTTAAAGTTCTTGTAAATGTATATACCTTATGATAAAGGTGCTAATGCCAATTAAAGGTCATGATCCCAAATGAAAGGTCTTAACAAGTTCTATCCATATGTGAAATATGAAAGCTCTATATCGCACAGTGTATAAGATGTAGGCCTGGTTAAACATTAGGTCAAACTTCAAGGTCAAGGTCACAGGGTCTTAATTCCTGAATGAAAGTAAATGTCAGGTAGTATCTTTGTGTGAATTATCAAGGCTCTCTCTAAACAAGAAATAATGGTAAAACATATATGCCCCATCAAGGGCCTACCTTTCATGTAGGTCAAAGTTGAGGTCAAGGCTACAATGTCCAAGGTAATGATCAAATGTGAAAGGTCTTGGTAGGAGGTGTACATGTGTGAAATATCAAGTCTGTATGTGTAAAAGCTCATGCAATATAGGCCAGGTTAAAGTTCTTTAAAGTAGGTCAAATGCCAAGGTCATGGTCAAATGCAAAAGGTCTTGGTAGAAGGTGTCCATGTGTGATATATCAAGGCTGTACATGTAAAAGGACATGCGATAGAGGCCAGGTTAAAGTTTTAAAAAAGTAGGTCAAAGGTCAAAGTCACAAGGTCAAAGGTTATGGTCAAATGAGAACAGCCTTGGTAGGAGGTGTCCATGTGTGCAATATCAAGAATGTATGTGTAAAAGGACATGAGATAGAGGCTGGATTAAAATGTTAAAAAATTAGGTCAAATGCCAAGGTCAAGGTCACAAGGTCATGGGCAAATGTGAAAGGTATGGGAAGGAGGTGTCTATGTGAGAAATATCAAGGCTGTATGTGTAAAAGTGCATGCTATATCGGCCAGGTTAAAAGAACTTGAAAGTAGATCAAACTTCAAGGTTAAGGTCACAAGGTCCAAGGTCATGATTCCAAATGAAAGGTCTTGGCAGGAGGTATCCATGTGTGAAAAATTAAGGCTCTATCAATAATAGTGCATTAGATATAGGCCAGGTAAAAGATTTTTAAAAGTAGGTCAAACTCCAAGGTCAAGGTCACTAGGCCAAAGGTCATGGTCCCAAATGAAAGGTACTGGCAGGAAGTATCCATGTGTGAAATATTATGGCTGTATCTCAAATAGTGACTGAGATATATAGTTCATAAGATATAGAATTAACTTTGTGAAAATAAGGCCTCCCAGTCTATTTTCTCCCAGTCTATGACTATTTCCTACTTCCTGTTTAGAAAAGAGGAGGGAATTTTGCTTCTCTGACTTTTTGCAAAGTTAATGTTTGAGGTATGAATTGAAACATTGATAAATCCAGTACATTAAGGGGCTCACTAGATGGTAAGACCAAGTGAGGTAACATTGGTGAGTGTTCTTTTGACTAAATTAAGCAAATTCAAATGTTCATTTTTACCATTCCCCACCCACATATTATGTAGTAAATATCTAGGAGGCGGGATTATGAGGCGGATTCCACCAGTAATTTCTTAAAAATTCCAAGCGGAATCTGCCTCCTAATAATTTCGCCTGTAAAAAAATCCGCTTCATTTGCATATTCCGTCTCTAAACATTCCGGTTGATTAACATTTTACGCCTCTAAATTACGCTTGGTTTACGCTTGGTTTCCGTCTCATTCTTATATTTCTTTAAACAGGCTTACTAGCGGAAAATGAGGCGGATTCCGTCTCATAAGTCCGTCTCATTTACGCCTGTTTTACGGGCGTAATTTTTCGTACAGGCAGGTATAGTCCGTTGCCTTTCTGACCGTAATAATTCATTCAACGCATTTATGAAATGATTGCTGTCGTCACCATTTGATCTGTGAGTGCGTGAGCAAAATGCCTTAAAATCTTAATACATCTTACTTATATAACCAATTAAGAGCTACACATCTGCCTTATAACCTTGAACAGATCAATATAGTATATTGTTCACGATTCAATTTCGTCTATCACCCTGTTTGTTGCTCTTTGAAGACACAGTATATGAGAGACAAGGAGAGTCAATAATTGTATCATATATAATGGGGTAAATACATTGCCTAGCAATCATTTTAAAGCAATGTGTAGTTAATATGCTAGATACTTAGTAGAAAGTGAAGAAAGTATCACCAGTAAAGCTGCCTATCATTAAAATATATGATTATTAAGTGAAAATGCTAATCTGAAATAGAAATATGCTTGATTGCCAATGAAGGTGCTTTGCATAACAACAGTTGCTATGGTGCATGTATTAAAATTATCCAAATTTGGTGTGGGCATGAAAAGTAGAGTTGTTGATATTGAAATACAAATAAAGTCTTCAGTAAAATTAGCATGTGTGCATGTTATATGACGGTTGCTATGGAGAAAGTGCTGCATATCAACCGTTACTTAGTACCCAAACGGTACTCGTTACAATCCTCACTAGACAGTGGAGGAGTTACCATCAGTACATATGCATATGATTAAAATATGTACGATTGTTTACTAAAAATGCTCATCGGCCATAAAAGTATGCTTAGTTGCTAAGGAAAACATGTTGCATAGCATTGGTTGCTATGATGCGTGTATTCAAATTACTGTAATATAGTGTAAGCATAAAGAATAAAGCTGCAGATATTGAAATACATTAACAGTCTTCTGTAAAACAAACTTTTGTGCATGTTATATGACGGTTGCTATGGAGAATGTGTTGCATAGCAACCGTTGCTAAGCTATGCACTGTTCGCACTGGCTCAACCTCTGAAAATGCTGAGGACGATTTGAACTATATGTGTACCAACTGTCATGCTTTCTTCATTTTCATAACGATAATTGGAACTTTTCTGATAGACACGTTTGAGACAACATAACATACACAAGTTTTATTCACTTTTTTCAGTGCAAATGCAAGAACCTACAGCATAGGGATAATTTCTAGACATAAAACAGCGAAAAAAGGAGCTCCAGACTTTACAATTTGTGACCCGTCACGCTAAAAGAAGCCTTACCCGAACTCCAAAAATCCAAATTTTGACAAACTTTTCAGACTCAGCACAGGTAAATCAGATCCCGTTTGCGAAAACTGAACATATACCGGTAGTAAGATAGGCAAAACATTCTTGATTTAGAAAATTAAATAAAAGTGAAAAGTGTAGGCCCTAGTCTGGCTGCGCAGACTGCGCAGGCTGACTAGGGTCGATATTTTTCACACATCCTATAAGGTCCCTTTTAGCGTGACGGGTCACATTTGATATATCCTTTTGATATGGAACCCAGTCAACCCACAACATGTGTGAACTCAAGGGCGGATCCAGGATTTTTTCCAGGGGGGGGGGGGGCTCCAAGCCCAAATTATGGCTTAAGGACAGATCCTCCAGTTGTTACTGCGCAACTTTCTGCGCATACCATAAATAACGAAATAAAGCTGTTTCAATAATTGGCCTTTTTCAGCAAATGTATTTTTTACATTTAGTTAATGTTTGGTTGATAAATGACAAGACCCTTTTCGGTTATTTCAATTTTCTCTGTTTTGTCAATTAAAGTGCAATAGTACTCGGATGGTACATTTTGCTTTTTTGTTACGCGTTCAACATGTGGCGTTAGCGATAGGAAACGGAGCAACAAAAGCAAAATGGTGACTTTATGAGCTAGTCCGCTTCAGATGGACACAAAAGATGACACTTTTTATTATCTAAAGCTGGTAATAAGGGAGAAAATGGATAAAAGTAGTGAAACAATTTCGGACAGGGCTGCAAAAAGTAAACCAAATTTTACTTATAACTAAGAAAAACGCTTGGTTTGATATATTTTTCTTTTTTTGTTTTTGTAGGTATGACCAAGCACTATTTCTATACCAAAAAAGAAAAATTCTTACCGCTGGAATATTTTTTATTATCAGAAACGTTCCGAAATAAGAGCAATTTCAGCTACTTTTGAAAGAATGTTTTCCTAAAAATTTCAAAATCATTACTAAATTTTCCCAAATTGATACTCATTTAGACAGAATAAAACATATCGAACACAATAAAGACTTATTTATGTAATCCTAGTCATTTCAAACACCTTTTTTGTGGGTATTTAAGTGACACCCCATTTTTGCAATTTTAGACAAGAGTAGTCTCCTTTGAAATCCAATAACTTTTTAATTCGCTTGGTGACCTATAGTTTTTAAGTCATTTTTTTACTTCTCATATATTTAAATATCAGTACAGAAAAAATAAAAAAAATCTTTCCGTAGGAAATAAATGGAGGATCTGTCCTTAAAATGTAGTAAATATGTAACGTTACACTTATATTTATATAGTCAAAATTAAATTTTCGGCCAATGTCAGGGGGGGGGGGGTCCGGACCCATAGATCCGCCCATGGAACTATTCAATGAGCAGTAGGTAACTGACTTTGTTTAATCTTTTTTTAATAGTGTAACATCAGAGTAGTAAGATGTTGTAAATGCCAAATCAGATCTTGATAAAGATTGCATTCTTGTAAAAAAGTGGAAAGAAAATGATGAGGCAAAAGGAGCAAACGCAAGCTATCAGCATTTTCTTCTTTTGCCATATAAACATTATCGCCAATTTTTTCGATAAGTGAACGCGAAACCTGTGTATGGATAGGAAAGGTCCAAACAGAAAAGAAATAAGATTCCTATTTGAAAGGATTTGCATAAGACAAAAATGATATGGGTAAACATTCCACTAAATTACATGTTAGAGTAGTGAATCTTTGACTAGATGCTTAAATTATGGTCACAGAGGTATGTGCAAAGTTTTAGAACAATAATATTAGTAGAAACAGAGATTTGACATACTTGCACGCAAAAACTTGACCATGCATTACGGCGACGCCGACACCCGGGTGACTAGAATAGTCCACTATTCTACGTATAGTCGCGCTATAAATGTCTGTTATGTGTAACTTGGATTTCTTGTGGAATATAATTTTAATTGTTCTTTACTGACAATGTTCCTTTACTTCAATGAGTAATTAATTTTGGACCAACACAGTCGATTGTTCACGTCTTGTCTATGGTACTTGTGACCTTCCATAGTTCCTGAAAATGTAACAAAAACATACATTAAAACATCGATACTGCGATACTGCCTGTATAACACACTCGAAAACAGCAAAAAATTACGGTGGTACAATATGAAAGCTGCTGCAGGTGGCAAAATTAATGTTGATAAAGATTTATACATTTTCAAAACTACAAAAATTCAGACTGTTCCAAATTCAAAGATGTGCATATGACATGGTTAATGTTTCATTTCACAGATATTATTATTTTGTCATGAATGAATTGTTGTGTTAAAATCAAACAAGTTTATGTGGACAACAATTATATGTATATGGAATTGTCATATCTATCTCTACTCATTTAAAGTCGTGTTTTTCGCTTATCAGCAAACGCTTCAAAAACTAATTGCATTGATACACGTTAGAATAACCAAACTCCTACAAAGTGATAGGTGAATCGATAACGAACGCTTCTGTAAACAACAAGATGATTATGTCTTGTAAACACAGAAATAGGACAGGAAATGGAGAAAGTTATGAGGATCAAACTTTCATCATTTCGTCCCTGTGTTTCCAAAGCTTTCATCACTGGTGTTCTCAAACTGTGTCCATGATTGGAAAAGGAACAAACGATACTGCGTTTATCAAAGATGCAAAGTAGCGTGGGATAATCATAAATTTTGCTGCTTTCTATAAAAAACAAACTCATGCTTAGGTTTTTGTTGAAATGTGACGATGATTTTCTGCTCAAATAAGCGACCCAAACAATCTTCAGGCAAGTTTATCTGTCCCAATTCCAGCCTAAATACCTCGGTTGGTATTCTCAGAATCTTTGTGCCATGGTTTCAAACCCTATCTTGGCCAATACCCGTTCTGATATTCTAAAAAGTAAATCGTCTCTCATCAATGAATAGATTGATTATGGATCATCTCAGTGATATTAGCAGCTGGTAGCTTAGATTTGATGGTGAGTATAAGGTATCGGTGCCAATATGGCAGATAGTGAACGTCTGTCTATCAGAACTTTAGTGCGGTTTCGACATATAGTCCCAGGACAGTCATCTTATTATTATTTTTCGATTTACTTTCGCTGCAAAATGACTCATTTTGATCCCCTCACAAAAAGGCTAGGGAAACATTGTGGAAAATATAGAAATTGCTTGTGACCCGAAATGGAAATATTTTCAAAAGTTCATCAACTAGATTAGGCCGCCTCAAACAACCTTCCAATTAGGAAAAGTCTGGCAATGGGTTAACATAGATAATGTCAAGTGCATAGCATCCATAATTAAGGATTGTGGAGTTAAAACTTGAATGCCTGGTTCTAATTCTCATAATTGATTCTTTTTTCCGATTCAGGGAACAGATGTCCAAGTGCAATTACTCAAATTTTTTTCATGCTTAACATGATTTGTACGTCATATGTTTTAACAGATAAGTAAAAAATGAGACAAAATGAGAGAATACTTATAACAGGCATGTCCCTCTTTGATGTTGATTTCTTATATAATGTATTGTCCAGCTTAAATCAATATTTATGCCATTTCGGATAGGTCTATGTTGAACAATGTAAGCCTCTCGAATTAAAATGTTTAATAAGGCGCGATATACTTTCTTACAACAAAGTACATTTCCTCTTCGTAAACTATGATGAAATGATAGTCGTAGTTTGATGATTTAATCAATAGGCCTTGGCTCTGGAGAGTAGGCGCGATATGAAACAACACGTATATCTTAACGTCCGGATTTAAAGATATAACAAGAAACAGATGTGGTCGTCAATCAAGTAACCCCTTCACTGTGTGTCACAGCTCGAGTCCGGAGGGCTCAATCGGGAACGTCGGAGTAGAGCTCAAGATTAGAGCGAGTGAATGCTTTTCAAAACGCAAAATTTTGTTAATTGCCCAACCGATGTTGTTGTTGTTGTTCTGGTTCTGTATTAAGATTTTGAAGGTTTATTTAGTTTCAAGGCTTCTGCGCCGAAATATTGAGATAGAGCAATCTTTTAAGATTTATTTAGTTTGTATGTTTTGTTGATTGTATGTGGTTTTTTGTCCTGTAAATACTAATTTCAGCTGATTTCTCTAGTATAAACGACCCGTTTTACCAAAGACAACATTTATCAATTTCTGAAGAAAAAAATTGAGTATATAAAAATTATGCACAGTCGTGTAAAACATTGTCGGAAGTGGAATGTATTAAATTGTGCCGTTTTTACGAATGGATCATTCAGTTAAGCACGGTACAAGGGAGATAACTTGTACAGTCTTGGGAACGGTTTATTTAGTTAACCAAAATGCAAGGGAATTAACTTGTACGGTCTTGTTCACATACGTATCGGTGTAGCACGGAGTATCGCCCTTCTGCACGATAAGTATTCGTACCAGGACCAAATAGTGTCCAATGACTCAGGAAATTCAAATACAGACTAACCCATCAAACCGTTGATATCTATTGATTTCAATGACACAAACATGTGTTTCAGCTATAAACTGTTATGTCATCTTTGGAGAGTTTTCTGTTTTAATCGTTTTCAGAAGTGTTTATTTGAATGGCTGGAAAAAAGGGTCAGTGGAGATGTCAGATGTTACTGAGAGTTAACGTCAGGTTTTAAGCAGATTTCACTAATTACAAACAAGTTATGTTTACAAAGCATTTCCCAAACAGCAAATATTTAAGAAGGTCCGAATTGAAGTCCAGTGTCAATGGCGAAAATATTGACAAAAATGATAGAATTGCTAAGCATGTACACTAATATGAAAGTAGGCAAAGCCTAGAAACGGGCGAAAAGATGTCGACGTCAACCTTAACATTTCCCAGTAAACTAGATCTATCTCGTCAAAATCCAAAGGGTTTTAGACTAAAAGACGTGCATGTGAAGCACAAATGCCTGTTGAAACCTGGAGAAGAGTCTATAGGTCTATGAGGTTTTGTAATTATGACCTTGAGATGTGTCTTTGACCAAGAACAATGACCTTACAGACTTGTCACGTAGACATCATAACGAATTGTATGAATTTTGAAATCAGCACCATTAACCCATTCCCAAACGTCAAAATTTAAGTTTGGACCAAATACAAAGATGTTGCACACAATAATTTTAAATGAATCAATGGAATATATATACATATTGTTTTTTTTTTTGTGGAAAGATTACGAGTAATTTGTCTTTAATCAAGGTAGAATACCCGTAATGTGGCCACTTTGAGATTCATAAAACATCTGTTTTTTCCGAGTGTCGTCGTTACGTATCTGAACACATCCGGACGCGATCGTAATCATTCAGCGGTGGAGGGTTCCTCCGCCGACTGATTTCGACCTGACCCGAATAATTGCGACGTCGTGCAAATCTCATTAAGGGATGGACTACCTTAAACCTTTCCCGAACAATACTTGGTAATGAAAATTATGGTCAAGTTTTGTCTTGTTTAGTCAATATTTGTAGTTGTTAGATTCGAAAAGGCAATTTTGTCAGATTCAAGGGCACATAACTCTCAACTTTCTGATCCAATGGGAATGATTCGAACCCATGCAAGTTCTTATGGTGTAAACACCAAATTGTTGACAGACGGACGGACAGACATTGAGTGACCACAATAGCTCACATTAAGCACTTTCTGCTCAGGTGAGCTAAAAACCGCTGACAGGCATAGTTGTTTTTCAACATTTTCTCTCATCCAGTCCATGGTTTTCAAAAGTTCCCATATATTGAAGACGCTCGGAAAGTTCACTATCACTAGCATGTTGCGCTTCATCTCAACAGTTTTCAGCATTGCCTTCAAACGACAGTAAGCCGTTTTCCAATACGTTTCGTAATATTTGTTGTGTCGAAGTCTTAGGGAACATCATTCTAGCTCGAGATAACGTGAATTCGACTTATCCCAATTCTTTTCCTCTTTGATTAATGATATTTATTCATTTTCGTTGGGCAAGTGCATGTATTATTAAAATATAGCAGGAAAAGGAAAATTGCTCAAAAGGAGCAAATTATCTCCTTTTCCTACCATATTTCAATTGATTTATTCACTGTAAAATAATTAAATTTGTCTAACCTGATTGATACCCTACGGCCATTGATGATGCAAGGACCACATTTTCATTTCGGCTTAAGCAGAAATTTGACATATCAGATGTTGACTTAACGAGTGTACACTGTATTTACTTTTTTGGTTGAAAGTTTTCTCATGGACCGGTGCACAACTTGAAATAAAGAGGACAGAAGATATGCTGTTGGCAGGCATAAAATCCTTGTCATTTATGTCTATCAAATCTCTATACTAGTTATTACTCTGATTTAACCCTTTCCCAAACTCTAAAATTTAGAGGTGGTCCAATAAGAACCATACTGCAAACGTCAAATGAATGTTGATAAAGATAGGATTTAGGTACAATTTAGCATAGAAAATATTTAGATAAAAGGAGAAAACGCCGGTAATCAACATTTTCTTCTTTTGTCTCAATGTTTTCTTGAAGCAGTTTCCTTCAGGTATGCAGAAGCAGGACTTATTTGGGGTAACCTGTATGTTTTCTGATAGCCAGAACAAAAATCAAATAAAACGTTAAAAATTTGTTCTAATTTTCATAAACATGAATGAAACTTTGGCTGGTTTTTACAAGTCACAACATGATATTCTATTGTATTTGGTTATCTGCACTAAATCATTTGTAACCAATTACCAGACGGATTTTTAAGACTGTCACAAATTGAAAGATGTTGCAGATGACAATTTTAAGAGAATAAAATTTCATATTTTTTATCTAACTGGCTAAAAAACATCGTGGGAAATGATAAAATTGCTTTTCACAAAACCATTTCTTCATTATCCTGAATGTTTTCAAAACCTTTCATCGTGTAGGTTGTCAAAAGACGTCATTATGTTGGAATCGGTTTAAACAGGATGGAGTTTTGTCGGATTTAAAATTTGAATGTTTATACATGGATATTGTACACAAATCACTGTATTGACCAATAAATATCCACAAATTGTCAATTTGTCTGTTATAACATCGGTAATCACCATTTTCAGCATCATCTTTATTCATCTGTGCACCTGATTTATGAACCTGCAATTATACAAAAATAACAAATGTAACATTTCAGCCTTATACTGACCCCTAAAAATCACAACTCCTGGCATCCTGGCATTTTCTACTTTTCTAACAATATTTGAAGCCTTGTCAAAATGCAACAATACATGCAATGAAAAATATTATCAAAATTTTTAAAGGTGATGCTAATGAGATGACAAAATCAGTCATTAAATCATCAAAAAATGTTCAATGTATTTTTTACAAAATTTTCTTCAATATGTATTGCAAAAGGAAAAAGGATATGCATGTTTTCAAAATCAAAACATTGAATGACAAGTAGAAAATGTTGATTATTGATATATCCTACATTGTTTTTACTGAAGTTGTTCTTTTGGAAAAGTTTGTAATTACTTTAAAAAGCCGTAATTATCCATTTAAATCATCCATTTTAATGCAGGGTGGGTTTCATTAAGCGGCAGGGGATGTGCCCTTAAATATATACAGAACAGAACATTTTATTTACAAAATATATATACTGCACCCCTGCTGCTTAATTACCTACCTGGGTAATTCAACATGTAAACTGTGAATTCGAGAGTAAAATTGTAACATTCCAATCAAGCATAGATCTAGACATGTATTTATATACATGTGCAACCTTTTCTAAACAGCAATATTTCAAACTGATCCTTTGCTGAAACAGGTTGTAGACAATTTGTACGTTATGGTTAAGTATAGTTTATTTAGAAAGTAATGTTTTTCATCATACTTTGTAATTCAGGAGAAATCTCGCTTTGTACATGATACACTGAAATCAAGATTGTTTCAGGGATAAAGAATAAATGCATACCATTAAAGGCCTTTCTGAAACACATTCCATTCCACCAGACTTTATACAGCTGTTCAACATACCACTGTTTTCTGATTACACCATGTCTGTCTGCAAAATGATTATTGTCAATTTGATATGCATGTATACAATTATTTGCATATTAAATTCATAACATGAAAATGGACAAAATTGTCATATACATATAGTATCTCAACACTTATGATGGTCATAAGGCAAATCGAGGGCTTAGTGCAAAACTGTTGTAACTAAATTTTGTAAAATTTTACAGGAGAGGGAAAAACTAAGAAACTTTCTAAAATATCTTTGAGCTCTAAATATCTTAATATTTCTGTATAAATACAGAAATGAAACTCATTATTAGAACTCATGACATATTATTTTCTAAAGATTCAGAAATACAAAAAATATGTACAATGTAGTTTTAAATGTGCTAAGCCCTCGAAAGTAAATTTCTATATAAATAGATTCAGCTAAATAAAGTCTTATCTGAAATATGATTATTATATGAGTAAGTATCCACAACTGAAGTGTTCCCTGATCAGCATTTGCAGTGGGTAGCAACAGACCTGTCCATTTAACATAATTGACCAAACGCCAATCGATAAATCGCTCCGCCCAACATAGAATTTAAGACAAACAATGGGGATGTGATCGTTATTAGGGAACGATTTTATCCAGTTTACCGTGACGTAAATTCGGACAAACAAAATAGTATTTCGTAGGTGTTGTTATAAAATCTCGTAACTACGGCTTGATTTAAGTCATAGTAACGAGATTTTGTAACAACACCGACGGTTTATCAAAACATAACTGTAAACCTAGTCCATTGTTAGCACAAAATTCTTTGCCATTGGCATGTCGATTGTTTTTATTTTCAGTCGATAAATCGATACAATAACAAGTGCAACGAAGAACAATTGGGTCATGGCATTTTTCTGATCGTCCATTGGCTAATCGATGTTTTTGATTGACAGTCAGCGTTTGGTCAATTATGTAACATGATATCTCATTTCAAACACTATTTCCTACTAGGCGTGCAGCGTTACACTCAGCAATTTATTAACAGACAGTTCAGTAACAGTGATTGAACAGACCTAGTGCTATTTTATCATAATTATCAGAATCTGTACATATACAAACTCACTAAAATCATTTAGATAAGGGAGTCTTTTTTCCCATATGATTCTCCTGTGTTTTCTTTTTCCCAATTTGACCAAAATTGCGCTAAATTTCCCAAAATGACTGACCAGGGCCCCTTCCCAATTTCTGGACGAAAAGCCCTGAAGTCACTTGTTAATACACTTCACATTAGTTGATTCACCGTGTCGGATTTCAAGATTATGCTTCAAGAAGAAAATTATTTACAAATATTATTTTACTCTTTATTCATATGCAAGGGAGGCAATTTTGAACATTTTTGTCAAATATTTCCATAAGTAATTAGTATGCATTAATTCAAAATTCTAAACCATACAAAATGCTAATGTTTATATTTGGAATGAAAATGTACCACAGTTTAGGAATTACTGGCACTTTTCAAATTTTGCCTCTGGCTCTGCATTTCATTCTCAGTTCGTAAACCTTAAAATGGTAAACAACAAATCAACTCACTTGAAATGTGTCTGGTGCTTGGCCTCACAATTAGGCCTACTCACAATGAGTATTAAACATGAACCCATGTAGATTATTGTTTTATGGCTGAAATGAATATAGAAATCATTTTAAGTCATGGTAATTCAATACATTTACAAATACAAATGCAATTTCTCATCTGTCCCCAATATATTCTATGCTATTGGCTATAGATTAACATAAGCATCTTGGCATTATGATCATTTGAGCAGAGTTCTAGCAACTTTGCAAGCCAAGGGTGAAATCTACGACATAACGTCGTTTCTGTATCCACCCTTGGCGTATTTAGTCCGATTTTCTTGGTCTCCTGGAAAGCATTTTCATTGGTTCCAGCGAGGTCTTGCTGGAACCAATCAGATTGTCGACTGATACAATTGTTATGAGTAACCAATTCATGACAACGGGCGGGAAAAGCATTGCATTTACAACTGAAAATGCGAAGATGGACGATTTTTCCTAAGAATTTCACTTCAATAGACAGGAATTCCCTATCTTCAATCAACAAATTATTAATACTTTAGACAACTCGACTAAAGAAGCAGCTAACTTTTACCTAATCCGAATGACGTATGACACAAAAGACAACGCGCTTATGGACGAAATAACGTAAACAACCAGCAGGACAACCGCTAGGCGGCACTTCCTGATTTCAAGAAAGTCGAACTAAATCCGCTAAGGGTGAATACAAACATAGGTGGGGTCAACCTTGGCTAGGGAAGATGAGTTCTAGATGCTGGATACAAAATTAATGTTTACCAAAGATTTTCAGTTTTGGAACTACAAAACCATGTCGTATTTGGGAAAGAATTAATGACCATTTAATCTGAGTCTTCTCTGATGTAAATACGCTCTTTGATATTTCGCTATTTACAATAGAGCGCATTACGCTTCAAAAACAACAGGAACGTCCGACACAAGTTGTGGCGCTTTGTTTTTGTGTAATATATCCAATCATTCGGCAAAACACTGTAGGGTATAGATCAATTAATCATTTTTTACGTTTTTGACCTTCCGAAACTCAACAACCCCCAATTTTGTTATTGTAGATCACGTGACAAGATCTCGTTTGGAAATAGAACAGAAAATAGGTAATCAGTTACTGTAACGTGACCGGCTTTGTTTTGAATTTCTTTCCAGTCACGTGACCGCCTTTGTTTAGAAATTATAGAGTATTCTTGTTTCGGAGATCAATTTACGTTGATCTGTTAAGCTGGCCACTTGAAAATGTATTGCTTTTCCTGTGAAATTTTGTTTATTTTGTTCCCCAAGCTCGTTAAGGAATTGACCCAACTTAGAAGCAAACATTATTGGTGCGAATTCTAGCTTGAAACTTTAACCGAACGTTTCTGATATATCATTTATTTATCGATTCATATTATCAGTTTTTTAACTTGTTATATTGTGTTCAAAGGGCTCCTCATTTTGAAAAATAGAATTTCGTTATCCCTCCTTTTTTTAAATTCCAAACCGTTACGTCATAGTCTAAGGAAAGGGCGTGATTCCGCGTTGATCACAAGGTTTTTAAATGGTAGATCATTGTAAACAAAGGCTGTTAAAGTGAGGGTTGTTGCAAAACATTGCCCATAAACCTTTCTGAAATACTTTTTGGTCTTAAATTTTCACCAGGTATGACAATAAATGGTTCATTGATCGGTATCATTAGGGGTGGGCAATATTACGGGTATACCAGTAAATCGCAATTCGGAGGGCCCCGATACAGAATCGCGATATGACTTTGCCATACCGGTGCACTCGAGAAAGATTGCAATTTCCAGATTTTTTCAAATTCATTTGTTGTGGCTTTCAATTTGAATATCTTTATTCACTAATTTTAACCCGTATACAAAAGCAAAGCCGAGAATCTTAACTGAAAAGACTAAATAGTACTTCATTTATTACCTTGCAATTATCGAATATCCATTATCTTAAAGGGGTTACATCGCATTTATGTTTGAAAGGAAAAGCATTCCGCGACCCGCCTATACGACAAACAAAAGGTGTGGCTTGCATTGTCTCCAACACGCAACCGGTGTTAGGCAAATTGTATGCATAATGAGGCATTCACTAGAGGACGTGTTCTACCTTTACACACATATATGTGGAGCAAAATCAACATATCTACTGCGCAATCTATATTGAGTTAAGATATATTGATTTTAAATTGGCCATTAAAGAAACTGACTGAGTAGAAATTTTTGCTATTTCGATAGAGTTTTTCTTACAAACTTTGGAATATTTATGCGTATTTTAACGTTAAAATAGTCTATATGATTGCAGAGGCATGTTTCTTGTTTAATTAGATATATTGCGAGATTTACTGAACTTCAACATGTTTTCAATTCCATCATAGATCCAGTTATGGTAAAAGAGATCGATCTCATTCCATCACCAGGTAAAGGTAAACATAGTCTATAGAAATACAAAAGTTACCCGCTCTATTTTTGAGTGTAGCGCAAACATAATATTGGACAGGAAACTCATCAAACTTGGTAGTACAAAGTATGCGATAATATATATCATGATATCTATCACGATACAACCCGGCATATTGTGATATATCGCGATACACTTTTTTGGAGGCGATACCCACCCCTAGGTATCATACAGTGTTTTAAGGATAGCGTTCAAAATCGGACAGTGAACAAAGCGCCACAACATGCAGAGTTCTCCGCAGAATATTTTGAAGCTGTAGTGACAAATTATATAAGAATCTGTTAACCTTGAAATGCACAGTGTTCATGCAAATAATTGTGAGCATTTTCTTCTTTTCCCATAATATTTTACTCACAATTATTACTTTTGCAATGATAAAAATGCATTAACCCATGTCACAAGCAATTTTTTCATTTTCCACAATGTTTTCTAACCCAAAATGGAAATATTTTTAAAATTTCATCAACTTGAAATTGTTGTCTGCAACACCCTTCAAATTGGAACAGTCCAAAATTTTGTCGTTTGGGAAAGGGTTAAAACATTTTTTGGCATGAAATACCCCAGAGTACCTCTACTTGGCGACAATTTTTAAAGAAATTAGGCTGTGGGGCACTTTTGAAGCTGTAGGGGCATTACACTGATTACATGAAGCTGTGGTGGGGCCGATACAACTTATTGGGCTGGGAAGAACACTGACATGTGTCGAACTTCCTGTTGTTTTTGAAGTGTAATGCGCTCTAATGTAAATTAGTGACATCAACACATATAGATCTACATCACAGTTATGATTATGTAGAATTTGATCTGATAAATACAATTAAAATTGCTAAGCATAGAGGCGAAAGCCTATTAATGGCTTTGAGGAACAGGTTTTCGGTTATAATTGTTAATGGTAGGGTGGTTCTCTTGCGTACCACAGTTAATGGCGTCCTAAAAATAAATGATGAATGGAGACATGAAAACATTCCATGTTTTCTTTTTCTACAGCAATCCAATGCAGACAAAATAATGTTAAAAATAATCACCGAAAACTATAGTCACTAAATTTGCTTTTAGTTTTGCTAATGCACGCAGTTGATAGCTGATGCTTCGTTTGCAAATCAACACTTTTTCGAATACCGCGGTCCGTAAAAGACGCGGTATGTCCAGACTGCAACTTAATAGGTCGAAACTTATTTGGTACGAAACGCCTTTGCCACTGGAAACCAATATAATAGTCTTGAAATATAACTGAGCTATTGAAAATCCATAGATTTGGACACTTACACGTAGTTCACATAGTTCTCGAAGCCGTTCGCACCAATATTTCTACGGCTAAAAAGAAAATTTCTGCAAATTTCTGTTCTAGTATGACTTCCGGAAACACATCATTCCGTTGGTGTCACACCACTTCATATTATCGCGCAGTATGTTACTCCGTGCAATTTTCATCCATAGTGTCCGTGAATGTCGCTAAATTGTAGCTGGACTAGTGCAGACGAAACAAGATGGCCGCTGATCTGTCATTTATAAAATTTTATCGATTGAACCAAGAACGAAAACACGTGAGGTCGACTTCGCTTAGGTCTGTAGTTAAAATTTAGCTTTGTTGTTGTATTTCTTTAATTCACACACGATTCAAGAGCTTTCTTTATATCGATATTGATTGATCCACTGCTTCTGTCAGGTCGTTTTTATAGCGTTTAAGAAGGGGATTATCAGGTAATTGCTGTAAAAATGACGTTAAAAGCCAGGGGCACTCGTGTCCAAAAATGCGAAGTTACCCTTCCCCCCCGCCCGAAATTTCACGGAAACCCTCTGATTTTTCCATTCAATTAACATTGAAAAAACAGAGGGTTTCCGACATTTTTGTTTCCGTTTAAATTTCAATCTATAGACGGACGAAAGGCCACTTCGTGGCCTTTTCGCCCGTATAATACAGAAAGTATTGAGCAAAAGGAGACCATGTTAGTTATCATAATTTTTATCTTTTGTTTCAATGTTTCCCAATATTTTCACCAGGGGCGTCAAAACATGGTCTTTCTTAGTAAACGGTTAGGTACATCTAAATATTGAAGCGACAACATCCTAGGGCAGGTTAGACTTGTACCAGTCTGATAAAAAGAGATTTTAGGTTAAAGCAAATACATTTAGTGAAAGTTTAAGCTTCTGTTCTATAATCTCCAAGCTATTCATAGAAACATTGCATGCAAATGAAAACAAATGCTGGTTATTCTTCGTTGTCAGTGTTTTCTATTAACATCAATATTAAGATGGTTTGTCAAAATAATTAGAATAACTCTATGAGAGAACTTTAAAAAAACATCATGATAAAAGGACATATTTGAAGGAGCTTGCATTACGGATATCCCATAAAAACTTTACTTAACCCTGTCCCATACACGATCCAGTTTTCACGTCTCAAATAATAATAGTCTGGGAAATCATTGAGACAGAAGAAGAAAATTCTGATAATAAGCATATTCTCCTTTTGCATCTATAGTTCCAGGGCTATATCATACAGAAATTCCATCATCATCAACATCCATCTTATCATGCAGATTATAAATTGGACCACGCTTAATCCATGCGGTTGGGGAAAGGGTAAATATTTCGGTCTTTCCTAAACTAGAAGGAGCTTAAACAATCATTCAAAAAAATGAAGATAACCACGTGACAAAACACTATCCCCATAACCAACAACAATTAGAGAATATTTTCAAAACTATCGATTTCAATTTAGTTTTAACTAAAGAAGATATATAAAAACTTCAGAATAGATTTAGTTCTTTTAAACAGGGTTTTAAAAAGAGTAATTTGCTGGCAAAGAAAATGTTGTTTTCTCGTAAATACACTTTTGTATGAATTACCTTTTAGAAGATCCACCACGTTCAATAAATTTCCGACATTTTTCTACATTCTTTTTATCAAACCGCTTTCAAATCGTTTAAGAATTTTAATAATCATTGTCGAATTTCTCCCATTGTTGTAGTTGTTGTGTCACGTGATCCCTCGCGATGTTCATGGTATATATCTGGGATATTAAAGACCTCGCTTATTAGTCGAAACATAAACAATATAAAATTTTGCTGCTTTTCAACAGAAACCTCGTAACTGCAACTTAAAACAAGCTGTAGCTACGAGGTTTATGTTGAAAAGCGACGATATACATAATCAAGGTATATCGTATAAATTGGCTAATCACCAGTGTTAGGGGTCTTTAAGCATTTCCCAAATATTAAATCAGAATGATATTCCGATTTGTAACCTATTACACACAACACAAAGCAAGTTGTTTAAGTGTTTAGTATCGTTCAGAAAGCATTGCGTCAAAAGGAATTAATGCTGATCATCAGTGTTTTTTCTATTATTTTATTTTGGCACACGCCTTCCCTGTAAGGGAACGTCAAACTAGGTCTTGTTTGGGAAAGACTTAAGAAGGGAACTCATCCTAAATACATTAGAAAGTTAGAACAGAAAATGTATTTAGATTGTTGGTCACCAGATAAAACTTGCTATTTCATATACTGATTTGATTCTGCATAATCCATATCCTAAAACTCTAGAATTTTACACAGCTTAGTTTGAAAGAAATTGAAGACGACTAAATTAACTATACCAAAGATACTAAATGTGTATGGTGGAGCAAATGAAATGGGAGATTGCTGATTATCAGCTATTTCTTCTTGTTTGAATGTATTCCAGAAAACATCTCCACGACGAAGCTATATCTTGTTCATGATAGGGTTACATATAACGAAAAAGAAAACATCTAAGACGGCCGGCCTAGATAAGCCTCACAATTTGTGTTTCTTAGATTGAAAAATTGGGTCTTCACGTTTCCTCGGAAACCTCGTAACTGCAGCTTGTTTTAAGCAGCAGTTACGATGTTGTCACTGAAAAGCAGCGATTTGATATTGCAAATACAGTAGAAACACGTTGTACTAAAGTCGTAGAGAAAGTATTTCTTTCTCAAGATAATCGGAGTTCGACTCATCCGTCTTTTGTTAAGTTTATATTAAAATATATTTATCTAATTTTGTTTGTCACCATGTATGTTTTCCATTAAAACTTAGTAGGTAAAGGAAAGAAATCGCCCGAAGCCAGCAATTTGATAAAATTTCCTACTATATTTCAATGGTTAAATTTACCTAAAAATAATAATGCTTAAGATATTTCATCCATTGAGGAAGACCAGATTTTCACTTCGACCTAAGTAGAAATTCGAATCATCCGATGTTGACATAACGAGTGTCAAATGTGCATATGGACATTCATTGGTTTTCTTCCAAAACATCGTTACTTCAGCACTTATTTTGACTCTGTCCCAAGCGGCAAAATTGCAGGGTTCTCAAACTCGAAAGTTACTACAAACATTAAAAATGGATGTTAATAAGACAATATCTTTTCTTTGTCATTGTTCGATAGAAGTAAACAAGAATAAAACATCCTATTCAACTCCAGACATTGTTAGACGTCCCCAATAAAAACAAATTGGAAAAACAATGAAGCAAAAAATTGAAATAAATAGTTCAATATAAATATTGAATAGTTTTTGTGGTATGCTGTATGGTTGTTTGTGATTTTGGTGGAAATCTATAGTCTTTATATACACCAATTTTAGTGTTTTAAACAGCTTTCAAGTTGGGACTATCTAAGTTCTTGTCACTAGGGAAAGGTCTAATTCTATAGTATGTTACATACCTTTGAATTTGGTTCAGTGTAAAACTTTTTTATGTTGGAGACGATCAAAATCAATGTATACTGAACCTCAGAAATAACGCACCGCTGATATTTTCCACTATATCTTTTTATAATCTTACTTTTTTCAAATTGTAAAACCACATCACGAACTGATATAAGTTTACTCGTTTCTGGTCAAAAATTGTTTCGCTACCTTAAAGCGATCAAGCGTGATTAGCTCGCAAACGTGACTACCCTCCTAAGTGAAAGTCACAAAATCAGTACTGTTTGTAATTATTTGCAGAGCAATACAGTCTGTGCTTCTTCGACGCATGGAATTGATAACATTTTGGAATCTGGCCTTTGGCGTGAACCTCCGCTCTCCCTGTATCACTGCACTTTAACATGCATACCTGTTTTAAGCTGCAGTTGGGGCCTTTGACGCACCCCTTCCAGGGCAGTCCAGTCGACGTAACGTCATTTCAACAAACGTTATCCAACGTTATGAGGGTACCTGACGTTATATTAACAAAATATGTCTACGCGCAGTTTGTTTATGCTTGTTAAATCTAGCCCAAACGTCCGATAATTTTAAAATCTGGACATTGATGAAAATTTCTTGTGGGAAAGGTTTGTGAAAACAGTGAGTTTTTGATTAATAAGAATTTTCTCATTTTGACGCGATATTTTTCAGTGAGTCAATGAATCCAATTCATCTACGTTTGTTTTTTGTACAATTCAGCTTTCAGAAAAAGTATTCGATGCTAGCAAAAGACCTTTTATTGTCAGATCTTGTCAAAAACAAATTTGGAAAACATTTAAGCGAAAAGAGAAATACTTCTAACCAACATTTTATCCTTTTGCATCAATTTTGCCAGTATATCTTTTACCCAGATCAAATTTTTATTGATGTGTATTTGATAATTAAAATAACAATTATAATTATAAAGTAGAAAATCAATCTCTATACTTACAGAAACAACACCTTTATCCTTAGTTTAAGATGCAAATGTAAAACAATTTTGGTATTGCAATAATTCAAATTACACACAAAATAGCGTGCGTCTATGATATACGGCTTCAACGACGTTGCGCGTCGGGTAGAAAAAATGTAATTTTAAAATCATAGTTGCATTTATTCAACATTTAGATTAATCATTTTGTATTATATATTGTTTTAAAGTTTATCATGTGTATTTTTTGTCAGTAGTAATAAACATGTGCTGATTTTGCGTGTCGAACTAAACGGGGAAGTTTAAGAGATAAATCCCATTTAGATAAACACAATTTTCGAGCAGGGTAGAAAAAAAAATGTAATTTTTCCACGTTTTTATTTCAAACATCAATATTCAACCTTTCAAAAATAATTTCATCCATCCTTTTTGCTGAACAAATGTACTTTTGTTTGAAAAGAAAATCCTTGAAGTGTTGTAGCGGAAAATATATGAAAATTCATTTTTACAAACGGTAGCCGACGTATGATGAGAAACTTTACATGGGTACGTGCTGGCGTAGTTTACTTTGTTTTGACCCAAATAACATTTCTGATGTCGCTCATGCAAATGTCACATTTACGCACGATATAAGGATTCCGATGTTGAAAGAATTTTGAAAATCGACCAAAGATTAGCAATTCCATTGTATTTTATATCTGAATTATATTTGAATTTCGTTACGCGTTACATGAAAATGTAAGCATTTTTAAGAGTTAATTTCAGTTATTATTTTCTTCATATGAAATTAAACATATACTTTGCTGACATTGATGGAAAATGGTATTATTTCCTATGATTAACTTCTATTTATATACTAGATTAAAGTATATCGATAATTTTAAGAGAATTTAGTGAAAAATGTAAAAATTGCAGAATAGCGTGCGATTGACGAGGACCGGTTGTCCGGTAAAATATTTCAAGTGCATTTTTGTTTAAACCTTGCAATAGAAATTAATTCCAGTTCAAGACAAGTTAATCCTTTCCATTATAACCTAATCGCTTATCCATTCCAAAATTAAAGACCTTGCTGAGTACAATTAGACTGTGAAGATAATTAAAAAATTCATATAAAATCATCAAAAACTTGGAAAGACATGGAGAAAATTCTAATTTGCGGGATTCTAAGTTTGTTATTTGTGAAAATTTTCGGTCTTGTAAAAAAATTCGGTCTGGTATATACTTCTTTTTACCAGACCGCATGTCCAGTAAACATTCTGCAACTTTCGGAAAGACTGAGAGTGTATTTTGAGCATACCTAACGTCCGGCGAATAGCGAATAATACTGAGTCAATAAATTAAATGGTTTTGTTGGCAAAATATAAAAGAAGAAAAAGTGGTGCGTTATTTCCGAGGTTCAGTATATAAAGAAGTCAGGCGCAGAATGGATGATTTAACGTGTAGCATTAAATGATAAATAATTAGCATTTTCTTCATTCCTCTCAGTATTTTCCAATCGTCAGATCATTAATCATTTGTGAATGAGGTTCTTTATCAGTATTAGTAGGCCTACATATAAACAGATAGAGTCCGGATCAGACTGCTTTGATGACTCAGGCTAATCAGGCTCGACATCATTTCTGAGTGGGACATTTCTTTTCTTTATCCTTTTCAATGAATGCTTTATGAACCGTAGTGTATTAAACAATTCATGATAATTCGGACAATATATTAACAAACACCAACATTTTTACGAAAAACGTCACTTTTATTCACATTGAAAAGTGTTGGACATTCTTAAGCTTAAAACATGTTTCAAATTTGCATCTAAATTATTTAATTCTATATTCATTACCACACAAGTTTTATATTATGTAAGAAATCAAATACTATGATTTAGCCCGTAAAGGTTAACAAATTATACATTTTGCAATAACATTATATTATTACTTGATATTGAAGATTTCAGCATTTCTCATCTTCCCCGACATTAAAGCCATCGCTTTCATATAACTCTACTCCGTCTTAAACCCTTTCCCTAACAATACCTACTTTTGGTGTTTCTTATAGAATTGGATTGGAAAACATTGAGACAAATGCTGATCATAATTTGCCTCAATATTTTTTAGGCTCTATCATTCCAAAATCCTACCCTTAGTAATACACATTTTGTCATCTGTTGCAGCTTTCTATTTAACCACCACATGTTTTGCCGTTTTGGAAAGGGTTAAAATCAGGGCACTCAGGACTAGCGGTCAATAAATTGGTAACAAAGTATCAGCAACACAATACAATGCCAAAATGCCAAACCAGTTTTTCTCATTTTCCCTTAATATTTTATAGTTTGTTGCTAATCTCATTCAAAATAACTTAACAAATGGAGAAGTAGAAGGATCTAGCAATTCTCTCTCATATTCATTCATGACATGATTCAATTTCTTTGACAAAGTTTATAGTTCATAAGTTGCCAACGAAAAGTTGTTAAAAGAAATAAAAATAGATCTACGTGGTATCGTTAGATTTGAAAACCCGGACTAACATATAGGAAGTTTAAGAAACAAAATTTCGCCTAACGGATCAGACTTTGTTCGCAATGAGCAGACGTAGCAAATTTGGAAAATGAAGATATCGTAAATAAGAAAAAGCTGTGCAAAACAAGAACATTACCTTAGAGTGAAAAGTTCCGATACTTGTCAGGCTGTGCCGATACTATTCACGCTTTACATGAGGCCCCTTTTAGCGTGACAGGTCACATTTAAATTTTGCACAAGGGTCTTAACGAACAAATTAATATGGCCTGGGATTGGATTGTATAGAGAGGGAACGAAAAAGAAACTTTAATCACAAAATAAACAAAATAAATGTAGATCTAGAATATAGTAATGATTACAGATAAAATAATTAGAATCTTTATAACTTTTTTAAGAAATATATTCGTCCCTTGACAACCAGAAGTGGCTATCAGAAGTTAAATTTTAACTGCTGATAGCCACTCAGCCATTCTCCAGAAATTGAAGCCATTTTGATTTGAGAAAAAATGATGTTTGACCATTTGCAATTCAAATGGTTTTGCGTTATTTCTAAAGAAGAATACTTCAGGCGCTATTTCTGAAATTTTAACCCACTCCATTTTCACCAAACAATTTTTATGATCCATCAAAGTAAGTATGAAAATAGGCATGTTACGGAGCATAGATTATGTACTGACAATTAGTTTTTAAAGCGTTAGAGCACAATAAAAGACCGGAAATATAACTGATAGCGTCCATTTTGATGGTGAAGCATGACTGGGGTATACAAATGTACTTTTCAGTGACATTTACCTTTAATAACGTGTATCATCAAAATGGAAAACCTTTATATTCTAAGTTCTTTTAATTGTTTATATGAGGACTTTTGAAGTTTTTTGATACTTAATAATGGCTTGAATCAGTACATTAAATGTTGTAACTAACTATTGTCGTATTAAAGAGCTTGAGAACAAACACAAGTATGTCCGTTGGAACATTCCGTACAAAACGTAAACACACATTCACAAAGACCACCCCTTCGTTACGGAGCATAGGCATTATTTCTTGATTTGGAAAAGAGTTATGATATCTCTAAATTATTCGCTTAATGATATCTCAATTGTCATAAATATTTCATTTAATGCAAATGAAAAATTTCAAAACATTTTAGGAAAAATGACAAAGGGAATTGTTTGAAATTACCCCAAAACCTGGGTACATTCATAAATTTGAAATATTAAATTTAAAACACCAGAATCGAGAAAAGATCTATTCCTAAAGCACCAGTCAGTATACTTGCATACGTATGTTGAACTCAAAATGCCTTTCTTTCGAAATTAACACATTAATAAAGCTTTCTTGTAAACTATATTAGTTACGGAGCATATGTTATGGAAAATGATTATTGTTTTGTGGAATATATGGCATAGTTTTCCAAATCGCCCATTAAAGTACAAATGGTTGTTACTTAAAGATTTCAAGTATTTGTAAATCGCTTGGTTGTATGATTTTAGGGGCTATATTATTGTTCATCAATTCTCTATAAGTTTTCTATTGCTGTCTTTTAAATGGCATATATTTTATAAATGTTGAAATCGTCTTCAGGATTTTTCCATTTTCCGCCCCTTTATATATTCTGCAAATCATGCACTTTATAACATTGACATTTGTCGTTTGCACACCCCATAAACTTGAATCTGTCTGAAATTTCGTTGTTGGGATATAGTTAATAAAAACGTCAGGGTTCGCGTTGAATCGTTGCAGACACTCTCTCCCTACAGTTTGTATTGCAAAGACACACCATCCATGACATGTGCAATCTAAGGATGACGCGAACGAAACAAAAAACTGTCATAAAAGTTTGTTATGCCTTCATTTACTTAAGGTTTACGAACTGAGAATGAAAACACCACTTTCTAGCCATACGAAATGCATCAAATTACACACACTTCTAAATACACTTCACATAAGTTGATTCACCATGCCACATTTCAAGATTATGCTTCAAGAAGAAAATAATTTACAAATTTTATTTTACTCTATATTCATATGCAAGGGAGGTAATTTTGAACATTTTTGTCAAATATTTCCATAAGTATGCATTAATTCAAAATCTTAAACCATACAAAATGCTTATGTTTGTATTTGGAAGGTAAATGTAACACAGTTTAGGAGTTACTGTCACTTTTCAAATTTTGCCTCTGGCTCTGCATTTTATTCTCAGTTCGTAAACCTTGTGACGGTCGTTGAATTATAACTAGTGTGACACCGCGCGCGGAACTTCCGTTTTGTCAGCTCCCGCATGTGACTGCGTTATAAAACTGCGATTCTTGCGAAAATAACAGCTATTAGCAACACTTTTTCTAGGCCCAAAGAGGTAATTTGATTAATTAGCTGTCTATCGTTCTCACTGTTCAAGTGAGTTGGCTCTTTTGCGTCTAATTGTCGAATGTCGGTCGTATGTCGAATCGCCACCAATAAGTTTCGTACTTTGTCTTATCGATAATAATTTGTATTTTCAGTTCGACGAATTTGTTGGAATTATCCTGAGTCACGAAATAAAATCCTGTCAACTCTAAGCTGTCTCAGTTGTTGCTGTAGCTATAGTCGAACTCTCGCCAGATGAGTAACAACAGATTAAAGAAATATGTTCAGAAGAATTCTCAAAAGGACGAACCCCGACAGCTAACCAAAAGGCCAATTGTTATTAGTGACAGTAAAGGACGTTACATTAAATCTGTTGTAAACAAACAATCAAAGGTTCAATCCAGCATACAGTGGCTGTATAAATCAGGTGTCACCTCAGCCCAGATTCTTCAAAAGCTCACAAGGGACAAACGTTCATTATTGAATGACAAGAGAAATTGCGTGTATATCTTGGTAGGGACATGCGATTTGACTGTCAAAGAGAAGAAATTTATACGTCTGCGTTCACCCCTTGACGTCACGGTTACAAATTTGAAGGACAACTACCAGAAAATTGTTGATCTGTGTCGGGAATTGAATGTGAATTGCACTGTTCTTCACATCCCATACTACTCGATCCAGACTTGGAACAAATTAAAGGGTCACACACAGCCGGAACAATTTAAAAATGAGGATGAACAACTAGTCAGAACCATCGATGCTGTAAATCGGTTTATTGACGAGCTTAATTCTTCGGTGAATAGCTTCAGCCCGAAACTGAACTTGGATCTTCTGAGAAGCCGTAAACCAAAGGGAAAGGAAGCCCGATATTCAATCAACTTTAGTTTACTACAGGACGGGATCCATCCTAGTCAAAATCTGTCAAATTCGTGGCTTGTTTCAATTTGTAACCTGATTGTGAAACAATGCAAGTGACTTACTGAACATTTTGCATTGGCAGGGATTGCCCAGTCATGCACAACATAATAGTTATATGACATTTTGCATTGGCAGGGATTGCCCAGTCATGCACAACATAATAGTTATATGACATTCAGCATTGGCAGGGATTGCCCAGTCATGCTCTTAGTGAAATAGTTATTTTTACATTTAGATATTTGTGTATCTTATTTGCGATTACTGTTATTTTGTGAAGGCCTAAACATGTTTGAGTCAGAATCGGAGTCGCGAGATCGAACTTTGACCGAAAAGGGTTTTGAATATCAATTATCAGTAGCCGAAAGCAATTTTAAGTCCTCGCTTTCTGCATGGCGTCGTCATTACGGTCAAGCACTTTCTTTAATCTCAGATAGCCAAAACACTAGTGTAATCAAACAACATAGAAATCTTATTACTGAATCTTTGGAAAATTTAACAACTGCTTTTGATAAACTTAAATCTTTTAAAGAAGATATCGACATGGAAGGCGCAACATTTGACAAAGTTGAATTAGAACACCAAGAAATTCTGAAACAGATTTCGAGTCGCGTGCGAGATTTAGAAACTGCAGAAGATGACGCGGGATCGTATTTTTCGCGTAAGTCATGCGTTAGTGCTAAGTCAAATGTCAGTAATACGTCGCGTAAGTCTCGGGTCAGTAAGTCGTCTCAAAGGTCCAATGTCTCAAAACTTTCGGAAGCAGCGGCTAGGAAGGCAATGTTACAAGCTGAGTTAGAATATGTTGATGTCGAGTCTAGGGTTAAGGCAGAATATGAGAGAATCAGGCTAATGAAGCAAATGGCTATTGCTCAAGCGCAGTATGATGCCTTAAATGTTGATGATTATGTTGAACCCCTAAAGACTAACAACATGCTTTTGCCGTCAAGTAAGAATGATGAAATTAGTCCTCAGCCTGAACAGGATATGGTTACTCAGAAATTGTCAGGAATGCCAGATATTTCTAACATAAAGATTGAAGCCCCAAGATCTTTTGTCAAGGTTGATCAAATTTCGTCTCCAGCAGTCTGTCATGGTTCTACGGTGCTACACTCTTCTCCTTTTGTCTCCTCTGCTGTCAGTTCTTCTACACTAAACCCAAATGCTGACAAGTTTGTTTCTCAAAACCATCCTTCCTACACAAATACTCAGTTTACTTGGTCACACGGTACCCAACAAATTCCGATTTCAAACCCACATACACATGTTAAAACTCTATTCAAGACAGAGTTTCAGCCTTCTGACCGTAAAACTAGTCTGCAAAATAGTACAAATAACCAAAATCCAGACCTGTTACATATTGTTGATGCATTCGCTAGGCAAATAAATTTGAGTCGTTTGCCTACTCCTGAACCAGGCATATTTTCAGGAAATCCTCTTGAATATCCTGAATGGAAGGCAGCGTTCCAAACTCTTATTGAAAAGAGCAATATCCCCCCTTCCGAGAGGATATACTACCTTAAACGATATTTGAGTGAATCTGTAAAAGAGGTTGTTGAAGGTTGCTTCCTCCTATGCACTGATGACGCATACGAGCAAGCTAAACACACTTTAGATTCCAGATACGGAGACCAATTTGTCATATCAAATGCATTCAGGGACAAATTAGAACGATGGCCCAAAATACAGTCTCGAGACTCTAAAGGTCTTCAAAGGTATTCAGATTTCTTGTTGCAGTGCCAAATTGCTATGCAGAGTATAAGTAGCTTAAGGGTTCTTAATGATGACAGAGAGAACAAGAAATTACTTTCAAAACTGCCGGACTGGTTAATTGTAAGGTGGGCAAGGATTGTCTCAAATTGGAAAGATTCAAAGGGTCAATTCCCATCATTTCAGGAATTTGCTCAGTTTGTTGCAAATGAGGCCAGAATTGCAAATGATCCAATCACGTCCTTACAGAGTCAGAAGACTTCGGATGAAGGCAAGACCTTCAAATCTTCTTCTAAAAGGCCTGAAAGGAAATTAAGCGATAGTCGCTCATTCCAATTGAAGGCCACAGAGGACCCTACTCCTAAAGCAAACAATATCAAATGTCATATATGTCAAGGGTCTCATGATTTAGATGAGTGCAGTTTATTTTTGAATAAGTCTCTCCTTGATAGGAAGGCATTTATTAGGGAGAAACGTCTCTGTTATGCTTGTTTCGGTGATGATCACATTTCAAGGAAATGTAAACAAAGAAAACAATGCAAAATATGTTCTAAACATCATCCCTCCTCATTGCATGGAGATGTAAGGAAGCTCAAGGACAGCCCCCCTCTTGACAAACCGAATGTCCAACAAGGCACACCTGCTCCTTCTAAATGCGGAGCAGCCTTTTTGTCCTATCCCAATGCGTGTAAGGTATCCATGGTTGTTCCAGTGCTACTGTCTCATGAAGACAGACCTGAAAGGGAAGTTCTTGTTTATGCTATGCTTGATACCCAGTCAGATACCACCTTTGTACTTGAGAAGTCTTGCAAGGCCTTAGGTTTGGTTGGTGTTGATGTAAAATTGTCACTGTCTACGTTATATGCAGAAAATAGGATTGTTGACAGTAAAAAGATCAATGGCCTACAAGTGCGTGGTTTAGGTACTGAGATGAGCATCTCTCTTCCAGAAGTTTTCACAAGAAGCATAATGCCAGCAAATCGCTCGCACATACCGACCCCAGAAGTTGCAAGGTCTATACCTCATTTGGAGCATATTGCGGAGTGTCTCTATCCCCAGCAGGATTGCGATATTGGTCTGCTGATCGGGTATAATTGCGCAAGAGCACTCATTCCTAGAGAGATAATTGCACCAGTAGATGATGGACCATTTGCGCAGAGAACTGATCTGGGGTGGGGTATTGTTGGTTTGATAGATGATTGTCAGTCAACAGATGAATTAAGTGGTCCATTCGATGTAGGTTCATGTCATCGTGTGTTGACATGTGAAGTGCCTAATCACTTTGAATCAGAGAGGGGTATAAAGGGTAAAAAACATGTACACTTTAGCCTTAAGACAAAGGTCAAGGAGATCTTTGATTATGAGAAATGCCTTAAGGTTTTGGAATCCGATTTTGTAGAGAGTAAGCAGGAAGGTGCAGTCTCTTGCTATGACAAGAGGTTCGTTGAGATAATGAACAACGAAACCACCTGTGTTAATGGAAGGTATGAAATGCCTCTCCCATTCTGTAAAGATGCTCCGTTGTTACCCAATAATAGGGATATGGCCTTAAAGCGTTTGAATGGTTTAAAACGGCGCTTGAAGGACGATTCTAAATACAGAGAGCATTACTTTACTTTCATGAAAAACCTTATTGAAAGGGGTCATGCTGAGAAGGTGGCTACTAGTAGTATACAACAGTCACATTGGGCTAAATGGTACATTCCTCATCATGGTGTATACCACCCACAAAAACCCAACAAAGTCAGAGTGGTATTTGACTGCAGTGCTAAGTATTGTGGCAAATCCCTAAATGAACATTTGCTTACAGGTCCAGATCTTACTAATTTATTGGTCGGAGTACTTTGTCGTTTCAGAAAGGAAAACATAGCCTTTATGTGCGACATTGAGCAAATGTTTTACCAATTCAAGGTTAAAACTGAACACAGGGATTATCTTAGATTTTTATGGTTTGAAGGTGAAGACATTGATTCCAGTCCTATAGATTACAGAATGACTGTCCATTTGTTTGGGGCATCATCTTCACCAGGTTGTGCAAATTTTGCACTTAAGAAAATAGCAACAGACAACGAATTAGACTTTGGAGCTGATGTGACTGATTTTGTCCATAGAAACTTTTATGTTGATGATGGGCTTAAGTCTGTGAATACAGCTCGAAGTGCTGTTGAACTGATAACCAAAGCACAAAATATGCTTGCAAGGGCTGGCGTAAGGCTCTGTAAGTTTATTTCAAATTCCGATGAAGTGACCGAGCAAATAAAACCAGAAGATAGAGCAAGTACTCTGAACTCTAGTTTACTTGACAAGAACAATTCTATCGAAAGAGCTTTAGGCGTTCTCTGGTGTGTTCAGTCAGACACTTTGCAATTCCGAGTTCTTTTACAAGACCGACCCTTCACAAGACGAGGTGTCCTTTCTACAGTTTGCTCTGTATACGACCCTCTTGGACTTATAGCGCCAGTGATATTGTCAGGCAAACAAATATTGCAATCATTATGCGCTGACAATTTTGGATGGGATGAGCCATTACCAGATTCACTTCGTGACAGATGGATTGAATGGCGTGAGTCAATATCAAGTCTATCTGATCTGAAAATCAGTAGATGTTTGAAACCACTAGATTTTGGCGCTGTCAAATCTGTTCAATTACATCACTTTTCAGATGCGAGCTCTCAAGGCTATGGTCAATGCTCATACATTCGTTTTGTAAATCAAAGAAACAAGGTACACTGCTCCTTGTTGATGGCAAAATCTAGAGTTGTTCCTCTTAAACCCATCACCATACCTCGTTTGGAGCTGAATGCAGCTCTTATTTCTGTTAAAATAAGCACACTGTTGGAACGTGAACTAGGATTTGAAAATGTAGAGCACATTTACTGGACAGATAGTAAGATTGTTCTAGGGTACATTTCAAATGAAGCAAAACGTTTCCACGTATTTGTTGCGAACAGAGTACAAAAGATCAAAGATCATACTAAACTTTCACAATGGCACCATGTGTCATCAAACGACAATCCTGCAGATATCGCCTCGAGAGGAGCTACGGCAGTAGAACTAACAAGTTCTAAGAAATGGTTCGATGGTCCCGCTTTTCTGTGGGAACAGAATATCAAGTCCTGTAACCTGGATGCATATGATATAGAACCAGATGACTCAGAAGTTAAACGAGTCAAGGCATTAGTTACTCGATCCTCTCAACACGAGTCGCCTTCCTTAATTGACCGTCTTCGGTATTTTTCAGACTGGCAACAGGCAAAACGAGCTGTCGCGGTTTGCCTTAGGTACATGAAACGACTTTGCGACCCCACATTGGTGAAGCCTAAAAGGGTATCTTCTATCACTTATGTTAGAGAAAATTTATTATCAAGTTATCAACCTGCGAGTGTAGGTGAACTACAAGAAGCTGAGAATATAATCATTAGAAAGGTACAAGAGGATTCATTTAATCAAGAAATTAAGGACCTGAATTCAAACAAAATAGTTGGTGTCCCTCAGTCTAGAGAAGAACAATCTTCTCGACACAAGACACTTAAAGGTTCTAAATTATACAAACTAGACCCCTTTATTGATTCCTCTGGGATTCTGCGTGTCGGTGGCCGGCTAAAGAATGCGCAACTTTCAGACTTGGTCAAACACCCAGTTCTTTTGCCAAAATTAGGACATTTGACTGATTTAATTGTTAGACATTGTCATAAACGCACAAATCACCAAGGTCGAGGCATGACTATTAACCAAATAAGGGAGAGTGGATATTGGGTTATTGGATGTAGCTCTGTTGTCTCTAATCTTATCTCCAGGTGTGTGATTTGCAGGAGGTTCAGAGGTTCACTCCAGTTTCAAAAAATGGCTGATCTGCCTTCGGATCGTCTTGAATCAGTACCACCGTTTACATATGTAGGTGTAGATCTTTTCGGACCATGGCTAGTTAGGGATGGTCGCAAGGAATTGAAACGATATGGTGTCATTTTTACTTGTTTGTGTTGTCGTGCGGTCCATCTGGAAACTGCGAACTCGTTGGATACAAGTTCCTTTGTAAATGCTTTGCGTCGATTTATTGCGTTACGTGGACCAATCAGACAGTTGCGCTGTGATCGTGGAACCAATTTTATTGGAGCTGAAAGAGAATTGAATGAAGCTATTGCTGAAATGGATGAGAGTAAGGTCAATTTCTTTCTTCGGGAACAAGGTTGTGATTACATTTCCTTTAAAACAAATGTTCCATCAGCCAGTCATATGGGAGGAATCTGGGAGAGACAGATTCGGTCTGTTAGGAATGTATTGTCAATTCTGCTCCGTCAGAATGGTTCTCATTTAGATGATGAATCTTTAAGAACTTTCATGTGTGAAGCCTCGGCTATAGTCAATTGTAGACCTTTGACAGTAGACAATCTAAATGATCCTTCGTCTGCTTTACCTCTAAGTCCAAATGCTTTGCTTACCATGAAATCAGCTGTTGTTTTACCTCCCCCAGGTAACTTTCAGAAGACTGACCTGTATTCCAGGAGACGTTGGCGTCGTGTTCAGTTTCTGTTGAATGAATTTTGGAATCGGTGGAAGGTCGAATTTCTTCAAAACCTCCAGCCACGAAATAAATGGACTACTCCTCAAAGGAATGTCTCAGTAGGTGACATAGTAATCATTAAGGATGAGAATCTTATCCGAAATGAATGGCGCTTAGGTCGTGTTGTCGAAACGGTTATAGACAATGATGGCATGGTGCGAAAGGTTAAGATAGCGCTTGCAGATGCAAACTTAGATAAAAATGGAAAGCGCGTCAGTCCATGTTCATTTCTTGAGCGACCAATACACAAACTTATAATACTGCTAGAAACCGAGGAATTCCCCGTCAAGGAGCCTTCTTCGAATTAATTTGAAACTGTCGATTCGGTTGAGTCTTAACATATAAGTATAGATAACATTAAGATTTAGTAAATTAGAGCCTTCTAATTTAGGGGAGCCATGTGACGGTCGTTGAATTATAACTAGTGTGACACCGCGCGCGGAACTTCCGTTTTGTCAGCTCCCGCATGTGACTGCGTTATAAAACTGCAATTCTTGCGAAAATAACAGCTATTAGCAACACTTTTTCTAGGCCCAAAGAGGTAATTTGATTAATTAGCTGTCTATCGTTCTCACTGTTCAAGTGAGTTGGCTCTTTTGCGTCTAATTGTCGAATGTCGGTCGTATGTCGAATCGCCACCAATAAGTTTCGTACTTTGTCTTATCGATAATAATTTGTATTTTCAGTTCGACGAATTTGTTGGAATTATCCTGAGTCACGAAATAAAATCCTGTCAACTCTAAGCTGTCTCAGTTGTTGCTGTAGCTATAAACCTTAAGACACCCTTTACAGTTTGCGTGTAAGATTTTAAAGGATACGTCTTCAAAAAAGAGTATGCAGATAATCATAAGTGTGTGCCTTTGTGTTGGTACATTGCAATTACTGTTACGTTACATTTATAGTTATTTAAAACTGTGCTATTGTCTTCTTTTTACGAAACTCCTCCCCCTGTCTAATCACAATAAGCTTTCGTGGTTCTGCTGGGTGAAGGACGATGTATCCTTTTGAATTTCTGTTTCTTGTTAGCCATATCACTGAGTACTTTTATCGTGCAGCAATACTGTAAATGAGAAATTGTTACCTGGTCAAAATGGTGTTAATTTGCACAGACTTGTTACTTTCACCATTTGTTTTAATTGAGACTAAACTTATCTCTAGTGTATTATGACACATGAATTGTTAAACACTGTACCCATTTCTATAACACAAGCTTTATATTAATTGTCAAATGCAAACGAGAGAAACATAATAAAGTTGTTTAATGGTCTTTCAAATGGTTTCAGTAAAGATATCTTTTTGTGTCTTGGTTCTTGGCTTTTATAGCTCATCCCACAGATAGCAATAGCCATATACACCATACCTTTACCATTGATGCTCTACAATATCTCATGTTCAGCATATTACCCTTGCCACATGTTGAAAAATAAATGTCCACATTCACGGTGTGGAATCATGTGACACAACAATTTAAGAAGTGAGTATTTTTGTACTCATTATATATTTAACTTTTCATTTTACGAACATTTTTCTATAGTTTTCCCTATATATTTTCCCATTTTCGGAAGATAGTCAGTTGGTATACGTCTCTTTTCACCAATCAGCTCACTGTCAATTAATTTTAGTAGTAATTTCCACTACAATTCTTTCTTCCACGTTTATCTGCATTACTAGGGGCAAATAAACAATTTTTGGATTGGTATCACACTGAGAACTATTTGAAAAAGAAACATCTATAATTATGAGTATTCCGATAGTTAAATGTGCAATACGTATGTAGAATACGAAAAACGTTTTGAAGTTGTTAGCCTTGGATAGCCATAAAAGAAACATTAAAAATTATGTTCCATAACGCTAAGTTCCGTAACAGAGAAATTTATTAAATATTGCTAGTTTTATTTAAAATATGAAAGTCAAACGACTACAATGGTTTTAGCCTGGGTAGTGTGCCTAGACAGCGTACATAGAAACCATTTTAAGATTACATTTTATAGTTTTAAGAGTTACGAAGTCACTATGCTGAAATCAACCGATACAGTCATATGTTTCATGGTATCCTCAGCCGGGAATCCTCATAATACGTACGTGCAAATTGATCCCATTGTCACATACAGAGACATTCCATGTTAAAAAGTAATGTTTCTTATAAATCTGTGTGATGCTGTTGACACAAATTCAGATTATAAATACGTTATGGAAAATAACAATTATGGAAGCATAGTGACCAACGAACAAAAACAGTGACCACATTCTGAATCTAACTGGTATTCATTATGTTATAGTTTTGAAAATATCTCATACTATACTAATTTTAACTAAGAGCATTCTGGTTCTGTAGATATGATCGTTATGGAAGCATAGCGTTTGAAATGCGATATTTCAATTTTCGTTTTTATTTGTCTGTACAGTATAAATCAACGACATATCTGTTAAAAATATGTTTTCCCGATAAGTTTAATACCCTGCGCATTTGATAAGATGTTAATGGCATGTTCTTGATACGTTTCTTTAGCAATTTAGGAACAAAGAAAAGTCGTTACGGGAAAATAGGATCTTGTGGCGACACATGCATTTGGATGTAAAAAGTAGTGAAAATATGAAGCATATGCATAATAAGATTTTAAACTTCAATTCCCTATATATTCCGCACATATTGATAACTTTTTCTCAGTATGTAAGCTTTGCTTGAAGAAAAAAATGAAAAAAGTATAAAGAAAATTAGTTTGGCGACATGGGAATTTTAAGACCCCAATGTTCATAAATGTTCATAAATTGCACGTAGTTTTCTTAGTTATGAGGTTTTCGCATCCGAGTATGCATATATTATCTCGAAAATGGTTAGGTAATAAGAATTTAATGATCTCAATGAACTGCAAAAATAATGAATTTTATTTTTAGTGCATATAAGCTTGCGACAGCTTTTTTTTCAAAATGGCTTCAATTTCTTGAGAATGGCTGCACTTCTGGCTGTCAAGGGACGATATGCTCTATACCATTTTACATACAACATATAGACTGTCTACTTCATTTTATTCTCGCTTACTCTGTCTTCTCATTTTCACTCTTAAATGTGAAACATGAATTGGATGAAAATAAAACAAATCAATAATTCCACATGTACTGTGGATCGGAAAACAAAAGTTGGTGGCTATCAATTAACGACAAAAAGACTAGATTTCCAAATGCAGCATAGGGAAGGTTTACAATACCGGATAAACAAAGTTGATTGAAAATATCAATTATTTATAAATATAAATCATTAAACGAATATGAATCATTATAAGTATGGAACGAAGTTAAATATAGTAAAGTACAAGTTATACATGATGATACATGTATATGTGAGTATAAAACAAATACGGTATTTTATAGACGCGAACTATGTCTGAAGAATCACGGACATTTTGTAGATTATAAGAATCTAGATCTGAATGCAAAATATTAAATGTTAAAGATATAGATCAAGATCTACTCTATCTATTAGACTAAAATCAACTAAAAGGAGAAAACAAGATTTTAATATCAGTGAAGACAAGAGACGGACAAAACGAGATAGATCTACAGTATTGTAATAAATAGTGACGGGAAAACGAATTCAAAATTCTAGTATGTTATATCGTTGCCATGACAACAGCGTTCCACCGTAACCATGGTAACCACAGAACATCACGTGATGCATAGTCAAGATAAAGTAGTTTGTATGTTTGTATGTTGTACAGGGTGTTTCATAATATCTGTTACCATTACGAATAAGCATAAAGCATTGGTATTACATACAATATAGCCATCATATATATGTTTCTAAAGGTTACATAATGAAGTTTTGTGTCACACAAAAATTAAGGGAAAATATTGGTGTCATGGCGTCTTTTTCGACGTCATTAAATTTGGTTCGTTTTTCAAAATGTTGCCGCCAATTGATGCACGCACAGAAGTTGTCAAAATGCTTGATCAAATATTTATCAATATCTGTTATCATATCTATGGATAAACAATATCCTGACCATGAAATCTCAATGCAGATGCTTAGAAAAATCATAATTTATCTTAATAAATCATTTCATTCTCACAATTTAACAGTATGGACCGCCCTAAGTTCAACGGTAATAACTTATCTTTTCCGAGGACAAAAATTGTGACATTGAGACAATCAATAGAGTACACTATCTGCATATATTGAAGAGGGAATTGTTCAGCATTGAAGCCAAGAGGTGCAGACCTTAATTTCCTTTGATTCAAGCAGGGTAGTATTGCACCCAGCACTTCTGAGGAAGTAATTATTTGGCTTGAAAAACATATGGGAACAATGGATTTTATACGTGTGGCTTTTGCACTCTTCAGATCTCAGTCTGCTTGAACCTTTTCTTTGATATTTCTGAAAGAGCATGTGCGTATAACCATGTCGCAATGTCAATAGATGACTTTAAATAGCATTCCATTGGGATATCAAAATTATGCTTTGAACACATAAATTCTGTCATTAGAAACCCTAAGAAACGTGTTGACGTCGTTTTGCAACATGGATGACGTCATCTAGAGTGCTTTGTCGTAAAACTGTACTATATGTGTGAGATTGAATTAGTGTCAATCCTGAATGCAAATATACTAATGTTATATGTCAAATAAAACTTTATTATGTCTATTTTCACATTGTACATTTCATTTAAATGTGCATTTCTTAATTTCAACACACTTATGATTCGAAATGGTAACACATATTATGAAACACCCTGTATGTGTGTACACTGGAAGGGTGGGTGTGGATGTTTATGTCAGTACATGGACCACAGTAACAACGTTACGTTGAGATGACGGCCAGTTATGACTAAAATATAATTTGTTGTTTATAAAACACAACCTTAATGGTCTCCATGTATAACGTGTATCCAGACTTAATGAATCATATTCACGTAAGTCTAGAGACAGTTTATACACTTTGTTGTACCCACACACATATACCCCATCGTTATTGGGGTCTACGCTGATCCCTACCGGCCCCGACCCTTCTTCTAGTGTGAGTTCAGAAATAGTTTTCCCGTCCTCCACATCAATACACAATACTTCGTTGTTAATGGAATCAGGCAAAAAGACTCGTCCTTTATAAATTGCGAGGTCAGTAATAGATCTAATATACATATTAGATAAACCAGGAATCTGCACAACTTTAAGCTGGTCCCCCTCTGCAGACAAAATGTAGATAGAATAACCAGATCCAGACTCGACATCTTCTCTACAGACGGTAAAAATCTTGTCTTCACTAAACTCTATTCTATAACATACATTATCCATTTTTATTGTTTTAGTTTTGATTGCCGGAGTTTTATTCACGTCTATAAACCATATTTGATGTATATCCGTAAAAGTTACAGCCAACAAACAGTGTTTATCCGGCTCATCTCGGGCTGTTCCAGAAATATCAGTTTTACTGCCGGACGCTGAGTCCGGATCAGTAGATTTTTGTTGAACTTTTATTTCTGTAACATCCAAAGGTTCTGACCCAAACTTTATGTAACGTAGCAACGTGTTTGATACAGAACAGAATATTTTAATACAATTATTATAACTATCCACAGCCACCCACCCTTTGTTTTCCAATCCAGATAATCCGCTTATATAACAATAACTTATATCCGACTCATGTTTCACATTTACTTGTCCAATCACTTCATCACACTCGCCATCTAAATCTTCTCCTCTTTCTACCTTACTTTCTCCTCTCATTCCAAAAACCAAATTACTCGCTTTATTCCTTCTTTTACTCTCCCTATGTTTTCTTTTGACTAATTCGTGTGACCTTTCATGCGTTTTTGAGCATTTCTCACACATATAGACTCCACATATATAACACAGATATAAACTTAGTGTAAAAACAGATTTTACCATACAAATATCACATCCATGTATTTGTTTGGTAGAATCTGGTCTTTTCTTTTGTGTGAGTTTGAAGGTTTGAAGGTTTGAAGGTTTTATTCAATGACCGGGACCCCTAACCGGGGTATAGGTCTAAAATTTACAAAGTAACAGTAACAATAAACAAAACATGAGAAACTATGAAAGAAAGCTCCAAAATGAGCCGACTAGATTTAACTAATGGTGATCACGGAATGATATGAATAGAATGAATGAAATGAGTATTAGCAAATATTAGACTCCGAGAGCCACACTAGACCTTGATCTCTATATCGACCGGTCTATACTGGATTATCATTAATTGCAGAGACTATCAAGAAACCTGCTTACATTGGTGACCTAGCACACGGCCATCGGGTATATCAGTAATAATAAGGAAATACATAAAGACAGTGCGCCAGGTCATGGAAAGCTGTGTACCACTTTGTTGATCCTAGTAAAGTGCAGCCTCAGAAGACCATTAATGAGATCAAAAAATAGGTGGTGAGATATGACTGGTTCACATAGAATAACCCCTAGTCCAATACCAAGAATTTAGACTGTCAAGTGAAAGATGATGCATGTAGCGACAAGATTGGCATTGAAGAGCAAGTATGAGATTTGTGTACAATATAACAAGTAACACTTGAGAATTGAAGCAGAGTGAGACAATGCTAGTAATACTAGCATCATACCACTCCGCCCCAACACTCGTACAAGCTTTACACAAAAATGCACTGTTTAAAAGGTCAAATTAATATTATGAATTGTATATTACTTTAAAAGTTTTTAAGATTTCTTTACAAAATTTACTTAGTTTAAATAAAACTTGAATATCTCTTGTATTCATAAGATCATTGTACTGGATAGCATTAGGATGTCGTGACAGGCCTCTTGGAAGGCAAATCCGCCTATAGTCATCAAAGTAAGTACAGTTAAAGAGGTAATGATATTCATCACCAAGTTCATGGTTAAAACATAATTGACAAATTCTGTCATCTCTGTCAGTCCCCCAGAATCTACCAGCTTCAATTGGTAACTTGTGATTTAAACATCTGAAATGACATAATGCAGTAACCAAGTCGTTTGGCAAGAGTTTGAAATATTGTTCAAGGACAAGTTCGGTTTTAAACATTCTATAGTTCAAACATTTAGATGAAAGGAGAGTCTGTTCATACCACTCCTGGCTGTACTTGTCAATTAATCTTTGTTTAACAATTTTACCAAGACCCTGAGGTATATTGTCCTGAGATTCCCAAAAATTTAAATTTCCACTTGATGTGAGAGATTCCTTTATACTCAACAGCCATTTAGAATGAAAATAATCACCCTTGTGCATTTCAAGTAAAATCATATATAATTTGTATGCTATTTTATCTTTATTTCCATTTAAAATACGTTGCCAGAAACCAACCATCCTAGATTTAATTAAAATGCTAATTGGGTATCGGCCTAGTTCACCGTATAAAATTAGATTTGGTGTCGATTTCTTGACGTTTAGAATAATCTTGTAAAATTGAGTACAAAGTCTTTCAAGTGCCGAGGGGTTTTCAAAACCAGTAACCTCAGAACCATAAAGTAGGATAGGTAAAACCATACTATCAAAGAGTTGAAGTTGCAAATCTACTGGTAAGTTTAAGCTTCGAGATTTTCTCAAAACAGAAAACATAGCTTTACGAGCTTGATCAACCATTCGTTGATTGTTTTGTGTAAATCTGCCATTATTTGAAAAAAGTGTTCCAAGATAGACAAAACTGTCCACGATGTCTAAAGCTTGATTGTTATATGTGAAAGAAAAATTATGGTCAAACCGTTTATTACTAAAGATAGTTATTTTTGTTTTGGAAGGGTTAACTTCAAGATTCCATGTTTGACAATATAAATACATAGCTTTTAATGCTGATTGCAATTCTTCTTTTGACTCTGCTAAAATGACCGTGTCATCAGCATATAGCAAAATATACAACTTGAAAAATACCTCAATTTCATCATTTCCAAGCAACAACTTTGCCATTTCCGCAACACTACTTAGTCCATTAAAAGCATGGGAAATAAATTCAGTAAGATCATTTAAAAATAGGGAAAAAAGTAAAGGAGATAAGTTCTCCCCTTGTCGTACACCAACGTTGCTATGAAAGAAATCAGATGTTGTATGACCTAGTCTTACGCAAGATTTAGCATGTTGGTAAAGATTATGGATTATTTTAAACATTTTGCCATCAATACTGTGTTGTAACAGTTTGTGCCAAAGAAAATTCCTGTTTACTGAATCAAAAGCTTTTTTATAATCGATAAAGGCACAAAATAATTTTTTCCCTCTAAATAGATACAAGTCTATCAAACTTTTCAGGTTAAAAATGTGGTCTGTTGTACCATATTTCTTACGAAAACCCGCTTGTTCCTCACACAGTAAATTCATATCTTCCAAGTACTTGTTCAATCTGTTATTTAGGACAGCAGTAAATAATTTCCCAAAACAGCTCAAAATAGTAATGCCCCTATAGTTATCAGGATTAGTCTTGTCACCCTTGTTTTTATATATAGGGGTAATAAAGCCCTGAGTCCATTCATCTGGAACAATTCCTGAAGAAAACACTATATTAAAAAATTTAGTATATGTAGTGAGCATTTTAGATTGAGAATGCTTTAAAAACTCATTTAATATTAAATCAGAAGAGCAAGCTTTGTTAAGTTTCAGTTGTCTTAGACATTTCAAAACCTCTTCCTCAGTAATTTCCGAGTTAAGCATCACATTGTGTTCGTTAATTTCTGAATGGTCGATTAGTATATCGTTATCATCTTGGGTAGTTTCAACAGTGTTTAGTTTTTTAAAATGATCAGCAAAGGTTTCTAAGGAAACTTTTTGCAAAACATCATCTTTGGTATTATCAGCTTTATTAAGGAGACTCCAGTAGGATTTTGGATCAGAATGTTTAAGAGCACGTAATTTGGTTATGCAGTCCTTTCTGTATTTGTTATATTGCTTGTTTAAACATTTTTTATATGCTTTACTAGAAGTATGTAAGAATTTATAGTTCTCCACAGAATTGACCCTATGTCTAAGATTTTTTGCTCTTTTGTATTGACCCCTGAGGGTGGCACATTCCTTGTTAAACCATGGTACGTTAAGAGGTTTATTTTTTGCTTTGGGCTTTATATTTGATGGTGTTACTTGTTTGATTAATCCTACATCATTTGCAGCCTCAATCAGGATAGAAGAACATTCATTAGTTAGATCCTTAATAATTTGTGGAGATACATTATCAATCTCAATATTATCAATTTTGTCAATAAGGGAATCTATTTTAGCATTATTTAAATGTTCAATGTAGTTTGATGTTTCTGCTTTAACCCACTTCGCCCGAGCAACAGGAGTAGGATTATTATTTTGAAAAGGAGGTTTCAACTCTATTTCATTGCATATCAAAGAAAAACTGATTCCACTATGCGCATCACTCAGCATTGGATCAAAAGGCAGCACTTCAAAACTAGAAACATAAGGGAATAAAATTGGTGATAAAATAACATAGTCAACAACTGATGTTCCCTTGCAAGTTTTACACCCAAGAAACCTGTCACGACCTAGCCTGCCATTTGCGATATTAAGATCACATGACTTACAAAGATCCAGTAAACGTTTACCATAATTGTTTACACGGGACAAGTCAGAATTAAATCTATCTTTTGAGAAACCAAGTTGTTCAATGGCGCAAGTGTTTAAGTTAACATCAATATTATTCAAGTCAAGAACTTGACTAATAGTGTTATCAACGTATGTAAAATCATTATCATTATTTGTATGTGCATTAAAATCACCAAGAATACAAACTTTATGCCCATTAGAAGTAAAATTTAAAATATCATTTTCCAGACAGTCAAAGTTTTCAATATTACTGTAATTACTACCCTCTGGTGCTATATAAACTACACAGAAAAAGATATTATATGGAAATTGGTCTTCTATTGTGAACCAGTAAAATTGATCACCATCGTTCTTAATAATTTTGATAAAGTCAAATAAGTGATTCTTAACCAAAATAGCAATTCCCCCCGAACGGCATCTGACGTTACTTCTCGTCATTAACGGTAAACATTTAAAGCCAGGAATATTCAATGAGTCATATTCGTCAAATCTAGTTTCCTGAATACATACTATATCAAAGTCACAAACTGTTTCATAAAAATCAGGATTTTTAAGTCTACATTTAAGCCCACCAGTGTTAAGTGATAAAACACTCAATTCAGAATACTGTAAAGTTTCTTCAGATATATGACTATGAGAATCATCATTCGGTTCTATATCAATGGAAAGTTCATCGTCTGAGTGGTATAGTATAGTGTCACTATCATCAGAATCATAAGGTGTGGTAATACTATTGTCACTGGGTACGGGTGAATCAGAACTATCAGAACTACACTTGTCAAAGTATATAACATTAGAATGCAATAAACTGTTAGAATTATGAAAACCCCTATCTGGAATATTTAATCTTAAACTAGGAAAAATAAATTGCCGAAGAATAAAGGGGGGAACGCTATGGTTAAGGTAATGTTTCACGCTTTCACATCTACACTAGATGTCTTGGAAGCCAAACTTGGTGACGTCTGTGTCCTCGATGTCGACGCCTATTTTGAAGAGATCGTCGGGGTTCTCCAGGTTGACTGTTTTACCGGCACCCTTGTCGTCTTTCAATGTAACGCGGACCCTTCCCTCCGATGTCACAACACGTTCGACGTCTGGAATTTCTTTGACGTAATGAAGCAGCTTTGATCTCTGCATGGTGAGATCTTCTTGGATATAGACGCCCTTAAAACAGCAGTCGGCAGCCTTGAGAGGGGCCTTCTTAGAATATAACAGTTTATTACGGACAGATCTGTTGTTGAACCTGACAATCACAGGCTTAGGTTGTGAGCCAGACTTAGCCGGAAGGAAATGGATAATGTTAATGTCACTTTGTTGGACATCTACTCCCAAAACGTGAGCTAGTTCGATGAATTTGTCACAAAGTTTGTCATTCTCACACTTGGGGAAGTTGAATAGTCTCAGGTTGTCACGTCTGGTGTATTGCTCCAGCCTTTCATTAGCGTATGCGAGGAGTCTGATGTTCCGTTTGTTCTTGTCGATTGATGTCTTAACAGTGCCAAGTTTAATTGGGACTTCACGAATCTCGTCCTCTCTGAGTTCTGTTGGTTCTTCTTCTTCATCTTTCTTCCCTCTCAGCATGTTGAACAGTTTGGAAAGTCGTCCTTCATTTGATTCGGCCATCTTAGAGCAATATCTACAAACGAAAATAATAGTGTTAGCAATAGGAAGAAAGATAGAAGGAAAATGAGGTAGACAAAGAAGCAGAGAAAGACGGAAAAAGAGAAAATACAGCACTATAAATTACATGGCATTTGAAAAATGTATTTTCGGGCGATGAAGAACATCACGGGTCTAGGTCAGCAAGACAGTGCATATACATTTAACTTCACCAGTCATCTAAGAAATACAGTATTAGTTACGATGTTTTGACTTCGACATAAATCTAAGGGTTTACGCAAACCCTCATCAAGCTATATTTCATGCATCTTATTGATGACCCCAAAAATAAGAAAACCTACCCTAATAAGTGAAAACACCAAAACTATATAGATCTACTGTCGAGTGAAGTCTATCTTTCTCTGTGCTGAAAATATAAACAGTAGGAAATAAAAATCTAGATCTAGTTTTATGGTAAAATAGCATCGTACATAATACACTAAAATTAGCCTTGTGGCTTGCCTTCCGACATGAAAACAAAAACCAAAAACATCCATATAGATCTATGTCCGATTGTATTAAGTTAAGTTACAGGTTGAAATTGTTTTCGTTTCCTATCACGTCATTACTAACCCATTACCAAACGGCAAACTTTTTGACTGTTGGAATTCAAAGATGATGCAGACGACAATTTGAATATGATATTATATTTTTTTGGTCATTTTGTGTAGAAAACATCGTCGGAAATGAAGAAATTGCTTATCACAAGCACTTTCTTCATATTCCAAAATGTTTTCCAAAGCCATTATCTTATAGACAGTCAAACAGAGTCATTGTGTGGTAATGGCTCAAAAGAGAATTATATTCAGTAGATCTGATGCTCTAGATCGAGATCTAGATGTATTTTCACTTGACAAAAACCAAACAAATTGACTTACCTCAATTTGCGAACGTTCAAGCGTTAAGATTCTTTTAACTCTTTTAGCCCTCTCTTTTTATCTAAAATGTACAAGCAAATAAGCATTAAACATTGTATGAAAAGTTTTAGATCTAGATTTACCCGTCCCCAAACAAGACCCGGTTTTGAAGCACCTAGTTTCTACATCTAGATTGCAAAACACAGAAAGAAAAGAACCAATTACTGATAATCGTTGGTCTGTAGATCTAATAAACTAAACTAGATCAGGATAGATAGAATCTAGATCCAATATATTTCTATAACGTTGATCTAGATCTAGATTTCTGCATTTTGTGTTCTGGAATCTAGTTTGCTCTAAATAGAACTGGATACATAGATCTACATGTATATAGATCTAATCATAATAATATAAACATGTATAGATAGATACCTACTCTAAATCTGGAAAATTCTTTTGGTGGAGACAAACGGTCGTAGAAAGATAATAAAAGTTACCACAGTCACTGCTAAGCATACATGTATAGTGATTGGCCACATATGAGTCACCACTTGAAAAAAATGGCCGACGTAATATCAACAATAACTTTAAAACAAAAAAAATGAAACTCAACTGAACAAAACTTACTTGATTTTTGCAACATTCTTGTACCTCTGTCCTTGTTGAGTATGATCTGCTTCATATCTTTTAAATATGGTGTATGAATAGTCTATATGTGATCGGAAATGAGAAGGTACCAAAATTTAATGCTGTTGACTCCATCCTCAATGCAGTGTTGAGTTTCAATGATATGTTTTCTTTCCTCAAACTTAATTTGAATAATTTGTCACACACATTTAATTACACTTTTGTCAGGGCTTTGTGATGACCAAGTTATATAAACAATATCTTTTTTTGTTTTCCAACAACATTGTTTTCTTGATGCATGTCTAGATTTGTTACATTCTTGGCAATTAATGTTGACCAGCATTTGGAAAAAACTTTGGAACATCAAATATGATATTATTGTCTAGACACTAATTATCCTTCTGTGCATCAAATATCTTTGAATTACTTTTGTTTGTTCCCTCATTCAATAAAGGGCATTTCAAAAACATCAGTCTAAACCAAGTGTCCCTAATACGTCAAGTTGTCTAGTTTGACAAATTTCAACAGGCTTTCTCTGTCCATACAAAATATTGTTCATATCAAATTTAGCAAAGTTTTATCATTGAAAATCTCCTCTTTCTGGTCAGATGTCCGGAGTCCCAAGAAATCTTCATGTGCACAAATGAATTCTGTATTTACGGAGAAGGGTGTTGATTGTCAGAATTCCTAGAATGGTGAGGGGTCTTCATATATTTTCTTCTTGAATGAAATATGTTTAAACTTTAATTTGTCACAAAAGAGTTCTTGAGGTAGGTGACTGTTGTCTTTGCACTTTCAAATTCATCAAAGTCAGTTTCTCTGTCAAACCATCTCTCAAATTTATCATTGCAAGTTTCTACATTCTGCTACTCACTCTGACTTTCTTAATAACATTTTCTGACATCTTAGATCGATAGACTGACGTATTTTACATATTTCTGCCAATTTCCTGTGAGAAATTCCATGATTTGGCTGAGATATGGTCCTTTTTTGTTGGTCTGTTGACATTTCTTTCTACATGTAGTACAAAGCCATCTTTGCAAACAGAAAATTTACTTTTTAAAAGAACCCTACTTATTTAGTTAATAAAAAGGAAGTTAAATAGACAAATCTAATTTTTGACAAACAATTTTTAACCTTTAAAGGGGAATAAATAATATTTCACACCATCAAAGTTGAGGCACAGTTTTTCCCTTTATGACGTTACGCTTTGATGACTCAATTACGGCCAATCACTGTACATGTACATCCACTCGAGACTTCAATTGATAAACAAACCAGAGTTAACGCTCTCGTGTCATTGTTGAAAATGACGTCACGTTTGACGTCACAATTCTTCAAGTATATGCAGAGTGCATTTGAACCCGAACAGTGTAACACATTACCAGACTGCGCAAATTATTAAAATATTGCAGAGAACAAATTATGGCCAGTACTTTTGTAATGTTGAAACAGAAGCGTATTCACACCGTACAACCGACTGCGTCGAAGACAGATGAGAGTCGTCGAAGACAGATTCGGCAACTGATGTCAGGTGCACGGTAGGTCAAATTAATTAATTCTTATAAATCAACGAAATGATCTATGGTAATGTACAGTTAATAAATACACGTACAAATGTTCAGTGCTTCTACAAAATAAAATTTTCCACCTACCCCTCACAAATAAGGCCACAGTCATTAATTATTTTGGAGGTTTCCCGCAAAAAGTTACGAAATTTAACTTCGTGCTCGAATATTTCGCATATCTCTCAATATGTACCAGATTAACTTTACACGATTACAGTTTAACCATCCAACGATATTTCGTCCAAATTTGAAGCCGTAATTCCAAATAATAAACGAACTGTGTGCCCTGAAAGACAACATGTAGTCCAAAAATGTTGCCTCTATGGACAGATTCGAGTTTACGGAGTTGCTGGAGAAGACAGGTAGGGAAATATTTGATTGTCGACGTCGATAGATCTGCATTTGCTTATACACAGAAAAAACTGGTTATTTCTAATGTCGGATTCCAAATAACATATGGAAACAATGTAGATCGACATACAGTCGACACTCGTTGTGTCGAATTCAGATGTGCCGTCAAAATATCTCGACATATCCGAAGTTCGACTCACCCGATTTTGTTCAATTACGAATTGATGCCATTTGACCATTTTCATTGCTCATCAAGTGCGTTCATAATTGAAATATAGTATATATCGAAACGAGCCATTTCTATCCTTTTCGCACTAAACTTCAATGGCCGATTTTATTTCAAAATTATTTTATTTAACTTTTTGATATCCATTGGTGAGGACGGCCCAGATTTCCACTGCGGCTTAAGCGAAAATTCGACTTATCCGATGTCGACATAACGAGTGCCCACTGTATATGCATGTACATACCATATTATTTTCCAAAGGAATCCGGGACAATGGGTGAAATTTTTTTGGGATTTGTGGTACTTTTTTGGGACTAAATTCTCAACCCCCAACTCAATATTCCGGTTGTATTTATACTAAACTGACACGATTTAAAAACGCAAAACACGTTTTCATTAACCATTCCTTTCCTATTGCCTCGATCGGCACCATATTTGGGGACATGTATGAAAAAACGTACACGCTTCACGCCCCAGCGATTTTGTCGTGTTTTCTGTAAACTATCCGGACATCTGAACCGACCATCACTAAATGCTCGTGTGTCTCGTGCATTCAGACCACGTGTTAAATCACTAAGATTTTTTGTGTACAAATTGCCACTTTGATTTACTTATTGAAAACATACGAGAACAACGAAAGAAAATTGTGTATAAAATGCTGAGGCTTACTTTGCGAAAAAGGAACCGAGTTTTTTTGGCTTTTGGTTTGCCGTGTTTCGCAAATGAAGGTAGCTAGACGCTTTAATGTAGCCGAATCGACGGTTCCAAGGTTTATGAGACGTGTAAACGACAAAGGAAGATTTACAGACCACCCACGTCCCGGTCAACTGCATGCAACAACTGTACGTCAACATAATTGTATACGTCAACGTCACTAACGCAACAGATTTGTGACGTCCCAGTCTACAGCAAATTCTATGGTTGGTAATCGCGGGCGGCCTATACATCGCGACATGGTGATAAATCGCCTGTGAAAACACGGGGTTCGCTGTCGTCGATGTTCAATACCAGGCTCTTGACCCAACGTGCATTTTGGCATAATCTGACGTCCATTCAGGCATTATTCGTGGCTTTAAAGGTCATTTTCTGTCCTGTTATGTTAACAATTGTAACATTTACAATTTTACATGGCTATACATCGGTTTTGTAAGATGCAGGAGATACCATTTGTAAAAGTACTATTTTGCGTTTTTAAATCGTGTCAGTTTACATTAGTTAGCGCTAAGCAAATGATTATAACCCTGTTTTGGTTAATTTTCTTTGTTGTTATCTAACCAAAACATGTGTTTTATCTCTTTGCCAGTGCTAACACAAGTTTGTTGTTTTCTTTTACAATCGGACCCAAGTGTATACATTGTATTTGTATTTTGTTTCATCGTTTTGACAATGGAATTGGCAATTTATTGAGAGGAAACAATGTATGGTTTCACGTGAAACAAACATTCAAGAATGTCTTCAATAATCATGATCACTGAAGAAGTCCATAAGGGCAAAACGTTGGATGGATATTAAAGAAAAAACTGTAAATAATCGTGTTTGTGTCGAGATTTTTAATCGTTCAATAATTATGGTAATACTTGACCGATTAGAAAATAGTTTGAAGCTGGGAAGGCGGAAATACGTCAGAGGTTAGCTGGAAGTGGATTTAAAAAATGTAGCTGCTGAAAAGTTATTGATAACGGTAATGAGTTAGAAATTGCAAGTGCCTAGAGTCATTTCTAAACTAATTCCATTTGTATCAACCAAGTTGTCCTCCATTTTGCATGTTGCATACCTTTTAGGCCATGCCGGACAAAAATACTCTTCAACACTAGAGATATGAAAGGTCACGAAAGCTTGTCAACTTCACAAAAATGCCTATTTACCTTGCGTATTACAGGCACTGTATTTTCATCTTTTGTTCAATAAATATCTACGAAAATGAGATTTCTGTAGATTAAATAGGTAAGATTTTTGTTATTCGGCATAAATTTGCAGGGTTATTACTTATGATCCCCATCGTTTATCCGGGACCGTTAGGGTATCGACAAGAGGGTCATGATGGCCCTGTATCGCCCCACTAGCTTTTAGACTCTAGACGTGTAAACTACGAAATTCTTCAAGGAATCTATTAGAGTTCTATCCTAAGAAGAATCATGTTCACCACAATGAAATCCAATAAGTAGCTATGTTGTTTTTTCTTACAATTACACTATGTTTCATATAGCAAAACACTAAACACATTTGTTTTACCCGATCATTTTTTTATGAATCTAATGGAGAACTGTACATTTGGAAGGAATTTGAAATAGATTAATGCAAGGAAGATTCGTGTCAAATTTGGTTGAAATTGGTCCGGCAGTTTTGGAGAAAAAGATTTTCAAAGATTTTTCAAAAACTTAAATTAATTGATTCAATTAAAATTTTAAGTTCTAAACGCAATTTACTTTTTGACAAGATTTGGAAGAGATGCATGCATGGAAGATTCCTGTGAAGTTTGGTTGAAATTGGTCCGGTAGTTTGGGAGAAGAAGATTATCAAAGATTTTTCGAAAATTTGAATTAATTCATTTGATTTAAATTTAAGTTCTACACGGAGGGAATCTGGAATATGGTTATGCAAGAAATATTCCTGTGAAAGTTGGTTGAAATTGGTCCCGTAGTTTTGGAGAAGAAGATGTTTAAAGAAAAAGTTATACGGACGGACGCACACACGACGGACACAGGGCCATGACATAAGCCCCGCTGGCCTTCGGCCAGTGGAGCTAAAAGACAGTAAATCCACGATACACTTTCATTTCCTTTATAATATTCAAAAGCATGCGTTTCACTTAATCAACTGGAAATGGTATAATTATCTCACTGAAACAAATATTTGATGTTTGTTTTTTTGTTTGTTTGTTGTTTTTATTTGTTCGGGATTTGTTTTTTATGGGGTAGAGGGGTGTCACGCATCCTTTCTCTGTAGCGGCGATTCATCAAATCCATTTTATACACCTATGATTAATTAGCAACGATTGCATAAGTCAATGCAGATCTGCCGACGTCTACAATCAAATATTTCCCTATCTGTCTTCTCCAGCAACTCTGTAAAATGCAATTTGTCCAGAGGGGCAACATTTTTTGGACTACATGTCGTCTTTCAGGACACACAGTTCGTTTATTGTTTGGAATTACGGCTTCAAATTTGGACGAAATATCATTGGGTGGTTAGACTACAGTCGTGTACAAGTTAAACTGGTACATATTGAGAGATATGCGAAAAATTCGAGCACGAAGTCAAATTTCGTAACTTTATGCGGGAAACCTCCGAAATAATTAATGCCTGTGGCCTTATTTGCGAGGGGTAGGTGGAAAGTTTTATTTTGTAGAAGCACTGAACATTTGTACGTGTATTTATCAACTATACAATACCATAGATCCCTTCGTTGATTTATAAGAATTAATTAATTTGACCTAATGTGCACCTGACATCAGTTACCGAATCTGTCTTCGACGACTCTCATTTGTCTTCGACGCAGCCGGTTGTACGGTGTAGTATTGTCGGTTCCGTTTGACGCATTTTGACGCCTCAAAACAAGAAAGTCATGGAATATATTATGGAAATTGAAGAAACTTCTTGTGACAAGTAATTTCGTCATTTCCCACAATGATTTAGAGCTACCCAGATAGACGAGACATGTAAAATTACATTCACTTGGAGTTCGAGCCAGTAGATCTAGATCTAGATCCTCTCTATATCTTATATCTTTGGAAGAGTCAATGCCACAAGGTCCAAGGTCATAGTCATATGTGATAGGTCTTGGTCGGAGGTTTCCATGTGTCAAATATCAAGGCAGTATGTGTAAAAGGACATGATATATCCGCCAGGTTAAATATTTTTAAAAGTAGGTCAAACTCCAAGGTCAAGGTCACAAGGTCCAAGGTCATGGTCAAATATTTTAGATCTTGGTAGGAGGTATCTATGTGTGAAATATCAAGGCTGTATGTGTAATAGGTCATGAGATACATATATGCCCGGTATATTTTTTTAAAGTAGGTCAAACTCCAAGGTCAAGGTCACAAGGTCCAAGGCCATGGTCAAATGTGAACGATGTGTATAGGAGGTATCCATGTGTGGCATATCAAGGCTGTATGTGTAAAAGGACATGAGATATATAGCAAGGTTAAGAATTAAGTGTAAAAATCAACAAAGGGCAATAACTCCAGGAATTTGATCAGCAGAGTTATGGTTCTTGTACACTGCACCTCTCCATAATGAGATATATTTACCTGTAAAGTTTCATGGTTCTACCTTGAATACTTTTTGAGTTGTACACCGGACAAGAATCAAGTTTGAAAATCAACAAAGGGCAATAAATCCAAAAATTCATCGGCACAGTTACGGTTCCTGTGCACTGCACCTCTCCATAATGAGATCTATCCACCTGTAAAGTTTCATGATTCTATCTTACACACGTTTTGAGTTGTGCTCCGGACAAGAATCAAGTTTGAAAATCAACAAATAGCAATAACTGCGAGAATTTAATCGGCAGAGTTACGGTTCTTCTGCACTGCACCTCTCCATAATGAGATCTATCACCTATGAAGTTTCATGATTCTACCTTTAATACTTTTCAAGTTATGCTCCGGAAAAGGTTTGGTCTACGGACCGACCGACCGACCGACCGACCGACCGACCGACCGACCGACCGACACTTGCAAAACAATATTACCCAATTTATTCGAAAGGGGGCATAATAAGCACGCATGATTCCGCTTACAGTACGACCTCGAAACGTCATGGTGACATCATTTATCCTGTGACCTAATTGTATCGAAATATTCAGATAAAATGTTGCCGTATTTCTTTCTCGCATCGCTTATTTACGGACTAAAATGTGGATAAACATCAATACACCAGGAGACAGGTTTTGTTTATCCATGAATGGCACTGTACTTTCGTTTTAAGATAGACTGGATTTTGATATCGACTGGGACACACAGAAGATGTTTTGACATTCTTGTGTACACGTTTACAATGCAGTGGCGGATCCAGGGGGTGTTGGAGTTTTCGAGGTTCAAAGGAAACCACTCTCAGCGGCGGATCCAGACTTTTTAAGGGGGCTCGAAATTACAAATAGGCGGTTCGTTGTCTTATCATTACAAATTCTGACTAAATTTTTACATGAAATTCAAATAATTAGACTTCAGAGAAGGTTCGTTTGACTCCCGCACCCCCTCTGGATATGCCACTGTCTCTGCAGTCTGATTATTTCATTTTCATGCAGAAATTATGTACAAATTGTGTAATACTTGGAAATTGTAAATTCGAACCCCTCACAAAAATCCTGAATCTGGGGCAGCAACGAGTACATAGGAAGTATCGAAAATTGAAGTAAACCATAACAATAATCATTGCAGGCGTTGTTTAATTCATTATCAATAAATCACTGAGGAAAAAAGAGAGCAAATCAACAGAAATAGTTCTGCATGACACTTTCTCAGTAAACCGTAAATTATATTAACATTTCGGGCGTTGCTCGATTCAATTATCAATATATCGGCGAAAAACAATCGACTGGAATAGTTCTGCATGTCACACGGAACATACCTAATCATTATTTCGAAAATGGATGCCCTGTTTCGAAATAAGGCAAAGTCCCGTGCCTAGTTTCGAAAATAGGCACGCCCAGTTTCGAAAATAAGCAAAAAACTAAAAAAGGCACAACACATATACTTTATGATTCATATCTTTATTGTTAATATGAAATGTAACTTTTTGTGGTCATCGATGAAGTATACTGAAAGGCAAAATAAACTACACACCTTACTTTCATTTGAATTCATGAAACCTTAATCACAGCCCGTGAAATTAATACTATTATAGATATACGTTTTCATTTGGCATTAGAAATATGTGGTTTGAAGAGAGTGTTCACATTTTCTTGATGTTGCTATTACCGTGTCAATTATAGTAGGGTCAAATTGAATAATCCAGGTAATGTTTGATCGCCTTTACTCAAATAAAATGATCAAAATTTGTTTTAAACTTCGTCTAAAGTCAATATTTGTGTATCCCTATTTGCTGTATCGACTGAAAGAAAGCACACTCATGGGGTGGTCACACTTTTTTCCAAAAGTATTCCAGCCCCTACAAAATATATACCAGCTTACAGAGAATATTGAGAGAAAAATAAAACTGGTTGAATTGTGAAAATCGGACATTGCGTTATGGAATAATGCTTATTCAGATTTTACAAAAGGGAGATAATTCTGCCGAACTACGTTATTGTTTATTTTTCAAAGAACTTCAACAAATTATATATCATTTTCAAGGACTGAACGAGAGGAACTCAAAACTACTTATGTTTTTAAAATCGGACATTTAATTAAATAGTTACACCCCTTTGAAGTTTTACAAAGGATGAAATTATTCTACCAAATAGTTTAGTTCTTCAATTTCTACCCAACAACAATTATATAAATATATGTTACATTATTTAAACCCTTCCCCGAACAAGACATGATTTTCACGATCATATATGAAAAGGTTTTGGAAAACATTGAGACAAAAGAAGAACATGCCGATAACCAACATTTTCTCCCTTTGCGTAAATATTTTCTGCGCTTCGTTGTGCGTATATCATTTCTGTGTCATTGTCTCCGATAAAAACAAGATTTTACGACATATAAAATAGGAATTTCAAACAAAACAAGAGTGCCTGAAAGGCACTGATATCGCTCACCTGAGTTCTTCGTGTATTTGATTGTGTAGAATATAAATTTTGTTGTAAACAAATATATATGTCAGTATTATGTCAAATTACATTATTGTAAACTAGAATATCACTGAAAGTGATCATACCCCCATTGATTTTTCACATGATTTCTCCTAGTCCGATAAGCCCCGCCCTGCCACGCCAACAATTTTTGACAAATCAAAAATTCATGAAAAAGTTTTGAAAAGGGTCACCCAAGGGACATTCCTTTCAAGTTTGGTAATAATAAGCCCAGTGGTTAAGGAGGAGAAGATTTTTGAATAATTATCTTACGATTTCTCGAAGTCTGATAAGCCCCGCCCTGCCACGCCCACAATTTTCACCGAATCAAAAATTCATGAGCATGTGTTGAAAACAGTCACTCAAGGGACATTTTTGCCAAGCTTGATTCTAATTGGCCTGATAATTGATTTTTAAAGATTTTTCACATGATTTCTCTAAGTCCGATAAGCCCCGCCCTGCCACGCCCACAATTTTTGACGAATCAAAATTTCACGAACAAGTTTTGAAAAGGGTCACCCAATAAACACATCTGCCAAGTTTGGAAATAATTGGCCAAGTGGTTGAGGAGGAGAAGACTTTTGAAGAATTACCTAAAGATTTCTTTTAGTCTGATAAGCCCCGCCCTGCCACGCCCACAATTTTTGACAAATCATAAATTCACGAACAAGTTTTGAAAAGGGTCACCCAATAAACATTCCTTTCAAGTTTGGTAAGAATCAGCCCAATGGTTAAGGAGAAGAAGATTTTTGAATAACTATCTTACGATTTCTCGAAGTCTGATAAGCCCCGCCCTGGCCCGCCCACAATTTTCACCGAATCAAAAATTCATGAGCATGTGTTGAAAACAGTCACTCAAGGGACATTTCTGCCAAGCTTGATTCAAATTGGCCTGATAATTGATTTTTAAAGATTTTTCAAATGATTTCTCTAAGTTCGATAAGCCCCGCCCTGCCACGCCCACAATTTTTGACGAATCAAAAATTCACGAACAAGTTTTGAAAAGGGTCACTCAAGGAACATTTCTGCCAAGTTTGGAAATAATTGGCCTAGTGGTTGAGGAGGAGAAGAGTTTTAAAGAATGCCCTAATGATTTCTTTAAGTCTGATAAGCCCCGCCCTGCCACGCCCACAATTTTTGACAAATCAAAAATTCATGAACAAGTTTTGAAAAGGGTCACCCAATAAACATTCCTTTCAAGTTTGGTAAGAATCAGCCCAATGGTTAAGGAGAAGAAGATTTTTGAATAACTATCTTACGATTTCTCGAAGTCTGATAAGCCCCGCCCTTGCCCGCCCACAATTTTCACCGAATCAAAAATTCATGAGCATGTGTTGAAAACAGTCACTCAAGGGACATTTCTGCCAAGCTTGATTCAAATTGGCCTGATAATTGATTTTTAAAGATTTTTCAAATGATTTCTCTAAGTTCGATAAGCCCCGCCCTGCCACGCCCACAATTTTTGACGAATCAAAAATTCACGAACAAGTTTTGAAAAGGGTCACTCAAGGAACATTTCTGCCAAGTTTGGAAATAATTGGCCTAGTGGTTGAGGAGGAGAAGAGTTTTGAAGAATTCCCTAATGATTTCTTTAAGTCTGATAAGCCCCGCCCTGCCACGCCCACAATTTTTGACGAATCAAAAATTCATGAACAAGTTTTGAAAAGGGTCACCCAAGGAACATTTCTGCCAAGTTTGGAAAGAATTGGCCCAATGGTTGAGGAGGAGAAGATTTTTGAAGAATTTCCTAATGATTTCTTTAAGTCTGATAAGCCCCGCCCTGCCACGCCCACATTTTTTGACGAATCAAAAATTCACGAACAAGTTTTGAAAAGGGTCACCCAAGGAACATTTCTGCCAAGTTTGGAAAGAATTGGCCCAGTGGTTGAGGAGGAGAAGATGTTTAAAGCAATTGTTGACGACTTCCGACGACCGACGCACGACGCACGACGCACGCCGGACACAGGGTGATCACAAAAGCTCACCTTGAGCATGTTGCTCAGGTGAGCTAAAAATAATTCAAACTTTCAAGTGATCGATTATTAACATTATATCTCTGGTTCGTGAAGAAATAGGTTTTCAAAGCATTGACCCAAAAGAGCACCATACATTTGAACATGTCCATTTTGCAACCTCTAAATTCAATCTAAATTTTGGCTGCCTCACCCTTTCCCGAACAAGACCTGGTTAGACATGGTTTTGACGTCCTGAACGGATTTTATTGAAGGTGAAAAGATTGAGGCGAAAGAATCTTATTTTCTTTAACACTCATTCTGTCGCCTGTCACAGCTTTCGAGTTGGATGACCATAAAGTTTTACTGTTTGGGAAAGGGTTAAATGTATGTTTAGGAAGCCCATGAGAAACGCCGATTTTGTAAATCCATTTGGACTGAGCATGAAGATGAGCTATTGTGGTCACTCACCGTCCGTCTATCCGTCTGTTCGCGCATAATTCCTTGAAACACCTCATACTCCTTAACCATTGGGCCGATTTTGACAAAACTTTACAGGAATGTTCCTTGAATGACCATATTCAAAAAAAAATCGCGATTTTTTGATTCGTCAAAAAATATGGGCGTGGCAGGGCAAGGCTTATCGAACTTTGAGAAATCATGATAGCATTCTTAACAAATCAACCATTCGGCCAATTTCAACCAAACTTTGCAAGAATGTTCTTTGAGTCACTGTCTTCAACATTTATGAATAAATTTTGGATGAATGGAGTTTAGACAGAATTTATCGATAAATCACGGGGAATTGAAAAACACTCCCCATTTTTAAAGCCTTTGCGCTTGAATGCGCTAAGCTAAAAGCACAAGATGTTTTATTATTTGAATAGATAGGATATTGAAGAACATATAAAGGCTTTTCTAGGCTTTTCTGCTGCATAGTTCTTGCCATTTGAAGCCGAGTAAAAGACCTATTTTGAATACCTAATCATCGACTCATAATTCATCGGTTCATCGTTTTAACATACACGGATGAATAGATCTATTTTCCTTCTTTAATTTGATATAAGATTTATGAAAATCCGTTTAGAAATGGCAGTGCAAAAGCAATTTTATCACACATACCCACGCGTCCTTCTAAGGTAACGACCGAGTTCAAACAAAGAAACGCAGAGTTGACCCACTTTTTCAAATAGAGATTTAATACGAAAAGAAAGTGTATAAAGGTAAAAGAATTTTATCATAACAAAATATTAATATTTAGCTTTAAGTTTTTACACACGTTTTGGCAATTTAATGTGTTATTTAGGCTGAAATGCCGTTTGTAAATTAAATAGAGGCGGTATTTTTAAAACGAGACTGTGACCACACTAACACTCAATTGAATAATATCAGACGTCTGATTTTGAATTAGTGAATTATAAAACAATCATCTAGACAGAGTGAGGAAGTCTCCAATTTATACATGTCCTGTGCACACGTCTTATACTGCCTACATGTACGACACTAACATTGTATTATTTCCCGTCATAAAGGTGGGGGTTACTAAGTAAGTTTGTGTCAAACTTGTGACATATTGGTCAGATTTGAGCGATGACGTCATGTTCGTCTAGCACTGACGGCCTAAGGCTGCCAGACGCCTAGAACGGAGGCTAATGTTACAAATTAGACGTTGGACGGTTCTACAGTTAATATAACGACCCCGCGTGCCTTTCCTGCAATTGTCTGGACAACGAAACTTTACGTCACGTTAGTACCAAACACTTGGTTCGTCCCCCGTTTTCCTCACGTTTTAAGCTCTGTAAGTGTCGAGATGTGTTTTAGAAATTAACTTTTGTCTGATTGCAACAACCCATGAGCTTAGAAACTTTATGATGCCGGTCTGAACATGCTGACTACCATGTTTTTGCCGGCGTCGAGGGGCTTACATTTTTTGCGGAAATTAGAATATCACTCCGGTTTATCATATGCATAGCAACGAAGACTACATATGAAGACAAAGATGTCAATTTCTTGAATACCGTCGTGTGGGTTGGATATTTCAATGAATTTAATGATATTCAGGTGCACTAAGGTGTTTGGCCAAGAAAACGGACGTCTTCATTTTTTATATTGAAAAATGCTTGTGCAAATTTATAGTCGTGAAAATAATACAAGTTTGCTTTGAAAAAAGAAAAGTAACTTTAATCTAAAGCGGTATAGTTTCTCTTGCCGTTCAGTATAGTTATAGTGAAGTGAAAATACAAAAACAAAAAAACGATATTAAAAAACCTATATTGTCAAATACCTCGACAAACTGGTTAAAGATTTTGGTAATTAGCATAATATACAAATCTTCAAAATTAACTTACGAATTTCTGATGAAAATTATTCTCCTCTATGTAACCCTATCTTACACGTATTTAAGGCTGATCAACACCGCACTGTGAGTTTCTTAACAATTACGAGGTTTATAAAACATATTTAGTCCGGGCCACCTGATCTCTCCTACCAATCATATAACGTCTGAATTTAATGCTGTTCATGACAACGTATGACATTTGTTATGTCACGTGCTTCACCCTAATTACGACCTTGTCTACAAGAAGGAACACAACCAAAATAAATCTAGTAATATGAGAAGGGTAATTTGTTTTGAAATGTAGTGTCTCTTTCCTTATAAATTTACATTGATCATTTCTTTATCTAAAATGGTGTAAAACTCCACAGAATTATTTAAAATTATGATACATTTTCATTGAAAATTATGAAATGAAATTAATATACGTGAAATGTTCACATAATCTTGAATTATACCCATTAGAAAAACGTCTCAATGAAATGCTACTCAAAATTTGCCAAGGATCACTTTTAGAAACATTGATATTTCTTACACAATTTCAAATATTATCCTCTTAATTACTTTGCTTGGTAGAATAACAATTTATGAATGTTAATTTGTATGTCTTCGTGTAGAGTTGCTTTGGATAAAATAATCACGAGACATGCAAAATAGGTACCCATAAAATTAATGTTTCTATAGAAATGGCGAAAATTCGGATTTTTCTCCACATCACGAATTTTCCACGATTTCTTTTCAAGAACAACGCAAGTTCTACGAGTGACTTGATCCAAATTGCAAAATAAATGGCATTGAAAATGTAAAATATTTAAAAAATAGCATAGACAATATCAAGGCAAAAGGAGAAACTGCTAATAATAAGCATTCCTTTCTTTTGTATTGGTGTTTCCTAAGCTTTTTGCAAATAGGGGCGTCAAAATCAGGTTTTGTATGGGAAAGGGTAAACTTCAAATTGTAGTAAATTGTTGTACTTAACCGTTTCCCATGTGGCAATAAGTTTAACTATTTATAAATTGGAATATAACATTTAAATTGAATGTTTTGTAGACGACAAAAATAAGTATAAACTTAGGATTGTGTAAAATACTGCTAATGAAATATCTAGGCAATAGGAGGAAATGTTGGTTATCAGCGTTTCCTCCGATTGCGTGAATGCTTCCTGAACTCTTTTTAGTAAGGGCATTCAAACAAGGTCATGTCTGGGAAAGAGTCAGTGCTCATCCTTATAAACGTATCCCGATACGCCAAAAGCGTGCTTCTGTGAAGTTAGTAAAAAACTGAATTTTGTTTTGAGATAACATCTATTGGGCACCAACCTCATTCAAGTTTTGAAATTGAATATGTAATATATTACAGGTAGATAGGAAGAGCAATCCTGATTCAGAAAACTAACTAAAAGTAAAAAGTTCCGATCCTGGGCTGTCTTTGAAGTATTTATAGATTGACAAGGATTGGTACTTTAACAATTACCAGAAAGTCCCTTTTCCTGAGACAGGTCACATTTTGCAATATTACTGTTTATATCCTCTGATGTCATTTCAATGCTTGCACACGATTTGAAAATAGATTCCATTAAGTTTCGCATTTTACCGTTCATAACTCGGATAATTCCTACTCGAACTTGAAATTGTAAACATGACCTACTAACATACATCGTTAAAGGGGGAAATTACGCAAATACACCATTCTGTTACAGGCGGAAAAGGCTTCTTTCATAGTGTCAGATGATCAGACCTCGATAACACAAAAATATTTTTGTGGTATTTCTTCCCTTGCTACAGCTATTCTGGCTTTATAGCACCGACAAGGTTAGATATTGAGCTTGAGTGCCACACATCATAGTATGGGTCACATAAATGACGTCACTGACGTACCTTAATTTTGGAAATCGGCGTTTTTGTTGATACAAAACGGTGGAGTTACTGACAAATAATGATTAACACCTTTTTCAGTATCTAAGCTCTCATTCTTTTCTCCTGAATCAGATACGGCTAAAGACAAAGTTACTCGTGTCTGATACGGCTATTGTCAGCAAGTTTCTATGCATGTGTTGGTTTAAGAAGTCTTCTCAGAAGCCTTCAATGAATATCTGTTTGTCTTTTTGCGATTGCAGTACATGTTGGTGAACATGAGCTGTGATAAGATTTACTGACTTTGTTCAGTTTCATCCCATGTTCGTTCATTAGATGCCGCCGAATAACCATGTTTCGGGAAAAGGGACAAATTGTGTTTTTTTTTTATTTTCCAGTGGGTTCATTGAGTATTTTTACAGTATGAATCGACCAAAACTTTACCATTGGAAGAATTTATGATGATGATTATGGTTTTAAAACAGACTGCACATGAGCTTATCAACAATTTTATGACTTTGATTGGCCGATAATGCTTAAACATGTTGTAAAAGCACAAAAAAATCGAAAATTTTATTATTATTATTTTTTTTAGTGAAAATAGATCTATGTAAGTTTTGGCATATCTACGAACGTTTTCATTTTTAGGGGTACCCCTTTTCTGTGCCACGAAACTATCGATGTGAGAATTGAAACAAAACAATCATCATTGAATCTTATTCAGACGTCTAAGCTTTAACATTCAAACTACTTTGCATGTTGTTTGGGAGTTTTGTACAAAAGATATCAACATTTGAAAAAGTGATCCTTAGCAAATTTTGAGTAGTATATTTTGTGAAACTGGTTCATCGTAATTACATTAAATTATTATGTTAAATTCCCAGCTGCTATCTTAAACATTAATTGAGCTATCCTTAGTTATATGACGTGGCGGTTTAGAAGATTTGTTCAACATAGTTATGAATTTACACCTAATTATTCGTAGATAAAATAAATATTCGATTTTCAGTTTTCTACAACTTGACTTAAGAGTAATGTAAAAGTATTAGGTTACACGCTTCTCTTCAAAACCATGGAGTAATCATTTACAACTTTCTATTCATCCCTTGTTTGTGAACAAGGTCGTTTATAAAATTACCAAAATTAAAACCCTGATTCTCTTTTTACCGGTTATACACTGGACAGAGTGTTTTTAAAGAAATATCTTGCACTTGAATTAACCCAAAACAAAATAAGTTAAAACTGGTCCAAAATGAAGGCTACTGTAAACATGGTGTTTACGCATACGAGTATATATTATGTAACAACACTGGAAATGTTTAAGACAATTAAGAAAATACCATTAACTCTGTTTGAGACGATCACATCAGAGCCCTAATGGGAAATGGTTAAGATTTCATTGATTTTGGGTTTAACGCGTCTTTCAGTGTATCAGGGCTGCTGAAAAACCTAACCATGGGCTCATGTCGTTTCTCATACCAGTACTTCCACGATATCCTAACCGAGCCACTAGCTGATTGACCACATAGGTTTACAACTTTCAAACCACTGGTTGGTGACAAGTTTGTGAGCAAGGATACTAGAGGAGCGCCACCTTAATGGTTTGACAGGAAAAAATGAATGAAAAAGATAAACATCTTTTGAGCATTCAACCTTCTTCCCTGTTCATTTTACCGATTAACTAAATCTATATTACAAATGTATCGTCGGGCGAAACAAATTTGAAATTAGCATTGGAAACAGTCTACGATGGATTCGCTCCCGGATCGTGGTCTCAAAAATGATGTCCAATAAACATTAAATATCATCATTTTCTCACGATGTTTCTGTATGCAAAGAAGAGGAATATATGTTGTTATGGTAAACCGCTGATGCAGATGTCGCTATAGTTCGTGACTGTCTTGTAGCCCTTGTCGGTCGTATAGAATTATGTGTTTGATTGTGTCTGCAGAAAATTGGACGCTAATCGAGATTCCAATGACCTCTGTTTGTACTATTTTACACATTAGTTACAATGATGCTGGAGTGACACCTATTATATGCATTTCGAAATGGGGCAGTTTTTTTAAATGAATTGTGACATTATTTGAGGAAAAATACGTTTTTACGATTTTTTTTAATCTTAACAATTATTACGTCATTTAAGCTTTTGTAAAAAAGGCGATAATTCTCGTTACAAATGAAAAAGACTAGTATAATGTTTGTACATGTACATAGCAAAGTAAGACATTTGTTAATTTGACCCATTTAAAAAACGGGTCAGTTTTTCAAATTTTTGCGATTATGACCACGAAATTCCTAGTTATTCTTTAGCAATTGTGACTTCATTTAGGCTGTTGTAAAACAGATAGAGAATGAACCAACAAATAAAATAGTTATTTAGTTGTTAAACATGTTTACTCCTGACAATAAGACTCAAAGTTTTAATCTTGACTTGCAAAAAGTCAAGCGTATTAACAAAGATCAACGACAAAATATAATATTGTCTTTCGTTTTAATATGAAAGTAGGCAAAGCCTAAAAACGGGCGAAATGATGTCGACATCAACCTTAATGTTTCCCAGAAAACTAGATCTATCTCGTCAAAATCCAAAGGGTTTTAGACTAAAAGACGTGCGTGTGAAGCACAAATGCCTGTTGAAACCTGGAGAAGAGTCTATAGGTCTATGAGGTTTTGTAATTAAGACCTTGAGATGTGTCTTTGACCAAGAACAATGACCTTACAGACTTGTCACGCAGACATCATAACGAATTGTATGAATTTTGAAATCCACACCATTAACCCATTCCCAAACGTCAAAATTTAAGTTTGGTCCAAATACAAAGATGTTGCACACAATAATTTTAAATGAATCAATGGAATACTTAGTATATATACATATTGTTGTCTTTCTTGGGTGGAAAGATTACAAGTAATTTGTCTTTAATCAAGGTAGAATACCCGTAATGTGGCCACTTTGAGATTCATAAAACATGTTTTTTCCGAGTGTCGTCGTTACGTATCTGAACACATCCGGACGCGATCGTAATCATTCAGCGGTGGAGGGTTCCTCCGCCGACTGACTTCGACCTAACCCGAATAATTTCGACGTCGTGCAAATCTCATTAGGGGGTCGGCTACCTTAAACCTTTCCCGAACAATACTTGGTGATGAACATTATGGCCAAGTTTTGTCTTGTTCAGTCAATATTTGTAGTTGTTAGATTCGAAAACGGCAATTTTGTCAGATTCAAGGGCACATAACTCTCAACTTTCTGATCCAATGGGAATGATTCGAACCCATGCAAGTTCTTATGGTGTAAACACCAAATTGTTGACAGACGGACGGACAGACATCGAGTGACCACAATAGCTCATATTAAGCACTTTCAGCTCAGGTGAGCTAAAAACCGCTGACAGGCATAGTTGTTTTTCAACATTTTCTCTCATCCAGTCCATGGTTTTCAAAAGTTCCCATATATTGAAGACGCTCGGAAAGTTCACTATCACTAGCATGTTGCGCTTCATCTCAACAGTTTTCAGCATTGCCTTCAAACGACAGTAAGCCGTTTTCCAATACGTTTCGTAATATTTGTTGTGTCGAAGTCTTAGGGAACATCATTCTAGCTCGAGATATCGTGAATTCGACTTATCCCAATTCTTTTCGGCTTTGATTAATGATATTTATTCATTTTCGCTGGGCAAGTGCATGTATTATTAAAATATAGCAGGAAATGGAAAATTGCTCAAAAGGAGCAAATTATCTCCTTTTCCTACCATATCTCAATTGATTTATTCACTTTAAAATAATTAAATTTGTCTAACCTGATTGATACCCTATGGCCATTGATGATGCAAGGACCACATTTTCATTTCGGCTTAAGCAGAAATTTGACATATCAGATGTTGACTTAACGAGTGTAAACTGTATTTACTTTTTTGGTTGAAGGTTTTCTCATGGACCGGTGCACAACTTGAAATAAAGATGACAGAAGATATGCTGTTGGCAGGCATAACATCCTTATGTCTATCAAATCTCTATACTACTTATTACTCTGATTTAACCCTTTCCCAAACTCTAAAATTTAGAGGTGATCCAATAAGAAACATCCTGCAAACGTCAAACGAATGTTGATAAAGATAGGATTTAGGTACAATTTAGCATAGAAAATATTTAGATAAAAGGAGAAAACGCCGGTAATCAACATTTTCTTCTTTTGTCTCAATGTTTTCTTGAAGCAGTTTCCTTCAGGTATGCAGAAGCAGGACTTATTTGGGGTAACCTGTATGTTTTCTGATAGCCAGAACAAAAATCAAATAAAACGTTAAAAATGTGTTCTAATTTTAATAAACATGAATGAAACTTTGGCTGGTTTTTACAAGTCACAACATGATATTCTAGATTGTTTTTGGTTATCTGCACTAAATCATTTGTAACCAATTACCAGACGGATTTTTTAAGACTGTCCCAAATTGAAAGATGTTGCAGATGACAATTCTAAGAGAATAAAATTTCATATTTTTTATCTTACTCGCTAAAAAGCATTGTGGGAAATGATAAAATTGCTTTTCACAAAAGTTAAACCATTTCTTCATTATCCTGAATGTTTTCAAAACCTTTCATCGTGTAGGTTGTCAAAAGACGTCATTATGTTGGAATTGGTTTAAACAGAATGGAGTTTTGTCGGTTTTAAAATTTGAATGTTTATACATGGATATTGTACACAAATCACTGTATTGACCAATCAATGTCCACAAATTGTCAATTTGTCTGTTATAACATCGGTAATCATCATTGTCAGCATCATCTTTATTCATCTGTGCACCTGATTTATGGACCTGCAATTATACAAAAGTAACAAATGTAACATTTCAGCCTTATACTGACCCCTAAAAATCACAACTCCTGGCATTTTCTACTTTTCTAACAATATTTGAAGCCTTGTCAAAATGCAAAAATACATGCAATGAAAAATATTATCAAACATTTCAAAGGTGATGCTAATGAGATGACAAATTCAGTCATTAAATCATCAAAAATGCTCAATGTATTTTTACAAAATTTTCTTCAATATGTATTGCAAAAGGAAAAAGGATATGCATATTTTCAAAATCAAAACATTGAATGAAAAGTAGAAAATGTTGATTATTGATATATCCTACGTTGTTTTTACTGAAGTTGTTCTTTTGGAAAAGTTTGTAATTACTTTAAAAAGCCGTAAATATCCATTTAAATCATCCCTTTTAATGCAGGGTGGGTTTCATTAAGCGGCAGGGGATGTGCCCTTAAATATATACAGAACAGAACATTTTATTTACAAAATATATATACTGCACCCCTGCTGCTTAAGTACCTACCTGGGCAATTCAACATGTAAACTGTGAATTAGAAATTAAAATTGTCACATTCCAATCAAGCATAGATCTAGACATGTAATTATATATGTGTGCAACCTTTTCTAAACAGCAATATTTCAAACTGATCCATGCTGAAACAGGTTGTAGACAATTTGTACGTTATGGTTAAGAATAGTTTATTTAGAAAGTAATGTTTTTCATCATACTTTGTAATTCAGGAAAAATCTCACTTTGTACATGATACAATGAAATCAAGATTGTTTCAGGGATAAAGAATAAATGCATACCATTAAAGGCCTTTCTGAAACTAATTCCATTCCACCAGACTTTATACAGCTGTTCAACATACCACTGTTTTCTGATTTCACCATGCCTGCAAAATGATTATTGATATGCATGTATACAATTATTTGCATATTAAATTCATAAAATGAAAATGGACAAACTTGTCATATACATATAGTATCTCAAAACTTTGGGTAGCAACAGACCTGTCCATTTAACATAATAGACCAAATGCCAATCGATAAATCGCTCCGCCCAACATAGAATTTAAAACAAACAATGGGGATGTGATCGTTAATAGGGAACGATTTTATCCAGTTAATAGTGACGTAAATTCGGACAAACAAAAATAGTATTTCGTAGGTGTTGTTATAAAATCTCAAAACTACGGCTTGATTTAAGCCATAGTCACGAGATTTTATAACAACACTGACGGTTTATCAAAACATAACCGTAAACCTGAGTCCATTGTTAGCACAAAATTCTTTGCCATTCGCACGTTGATTGTTTATATTGTCAGTCGATAAATCGATACAATAACACGTGCAACGAAGAACAATTGGGGCATGGCATTTTTCTGATCGTCCATTGGCTAATCGATATTTTTTATTGACAGTCAGCGTTTGGTCAATTATGTAACATGATATCTCATTTCAAACACTATTTCCTCCTAGGCGTGCAGCGTTACACTCAGCAATTTATTAACAGACAGTTCAGTAACAGTGATTGAACAGACCTAGTGCTATTTTATCAGAATTATCAGAATCTATACATATACAAACTCACTAAAATCATTTAGATAAGGGAGTCTTTTTTCCCATATGATAACTAACTTTGTGCAATATTGCTGTAATGTGTTTTTACTTTGCCATGTTTTGTACTCTTTTACTAAAATAACTTAAGGTTTACGAACTGAGAATGAAAACACCACTTTCTAGCCATACGAAATGCATCAAATTACACACACTCAGGGCTTTTCTTCCTTCAATAACAGAGGCCGAAATTCGGCGGCTTCCCAATTGGAATATGGCTCCTTTTTCCCAATTTCAAAGTAAGAATTTCCCAATTTTCCACACTAAAATCCCCCCCCCCCCAAAAAAAAATGAAAATAAATAATGATCAATTACATACTGGCAATTATAGTCACAAATAAGCAGTGTGTGATTCTATGATTAAGTTATTCTGGTTAAAAAAGTGTTGTTTAAGGAGATTTATTTACATTTGAACATTTATTCTCCTGTGTTTTCTTTTTCCCAATTTGACCAAAATTGCGCTAAATTTCCCAAAATGACTGACCATGGCCCCTTCCCAATTTCTGGAAGAAAAGTCCTGACACTTGTAAATACACTTCACATTAGTTGATTCACTGTGTCGGATTTCAAGATTATGCTTCAAGAAGAAAATTATTTACAAATATTATTTTACTCTATATTCATATGCAAGGGAGGTAATTTTGAACATTTTTGTCAAATATTTCCATAAGTAATTAGTATGCATTAATTCAAAATTCTAAACCATACAAAATGCCAATGTTTATATTTGGAATGAAAATGTACCACAGTTTAGGAATTACTGGCACTTTTCAAATTTTGCCTCTAGCTCTGCATTTCATTCTCAGTTCGTAAACCTTAAAATGGTAAACAACAAATCAACTCACTTGAAAAGTGTCTGGTGCTTGGCCTCACAATTAGGCCTACTCACAATGAGTATTAAACATGAACCCATGTAGATTCTTGTTTTATAGCTGAAATGAATATAGAAATCATTGTAAGTCATGGTAATTCAATACATTTACAAATACAAATGCAATTTCTCATCTGTCCTCAATATATTCTATGCTATTGGCTATATATTACCGTAATTATTCTAATAAACGCCCGGGCGTTTATTAGAAAAGTGCTCGATAGAAAATTAGGGGGTGGGCGTTTATTAGAGGTATTGTAATTTTGTAAGTCAAACCTGTGAATCAAATGTCAATTCATGGACTCGAAGTTAATCAAGTAAAAGTTTGCAAAGCTTTGTTACAAGGACTGTAAAATACGATTTTTGGATGAAATTTCTTCATTATAAACGGATTGGGGGACAGCTAGGAAATCCTCTCTTTCATTGCTTTTGGAAGTGATCTTTGTTTATGACTTACATTATAATAATACTGAATCGGGGGATGGGCGTTTATTAGAATCACCCTTTCCCGCTTAAATTGTGCTTAAAATATGTACATTTTAGCTGAGATTTGGGGGATGGGCGTTTATTAGAATATGGGCGTTTATTAGAATAATTACGGTAACATAAGCATCTTGGCATTATGATCATTTGAGCAGAGTTCTAGCATCTTCGCAAGCCAAGGGTGAAATCTACGACATAACATCGTTTCTGTATTCACCCTTGGCGTATTTAGTCCGATTTTCTTGGTCTCCTGGAAAGCATTTTCATTGGTTCCAGCGAGGTCTTGCTGGAACCAATCAGATTGTCAACTGATACAATTGTTATGAGTAACCAATTCATGACAACGGACGGGAAAAAGCATTGCATTTACAACTGAAAATGCGAAGATGGACAATTTTTCCTAAGAATTTCACTTCAATAGAAGGGAATTCCCTATCTTCAATCAATGAATTATTAATACTTTAGACAACTCGACTAAAGAAGCAGCTAACTTTTACCTAATCCGAAAGACGTATGACACAAAAGACAACGCGCTTATGGACGAAATAATGTAAACAACCAGCAGGACAACCGCTAGGCGGCGCTTCGTGATTTCAAGAAAGTCGGACTAAATGTGCCAAGGGTGAATACAAACGTAGGTGGGATCAACCTTGGCTAGGGAAGATGAGTTCTGGATGCTGGATACAAAATTAATGTTTACCAAAGATTTTCAGTTTTGGAACGACAAAACCATGTCGTATTTGTGAAAGAATAAATGACCATTTAATCTGAGTCTTCTCTGATGTAAATACGCTCTTTGATATTTCGCTCTTTACATTATAGCGCATTACCCTTCAAAAACAACAGGAATGTCCGGCACAAGTTGTGGCGCTTTGTTTTTGTGTATTATATCCAATCATTCGGCAAAACACTGTAGGGTATAAATCAATTAATCATTTTTGACCTTACGAAACTCAACAACCCCCAATTTTGTCTGCATTGTTATTGTAGATTACGTGACAAGATCTCGTTTGGAAATAGAACAGAAGTTAGGTAATTGGTTACTGTAACATGACCGGCTTTGTTTTGAATTTCTTTCCAGTCACGTGACCGCCTTTGTTTAGAAATTATAGAGTAATCTTGTTGCGGAGATCAATTTAAATCGATCTGTTAAGCTGGCCACTTGAAAATGTATTGCTTTTCCTGTGAAATTCTGTTTATTTTGTTCCCCATGCTCGTTACGGAAGTGACCCCACTTAGTAGCAAACATTATTGGTGCGAATTCTAGCTTGAAACTTTTACCGAACGTTTCTGATATATCATTTATTTATCGATTCATATTATCAGAGCTTTTTAACTCGTTATATTATGTTCAAAGGGCTCCTCATTTTGAAAAATAGAATTTTGTTATCCCTCTTTTTGTCGAGCCCGCTTGCGGTGAGCTCGACATAGTTGTCACAATGGCGGTTCGGTGTATGTGCGTTAGTGCGTTAGTGCGTGCGTGCGTTAGTGCGTGCGTGCGTTAGTGCGTGCGTCCGTCCGGATGGAGCTTGTCCGGGCCATAACTTCACCATGGATGGAGGGATTCAGAAATAACTTGGCACAAATGTCAAGCTCAGTAAGGCGGAGTGTCGCGTGCAAGAACCAGATTCCAAGCTCAAAGGTCAAGGTCAAACTTGGAGGTCAAATGTCAAAAATGAGAAGATTTTTGCTTGTCCGGGCCATAACTTCACCATGGATGGAGGGATTCAGAAATAACTTGGCACAAATGTCAAGCTCAGTAAGGCAGAGTGTCGCGTGCAAGAACCAGATTCCAAGCTCAAAGGTCAAGGTCAAACTTGGAGGTCAAATGTCAAAAATGAGATGATTTTTGCTTGTCCGGGCCATAACTTCACCATGGATGGAGGGATTCAGAAATAACTTGGCACAAATGTCAAGCTCAGTAAGGCAGAGTGTCGCGTGCAAGAACCAGATTCCAAGCTCAAAGGTCAAGGTCAAACTTGGAGGTCAAATGTCAAAAATGAGATGATTTTTGCTTGTCCGGGCCATAACTTCACCATGGATGGAGGGATTCAGAAATAACTTGGCAAAAATGTCAAGCTCAGTAAGGCGGAGTGTCGCGTGCAAAAACCAGATTCCAAGCTCAAAGGTCAAGGTCAAACTTGGAGGTCAAATGTCAAAAATGAGATGATTTTTGCTTGTCCGGGCCATAACTTCACCATGGATGGAGGGATTCAGAAATAACTTGGCACAAATGTCAAGCTCAGTAAGATGGAGTGTCGCGTGCAAGAACCAGATTCCAAGATGAAAGGTCAAGGTCAAACTTTGAGGTCAAATGTAAAAAATGAGTTGATTTTTGCTTGTCCGGGCCATTCCTTAACTTGGCACAAATGTCAAGCTCAGTAAGGCGGAGTGTCGCGTGCAAGAACCAGATTCCAAGCTCAAAGGTCAAGGTCAAACTTTGAGGTCAAATGTAAAAAATGAGTTGATTTTTGTAGAACCAGATTGCTAGCTCAAAAGTAAAGGTCAGAATTTTAGGTCAAATATCAAAAATGAGTTGATTTTTGTTGAGCCCGCTTGCGATGAGCTTGACAAAGTTGTCACAGTGGCAGTTTGGTGTATGTGCGTGTGTGCGTCTGTCCGGATTATGCTTGTCTGGACCAAAATTTGGTCATTACTTGGGGGGAATTAAAATAATTTGGCATGAATATTAACCATCATGAGGTGGAGTGTCGCGCGCAAGAACCGTGTGGATAAAAAGTGGTATAAATCAGCTTGTCCTGAAACAGCTTGCTGGAATCATAACTCTGACATTGGTTGCCCAAAACAGCATAAATTTTCACCATCATGAAACAATCTGTCGCGCGCTAGAAACATGTTAGGTCAAAAGGCAGGGTCCCACTTTTAGGCCAAATGCGGAAATTTTGACACATTTAAGAAGATGGAAGTGAGCTTTGGAAAGCACCATATTCTGTAAAGTAAGTTTATTTTTCACCTTTTGCTTGTGTTGTGTGATTATATGGGCACTAAAAGGACACTTCCAAATAGAATAAGGTGTTATTTTTTGTTATGTTTCTAATTAAAGGGAATTAAAAGACATAAGGTCCCTTTTAGCGTGACGGGTCACATATGTATACTCAAATTAATCCATTCTGGTATCTCGTTATAAATACATAGACATGTAATATTTTGTGAACAATAAACTGTCTCACCATGATCCCCATCATTCCAACTTATTTTGTCCCCACTTTTACAACGCCATTGTAATGACAGCTGTAGACATAGGTATGGTCTTCTTTCTTCAAAATGAGCGGGCTCGACATGTTGCCCTTCGGCATCTAGTTTTGAAATTCCAAACCGTTACGTCATTGTCTAAGGAAAGAGCGTGATTCCGCGTTGATCACAAGGTTTTTAAATGGTAGGTCATTGTAAACAAAGGCTGTTAAAGTGAGGGTTGTTGCAAAACATTGCCTATAAACCTTTCAGAAATACTTTTTTGTCTTAAATTTTCACCAGGTATGACAATAAATGGTTCATTGATTGGTATCATTAGGGGTGGGCAATATTACGGATATACCAGTAAATCACAATTCGGAGGGCCCCGATACAGAATCGCGATACGACCTTGCCATACCGGTGCACTCGAGAAAGATTGCAATTTCCGGATTTTTCAGATATTTTTTAAATTCATTTGTTGTGGCTTTCAATTTAAATATCTTTATTCACTAATTTTAACCCGTATACAAAAGCAAAGCCGAGAATCTTAACTGAAAAGACTAAATAGTACTTCATTTATTATCTTGCAATTATCGAATATCCATTATATCCACTATCTTAAAGGGGTTACATCGCATTTATGTTTGAAAGGAAAAGCATTCCGCGACCCGCCTATACGACAATCAAAAGGTGTGGCTTGCATTGTCTCCAACACGCAATCGGTGTTAGGCAAATTGTATGCATAATGAGGCATTCACTAGAGGACCTGTTCTACCTTTACACACATACGTGGAGCAAAAACAACATATCTACTGCGCAATCTATATTGAGTTAAGATATATTGATTTTAAATTGGCTATTAAAGAAACTGACTGAGTAGAAATTTTTGCTATTTCGATAGAGTTTTTCTAACAAACTTTGGAATATTTATGTGTGTTTTAACGTTAAGATAGTCTATATGATTGAAGAGGCATGTTTCTTGTTTAATTAGATATGTTGCGAGATTTACTGAACTTCAACATGTTTTCAATTCCATCATAGATCCAGTTATGGTAAAAGAGATCGATCTCATTCCATCACCAGGTAAAGGTAAACATAGTCTATCCCGCTCGATTTTTGAGTGTAGCGCAAACATAATATTGGACAGGAAACTCATCAAACTCGGTAGTACAAAGTATGCGATAATATATATCATGATATCTATCACGATACAACCCAACTGTCCCAACATATTGTGATATATCGAGATACACTTTTTGGAGGCGATACCCACCCCTAGGTATCATACGGTGTTTCAAGGATAGCATTCAAAATCGGACGGTGAACAAAGCGCCACAACATGCAGAGTTCTCCGCAGAATATTTTGAAGCTATAGTGGCAAATTATATAAGAATCTGTTAACCTTGAAATGCACAGTGTTCATGCAAATAATTGTGAGTAATAACATTATGGAAAAAGAAGAAATTGCTCCCATAATGTTTTACGCAAAATTATTACTTTTGCAATGATTAAAATGCATTAACCCATTACTGCACAGTGTCTTTTGACTCCCTCACATGAAAAGACTTGGAAATCATTATAGAAATTGAAGAAATTGCTTGTCACAATCAATTTCTCCATTTTCCACAATGTTTTCCTAACCCAAAATGTTTTTAAATATTTTTAAAATTTCATCAACTTGAAATTGTTGTCTGCAACACCCTTCAAATTGGAAGAGTCCAAAATTTTGTCGTTTGGGAAAGGGTTAAAAAATTTTTGGCATGAAATACCCCAGAGTACCTCTACTTGGCGACAATTTTTAAAGAAATTAGGCTGTGGGGCACTTTCGAAGCTGTAGGGGCATTACACGGATTACATGAAGCTGTAGTGGGGCCGATACAGCTTATTGGGCTGGGAAGAACACTGACATGTGTCGAACTTCCTGTTGTTTTTTAACCCTTTCCCAAACGACAAAATTTTAGGGAGATCCAATTTGAAAGCCGCTGCAGACGACAGAATGAATGCTGATAAAGATATGATTTGTGTATGATACAGCTCAGATTTAGTATTGAGACAAAAGGAGAAACTGCTGGTTACCAGCAGTTTCTTCTTTTGTTTCAATTTTTTCCCAATCCTTTTCTATTAGGGACGTCAAAACCAGGTCTTGTTTGGGAAAGGGTTAAGTGTAATGCGCTGTCATGTAAATTAGTAACCAGGGTGTCCACCGACTTTCAAATCTAGGGGTAAAAACCATACTTTAAGTGCATGTTTGTACCCTCTCTAAAAGAGACAAAGAAGGCTGCTTGCAAAAACTGGGGGTACAAGATTCATTTTGGGGGTAAAAAATCCCCATTTGGAGGTTTTTGGACACCCTGGTGACATCAACACATATAGATCTACATCACAGTTATGATTATGTAGAATTTGATCTGATAAATACAATTAAAATTGCTAAGGCCATAGTATGTATGTATGCATCGATACTGCATCACCCCCTTGCGGAGATTACATGCATAGAGGCGAAAGCCTATTAACGGCTCCGAGGAACAGGTTTTCGGTTATCATTGTTAATGTTAGGGTGGTTCTCTTGGGTACCGCAAATGGCGTCCTAAATAATAAATGATGAATGGAGACATGAAAACATTCCATTTTTTTTTCTACAGCAATCCAATGCAGACAAAATAATGTTAAAAATAATCACCGAAAACTATAGTCACTAAATTTGCTTTTAGTTTTGCTAATGCACGCAGTTGATAGCTGATGCTTCGTTTGCAAATGAACACTTTTTCGAATACCACGGTACCGTAAAAGACGCGGTATGCCAAACTACAACTTAATCGGTCGAAATGTATTTGGTACGAAACTCCTTTGCCACTGGAAACCAATATAATAGTTTTGAAATATAACTGAGCTATTGAAAATCCATAGATTTGGACACTTACACGTACACCTGTGTACCTGTACACGTAGTTCACATAGTTCTCGAAGCCGTTCGCACTAAAATTTCTACGGCTAGCATTTCTGTTCTAGTATGACTTCCGGTAACACACTCCCTTCCGTTGGTGTCACACCACTTCATATTATCGCGCAGTATGTTACTCCGTGCAATTTTCATCCATAGTGTCCGTGAATGTCGCCAAAATTGTAGCCGGACTAGTGCAGACGAAACAAGATGGCCGATGATCTGTCATAAATTATCGATTGAACCAAGAACGAAAACACGTGAGGTCGACTTCGCTTAGGTCTGTAGTTAAGATTTAGCTTTGTCGTTGTATTTCTTTAATTCACACACAATTCAAGAGCTTTGTTTATATCGATATTGATTGATTCGCTGCTTCTGTCAGGTCGTTGTTATAGCGTTTAGGAAGGGGATTATCAGGTTATTGCTGTAAAAATGACGTTAAAAGCCAGGGGTACTCGTGTCCAAAAATGCGAAGTTACCCTTCCCCCCCGCCCGAAATTTCACGGAAACCCTCTGATTTTTCCATTCAATTAACATTGAAAAAAACAGAGGGTTTCCGACATTTTTGTTTCCGTTTAAATTTCAATCTATAGACGGACGAAAGGCTGCTTCGCAGCCATTTCGCCCGTATTAAGTATTATCCCATTATGGCTTTTACAAATCTGATAACGTTACCTATTTACATAAAACCTATGTATAAAATGATTTTCATGACCATTCTTGTAAGGCCAGGGTTGTTCAGAACGTTTTAGATAAACATGTTTATTTCTTTATTCTTGCAAATTCCTTTTTTGTGTTTAAGTCTACAGAAAGTTTAAACCGTAATGTGTGAAATGCTGGTAGATTTTAAACATTTGAGTTATCGGATTGCTGCTGGTAGTAACCATAGCAACACAACCCTAATGAAGTTGCCGCACGGCTCGCAAATTAGAAACATGTTTTCATTATGTTGGTATAAATGCTTTTATTTGCGAGAAACTTTGATATAATGAATATAACATCATTTATAGCTCTTGACCGTATTTGTCCGTTAAATCAAAACGTTTGACATTGTGACAGTTTCATTTTAACGATGGCAGAATCGCATCTATGGCGACGCTGTCGAAGACAGAACAGCTTATTTTCTAAACGGTTTTGAGTAAATGCCTGAAAATTATCGTATGAAAAAATATGATGCCAGTATGTGGCATATAGGCCTGAGAACAGTTTTCAACCACTTGTACAATGAGTTTTGGGAAGCATGGACCTCATATGAGGATAAAGACAGATGCTGAAAACCTAAAAGATGGTGTTTTGAGAATTGATTACTTTATGTTATAATCAAACGGTATGACGTTACTGTACGACGCGTTGCTGCGCACACATGTTAGTAGCTATATTTGCTATCCATGTTTTATGTCAAAACGATGTAAAAGTTACATGGAATTTTACATTGGCATATATCAAATATCACAAAAACATACATTGAAAGTTTGTGTGAATATACCTTGTTTCAAACTATTAATAAAGGTTGCCTAAAAACATTACGAACGACCCTCGTTTATCATTCATTCCATGAATCGAATAAGTTCATTTCTTTTCAATGACTCTTTACTATCTGTGGATCGAACCCGAGACTTCACGATTGAGAGTCCGCTGGGCTACCAACTGCGTCATGGCCGCGACATAAAAGGTAAAGAAAAAACAGTCGATTGAACCCTTTAATACTGACTGTGGTATCAATGAATGAATGTAACATATACCCGTAGTAGAAATGTTTATTCTACTAAGGAAGATTACATTGAGGGTCTGGCAGAGAAAACTATTTTAGTTACTAGTATTCGTATTATGAACTTATGAATCGCCGTCTGAAGTTGCTCGAACAACATCGTTATTCGGGAAAAGTTTATATGTACATGTCATAACTGTGCTTGTATTTAACCAATATCAAATTGTTGTTCATTTTGTCAGGTTTTACATTTCTTTTTACATTTCCTTTAATCGTATCAATAAAAGGCTCACTTATATGTTATCCATTTCTTTACCGGGTCTCGCCTATTCAAAACTCGGCTTGACTCTAATGAGTAGAGGATGGCAAAATAAGGAATACAAGCATTTAAACATTTCGGCTTTTCAACACGAAAGTATTGATTAAAGTAGAAATGTTCGCGTTGTTCTTCTTTTGTTCTGTACTACTTGAACTGGGTATTAAATATTGTTGTTTGTTTGTTTGTTTTGTTCTCGTTTGTTGGTTAGGTAACCATTTATCTTTTTCTCATAAAATATAAAGATATATATTATACACAGTATCAGATTGTGTCGTTCTTTGAATGGACTTTTCAGACAGGCACAATACAAGGGAGATAACTTGTAAGGTCTAAGGAAACGGTTTAATAAAAAAGTAAAAAAGTAAAGGTGGTTTATAGTCTCAAATTTACGAACTAGGTCCATATTCGCGCGACTTTCACACTTTACTCCACGATCATCAAGCTTCAAGTCGGCTGTTTACAGTCGGCGCCTGCGGCAGCCACAGCACTTCGGCTTTCAACTCTCCCGTGTACCCATTTATACACCTGGGTGAAGAGGAGCAACGTGGGGTAAATTTTTTGCTCAGAAAAATTCCCGTGACCTCGGCGGGATTAGAACCCAGGACCTCTCGACCCCTAAGCTCGCGTCCTACCACTAGACCACGGCGCCCCACAAATATGCAGTTAACCACAACACAAGGGAAATAACTTGTACGGTCTTGTTTAGCTACTTGACGTATAACCTAGTTATCTCTCTTCTACACGGTGAACAATCTTATAAATTACAAACATATCATCCCAAACGACCCTAGACAATGTAATATCGCTTATTCATAAACTAACCAACACAATAAATCGGTGCTACATGTCTTAGGATTTCCACGACACAAACACGGGGTTCTGCATTAAAAAAGTGGTAGTTTTCTATTTTCATCGCTCTCAGAATCTTGTAAGAGTTTATTCAAATGACCAGAAGAAATTTCATTAGAGATGACCAATATCCGTTGCCTGTCATATGTAATTGAAGTTATAATCGGACTTTAATCAGTATTTTAATTTGTACATACATCCTAACCAAAAAGGCAAACATTTTGGAAATTGATAAAGTAATTGTGTGCGTTATCATACAGAAACTATTGAGTCAAAAGGAGAAAATTATGCTTTTCAGCATTTTCTTCCTTTGCCTTGAATTTCAATTTCATCAGGGACGTAAAGAACACGGTCCTCTTTGAGAAATGGTTATGATATCTACATATTGAAAAGATAAGAAGATAAGACAGGTCAAAGTTCACGGGTACTTCAGATTACATGACAAAATTTACAAATATTAGGTCAACTGTATCTTGTAAAACTAGGGGGGGGGGGGAGAAAAATCGTCCCTTGACAGCCAGAAGTTACATTTTAACTGCTGATAGCCACTGCTGGCTGTCAAGGGACGAACTATTTATTATCGTCGTCAGTAGCACTTACCTATTAAGACAATTCTCATTTCTTTACCAAAAAGGAATGTAATTCGTAGTTACTTTTTGGGGGGATTAATTAATACATATCATTTATCCAAGTACCCTAGAAATGAATAAACTTAACAAAAAAGAGAAAAAAAAACATACTTTTGAAAATAGCATTATTACCATGAATTAACCCTTTCCTCACTAATAAAAAATAGGATGCCCGAAAATTAATGATGTTTTAAACTACAAAATTAACTGTCATTGTAAAAATTCACATAAATGTTGAAATGAACTTACACCCGTAGTTCTCCTTCTGTGAGGTGCTCTTTACAATATCTACCACGCCCAACAAATTTCCCGGAATTTTTACATATTCTCTGTTTCAAGCCGATTTCCAACTGATTATGACTTAATCGAACCATTGACGAAGTTGCCGTCGTTGTGTAAAAGTGATTTACAACTATGACCATAGGTGTAGCTCTAAGAAATTAAGAATGATGCTAATAAGTCGAAATCTGACAAAATATATAAATAGTCAAAGCGTATGAATCGGCCAACGACTAACGTAAGGGTTCTTTAAAGTGACATTTCACATTTATTTCATTTTTTAAAAGTATGTATTGATGCAAAGATTATTTATTCTTATGCGTAGAAATGTTATTAGTTTTGTGAAGTTGTTATTTATAAGCGAAAGATACGCCTTTAAAGTTGAGACAGAAATGACAAGTTCTTTATAAATCTGATTTGTTGTCTTAATTGTTTTTTTCCCCAAGCCTTCTCTGTAAGCCATGTAAATATAGGTCTTTTATGGGAAATGTTTAAGAAGGGAACTCGTCCTTAATGCTTTGAAAAGCAAGAAAAGACATGGTAAATTGTTGGCCAAGAGATATAACCTGCTACGTGTGTACTTCCTATCCTTATTTGATTCTGCAATATATGATGGTTGGCCCAGTTTTTGTGGTATCAATAATTCAAAGGGAACTGCTGGAAGACAAAAACAAGTCATTGCTACAATAATTATTAAGTAACATTTGAAAATATTTGTAATTTGATAAATTACCAACATTAAATGTCAGTTGCGTGTTATTGTTTACTTTGGAATCCATTTTGGATAAGTTGTTGACCTCTGACGTCATCGGAATTGAGGCTCCAGAATTCGTGGGTCGTACAATAAATCAGTGACAAATTCTTTGTTTCCAAATTTTCCTCCCGAAACTGAGCACTTCATCAATCTAGCATTCCTTTCGAATGATTAAAAGTTGTTGTTAAAAAAGTACACTGGCTGATGTAACAATAGGAGCATCACAAGTACCTCTGCCTATTTGATTAATTGCGTAAAAATATATTGAACGACCCCCACAAGGACATTCATAGGTTATGCCCCTTGAATAAACATTTTCTTTGTTAACTTTATTTGAAGCGAGTGAAGATAGGGTGGGGTGTTTGACAAAATTCTAGCGTGCCAACGTCGCCTGTTTAGAATGCCGTAAGATTATTCAGAATACCACGAATTTAGGGTCCTCCACGAAAACTGGGCAAATCACCATACATATCCTGAATAGTAAGAATGTTATATCAGCTGCTTTAAAAGAGGTTAAAGACGACATAATAAACTATATCAAAAGAAGAGAATGTGTTAGAGCACATGGCATATTGAGGTAAACTGAGATATTACTTATCATCAGCTTTATTTTCTTATCCCTAAATAGTTTCCGGTAAAATTATTCCACTGGCGTCAAAATTAGATCTTGTTTTAGAAAGGTTTAAACAGTAAACGAGTAAACAAGTCAGAAGATCAGACTCACAGTTTGATTTTTTTAGATTGAGGCCAATCCTTCAGTTGAAACTCGTTGTGTGGAAGTTGTAGAAAATGCAACATAGGCAAGATGTACGATACGGGATAAAAAAGATGATTGAAAATATCAATTGTTTATGGGAATGAATTACTAAAAGAATATAGGCTATTATTATTATGGGACAAACTTAAGTAGGGTTCAAGTACAAGTTAAGGCGCAATTTCAGTATATAGAGATTAACTAGCATCTCACACCATTCGAGTGAAATAATTTTAATATCACATTTCTTCAGTTAGTTAATCTATTTATTACATACATTTTTATGGAGTTTTACCCTCTTTTTTAGGGTTTGTTTCTTTTTTTAAATTTTTATTTCCAATTTGATTTAAGGCGTCTTTACATTGCGTATAAATACATGTTCTATGTGTATTTGGAAAAAAAATGACCGCCATTTTGTTTGAAAGTTGAAGCGAGAAAAATATTAAGCATATATAAGAACTTCAAATCTCCAAAAAAAGACATCAATGAAAGGATGAAGAACGATCTGAATAAAATTTAAACCATCTAGTCTATAATCCAGGCTATTACAACAATAACTTTAATAACTTAACAACAACAACTCGGATTTCTTTCAGAAAGAAAAGACATGATTTTCGGCCGAGAACTACTGATTTAAAGGGATTTAAGCATAGCAGATCAACTGGCAACATTTTTTATCGCTTCTATGATGTGTCTTTTGTTTGCTTTGACAAGATATGAAAATAAACAGTCTCTGTTCAAATGATTTGAATATGTCGCAGTGTAAATTCGTCGACTGGCTTTGTGATTTCCACTTTGACAGCTCTGCCTGGATGCTTGGAAAGGTATTTAAGCTTCTCACATCTGTTTAGCCTGGTTACAAATTGTTCAGTGCAGTTTTTAAGTGGCCACAACACGTGAAAATTGTCCCGGCTACTAGGGTGAAATTTGAAAGTGATATCGTCACTGCAGTGAAAATATCAAAATTTATTTAACTGAGAAATTCCAGGATTTCACTGCTAGGAATGTAATACAATTTGTTATTACCTAGGCAATAGACTCAGTTTTGGTAAAATATTTCAGGCAATAGGCGTAATGTCTGGATTAAAATGGTTAGTTTTGTACAGTGTGTTATTGCCTTAGCAATAGACTAAATTGGGGTGAAACATTCCTGAAATTTTTAGGCAATAACTAACTGCCTAGGCAATAGCCTATTGCCTAGACATTAACCTTAATGCCTGAATTTACTTATTGACGCAAACATATATACATAATGATATATGAGAGTATAAAACAAAAAACGGTATTTTAAAGACGTAAATTTTGTCTGAAGGAATCAAAGAAAATGTGTAGATCTAATTAAGAATCTAAATTTAAATGCAAAAGATGGAATGTTAAAGATAAACGCTATCTAAAATCAATTGAAAAGCGAAGACGAGATTTTTAAATCAATTTAATTAATTCATTAATTAATTTAATTAATTTTAATTAATTTAATTAAATCAATTTTTAAATCAATTGAGACAAAAGACATGTGAAAACAAGAAAAAGTATTGTGAAAATTTTGCGAAGGGAAAACGAATTCCAAATTCTAGAATATTCGATCGTTTCCATGACAACAGCGTGCCACCTTAATCATGGTAACCTTAGAATAGAAGTTTGTATGTTTGTATGTGTGTACACTAGAAGGGTCGGGTGAGGATGTTTATGCCAGTACATGGACCACAGTAACACCTTGTTCTACAGATGGCCAGCCATGATATGATGACTAAAACATAATTTGTTGTTTATAAAATACAACCTGTCTAGGCTTTCTGTATCCAGACTTAATGGTTCATATTCACATAAGTCTGGAGATAGTTTATGCACTCAGAGCAATAGATAAGAGGGGATAACTTGTTATCAATGGGAGAGATAACAGATTCAGTACTCTAACAGGTAGCGCTTGTGTACTATCGGTTATACATGTGGTTGATTTTACTAATACACAAGCAAGGGGCTTATCAGTAAAATTCTTTTAATCCATTCATTAGATACTTATTTACTCAAGATCATTAGATAACCAAAGTCCATGGTTAAACCAATTATCAGACTGCAAAATTTCAGATTGGTCCAAAATAAAAGGTGTCGTAGATGACAATGTTAAGTGCATGAAATGTTTCATATTTTTTTTTGGTTTTCCTGTTGAAAAATGTGGAAAACGAAGAAATTGCCTGTCACAAATCCAGGAAGGGAACCAAGATAGGGATTAAGATACAAAGAAATGTAATGTCTATCTAGCTATAATGAAAATAAATCAGACTTTCAGTTGGTAGAAAATTTTTGTATGTTTATTTTTACCCCATTAGTAGGCTAATTCCCACGCATCAATTTTTTATGTCTACAAGACAAATGCTTTGGAAACATTGTGACAAATGGGGAAAGCGCTTGTAGAAAGGAATTTCTTCGTTTCCCACAGTGTTGAAGGCCTTTCAGTAATGTTTAACCCCTCACCACACAGTGACTCTTTGTTACTCTCCACAAGATAATGGCTTTGGAAAACATAGTGGAAAATGATGAATTTGCTTGTTTTCTTCACAAAAAGATCAGAAAATGTAAAAAAAAAAAATCATTGACTTGAAATTTAAGTCTTCAACATCTTTTGAATCGGACAAGTCAAAAATTTTGCCATTTGGTAATAGGTTATTATAACACTCTACCGAAAGAAGAACTGCATCGGGTTTTATTGGACCAATAAAGATTCTATGTAATTATGCTTTGTGTATGCACCAAAACGTCACGTGGCGTCAGGGTAACGTCAAATGCCGTCATCAATTACGTCAATACGTTTCCTACGCCGAAAACTAGATCATAGCAGCATTTCCACAAAATAACGCATTTCGAATGTGCGTTTTCTTATTTAGAGTGTTATAATGGAGATTAACTATTGCTCTGAACTACATGTTAAGGCAATATACTTCGGCGCTATGCGCCTCGGTTTATACCTACACATGTAATCCGTCGCTCATCGGGTTTTATTTGGCAAATAATGACCTCTAAACTTGTTATTATTTCATAAATAAATAAAGAAGTAGGCTATGTCATCAATGATAAAACTCTCTATTCTGTAAGCAATGGTTTAAATTCCTCTTGGGTTATAAAACAACATATGAGTGGAAGGACAGAAATAATCTGGACTTCTAATGTATATTTAAGCAAATTAAGAAAATCTTCTTTGGCTAAATACAGGTGGTTCGAATATGCCTATAAGTGGAGAAATAGGGACGTTGAGTCAAACCTTTACATATTTTCTTTTCTTTTTATTCATTTGAGATTTGCTGTTGTTGTTGTTGTTCTTGTTGTTTCTTTCACTTGTTCCCGTTGAGAGTAAAAAAGAGTTAATTGGTTAACCTGATCCAAGTATATTATGTTTAGCCTTTTCTGCATTCTCATTTTTCTATAATGTTTTCCGAAAAATTCGTTTGAGCAAAAAAGATTTAGCGATTATCCAAGCATGGCGGGAAATTATATGACAATAATAACAACAACAAAAACTGCAGAATATTTCTAATACGTCAATTTGAATAAGGTTTAGCCCTTTGCCAAATAAGACCTGGTTTTGACGTCCTTAGAAGAAATGGCTTTGGAAAACATTGAAACAAAAGAAGAAACTGCTGATAACCATCAGTTTCTCCTTTAGTCTCCATATTTTCCGTGCCATATTTTACAAAAATCATATCTTTAATAACTTCCATTTTATATTTTTTCACTGTCTTTGAAGTGGATCACCCTAAAAGTTTGGAGTTTGGGAAAAGTTTAAGCATAGAAAACAAATAAAACGCCAGGAGATTTTTGTAGATGTGTTTGGTCTTTTAAACAGCACACGATAAAGCGTCATTGACGAGCAAACACAATTTTGTTCCTCTAGTTTGCTCCCCAATAACCCTTTTCATTATCAGGGGCTCATTACAAGATGCATCGCACACAATAAAGTCCTGGCATTTTCACTTATTCTGTTTCAAACAACTTGCGATCCGGCAATGTGTTTACCAGATTTTTGAAAATTGTTTCCAATTGTTGTTGTTGTGTCACGTGACAGATGGACACGATTAAAACAATATGCCCCGATCTCTCGATACGGGGGCATAAGAACTGAAGCATTACAAATGAATATACATAGGGACGTCCGTGGCCGAGTGGTTAGAGTCGCTGACTCAGGATCACTTGTCCCTCACCTCTGTGGGTTCGAATCCCGTCAGGGACATATGAATTTTCATGTGAGGAAGCTATCCAGCTGGCTTGCAGAACGTCGGTGGTTCTACCCAGGTGCCAATTTGGGGTCTTCCTCCACCATTCAAAGCTGGAAACAGGTCAAAATAAGGGAGTTCCTTCCTGGGCACGCCAAGTCTACTACTCGGTCATATGGAAATGTCCGGTAACCGAGGATAAATAACCTAAAAACACACACATGAATATACGTTTTTCTCATTTTGGCCGAATATTTTTTGCGGTATGCGTCATCACGGTGGGGATTGTGCATGGTGGGACGGATAACGAATACGGACAAAATAATCTCGATTCTGGTAAGATTTTTTGCAATAACTTCCTTATTTGTGCGTCAATTTTCAAAAGGTTTGTTGCATCTTCCCCGCCTTACCGAGCTCTTTCATCGGATGTATGACATGTTAGATAACTCGTGGTACTTCTTCCAAAATATTGTCCCAACCGACCAGAAAGCGAAATGGTAACGACTACGGCCAAATTAACCACGTTTCAGGTAAACATGTGTGCAATAACTTTCTTATTTTAGCGTCATTTTTCGTGCAGTTTGTTGCATGTTCTCCGTCTTACTGAGCCCTTTTCTCAGATGTATTACTTATTGGGAAATTTCTTGTACTTTTCTCAAAAAATCGATTCCAACCGACTAGAAAATTGACCTGGATTTTTTGTCGTTTTTCTGATCGGTTGGGATCAATTTTTGGACAAAGTACAAAGATTCTACAAACAAGTCATATATCTGAGGAAAGAGCTCAGTAATGCGGGGTACATGCAACAAACCGCTTTGAAATTGACGCAGAAACAAGAAATTATTGCACAATTTCTTACCTGAAGCGAGGCAAATTTGTCCGTATTCGTCATCCATCCCATCATGCACAATCCCCACCGTGGTCATGGTTATTTGGGATTGTGGTGGAAACCTGTCATGAACATCAATTTTAAACAGGCTCCCAGTTAAAACTGTCGAATTTTTTGTCGCTTAGACAAGGACTAATTCCACGGTCCGTTACAGATCTTTATATTAGTTGGTACAAAGTAATGTTGAAGACGATCAGAATCATTATATATAACAATCAAGCGCAGAACGGATGATTTAATGTGTAGCATTAGAATATTGAGGAAACTATTCGTAATCACGATTTTCTTCATTCCTCACAATATTTTTTTCCAGTCATCCACTCATTGATTGAAGATGAGAGGCTCTATCAGTATTAGTACATATTTCGGGTCTTGATAGGACTCTTTTAATATTCGGACTAATCAGGCTGGACATCATTTCGGAGTGAGAAAGTCTGCTCTGTCTCCTTTTCAATGAATGTTCTATGAACCGTAGTGTCTTAAAACGATTCATAATGTTTTAGGCGATATATCAACAAACACAAAAAATTTACTAAATTAAAAATTTTATTCATTTGTTAAAATGTTTCACATTCTTAAGCTTAAACATGTTTCAAATTTGCATCTAAAATATATATTCATCTTTATACAAGCTTTCAAATAAAAAATCAAATATTTTGCAATGATATAGCCCGTAAATGTAACAAATTATACATTTTGCAATAACATAAGATTATTACTTGATATTGAGGATTTCAGCATTTCTCCTCTTCCCTTACTTGAAAGCCTCGACTTTCCATCAAATCAACAGTGTTTTAACCCTTTCCCAAACAATACCTGCTTTTGACTTTCCTTGTAGAATTGGGTTGGAAAACATTGGGACAAAAGAAGAAAATGCTGATCATTATTGCCTCTATGTTTCTAGGTTATATCATTCACAAATTCTACCTTAACCCTTTCCCAAACGACAAAAAATTTGACTGTTCCAATTCGAAAGCTGCTGCAGACGACAAAATGGATGTTGAAAAAAGATTGGATTTATGCAAATTATAGCACAGAAAATAAAATTGATTTATTGAATATCTTCTTTTATCTCAATGTTTTCCAAAGCCATTTTTAATAGGGACGTCAAAACCAAAGGTGCGTTCTTTAGATCGAGATTTTTTAAGATTTCTTAAGATGTTTTTGATACAGCGTTTTTGAGACCGAGATTTTAAGCGAGGTGTTTCGAATGTTCCATACTCCATACAAATGACGTCATCATGAGGTCATTTGTATGAAGTATGGAGCATTCGGAACTCCGCGGTTTATGAATCTTGGAGCATTCGAAACAACTCGGTCAATTCTATCCCATATAGATTCTACAGAATTTACCGAGGGGTTTCGAAAGAAGTATAGAGCAATGGCGGCTCCCAGTGATCTTCTTAAAAATCTTGCTAAAAAGAGCGCTTTATCCTAAAACATCTTAAGAAATCTAAAGATAGATCTATCTCAAGAAATCTCGCTCTAAAGAACGCGGCTCAGGTCTTGTTTGGGAAAGGGTTAAGTAATGTACATTTTGTCATCTGTAGCAGCTTTCTTTTTAACCAACACATGTTTTGTCGTTTTTGAAGGGGACATTTGAAAGCAACATAATAAAATGCCAAAACGACAAACTTGCTTTTTCTCCTTTTCCCTTAATATTCTATATTTTGTTGCTAATCTCATTCAAAATAACTTATCAAATGAAGAAGTAGAAGGATCTAGCAATTCTCATATTCATTGATAATTCAAATTTTAAAACACATTTGACAGTTCCAAAGCAAAAAAAATGTTAAAAGAAATGCAAAATATATCTAGGTTATGCCATTAAATTTAAACAATCGGACAAAGTTCTACTCCCCGTTCTTCACACAATAAACAGCAGTAGAGTAGTAAAGTGAATGTCAAAAAACATCGTACGAAAATAAATTTTTGTTCAATAATTTCATTATTTTTTACACAGATGAATTGGGGATTCAACTGTTTGGAAGGGGAACGAACAAGAAACAGGCAACTATCACAAAATAGAACAAAATAAATGCAGAATACATGATTTTATTTAACATATATATCTTTAAGAACCATTTTTCATAATAATAATTATATGTAGAATCTACGTATCTAATTTCATAATAACATTTTATAGACATATTTTTTTTTCATTCTCTCTTACTCTGTGTCTCATAATTGGATTATTTCCCAAACATTGACGCTTTTGGACGCCCCAAAAAATAAGTCTTTGCAAAACATTGTGGAAAAGGAAGAAATTGCTTGTGACAAGCAATTTCTTCATTTCCCACAATGTTTTCTACCAAGAAAGACAAAAAATGTTAAACTTTGTTCAATGAAAATTGTAATCTGCAACACCTGAATTTGGGCTTGACTGAAATTGTGTTGATTGATAATGGGTCAACTCACTCTTATGTGAAACATGAATTTGATAAACATAAACAAATGAACTAAATGCACATTAAATATAGATTGGAAAACATTTATGGGTGGCTGTGAAATGAAAAAACACTGGATTTACAAATGCAACATAGGGAAGAATTTCAATACCGGATAAACAAAGTTTAAATACAAATTTGCATAACAATGTATGATAAATTGAAAAAAATGTTATTATCATTATGGGGTAAACTTAAACAGGGCCTGGGGTAAAGTACAAGTTATATATGCGAGTATAAAACAAATATGATATTTTATAGACGTGAATTTTGTCTGAAAACATTTCAGAAATAATTTTGTAGTTACGAATCTAGATCTGATTGCAAAAGATTAAATGTTAAAAATATAGTCTACTCTATCTAAAATCGAATAAAAAGCGAAAACAAGATTTTAAATCAATAAAGAAAAGAGACGTGAGAAAACAAGATAAAGTATTGTGAAAAATATTGCGACGGGAAAACGAATTCCAAATTCTAATATGTTCGATTGTTGCCATGACAACAGCGTTCCACCATAACCATGGTAACCAAAGAGCATCACGTGATGTACAGTCAAGATAAAGTAGTTTGTGTGTTGTATGTTTATATGTGTGTACACTAGAAGGGTGGGGTTGGATGTTTATGTCAGTACATGGACCACAGTAACAACGTTATCTAGAGATGACGACCCGCCATAATGACTAAAATATAATTTGTTGTTTATAAAACATAAACTGTTTGGTCTCTCTGTATAATCTGTATCCAGACTTAATGGTTCATATTCGCGTAAGTCTGGAGACAGTTTATACACTTTGTTGTACCACCCACACACATATACCACACCGTTATTGGGGTCCACGCTGATCCCCCAAGGCCTCGACCCTTTTAGTGTGAGTTCAGAAATAGTTTTCCCGTCCTCCACATTTATACACAATACTTTGTCGTTATTGTAATCAGACAAAAAGACTCGTCCTTTATAAACTGCGAGGTCAGAAATATGCAGAGTAGATAAACCAGGAATCTGTACAACTTTAAGCTGGTCCCCTAGACTGGGTTCCAGACTGATCATTGTTCCCTCCTTTACTTTCTCCGGTCCAAAGATCAGTCTGGGGTCAAGCAAAAGCGCCATCTGTTTTTTTCACAATTTTTGGGGGTAATTTCACGAACGGTAACTCGTCCAGATAATTATCTAGTGCTATATTTAGTAACAGAAATCCCCATGGACTAGATTGGTACCCGTATTTCTTCATGGAAATCGGGTACCCGACTTTTTTCAAGATAATTCTAATTAGGCTAACAAATATTGCACAATTCAGCAATTATTGGATTTTATATCTTTTTGGTAAACTGTTATTGCTAAGGGTTAAACGGTTGGCTATAAATCCTACGGTGTCGGTCGCTTAACCCTTTTAAAAACGGCAAACATTTTGACCGCTTTATTTTGAATGCTGCCGAAAGGGATGTTGAACAGAAAGGGATTTGTGAACCAAGAAGCTGAGAAAAAACTGAGGCAAAAGGGGAAATTGCTGTTTATCAACATTTCTTCTTTCGCTTTAATGTTTCCACAAGCCCTTTCAATTAAACACGTTGAAACCAGGTCTTGTTTGAGAAAGGGTTTGCCCTTTCCCGAAAAAGACCATAATGGAAACGGGTGATCTAAAAAAGAAGAAAAAAAAGCAGAAACTTAATATTACCATCAGTTTTCTCCTTTCATCTCAATATTTTCTTTCTGTGTACAAATGCCATCTTTATCAACAACAGTTTCTGGTTTTGCAGCGTTTTCAAATTGGAGCAGTAGAAGGGCTAGACTGGTACCCAGCCCCTAGATCTATCGATCATATATAGAGGAGACGGGTACCAGTTTATAGAAGGGCTGACTAATAACCAGAAAACAAAGTTTCAATCTTGTCTAAATTCTAGATGTTGCAGACGACATTTTCAAGTAAATCATTTATTGATATGTAACTTTTTTTTTCTTTTTGGAGAAAAAATTGCGAGAAATTAAGAAGTTATGTGCCACAAGCAATTTCTTCATTGTCCACAATGTTTTCAAAAAACTTTATCATGTCGGGTGTCAAAGGCGTCAATATGTGGGAATGGGTTAGTGTGACACACTTACAGTAGACAATAACACATATAACACCTCTTCTTATCAGTCTGTTATCTTATCCACCAATTTACACCTTAACAAACGACCGCAATTTAGACTCCCATTTTAGAAGATGCTTGCAGGCGACAAAATTTGTGATGATAAAGGTAGGATTTGTTTAAGATAATGCAAGAAAATACTCAAACAAAAGGAGAAAACTGTTAGTATCGAAATATCTTCCCAGCCTTTTCTATTGGAAAGGTCATGTTCGGGAAATGATTAAATAGTTTAAATGGCCCATTGATGAGTTAGTTTTTACATAAAAAACACCCATTTCTCGAAATATTTATTAACTATTTGTCAAATTGCGTCATAATAATTTTTCATTTTTCTCTCGACCATTTTTTTTTACATTTTGTATCAGACAATAGTAAGAAATGGAACATAACATTTTTCATTGTTTTTCATGTATAATAGAATTTCAAACAACATTAATTTCTCCTACTGTTGTAAGTTTGAAGGAATTTAATAGTTAAGGACAGATCCTCCAGTTGTTACTGCGCAACTTACTGCGCATGTCCTAAAAAACGAAATAAAGCTGTTTCGGTAATTGGGTTTTTCAGCAAATGCGTTTCTTACATAATAGTTAATGTTTGGTTGATAAATGACAAGACCCTTTTCGGTTATTTCAATTTTCTCTGTTTGGTCAATTAAAGTGTAATAGTACTCGGATGGTACATTTCGCTTTCTGTTACGCTTTCAAAATGTGGCGTTTGCGATAGGAAACGGAGCAACAAAAGCAAAGTGGTGTCTTTATGAGCTAGTCTGCTTCAGATGGACACAAAAGATGACACGTTTTATTATCTAAAGCTGGTAATAAGGAAGAAAATGGATACAATTAATGAAACAATTTCGGACAGAGCTGTAAAAAGTTAAAAAGTTAACCAAATTTTACTTATAACTAAGAAAAACGCTTGGTTTGATATATTTTTCTTTTTTTGTTTTTGTAGGTATGACCAAGCACTATGTCTATACCAAAAAAGAAAAAAATTCTTACCGCTGGAATATTTTTTATTATCAGAAACGTTGCGAAAAAAGAGCAATTTCAGCTACTTTTGAAAGAATGTTTTACTAAAAATTTCAAAATCATCACTAAATTTTCCCAAATTGATAGTCATTTAGACAGAATAAAACATATTGAACACAATAAAGACTTATATATGTAATCCTAGTCATTTCGAACACCTTTTTTGTGGGTATTTAAGTGACACCTCATTTTTGCAATTTTAGACAAGAGTAATCTCAGTTGAAATTCAATAACTTTTTAATTCGCTTGGTGACCTATAGTTTTTAAGTCATTTTTTTACTTCTCATATATTTAAATATCAGTACAGAAAAAATAAAAAAAATCTTACCGTGGGAAATAAATGGAGGATCTGTCCTTAAACGAATTTATGTTCGAATAAAAGAAAATAAATAAAAAGGAAAAGAAGAAGACAGAAGAAAAATTGTTTGCAAGGGTTCCATCCAAGCTTTAGGGTAGTTCACTGTTGAGCTTTAAAACAATCATTTTGTGTCGATATAAACCAAACAAAAGTCGTGCTTGTTCCTTAAAAACTTTTTTTGTAATTGTTACAGAAAAAAATATATGCAGTTTGGGAATGGTTAATCTATCCGCATTGGATTTGCCATGGCTCACATAAAAACCATTGTCCCCCAATTGCATTCTTAAAAATCTATTCATCCGTGCAAAACCAAATTTTACCTGACAATGAATATGTGATTTTGACAACCAAAACGAAAGAAGCACATTGGAAACATTCTTGGAAAATAATGAGAAAATGCTAGAATTTGCAGAAATTTAATTATCTCTCAATATTTCAAACGTAATTCATTCCATTATAGTATCGAGCCTCGTTTTAAAACGACAGGCTTTAAATAGGTTATACGTCTAAAAATAGATCAATCGGTTTATCGGCTTATCATTGGAAAATACCGTGCTTGTTCCCAGGCGTCAATATCAACACGATCAAAAACGGATGCCGCGATATCTAACGGGTATTGATTTTTTATGCGCTATCTTATTGACCAAATTGTATATTGACGACTGAACCCAGGCTACTGGTCCCCCTCTGCAGACAAAATGTAGATAGAATAACGCCACCCAGACTCGACATATTCTCTACAGAGAGTAAAAATCTTGTCTTCACTAAAATCTATTCCATAACAGTATTTATCCATTTGTACTGTTTTAGTTTTGACTGCCGGAGTTTTATTCACGTCTATTAACCATATTTGTTTTATACGCGGAAAAGTTACAGCCAACAAACAGTGTTTATCCGGCTCATCTCGGGCTGCTCCAGAAATATCAGTTTTACTGCCGAACGATGAGTCCGGATCAGTAGATTTTTGTACAACTTTTATTTCTGTAACATCCCAAGGTTTTGACCCAAACTTTATGTATCGTAGCAACGTGTTTGATACAGAACAGAATATTTTAATACAATAATTATCATTATCCACAGCCACCCACCTTTTGTTCTCCAATCCAGATAATCCAGTTATAAAACAATCACTTTTATCCGACTCATGTTTCACATTTACTTGTCCAATCACTTCATCACACTCGCCATCTAAATCTGCTCCTCTTTCAACCATACTTTCTCCTCTCATTCCCAAAACCAAATTAGTTGCCTTTTCACTTCTTTTACCCTCCCTATGTTTTCTTTTGACTAATTCATGTGATTTATCATGCGTTTTTGAGCATTTCTCACACATATAGACTCCACAAACGTAACACAGATATAAACTTAGTGTAAAAACAGATTCTACCATGCAAATATCACATCCATGTATTTGTTTGGGAGAATCGGTTTTTGATTGTGAGAAATCAACAGAGACTTCGTTCATTCTTAATTTTGTCGGTTCTCTCTTCCCTCTCAGCATGTTGAACAGTTTGGAAAGTCGTCCTGGCTTCGACTCGGCCATCTTACAGCAATATCTACAAACGAAAATAACAGTGTTAGCAATATGAAGAAAGATAGAAGGAAATGAGGTAGATTTAGACAGGGAAACACATAGAAAATGGAAAATGGAGAAAATGCAGCAATATAAAGTAAAACTATATAGAATCTTATTGAGGTCATGGCATCTGGAAAAATACCCAGGCCCGTAGGAAGCAATTTCATATTGGGGGGGCTAAAGCCATTGTCCTGAATATTGGGGGGCTAATTTGGATTTTCAGTGTAAAAATAAGAAACTTTGCCATTTTTGGCCAACATTGGGGGGCTTAGCCCCCCCCCCTAGCTCCCCCCTGTTCCTACGGGCCTGAAAATTTACCTTCGGTCATTTTAGAACGGATCTAGATCAGTCACTGCATATACAAAGTCGGATCCAAATCTATATTGTTCTCTTAGACATTTTTCACAGCTTTTACTTCCTTTATTGGTCATCTAAGAATTACAGTATTAGTTACGGTATTTTGGCTTTGACATAACGGTTAATGCAAACAAGTTAGAAATCTAGATCTACATTTTATGCACGTCTTATAAATTTATGACCATAGAAATTTATAAGAAAACCTACCCTAACAAATGAAAACACCAAATCTATATACTGTCGAGTGAAGTCTTTCTTTCTCTGTGCTGAAAATATAAACAGAAAGAAATAATAATCTAGATCTAATTAAATGTTGAAATAGCATCGTACATGATACACTCGGTGAAATTAGGCTTTTGGCTTCCCTGCTTCCGGTATGAAAACAAACAACAAACACATCCATCTATAGATCTATGTCCCATTGTACTAAGTTAACAGGTTAAACATTTTGCTCTACACCTAGATGTATTTCCACTTGACAAAAAAAATAGACTTACCTCAATTTTTGAGCGTTCAATCGTTAAGATTGATTCTTTTAACTCATTTAATCCTCTCTGATTGATGTAGATCTTTATCTGGAATGCAAGAAAACAAACGTAAAACATTGAATGGAAAGTTGTCGATCTAGATTTACCCATCCCTAAACAAGGCCCGGTTTGAAGCACATAGATCTAGATCTTATCATCTAGATCTAGTTTGGAAAACATCGAAAGAAAAGAAGAAATTACTGATAATCGCTGGTCTGTAGATCTAATAAACTAGATCAGGATATATAGTTCTAATCTAGATCTAATTTAGATCTATTTCTTTAACGTCGATCTAAATCTCTAGATCTAGAATTCTGCATTTTGTGTTCTAGTTTGCTCTAAATAGAACTGAATGCATAGAGATAGAGACCTAGATCTAGATCCACTCTAAATCTAGAAAATTCTTTTCATCGAGAAAAACAGTCGTTGAGAGAAAATTAAAATTACCACAGTCACTGCTAATTTGAATAATAGAACATCATAAGCATGTACATACAACCACTCGAGACTTCAATCGATAAACAAACCAGAGTTAACGCTCTCGTGTTTTTGTTGAAAAATTACGCCATGATTGACGTCACAATTCTTCGAGTTCCTGTACAGTGCATTTGAACCCGAACGGTTTAACGCATAACCAGACTGCGCAAATCATTAAGATAGACTATTGCAGAGAACAATTTAAAGGCGTAGCCAGTAATTTTGTAATGTTGAAGCTCAAGGCGTATTGTCGGATCCGTTTGACACATTTTGACGCCTCAAAACAAGAAAGTCATGGAAAATATTGTGGAAAATGAAGAAACGTCTTGTGACAAGCAAATTCTTCATTTTCCACTATGTTTTCGATCTACCCATATAGACGAGATATGTAAAATTACATTCACTTGAAGGTGTCGTCAGTAGATCTAGATCTAATATCTTTAAAATTGGAGGAGTCAAATTTTTTGTCATATGGTAAAATTCGCCTAGATACGTGCCTGCAGTTCAAAGTGATGAGATAAATATCAAAATGAAATCAACGCAAGTCGAAGGCTCATAACTCGACTTGGTCCGATCAAACTTAGATTCAGACGCATTCGATCAAGATCTTGCATGCAAAACACTTTGTATTTAGATCTATAAAGTATTGTTATTTTGGTCAATATTTGTAGAATCTATAAAATTATAATGCACATTAAGTTAAAAGGTGAGCTAATAACAAAATAACCATAATGACCATTTGTCGCTTACCTTGGTGAAATGAAACATTTCAACAAGAAATTCTGGCGGAATCAAATTCTTCTGACAAAATTAAAAGCCCTTTTACCGAAGCGCAGATTTATCTGCTGATTTTGGATGAGGTCGCTTAAAATATCTACCCCCTTTTCATTTCAAGGAAGCCAAAGTCAGTTACAAATATTAATTCATTATCAACATACGTAAATCTTGATCAATACAAAGAACTTTCCTACCAGGTTTATACCTTATGACGTGGCCGCATAGTTTAAGATATGATTTATCATACGATGTATGATAGCCATTATAAACTGACACGATTTAAAAACGCAAAACACGTTTTCATTAACCATTCCTTTCCTATTGTCTCGATCGGCACCATATTTGGGGACACGTATGAGACAATGCATACGCTTCACGCTCCAGCAATTTTGTCGTGTTTTCTGTAAACTATCCGGACATCTGAACCGCCTATCACTAAATGCTCGTGCGTCTCGTGCATTCAGACCACGTGTTAAATCACTAAGATTTTTTGTGTACAAATTGCCACTTTGATTTACTTATTGAAAACATACGAGAATAACGAAAGAAAATTGTGTATAAAATGCTGAGGCTTACTTTGCGAAAAAGGAACCGAGTTTTTTGGCTTTTGGTTTGCCGTGTTTCGCAAATGAAGGTAGCTAGGCGTTTTAATGTAGCTGAATCGACGGTTCCAAGGTTTATGAGACGTGTAAACGACACAGGAAGATTTACAAACCACCCACGTCCCAGTCAGCTGCGTGTAACAACTGTACGTCAACATAATTGTATACGTCAACGTCACTAACGCAACAGATTTGTGACGGCTCAGTCTACAGCAAATTCTATGGTTTGTAATTGCGGGCGGCCCATACATCGCGACATGGTGATAAATTGCCTGTGAAAACACTGGGTTCGCTGTCGTCGATGTTCAATGCCAGACGCTTGACACACCGTGCATTTTGGCATAATCTGACGTCCATTCAGGCATTATTCGTGGCTTTAAAGGTCATTTTCTGGCCTGTTATGTTAACAATTGTAACATTTACAATTTTACATGACTATACATCGGTTTTGTAAGATGCAGGAGATACCATTTGTAAAAGTACTATTTTGCGTTTTTAAATCGTGTCAGTTTAATTAATGGAATAACATCCTTTAATCGTGTTGATAAAACGTCAAGACATAAAGAGCTATCTGCCAAATCAAAGATGTCAATAATACAGTAAGGGCCAATCTGATTAAAATCCGGTGTTACCTTTTCAGTAACATCTGAGACCCACCCGTTAGTGGTCATCTTCTAATACCTTTATTCGCACCAATCAAATGTACAGTTAGGTTCGGAAAAGGAGAAATCGATTAAAATTGTGATTAAAGCCACGCGGACATCATATTTCAGTACATCTTTGTCAGGGACAACCATAATACTTAATAAGATTTCCCTAACAAGGCCTTGTTTTGTTGTCCCGTTTAGAAACTTTTTGGGAAAAATGTTGTGTCAGAAGAAAAAAAATCTGATGATCAGTATTAACTCATTTTGTCTAAATATTTCCAATGCTACATTTTACACAAATTCTTTCTTTGTGGATCCATTTTGTCACCCGAAGAAGCTTTCTATTTCAACCACCCTAAAATTGTGCCGTTTTGGGAAAAGGATGACCGATTTGGGGGTTTACAGGGGTCACAGAAGATAGATAATCCATAACGGGTGTGTCTCAGATGTTATTGGAAAGTTTAATTCGGATTTTAATCAGATTCAGTTAGGGCTAACGTACCTTCTCAAGCATTAGTTCTTTCATCTGACTTTAACTGATATAGGAATTAACATTTTTTTTTCATTTTATTCCTTTTAAACAGTTTTTGTAGTAAGTCCTTCTTAATAATACGACTAGTTGTAAAATATCAACGAATCTCTTTTTCTTAACTGATAGGCCTACTTGTGTCATTTATCCGTTTTCATTTATCATGATTGTCCGTAACGAATCTAAAAATTATTTCTAGAAAGGATAATCTTTCATTATTTATAATGTTTTTTTGAAATATCTAGAACTTTCGGTATGGTGTCTATAAATTCTATAAGTTTTCTCGTCATTTCTATATAATATTTATACTATAAATTATGTTCAAAGAAAATGTCCAATGTCATGAAATGACTGTCGAAGAGAAAGTTCTCAAAAGTGTTTGCAAAAGTCGAATTCGTTTGAAGATCGGGTTTGCTGCCACTAGAACAGGGAAAGATAGCTGAGATAATGATCTAATATGTCATCTCCTTACGCCAAAGTCTAATATTTTTGTAATTTACATGACATGTATCTGTGATGGTGGAATGTTACAAGTGTTGTTTGGAGAATGTGGAAATTACATTTGCTTTGGAATCAGAAAGAGTGCTTCTATTTTTTAAAACCAAGGAAATTCTCATAAAACATGACATAAGTGTGCTTTTGTGATTGATCCATGTCCATCGTCCGTTTGTTTTTAAGGCGACCAAAATTATATAGACATTCTCTCCTTCCAGGTAGAAGATCAGATAGTAACATATTTCCATTATATATATTTTCCTTTTGTTGGTTTATTTTTCAAATTAGTTATGATAAGATAATTGGAAAGGGGTTAAGAACGGGGTCAAAATTGAGTTTCTGGATCGACATAGAAAGTAATTCATGCCTTTGAAATGTTTAACATAAAAACTGTTTTTAACTGAAGGTAGATCTACCAATTTTAGCTCAAATAAGTCAAAATATTTCGGAAAAGCAAAGCTTTGTCATTGCCCATTACCAAAAACCAATAGTTGGCAAAGTGAGACTGAACCAAAAATATAATTGGTGGGCAAAGGGAAACTCCCCCAAAAACCAATAGTTGGCAAAGTGAGACTGAACCCAATTTTTCACCGAGGTGGACAGTCTCATTTGCAGTATCTCTGTACAATTGATTGAATTTGGATGATGTTTGGCGCCACATCAAAAATTTTCTAGTCATAATGCGATGGTTGGTGCACGTTACCATGTATTGCTGACATTACGCGCACCATAATATACACAACATCCACTCCGAGCCACCGTGGGGGGGGGGGGTCGGGGGCGGAGATGGTGCAGTGGTAACGCGCTGAACATGAAACGCTGGTTCATTCCACCTCTTCTCCAGTCTTTAGGATGGGATCTTAAGCCGCTGTCCCGTCTCCATATTACCTAAGCAGTTGAGTGGGATGTAAAACTCCATCCAATCCAATCCGAGCCACCAGCTGATCATTTCACTTAGATGGTTAAAAAAGAATTCGTCTATTGGTGAGGGTCAAATCGTCGGTGATATTGCAAAAAAAAAGTTTTTTTTTTCCCGAATTTAAAACCAGAAAAATAATTATTAGATTCGAGTTGTCATGATTTCAAAATATATATGTACTAGTAAAGGTAAAAGTATCACTCCTCATGTATTTTGCCATTCGTTTTTTTTTCATCCTAATTCGACAAGCGAGACTATGGTTTGTGTGTGTGTGTGTGTTTTTTATTTCGTTTTCTTTTAATAAAACGTAATTCGAATGGTATCCAGGTAATGGTATAATATGGTTCTTTGACTTAATGCAGAAGCCAAAGGCAATCAGTGTTTTTTCCAATCTCTAAATAATGGTAAATATTGAAATTTTGTTCAATTTCTTATAAAACTTCAAAAAAGTAGTCATATTTCATCGTCAGGTATTAAGTCTAATGCCTGACTATTTTTTCCAGGCATTACGCTTAAACATAGGCACTAAGCTTAATGCCTTGAGTGAATTAGGCAATAAGCTTACTGCCTAGGCAATAGCTTATTACCTATTTATTAAGCTTATTGCCTAATTTTACATATTGCCGCTAACATATATACAGTCAGCGGCGGATCCAGAATTTCTCTGAGGGGGGTTCGTTTTTACAAAAAGGGGGGTTCGTTTTACAAGTATTACACACTTTTGACTGAATTTCTGCATGAAAATGAAAGAATCAGGCTACAGAGGGGGTTCGTTTGAACCCCCCGAACCCCCCCCCCCCCCTGGATCCGCCACTGTACAGTTATATGTCTATATGTGAAAATAAAATGAATTTAAAATTTTCACAATTAAAAAAATGTTATGTATTAATTTATTTAACCTTCCTCAAACAGAAAAAAAAAAAACAATCAATTTAAATACAGCCAGTAGAACTACTTTGACAAAAGACACCCTTGTTTATCCAGGTAAATCATAGGTGCAAAAATATAATTGGTGGGCAAAGGGAACTCCCCCAAAAACCAATAGTTGGCAAAGTGAGACCGAACCTTGTTTTGTTGTCCCTTTTAGAAACTTTTTGGGAAAATGTTGTGTCAGAAGAAAAAAATTCTGATAATCAGTATTTACTCATTTTGTCTCAATTTTTCCAATGCTACATTTTACACAAATTCTTTCTTTGTGGATCCATTTTGTCACCCGAAGAAGCTTTCTATTTCAACAACCCTAAAATTGTGCCGTTTTGGGAAAAGGATGACCGATTTGGGGGTTTACAGGGGTCACAGAAGATAGATAATCCATAACGGGTGTGTCTCAGATGTTATTGGAAAGTTAAAATCAGATTTTAATCAGATTCAGTTAGGGCTAACGTATCTTCTCAAGCATTAGTTCTTTCATCTGACTTTAACTGAAATAGAAATTAACATTTTTTTCATTTTATTCCTTTTAAACAGTTTTTGTAGTAAGTCCTTCTTAATAAATACGACTAGTTGTAAAATATCAACGAATCTCTTTTTTCTTAACTGATAGGCCTACTTGTGTCATTTATCCGTTTTCATTTATCATGATTGTCCGTAACGTATCTAATAATTATTTCTAGAAAGGATAATCTTTCATTATTTCTAATGTTTTTTGATATATCTATGGTGTCTATAAATTCTATAAGTTTTCTCGTCATTTCTATATAATATTAATACTATAAATTATGCTCAAAGAAAATGTCCAATGTCATGAAATGACTGTCGAAGAGAAAGTTCTCAAAATTGTTTACAAAAGTCGAATTCGTTTGAAGATCGGGTTTGCTGCCACTAGAACAGGGAAATATAGCTAAGATAATGATCTAATATGTCATCTCCTTACGCCAAAGTCTAATATTTTTGTAATTTACATGACATGTATCTGTGATGGTGGAATGTTACAAGTGTTGTTTGGAGAATGTGGAAATTACATTTGCTTTGGAATCAGAAAGAGTGCTTCTATTTTTTAAAACCAAGGAAATTCTCATAAAACATGACATAAGTGTGCTTTTGTGGTTGCTCGATGTCAATCGTCCGTTTGTTTTTAAGGCGACCAAAATTATATAGACATTCTCTCCTTCCAAGTAGAAGATCAGATAGTAACATATTTCCATTATATACATTTTCCTTTTGTTGGTTTATTTTTCAAACTAGTTATGATAAGATAATTGGAAAGGAATTAAGAACGGGGTCAAAATTGAGTTTCTGGATGGACATAGAAAGTAATACATGCCTTTGAAATGTTTAACATAAAAACTGTTTTTAACTGAAGGTAGATCTACCAATTTTAGCTCAAATATATCAAAATATTTCGGAAAAGCAAAGTCATTGCCCATTACCAAAATCCCTTTGCATGTAGCATGGATCGATGCCCTCTGAGTCGATAAAAGGCCCTTCGGATACAGTTAGTTAAGAAAGTATTTGTCACTTTTCAATAGACATACTCCCCGTCATAAGAAAGGTGCCACTTGTCTAATGTAAATGGTCGGCAATTTAAGGACAGATCCTCCAGTTGTTACTGCGCAACTTACTGCGCATATCCTAAATAACGAAATAAAGCTGTTTCAGTTTCAGCAAATGTATTTTTTTTATATCTACTTAATGTTTGGTTGATAAATGACTAGACCCTTTTCGGAACTCTGATGGTACATTTTGCTTTCTGGTACGCGTTCAACATGTGGCGTTAGCGATAGGAAACGGAATAAAAAAAGGAAAGTGGTGTCTTTATGAACTAGTCCGCTTCAGATGGACGCAAAAGATGACATTTTATATTATCTAAAGCTAGTAATAAGGAAGAAAATGGACAAAAGCAGTGAAATAATTTCGGACAGAGCTGCAAAAAATAAACCAAATTTTACTTATAACTAAGAAAAACGCTTGGTTTGATAGGTTTTTCTTTTTTTTTTTTTTTTTTGTTTTTATAGGTATGACCAAGCACTATGTCTATACCAAAAAGGAAAAAAATCTTAACGCTGGATTTTTTTTATTGACAGAAACGTTGCGAAAAAAGAGCAATTTTAGCTACTTTTGAAAGAATGTTTTACTGAAAATTTCCAAATCATCACTAAATTTTCCATAATTGATACTCATTTAGACAGAATAAAACATATTGAACACAATAAAGACTTATTTATGCAATCCTCGTCATTTCGAACACCTTTTTGTGGGTATTTAAGTGACACCTCATTTTTGCAATTTTAGACAAGAGTAGTCTCCCTTGAAATCCAATAACTTTTTAATTCGCTTGGTGACCTATTGTTTTTAAGTCATTTTTCTACTTCTCACATATTTAAATATTAGTACAGAAAACATAAAAAAAATCTTACCGTAGGAAATAAATGGAAGTTCTGTCCTTAAGGAATATTCATAAACGTACCGAAATGAATACAAAACATTGCAGCATGGCAAGTGAAAACGCTTTTGCAGAAGTATGGAAACCCATCAAATTACCCTATTAGCTATGGTAGCTTGGTGGCAGTTCAAGAAAATCCGTAACTGATACGGTAAATACTAATGCAATTCGCGGCCATATATAGGGCTAGAAAAAGGGTAAAATTGAATAAGGATATTTGTTTATGATACTATTTTTATTCGAAATGCTTAGTGTCTAATAAGCGATTTTCATCACACACAAGACCCTTATAAAATGCCGGTTTTCGGTGTTAGCCCAACCAACTTTCAATTTCCTCTCAAATGCTCTATTCATAGAAATTTTGTTTCTATTTGGTCTTTAGCAAGTTCCAAATTAAGAAAACGTTTCCTTAACTTTACCCACCAACCACTTCCGGTTAGTATCAAACATTTGATATTGAGACATGATACACTGGTAGTGCTAAACTTTCACAGACCTCTATCATTTTAACGGATTGATTGCCTGTAAAATTGAAATTGGACTTTTGTTTGTGTTTCAACAGCACCAACTTATGCATAAATTGACAGCTGTAAGTGAACAAAATTGAACTTTGTGTCCTAAAACACCGTTTTGAACCCATATGGTAACTAAAGATCTTTCCGGGCATGTTGAACGCATTTAACAATTGGTGTCTAAAAAGAAATCATTGGCAATGGGTATGAATGTATAAAAGCAAAAAGACAAAAAGAGTTGTGCAAATTAAGGCTATCTGAGAAGTGGCTATTTTTATGACAGTGAGTATACATTTAAATGTGCGAGCTGAAACTGTCGTGCTAGCTTCCTTCATTCAACAGGGCTAAATTTACTCTAACCTAAACGATTTTGGCGCACAAAGTGTTTACACAGAACAGAAGTGTTGATGCAACAGATAAATGGGAAATAAGACGCATTCTAGTTTTGTAATTCTAAATTCAACCCCTATGATGTGGGTACATATTTAACCCATTAATGACCACATTTTTTTTATTTTGAAGTTTTATCAAAAAATGATACATTTATGAAATCTATGATGAAAAATAATAAAATAATTAGATTTCCGACTGAAATATTGTTGAAAAATGCATTTTTTGTTGTGTCCCATATTTAGGACATGGGTCAATAGAGATATCACTTTTGAAAAATAATCCAACTTTCCGTCAAAATGATTGTCACAACATCTGAGGCTTATATATCCTTTTTATGAGATTATTAATTTAAAAACACATTCAGCAATATTTTTTTTATCAGTTTTTAGTACATTGCTACTTTACTTGCGATGAAAATCCATGGAACATCTGTCGTGCAGTGGAACATTGTAAGAGTAGATTTCTGTCTGATCATTGGGAATATCTTTTCTAATCCAGTGAGGTGGGGTGCATTTGCTCATCTTACTGTTTGATTGGCAGCAGCTCTCGGATGCACATTTGGTTGGGCAGGTATCTGAACATTATTGTCAATGGTGATGTTAGATGAATGCGAAACAGATTCTGATGTCGCTTTCTACATCCGTTGAAATACCAGAATCTTCTTCGCCTGTAGTATTGAAGTCTAGTCTGGTGACATGTCGCACAGACACTGTTGCATCTGTGCGTATTTGATTTCAAGTCAGATTGTTTATATTTCCACCAAAATCTTCATCAACAATGTCTTCATCACTTTTTGTGACATCCTCTTGTGCAGTCAAAAATCCACTGGCTTTAGGGCCGTAGGAAGCATTTTCATATTGGGTGGGCTGAAGCCACCTCGTGACCTGTGTTTGAATATTGGGAGGACTAAATTGGATTTTCCCTATATTTACAGTGTGAAATAAGGAAAATTCCGCATTTTTGGCCACCTTTAGTAAGCCCCTTACCCCCCCCATACCACCTATTCATACCGGTCTGGGCTTCTTGAAAGGCTTTGTCATCTTCAAGAAGATGTAGCACCTCATAAGTGAATCTCTCTATATAAATGATGATTCAATGTCAGTAAAAACGTTAGAATTTGAAACACATATGTTCATACAAACTCACATTTTGTATACTCTAGTGACCATCGTCCTATATTTGGGATGTTATATCACAGTTGAAAAAAGCATGGAAACATATCAAATATAGATTACTTTTGTGTTGATGTGTATAAAAGAGACATCAATCTACATTATAATTGCTAATTTGGACTATTTTCATCAACAGCTTTTGAAGGACATAAAAAAATGCCTACTTTTTCTTTGTCATTTTCACTCTACCAAAAATTTGTCCTGTCTTCAACAGTCTAATCATGTTTATGGCTATGAAATGTTTCTGTTTCATCCCTAAATTGGTGTTACCTGATCCAACAGACTATTATTTCAGTCACAATGAAGATATAATAGCAATTCAACACTGATAATTAATTGTTGATATAAACCAGATTCCATAACCGTACTATATCAAGGACATGGGTCATTAATGGGTTAAATCGACTAGAGGAGACAATTTCAATAAGTAATCACAACCTATGTTTTGATGAAAAGTACATTTGTAAATGATATATAGCATTTTCAAAAGTATGTTCCAATTCTCATCTGGAACTCTGTTGTTCAAATCTCGTGTACCCGCTGCTCTTACTATAAACATTGGTAGTTTGATTCAGTATTTTTGAAATAACGGTAATACCTAATCTCCAAATGACAAATACAACAAGTTGATCTCCTTTTTGAATTGAGGTTTAAGATATATCAACGAGTTTCGATGCTTAAGTTTCAACTTTGATTTCGTAAATAATGATGTAGTAGTGCTCATAAAAGATAGACGGGAATCTGTAAGTAGGTGCTCCAGTCGCCACAAAATGACATCGACATCATGCATGGGTACAGAAATTAAATGAACTGAATGAGGCAATTAAAAAGTGATAAAGGTAAAGAACGGCTACCCTGCTTCGAAAACTTTTAGAATATCGGTGACAACCTATTATCTAACCTGTAAGGTATTTCATCGATCATAAGATGTCAAACACTTCGTTCAATTTCCGTGTCATCCCTCGTCAACTTCATTTGCCACGGATTGCACTCGAAATATAACGAGGGTATAACACCATCAACTTCCGTTGCCATGGATGACGCCTGAAGCTGCACGAAGGGATTGGTATCTAATGATGGAGTGAAAACCTTAAAGTTGGTTGAACAAATTGTTTCTGATACACTGTGCGAACGTGTGGTACATGGACATGTACACTTTATGATTCATATCTTTTTAGTTAATTTGAAATGTAATTTCTGTTGGCCATTGATGAAGTAGTTATAGGTAAGAGAAAATGCGAAAACGATATCGTCAATAGCACGCTATTCCGCAAGTCGACGTAACGTCACTTTAACCAATGTTATCCAACGTTATGTTGGTGTCTGACGTTGTGTTATCAAAATATGTTTACGCATAATTTGTTTATGCTTGTTAAAACCAGCCCAATGTCCGATAATTTTAAAATCTGGATACTTATGAAAATTTCTTATGGGAAAGGTTTGTGAAAACAGTGAATTTTTGATAACAAGGGTGACTTTTTGTCATTTTGACGCGATATTTTTTCAGTGTGTCAATAAATCCAATTTATCAACATTTGTTTTGTTTTACAATTCAGCTTTCAGAAAAACTGTTTATTGCTTGAAAAATATCTTTTATTGTATGATTTTATTAAAACTTACTTTGGAACATTTAAGCAAAAAGAGAAATACTTATAATCAACATTTTATCCCTTACATCAATTTTAGTAATATATCTTTACCCAGATCAAATTTTTATCGATGTGTATTTTAGAATTAAAAGAACATTGTACATGTAATGATAAATAAGAAAATCAATCTCTTTCCTTACAGAAACAACAACTTTATCCTTAGTTTTTTATATAAAACACACAAATTGTATGAACAATTTTGGTATTACAGTAATTCAAATTACACACAAAACAGCGCATGTCTATGATATAACGCTACAACGACGTTGCGCGTCGGGTAGAAAAAATGTAATTTTAAAATTATGATTGAATTTATTACATTTTTAGATTAATCATATTGTATTATATACTGTCTTAAAGCTTATTATTTGTACTTTTTGTCGGTAGTAATAGCATGCGCTGATTTTTGCGTGTCGATTTAAACAGGAAAGTTTAAGAGATGAACCCCATTTAGATAAACACAATTTTCGAGCAGGGTAGAAAATTTGTAATTTTTCTACGTTTTTGTTTCAAACATAAATATTCAACCTTTCAAATACAATTTTATCATTCCTTTTTGTTGAAACAATGTACTTTTATATGAAATGAAAATCATCGAAGGGACGTAGCGGAAAATATACGGAAATTAAATTTTACATACTGTAGCCGACCTATGATGAAAAAACGTTACATTGGTACATGCTGCCGTTGTTTACCTTGTCCTGACGCAAATAACATTTCTGATGTCCCTCATGCAAATGTCATATTTACGCACGATATAAGGATTCTGACGTTGAAAGAATCTTGAAAATCGATCGAAGATTAGCAATTCTATTGCATTCTATATCTGAATTATATTTGAATTTCGTTACGCGTTACGTAAAAATGTAAGCATTTTTATGAGTTAATGTAAGTTATTATTTTCTTCATATGAAATTAAATCACACATAACATGCTGAAATTGATGGGAAATAGTATAAATTCCTAAGATTGACTTCTATTTATGTACCTAATTAAAGTATATTGATAATTTTGAGAGAATATAGTGAAAAATGTAAAAATTGCAAAATAGCGTACGATTGACGATATACGATATAAAAGAAAAAGCTGTCAAATTATTCGACAAACTGGTTAAAGATTATTGTATTAGCATAATGTACAAATGAAAATTAACTTACGAATTTCTGAAGATTTTTTCCCTCTATGTTACACACTTAGATACTTATTGTAAGAAGCTCAAGAGCGCACTGTGAGTTTCTTTACAACGACAATGTTAATTAAACAATTTGAGTCCCGGCCACACGATATCTCTGACCAATCAGAACGGCTGAATTTAATTTTGTACATGACATTGTATGATGTTAGCTAAGTCACGTGTTAGAACCTAGCTACGTACCTTTAAACCAGAAAGAAATATATAAAAATATGAGAAGGGTAACTTGTTTCGTAAATGTAAAGTGTCTTTTCTAATTGACAATGTCGGTCATTTCTTTCTCTAAAAGGGTGTTAAACATTATGGAATCATTTAAAATGATATATTTTCATTAAAAATTATAAATGTTAAAGGCATAAAGTACGCAAAATGTTCAAAGCCGATATTAACAAATACAGTGTCGGTATAGTTGGGCGGATAAGGCTAATAATCATCATTTCTTTCAAGAAAGCGCGAGATTTGGCACGCGCGTAGTATAGATCTATACAAATGATTTTGTAGGAAGAGGCAAAAATTGAACCCCACAAATAGCCGCCATTTACATTCAATCCAACCGAGCCCACTAGCAAATCATTATAACTTGTCTCTTGTCATTTTCTTTTATGTTCTAAGGACAAGATTGACATAGCATTTACTGACTATAAACAACGGACGTGTTTGTCGTAACTCTAAATCAAAACATGTTTCTCTTCTATATTTCATCAAGAATAGAACGCCAAAATTTGTCCGTAAGTGTTCTTAACTTAGAAAAAAGAAGGCCTGTCGATTTTTAATTGGACGTCCGAAAGGACGTACAATTCTTATAACCACTTTTGGACAGGCGAAATGGGTTTTCATTACCAAAAAACCCTTTCTCAGACTCAATTGCCAGTTGACCAAAATTCAAAATAGATTTTGCGACCATACAGGAAAACTGTCGTATCTTTTCCTACTTTCTATGTGTTCTCTAACAAATACTATAAGATTCATTGGCCGATTCAATTCATGCCACGTCTTAACCAACTTTACGATCTTTTTTCGATTTAATCATTTTCTTGTAGTTTTTTGACTTTCGTAATATTTATTGTGTAAAGGGTAAGATCTTTAGAAAGCGATACATGCATACACTATGGTTATAATGTAAACAGACACCCTATATCATCAGCAGCAGCGATAGCTCAAACGGGAAAGGATTAACCTCGCAACCTTTTTTCAGTTTGAAATTTGGAACGCCGTTGGTTCAAAACCAGTTCGGATTATTTCTTCTGTAAAACGTTTGTTTTTCTTGATGTATTTACTGAAAACACACATTTTAGAATGATTATCCAATTTAATACACGTATTGTGTATGATAGGTTCCTTTTCTTTGATCATTGTTGTTTAAGTCTTTGACATATTTAAAGGAACGGGGTTTCCACGAGACGTACTTTGGAACCAGGGTTTTGAAATTGATTATCGGGGAGTGAGTTCATTTCGCAACTCGGGTTCGACTCGATGACAAATCGGGGTTCCATCTGAACAGCCTCAGATGAGACACTAGTGAAATCCACCTATTCAGAAAAATAGTTGCTCTTACGAGTTTTTTTCTCTCCAGCATCTGTATCACTGATATTCGACAGTATCATGACCTATTTACATACTGATCGATGATCATGACAACAATGATTATTACTAGTATAAGACTAAGTGACAGCGATCTGTATTTATTTCGTTTAAGAGACCCGTTTACGTGTATTGAGCTAAGAAGATGAAGCAATGGGTCTGCAACAGATGGTACCTGGATGATCGTATGAAAATGTTTACAGATAGGGACATTGCTATTCTCAAATTTTCGTTGATAATGATATGAAGATTTAAATTGCTTATTGTACTCCACTGCCATTTTCCCGACGGCACGTTCCCAATTTCTTCTTTTTATGCACATCTGTAGATGTAAGGATGCTGCGGTAGTACTGGTATGAGGAATCCATGGTTAGGTGCTCCAATTCATCTGGTATTTTGTTTCAGGAAAAGTATGTGTTGAATTTGTTTTGTAACCATAACCAGGGAAAACTGCTACCGTGTTTTTTTTCTTTTTTTACTCTAGACAGGAATAAAAATCAAAGTGCTTGGAGCACTATATTTAGACGCCTCTCATTGATTGAGCGGAATTGTATGTAAATGATCGGCGTTTCATTACTTTATTTCGTTGAATTTGTGTTAAGATCGATTCTAAATCACTGCGGTCGTTTTTTCGCCAACGATGGTGGAGATAGAAGTCGAACAAGAGTGCCATGGTCACAATATACGCCGCCACTTATAAAACTTGAGACAAAAAAATGACATTGACAAGGATTTATAAATATTCACACAAAAACCTGTAAAAAGTTGTGTTCACAAAAAGGTTTTTATAAATATCCAGTCAAAAACCTGGAAGGAATTGCGTTCACGAGACTGAAATATCATTAAGCCCTAGAGACTAAGATTGAAGGGGGCATAACTCAGGCAAAAATCAATGAACCATAAACTCCTTACTTCATGCACATCTACCAATTAAGGTAATAACATCCACCAAGTTTCATAAGGATCAGTCAGAATCTTAGAAGAAGTTGTGTTGACAAGGCTGCAATTTCAATCAGCCCCAGAGACTAAGTTTTAAGGGGGCATAACTCTAGAAAAAATCAATGAACCATAAATCTTTCCTTCATGCAAATCTACCAATTGAGGTGAATGACCAAGTGTCATTAATATCCAGCTATAAACGTAGGAGGACTTGCGTTGACAAGGCTGCAATTTCAATAGGCCCCACAGACTAAGTTTAAGGGGGCATAACTCTGGCACAAATCAATGAACCATAAAATTCTTCCTTCATGCACATCTACCAATTGAGGTGATAACATTGACCAAGTTTCATTAAGATCTAGCCAGAAACTTAGGAGGAGTTGTGTTGACAAGGCTGCAATTTCAATAAGCCCCAGAGACTAAGTTTTCAAGGGGCATAACTCTGGCAAAAATCAACGAACCATAAAATTCTTCCTTCATGCACATCTACCAATTGAGGTGATAACATTGACCAAGTTTCATTAAGATCCAGCTAGAAACTTAGGAGGAGTTGCGTTGACAAGGCTGCAATTTCAATAAGCCCCAGAGACTAAGTTTTTAAGGGGCATAACTCTGGCAAAAATCAACGAACCATAAAATCCTTCCTTCATGCACATCTACCAATTGAGGTGATAACATTGACCAAGTTTCAAGAAGATCCAGCCAGAAACTTAGGAGGAGTTGCGTTGACAAGAAAAGTGGACGGACGTACGGACGGACGGATGGACGGACGGATGGACGGACGGACAGACGGAGAAGATGACGCCAATATACGTCCGCCTCCGGCGGCGTATAAAAAAGATGATTAAAAAGAACAATGTCTGAGTAGAATTCGAACCCAGGGACTTCCGGATATAACATGTGTAAAGAGTACAAGGTGAGTGCTCTGCTAAGTGAGCTATCGCGGCTTTCATTTATGTAGCGCGTTGGCTTACATTTTGAATAAATTGCTTTGTAGCATACTTTATAAAATCAATGAAAAGTATAACTGACGACAATACTCATAGTAAACCGAAACAAGAAGACAAAAGTGCTAATCGCATGGCCTTAATTGAATTTGGTAATCAAATTAATAGTGATTATTCATAGCGACAAATCAGTTGTCTTGAAACGGCAATCAAATCAATTTGAAGCCTGAGAAGGGTTTTCTGGTATTAAAGCCGATTTCGTATGTCCGAAACCGATCTTATAGAATTAAACACAGAAGAATGAATAAAATATCTTTCGTTCGTGTACAATCCCGCTCAATCAATCAGAGACGTCCAATTACAGTGCTCTCAGCACTTTGATTCAGTTTTGTGGCTTTTGTCATTTTCTAGTTTTTCGATTCGAAATGGCCACTAACATTTTTGAGGAGCGTATAGATACAATCAAAGTTCATAAACTAGTTGTTACAATAAAACCCGGTTATCAGTCACGCGAATGTCACATGATGTCATAATGTCCTTCAGATATCACTGGTGGTGAACTCGGACAAAGCGAGGAACGTTTTTCGAGACTACAAGGTACAGATACTTCATGTTTAAATGCGCGTTTAAAAACCAGTTTTACTAGTTTGAGCATGTACAGAACGATTTGCACGTGTTTATCCGCCCAAAACAATATGGACGAATCGGAAGGACACTTTGAGGCTATTGTTAGTTTTGTTATCTTATTTCTCTGACTGATTCTGAAGTTGGTATTACAATTCTTGGAGTACAAGATTTTTGGCGACGTGAAAATTAGATTTTCCATTAGTTTTAAATATGAAATGATGAAAATTCGGCATTTTGACAACTATGAGGGGGGGGGGGGGGTTAGTCCCCCTGTTCCTACGGGCCTGGGATGTGTGAAACATTGGATCCTCCTTAGAACAAATGGTGATAATGGTAATGATAAACATTTCAGTATAGATCTGGAAAAGTTCATTTAGGCTTTTGTGACCAACATGGATCCATATCAGACTTTGCATGTGCACTGTCTGATCAAGATCCATCTTGTTATCATTTAATAGCTTATTCACGACCTGTACCAAATTTAGGAAGGCATAACGAAAATCTTATCGGTGAAACTCCAAGATAACGATCAAAATGATGATGATGATGGTGGTGATGATGATGATGATGATGATGATGATGATGATGACAAATGTTTAAATGTGCCGTTAAGCCCAGTGCAATCGATTAATTTATCAAACAAGTTCTCATAAAACACCGTAGCTTGAAAATATTACGTCGATAAAATGCTGCAGCGTTGTAACGAATAAACCGCAAAATGGTTTTCAATGACATGACACCGAAAACTGCCTTTTACAGCCTTTATTAGTACATTTATATGTCTTTTTTGTTTACATGCAATGCAAATAGATAAACATAACCAGTGATATCGTACCATTTTGTTCGGGCGATTAAGATCAACCCACATGGTCTCAATATGCGCTTTGTGCGCTTGCAATCCATTTATACCATTTGAAAATAATGATCGATAAAACTGATATTTTCGTGCGTATTATAAATCATATCTACCTACCTTAGAAACTTCCATTTGAGTGCATCCTTTTAAAAAAAGACGGAAAGAGAAGTATTACAAAATGCCACGCGTATTGTTTACAAAAATCCGGATGTGCAATGAAGTATCTGTACCTTGTAGTCGCGAAAAACGTTCCTCGCTTTGTCCGAGTTCACCACCAGTGGATATGATAATGGCAAGATAGGATGATCGACCGGATAGGACAGGCTCAAGGGAGTACTGTCAAACACGATAATACAAACGACGAAATGTGGGCTGATTGAATAAACATATGTCATGTCAAAAAGTACTGTTACAGTTGGACAAAACGCTTTACAGGGTTAGTAAATTTGATTGGCAGGCTTAACTGCCAAAAGGCGAAGAAGAAACAAAAAAGGCACCGGTCACGGTCAGTTGGTATCTAAAAAAGCCTCGGTCCATGAGCATTCCGGGTTAGTAATAGATATTGCATTCGAGTACAACATACATAGATCTAGAATAGTTTGTGTATACATACATCCTGACCAAGATCTACCATTTCATCTTATGGCTCTCCAATAACCTGTACCCAAGACATCAGGATGCGTTTTGGCCAGATTACGATTCTGTGTATGCTGAATGAGATTCGTATGACAAGAGTGCCTGAAAGGTACTAATATCGCTCACCTGAGTTCTTTGTGTATTTGATTGTTTACAATATAAATTTTGTTGTAAACAAATATATAATTAAACTTTTACAATTAAATTTTAAAACATTTACAACCAAGTGTTTAAAAAGAGTAACTCAATGAGCATTTTGCTATACATTTTTGGTTTAAATTGGCCTCATGGTTGATTTTTGAAGGATTTCTTTATGATGTTTTGAAGTCTGATAAGCCCTACCCTGCCACACGAAAGGAGAAGAAAATTTCAAAAAATTGTTTAGTGATTTCTCCAAGTCTAATAAGCCCCACCCTGCCACGCCTACAATTTTTGACAAATCAAAAATTCATGAACACACATTGAAAACAGTCACTCAAGAAACAAATCTGCCAAGTTTGGTTTGAATTTGACCAATGGTTGATTTTTAAAGATATTTTTCATGATTTCTCTAAGTCTGATAAGCCCCGCCCTGCCACGCCCTCATTTTTTGACAAATCAAAAATTTGAAAACAATTTTGAAAAAGGTCACCAAAGGAACATTTCTGCCAATTTTGGTAAAAATTGACTCACTGGTTAAGGAGAAGAAAGTTTTTGAATAATTATTTAACAAGTTATCTAAGTCTGATAAGCCCCGCCCTGCCACGCCCACATTTTTTGTCGAATCAAAAATTTGAAAACATGTTTTGAAAAGGGTCACTAAAGGAATATTTCTGCTAACTTTGGTAAAAATTGACACAATGGTTAAGGAGAAGAAGTTTTTTGAAGAATTATTAAATAATTTCTCTAAGTCTGATAAGCCCTGCCACACCCACATTTTTTGACGAATCACAAATTTGAAAACAAGTTTTGAAAAAGGGTCACCAAGGGAACATGCCTGCCAAGTTTAGTTAGGATTGACCCAGTGGTTAAGGAGTAGAAGATGTTTAAAGAAATTGTTGACTACTTCCAACGCACGACGCACGACGCACAACGCACCACGCACGCCGGACACAGGGTGATCACAAAAGCTCACCTTGAGCATGTTGGTCAGTTGAGCTAAAAATGTGGTTCAAATATCACTAGGACTATTTTCCTATAGACGTCTCTGTTCTTCACCATTCGTATTTGAACTGCAATATACATTTAACAACTCGTGCATTTGTGATTTGATAGCAAGTACAAATCCTTTCGATTATCAATGAAGTGTCCTCAAAATTGCCCTTTCATTATAAACTGACACGATTTTTAGACGCAAAAAGTTATTTAACGACAACATCGATGTATAGCCTTGTGTGATTGTAATATAACAATTGTATACATAACCGTGAATAGAATGACATGTCATGAATAATTTCTGAGTGGACGTCCGTTTCACTCGTTCTCAGAATAGGACGTCGATTCCAATTTGCAAATTGAGCAAAAATGAACTTCTACAAATCCGTTGTTTTTCTTTTTAATTCCGTAGAACAAACATTTATGAGCAATAATGCGAAATATCAGAACTCAAATACAGTGATTTTTATTTTTTGCAATACTCTTTCTTAACTCTGGTATAAATGAAGTGTAATCTGCGTTATGAGTAAATAATTGACAATGTTTTACGGATTGTTTTACATTTTACTGTAAGAAATGATTTTATCATATTTCTATTATATTCTTACTCAAAGGGTTTGTTGTTTTTTATTCTGAATTCCCATTCTCAGTCTTTAAATAGTCATTTTGATAGATCTGTCGACGGTGAAAATACACATTCTTTCAAAACTATAAATAAAAGAAGATAAAAAATTATAAAGTTGTCCATCTACAACTGTAATCCTGCAATAAACGTAATTTATTATTTAAGCAGATATGAAAAGTAGCTTTTATTTGAGATTGTTTGCAAAATTTTACTTTCAAAATTGCCTGTCCTTTTCATAACGTAGATTAAATCACGACATAGAGTAGATTACACCAAATTATAAATGACTTATTTGAGCTTAACAAACCGTAGGGTGCCAAGGAAAAGACTATAAATACAAGGGGTGATCCAAAATAAGCGGTACTGGCTTTATAACTTCGACACGAATCCATCGAATTCAAACAAATTTTTACAGCATAAAATGTAATTTATCAATGATCCATGGACCAAATATCATCAAAATCGGACTTAAAACAAATAAGTTACAATAAAACTAGTTTTGTATATAACGCATAGGCGGGGCAGGTATGCACCGAACGTCACGACGTCGCAAGTTCGCACCGTTGGAATAATGACGTTACTCCTCCACATAGTTACTCAGAGTTGCAATTCTCTTACTGTGACGTTCAATTCATCCACTTAACATATCCATGTACCATTGCTTGTCGATTGTAGAAAACATCCATTGAATGTCTAGAGCTATTTCACCAAAGTCCTTAGACTGACATTTACGAACAGATTTCATACATGGAAATATGCCTACCCGCAATTCCTCTGAAGCTTAAACTGATGAAAAGGAACAATTTTAGCACGGAATGTGCTTCTAAACGAAATCTTTGATCCAGAGTTTCTTCAATGTACAAGTTTTCCCAGAATATCTGTATTAGGTAGATATGGAATCTACTTACAGCTGAGCCTATTCACGTTAAACTGGTCTGTCAGTATCCATAACCATAACTTAGATCCGTCTTGTAACAAATGTACTTGATGGTATGGCGTGATCTCAAGTGTTGACGGCCTTATCAGCTTAAGTTGACGTCACGTCCAGATGGTTCCTTTAGCTACTACCCCCCTTTCTTTTCCCACAGCAATGTTCTTCCCTTTTTGAAAAATCGGTACCAAACAATTGTGAAAATTCTTATAAAGAATGTTTCATGAGTTTTTCTACATTATTTTGTAAGCATCGAATATGGAATATCCACGTTCTATGTAAAACTTAAAGACTGCGCTCTGCCAACGTCATAGTCGACTTTTATCGCCAAAGCAAAGTGGTCCACAGTTCTCCAGTTTATCCAGAAAAAAAAAAACGTTCAAATGTTGGTCCTAGAATGGCACGAAGTTCTTTGTTTATGTTCACAGCGTCTCAGTAAAATCGTTTCGTTAGAAAGGGATGAAAAAACATATAAAATATTAAAAAATCAAATCATTCTACCCCTGCCCCGCCAAACCGTACCTTGGTTGCTATGGACACGCTTCAAACATGGACGCAATTAAAATGCAATGCCAATATTTCCGTATCGTGTGAAATATGAATTGAACTTGTATTTTGCCAAATTTCATCAAGAAAAACACACAAATATTAATTTTAGAGCATCAGTACCGCTAATTCTGGATCACCCCTCGTATGCTTAAAATATCTGGGAAGAAGTTTTCAGACATTTATGGATGTAAAATTAATTGTCTAAGGGAAACTATATTTACCGTAGACAGTAACAAGAACAGCAACAACTATAAAATTATAGACTGAAATTCTCCACGCTATTGTTTTTACTTTCACCATTCTTTTCTGAATATCGAAACCTTTTATTAAATAGGTATAATGATTTTGAAAAAAAAGTTCCTTGTAAATTTTCAAAACAATCTTAAATGTGCACAAGCGAAAAGAAAGGGTATAAAACAGAAAGAATAATACCCCTTTCCTCCGAAGTCCTGGCCCCGGTTTCTCGAAAAAACTTAAGTATATTCTCATGCTCAAATCTGAGCATCGTGCTCAAATCGCACGAAATCCACATGAACTTCAATTGAATACCAATCAACGTTGATTGGTATTGAAAAGAAGTTGAGCATGAACTCATGAGAATATACTTAAGTTTCTTCGAGAAACCGGGGCCTGGTTCTGATCACCCTCTAGAATGGAAAGCAAGAAATAGATAACGGAAAAGAAAATACCAAAAGTCAGCTTTTTCTTCTTTTTTCTGAAAAGTTTCTTTGTTATGAATAACACACTGTCTGTTTTATGTAACAATTGTTTCATCTTCAAATTTGGGTTTAGATTGAGACCAGTGTAAAAATTTCCCTTTATTATCCATATTCAGAATACGTATGTTATATGATTTGATATTATTTTGATGAATAAAATAATTATAAAGTGTATGTGATGCAAAAGTCAAATTTGCGCGGATCTTTATTTTTGTAATGAATATTGTTTTCAAAATATCAAAAAAAAAAAAAAAAAAAAGAAAGAAAGAAACGAACGTATCCATATCAATGTACACATTGAGGTAGAACATTTAAGTGTCTAAATTTATTTTGTTAATGCACTCTCCAAGAATAGTGTATATGCAACAGCTTCGATACATGGCACATTGTGGAATGATTCTGCGTACAATTCCATCAAGCTTAACCAACAGCTGGTCAACGGGGACACTTCTCAAACAGCAAACACTCAGGCTTGCCATTCAATCGATTCTGTTGATGGCAAAGTGGATGGGGATATTGAATGAATTAATGTGAAATATAGCTTAGAAAATAATTATTCAAAGAGAGAAAAAAACTGAATAGCAGCATTTTTTGTCTTTTGTTTAAGTATTTTCTCAAACCGTTTCGTTCAATGGCATAAAACAATGAAAAATAAGTAACAATTAATGTTACCTGGTCAATGTGACACTTTTAAAACGTAAAATTTGATTTGTAATCTACGTTTTCTACTTTGGTAATCTACGTTAAGATATCGAGTTTAATTACTTTGATTCCACGGGGAAAATCGATATGTAAGCGAGTAGATTTAGAAGACTGACATCTTAAGCCCATGATAATATAGGTTAACATGCTATGATATCTTGAAGATATACTGGTAGACGTTTAGAGCAGATATATATCCATTTTTGAAAGCTACGTTATCGCCTTTTTGCACAACAGGTCAATTCAATCTTTTGGGTGAAATTACAATTAAAACATGTCAGACAATTATTGTGCTTTTAAATTTGAAAAGAATCCACATTTCTTTAAGGGTTACATTTAGGTTTCTGCAATAATGGACTATGAATATTAGAGGGTAAGTCAAGAATTCTAAACACGAATCCAAAGTTTTTGTTAATAAGTGTGTTTTAATCAGGTCTGTTGTCACAATTTGGAAAACATCTTATGCAGTTTTCGTATCAATATATCCTTCATAGTTCATAGTATGAAAATTGATAAAACCGTAAAGAAATTGTGGAAATTCTTTAAAAACATGTAACTTACCTCGAATTCTGCAACCCGTCACAGACTTCTAATGACACTCCACGAGACTGACATGTTGAGCAATGAAACAAGGAGCATATTTTTTTTCAGACTCTGCATGTATATCCTACAGTTTAACAACCAATAAATCATTCTATCGGGCTCAAAACAGCGAGTTTCGTGTTTTTCACTAACGTAGCTTACATAACGTAAATTACTGCATAGGAAACTTTTCTCGATTGACAATTCGGAAAAGATATGAAAGAATAATTTATTACCCCTATTTCCTCCTCAAGTTCAATTCTAGTTCCTACTATATTGTTTATTTTTCTATTTCTTCTAGTATGGGGAAAATGTCACTAACGTAAATTACAAGCTGAAAACAACGGTCGTACCTTGGTTGCATTATTGTGTTTTTAAACAAAACATGGAACACATGCGTGTCTATATTGCAGTCTGATTATTCAAATGCTTGTTTAAGATGTTTATTTCGTTGATAATCATTGTTTTAAAGGAGTTCTTGAATTATTTATTATTTTTTCAAATGATGCTTAACGTAGATTACCTAAATTCGGGGACAAAATATACTCAAAAGAAAAAGTTTAGTCAGTATTTTTGATGGTCAATTATTCAGCCAAAATACAACATATCAGTGTAAAATTTCACACAATATTTGTTCAATCAACGCTTAACAAACATCCTCAAATAATGTAGCTAAATTTCAGTTTTTAGATTTGTGCTAAGAGAATTTCAAAATAAGACAGGTGCACTTGCTGCAGTTAAGGCGCAAGTCTTTTTCCTGTATAAATGTATGCAAACTAAAGACAATAGCCCAGATACAAAAAAAATCCACAATAAAATTGGTACCAGCTTACATAATTTTAGCACCCCGGCTTAATCAATTTGGCCAAAAATGACAATGTTAAAAACCATCTACCTAACCTACAATCTCTGGCGGTTTCCTACAGTTTGAACTTGGCAAGCACTTTCAGTTTTAAGCATTTGTGTAGTTGTTGTCAAAAATGGGCACATGCATGAGTTTTTGGTCATTGATACCTCTGAAAACAGCGTATCTGGAATAAACGTTAATTGTGACGTCATCAAATTACGTCACTTCCAAACTGACAAAAACATTGAAAATTGACTACACTGTAACCAATTTGTTCAATAATGACATTTTGTTTAAAAAAGTTTGTCTTTTACTTGCCTGGCCATTTACCCTAGAGTTTGTTTTTCGAGCATTGGCTCAGCCAGATCTGAGGCATTTTTTGAAAAATATTGAATGTCAGTTATTTTTTCTAATTGTCTGTCTACAATAAATTACTTTGTATCAGTGGTAAACCAGCTACTTGTCCTGATAGAACGATTTTGTGAAAACGCAGTAAAATGCTAGTAGCAACAGGTTGGGTGCCTAAGTCACCATAATCTACTGTAAATTCCATTAAAAAGAAGTTTGCTCACTCATGGTCTACAGAGAGACTTCTATTCTACCAAGAAATGATACAAAGATCGTTTTTTCATGTCAATTACCAGGAATTTAGACTCTACAAAAATCACTCCTGAAGCTGTGACTTTTCAATTTGACCCCTTTTGGATTGAATTGTCGAAAAGAAGTTTAAGTATATAAAACATGGATGCCAATTGAATTCACCGACTTGTTCTAAATTGGTTGAAGATTTCAGCATTGTAAAACATTTATACAAAATTATTGGCCAAAAACTTTATACTGACTATTTTTTTCCTCTCAGTATATGTTCTACCTTTTAAATTTGATTGAATTAGATAAATCAACGAAAATAAATTCGCATTACATAGTCTTTGTTTGTTATCTCCATCCTATCAACGAACGAAGTACCTCTGCGGAATCAAATGTACTGAGAATATATCATCATCTGAGTTAAATTGCCCTTTGTTGATTTTGCAATGTAGACTTTGTCAACTTAATAGGACGATATAGCCCACTATGGATAGGTGCCGTGCACAGAAAATTTAACTCTGTCGATCATGTTTATGGAATCAGCGCCCTTTGAGATTTCCATAGTTGATTAAATACTCCCATTTGTCAGCTTCAATTGTTAGAGTAAAGCCCTTGAGTAGGCATATATCGATGGCTATAAACATACAGGCAGTTACAACTGTTTTGCCATCGATATGTTTTTCAAACATCTGTTGTTTAACTTAACTGTTAAGTTATGAAATTCAATATTTGATTAGATCATGGAGCGCCGATACCATGTTAAACGGTGTATTGAAATGATCAAGCATCTAAGAAAGGTCCTTCTAACTTTTAGACTACCAAGAATCTAAGATAATTCGTACCCGGAGGCATTATTGTATTGAGTATATAGGCCCACTTCCGGTTGAACTACAAGTTCTACAAGAACTACAACTGTGGAGTTCGTAGACTGGCAAACTGCCTAGTATTCCTGGTCTTACGATTAGACTTGCCTATTTGAGACTATAAACCACATTTAGAACTTGGAGGGTATTGGTGTATGCAGGGAATTTACCGCAGAGATTGAAGATAGTGTTCTTGCTATTTCAGGTTGCGAAACTGTTATGGTTGTAATTTAATCAAATTAGCTACATAACAAATATGCTTTATAGTGTTTAATATCATATATCAGTTAAATGCATTACAAAACATCAAACGATTTGTTTTAATGTGAATAGTAAATAATCAGTTAATGTTTCTGATTTGGAAATAAGGAGCTATCCACCTATAACTTACATTTTATCGGATTATCTACCCTTAAATAGAAAAAAATAAATTTCAAAAAAAAACCCAGACGGTAAACATATTGTTTTATTGTATGTTATGGAGGGAAATTATGATCGGCTACTTCTTACCTTTAAATATTTCGAAAAGCTGCCTAAAATATATTAACAAAATATATATTTTCTCATTAACTTCAATCCAAACTTTAAAAGGCAATTATCTCCCCTTGGTCTCGCAAACTGTAAAAAGTAAAATGGTAAAATATTGTTTATCTATCAATGTCTATGTACAAACATACCCAACTTTCTAATTACAGTTCCGGAACCTTATGTTAACAGCCAAGCTGGGTATCTGTCGATGGTAAATTGATATAGTGCAACACAACATTTGAGATGAGATATAGATATCTAATGTTGAAAATTTATTACTCTATTTTTAAAATGTCATTTTTTAGGAAAAATGTTTTTGATATGGTTTCTATAAACGGGTAAAATAACATCAATAAAATACACTAGGTGCATGCAGTCAGTAGCGCGTCGTTAAACTTTCGAGTCCGATCCCTCTCATTCGAGAGGTCCCGGGTTCGTTACTCGGCCGCGACAAATACCCTTACCGACAAAAATGTCACCCATTAATGGTTTGATATCGTGAACCTATGTGGGGGAGCAGCTGGAGGCTCGGTAAAGTTGTTGTGGTAGTTCTGGTATTAGAAAAGAGTGGAAACCACAGTTAGGTGCTCCAGCCACCACGATATGACCTTAGTAGTTGAAACGGCGTAAAATCCCAATAAACCAAACAAAACGGTTGCAGGTATTATGATATTGTTATCGATGTAGCCCTCCATTGGATAGATCGATCACCATATATTAATGGAGAGAGACAATAATCTATAGTTATGTGCTCAGGCCGCCTAAGTATAACTGTAAAATTCTTTTCCAGATTAAGTTTATCCCAGTGTAAACAAGTAAAAATTTGCTGTAATGTAGAGCAAAGAGAATTGTGTCGCCCTTAAAATGATTCGGCAATATTTGATTTTTCAACATTTACTTTTTGCTGAATGTATATTTTCCAACCAAATCTTAATTCTGATCGAAATTCCATCAATGACTCTAAAAGTGGTCTATCCCCAAGCGAAACACATACTTTATTACAATTTAATCCAATGAGCGGTTTATAGTAACCAGAGTACAGCGTGTTTTTTTTCTTTTTAGAAAATTTGAATGGCTTCATGCAAGAAAGATTCCCGTATAGCCTATTTCAATTGAAATTTTGAAGAATAAAATGTTTGGGAGAAGAGGTTTACACACGGGCGCACGCCCGTAACAGGACCATACAATTAATCCCGTCAGAGGGGGTAAAATAGTAGTGTTCAAAAGAAAAAGAAATATAGATCTACTTGTTACTTGTTTAATCGTTAGCCTTTTGAAATGTTATTGTGTTTGAATTCAAATTCCAAAATCGGGACATTTTAACCACTCTAGCTCAGACGTTCCTATAATTATTTAGTAGAGAATAGTCGGTGTGTATAAGATCAGATTGCATGTTAGTGCAGGCTGATCTTAGTCTATGCGATCTGAAAACGCTTAGTGAAAAGGAGGAAAAGGATACGTTTATTATTAAAGACATGGTTGAACGGACGCACAGCGGACACAACGCCAGTAAAACATGTAGCCCAAAATAGATTGGTATTGTTTCGGGTGTAAGATGTAACGCAATGAAAACAATGCGATGTATCAGTTTCGATAAATGGCCTGGTAGAGCAATTCGAGGTATTAGATAGAGGGGCATTTCTACAGAAATTGGGCAAAACGTGTTCCACAACTTAAGAATTGGATTAATAAACAATCATAACCAATATGATTCTGGAAATTTGATTTATGCATGCATTGTATGTGGACTAAGATCAGGCTGCATGTATAATGATATTGATCTTTGTCTACACTGCCTGTAAACGTAGCCCTGTATATCAGGGATCCGACTGACTGGACTGAAATAACATAACCATATATAACACAATGTAGACACGTTAAAATAACCCTTTTCCCAAAACACGAAATGATTGAACTGTTCTGATTTCAAAGCTGCTACTAACCTGCTTAAAAACTTTCCATTAGGAACATCAAAATCAGATCTTGCTTGGGAAAGGGTTCATAATGTTAGTGTGTGAAAAAGCCTAACTGTCTTCTATTTTTTGGGGAAAAAGTACGGGAAAAACCATGTTTTGTTAGGGGAATGGTTAATTATTTTAGTGTTAGAATCCCCTAAAAAGTCTACTATTTTGAAAAAATTATGTGAAAATATAAATGTTCTACTAGCAATACACAGACTTGCTCAGTTAAAACGATACTTGAAATGATGTATGTTGGTCAGCCGAAATTTTATATTCAATACTAAAGTAATTGTGGTACTTTGATCATTGAAGTATACCTCACGATTAGTGATTCTTATTGTATGGATTCTGGTAGTTTAACAGATATGAATTAGATATTCCCCTGGTATGCATTACTCTGGTATTCAAATGGATAGGAAATATACATTCCCCTATGGCGAAACCGGAAGTAGGGACTTTCCATTGCTTTGCAAAAAATAAAACAATTAAAATTGTGTTTACTTGAACTTTTTGTGTGTTCTGGGATTTACTTTGTAGTACTGCTTTTAAAATATATCTAGTAAACAGTATATAAGTAGGACATATACACGATTTTCAAGTACAAACAATTATCCCTCATGACGTAATTTCTAAAATTAGAAGAAGTGTACCACAAGATGTGTCGCGCAGCGCGACACAATAAATATACTTTGCTGTAGCGACCTCCCTTTTATCAACATATATCTTATTATAGTGATAAAGAAAATATATCTATAAACAATTTGGTTTTCGGTTACAAGCTCCATGTCTCAATTCTACTTTTTCACTATACTTACCGAAATGAAATCGACATATTCACGTTGTATTATCACGTGACTCAGATTTTCCGATAATCTTCAATATCTTTCTGAATACTTTACCAATTTGAATTCGGTTTGAAGCAGAGAAGGCGGAAAAATGCCAGGAATAAGCTAGACGTGTTGGATTTTCGAAAAATCACCTGATAAAATAGTTATTGAAGATAAACCAAAATTTTGGTTTATCTTCAATAACTTTTGTTTTATTTTTTTTTCAAAAATCAACCACGTCCATCTAATGCGTGACGTCTGTCCACATTCTATACTTCAAACCGAATTCAAATTGGTCCAGTATTTACAAAATTATATTGAAGATATTCTGAAAATATGGTATCACGTGGTTATCCACCGTGATATTGACAGGATGAAAAGACAAGATTCTCCTTTTACCTTTGTAGATAAGCAGGGATCTCCAGAGAGGTAACGTTTAGCATTTGAAAACAACACGAATCCAGATCAGCCTACGAATACACACAGTCTGATCAGGCACCGTGTTGTTCTCCGAAAACTTTGTCATGACCTTTCATAGCAATCGTTCAACCACTATTTAGGCACTGTCTTATCTAGAAATATAGATACCTCAAATGCTATAAGGTACCAGTTTCCTGATCCGCGCTCAAACGTTTTTCATACAAAAGATGTCATTCATACTATCAGGTATTGCCCATAACAGCAAAGCAGGTTAATGGAAAATTACTGAATTTCATTATTATCTATCATCCAAATGTCCTTGATGTGTCGGTTTATATCATATCTGTGTACCAATAACCAGACACAATAGTTTAGACTCGTTCAAATTTCGTTTGTACTGGACCTTTACTTCACCTTTAATTAACCCATTATTGCACAGTGACGCATTTTGACTCCTTTACAAGAAAAGGCTTGATAAAGCATTGTGAAAAATGAAGAAATTGATTGTGACAAGCAATTTCTTTATTTTCCACTATGTTTTCTAACCCAAAATAGAAAGATCTGAAAGTGACATTTCAGAATTTTTTGTCATAAATTTTACTTTTATTTTTTATCTGAAAGAGCATAGATCTATTTCCTTATGAAAATTCTGAAAACTTCAAGCCAAAATATTGCGCCGTTTACGAGAAATTTATATTTTTGTGTTAAAATTGAACAAATTGTTGTGGACAACAGTTCGGATTTATATGCAATTTATCGATTATGTCTCAACTTTGAATGCGTGTTTCTCGCTTATTGGCAACAACTTAAAACAAGAGCCGTCACAGACGGATTATGCTCCCCGAATAAGTGTTTGTCACAAAATAAAAACTATCATACATTAAGCCCCCTTTTCCCATGACAGCTTTTTTGTACACACATTATTTATAGAATATGGTCTAGAACATCCTTTTTATTACATGAGCACAAAATTTCATTAAATTCTGCCCATTAGATGAAGAGAAATAAGAGAATAACTAATTTTTACACTAAGGCCCCTTTTTCCATGACGCAGCCTTAAATTTACAAACGGAGAAAAAGGTCCCTAGGTATTGACCCAGGGAGTTCACATGTGAAGTTTCATTGAATTTGGTCCAAGGGTTGCTGAGATATGGCTGTGGACGGACGGACGGACGGACACACGGACGGACGGACGGACGGACGGACGGACAGCGTGGCGACTATATGCTCCCCCGAAATTTTTTCGGGGAGCATAAAAACTAATAGTATTTATACTCATTAGAATAACCAATCTTGGCATACAGACATACTTTGAAAAATTGAAATTGGAATGAAATGTCCCTTTAATATTTCATCCGCTTGTAATTGTCAGCTGTAACATCTTTGAATTTGGACAAGTCTACAATTTTGTCGTCTGGTAAAGTGTTTAGCATTAATTCTTCATAAGATTGAAATATCAAATAATGCATTTTTATAAATGTAAATCTAATAGTTGTGTATATAAACATTTTGGTAAAAGAGGAAATAGCTAAAATGAGCATTTCTTGTTTTTCCCATTATCTTTTCTTTCACAATTATTTGCATAAACATTGTGAGTTTCAAGTTTTATCACTACTTGTATAATTTGTCTCTACAGTCTCAAATTATTCTGCGGAAAGCCGAAGATAGTATAAGGGTCCCTTATCTATGTGAAATAGATCATATGAAAAAAAGGCAAAGATGACCATATATCGCTCACCTGAGAGAGGCGTGAGACCAACATCATGTGTGTGCAAATTTTAAAGGCTCCATGGATTTTGTAAAAGAGTCATACGACAATAGAACACATTTAATTTCAAAACACATCAAATAGTTATTGTTCCCCACAATATCTGTGTTTAAAATTGGAAAATCCACAACATATTGCTGAATTTCCATTTTAAATTATAAAACTGTTCCCTCTGTTTCAAATCTAAAATCCCTTATCTAAGAGCTTATTAACATAATGACAATCGGAACTGATAGAGACTTCTGAGACAACATAACACACACAAGTCCTATTCACTTTTTTCTGTGCAAATGCAAGAACCTACAGCATAGGGGTAATTTTTAGACATTACATAAACAGCGCAAACAAGAACTCCAGACTTTATAATTTGTGACCCGTCACGCTAAAAGGGACCTTATCCGAACTCCAAAGGTCCAAATTTATACAAACTTGTCAGACTCAGTATATAGTCCGTGGGCTGGCTACACCCTAGGTCCCCCCCTACCGGGATTTTATGACACCTATATCATTGTTAAGCTTGATGAATTCCCTTTCAAATGCAACTTGTTGTTTGATATATAAGTGCTGGATAAGCATATGCGGAACGATTGATTATCTCCCCTTGAATTACAAAAAATACTTGTTTATAACTCACCTTATACACATTCATGGGATCCAAAATAACCCAAAGTTAAGCGCAAATGACCAAAATGCTTATAGATTTTATCAATTCATATCGTTAAATAGTAAAAGATAATTTCACACCAAAAATTAGCACGAATTATGCCCCTTGAATATGTAAAACAAGAGAAAAATAGTATAGATATTGCCTTTGTTTATATTTACTTTGCATTTGGAAATCATTTCCACAGCGAATAATTGCTAGAATTTGTATTAAAGTGTTTATTAGACGCCTTGTAATAAAAGTCAAAGTGTTGATTATCGACACTGTAGGATATATTCGACATTTCAAATGATTTTCAAGATGGCCGCCGCAAAATGACCACTTGACTAAATATCGAAATATCACTGCCCTATAATTTGAAAATCATGTTCTGTATGTAAATGAGATCATTTCTTAGGAAAATTGAGTATATTGAATCTAAAAGTGTTGCCATGCTTATAATATGCTTTTTTGTCATTTCTTTTTTTCTTTTTTTTTTAATTGTCAAAATGGCCGCCAAAGTCTCAAATATGCAAAAAATGATGTAAATGTTTTTCATTTCTGCAAATCTTCTGCACTTAATATTGTATTTTCAAATGTATTTCAACTTCTTATTAAAACTACATGATTCAACAAGTAAATAAATGAAATAACCTTGAAAATATATATTTCTAAAACGGTCCTAATTACCGTATAAATGGTAATAAATCCCCAATCCCAAAAATTAAGTACTGAAGAAAATCCAAATTGATTATTTTATAGGAGAGATAAGCATGATTTTCCCTCTTTGACAGAAACCATGTAACCGATTCTTTGATAATGAGTCCACATTGGAGTACATCATTGGTATCTTTTTGCATGAAGGTTTTAAGTCTTATATGGACAAGGGACGCTTTGGATAATATGTGTTATAGAGGGTATAAAGACATTAAGGCTTATTCTGGTCATAAAGCGTTTAAGCTCTTTTTTGTGGGGTGGATATGTTTAATACAAAACACCAATATCAACACTTTTGCCACGCTAAAAATGGCTTCTTCACTGTTAATTTACATGACATATAATACAATACAATAATATGTATTTTATGTAATCTGCCTAAATGCTCAAAGCATCAATGAATAACTGACCTATTTTTTTATGTTTCGATCGACATCTTTTCTCTTGAAATACTTTCCATCCAGGCCTATGTGCTTTGACCCAACGATATGACCAAAGCAGTTGAAAAAGAAGTTAAACTCAAATTAATCAACCTTAAAGGTGGTCAAGTGACATCAGTCAAGAAGTAAAGAAGTCCGAGAACTTTCCAAAGAACCACACATAAACTGCGTCAATAACTTCTTTCATGAGACTTAAAATTGCAACCATTCGTGTCCCTTTTAGGAAAGAAGTCGATAGCAGCAAGGTCATGTGGATAGGAAGGGTGTGATCTAAATTGATACCCATTTTTCTCGACAGCATCCATTGTACTTTGGCAATTGTGTACTAATGTAATTTCCAGTTGCAAGCAGCGGTCACATTTTGAGCGTTTGCCGCTACGTTTCTCACGAATGGTCTGCTTCAGATTGTCTATCAAATTGGCATAGTATGCTTCGTTAATTGTACCTTTCTTGGGTAATATGTCCAACAAAATATTTTATTGCAACCCCCAATTGTCCCAAAACATTGAATACTGAACCTTGTCTGTAAAATATTGAATAATTTTCTTGGCCCTTGGGATTCCATACCAACGTACCTAGGACTCTGGACCTTAGAATGCAACATGTACTCTTTGTCAATCTTTTTGTCATTTGCTTATCGTTGAGGAATTTTAGACCCAACAGTCTGTAAGTTTGTGCATTCTTTTGCGATCAAGCAATATCTTGAAAAAGATAATGCAAGGACAATTTCTTACTTGAATTCGCTCAGCAAGTATATCAGATCTGTGAATTTATGACACATACCGTCGACAGTGGTTGCAACTTTGCCTTCGAGCATCGTCTTCTTAAGTTTCTCTGTCGCGTTATAACCTCCGCCCCCCCCCCACCACGATATTTTACTTGAGAATAAGATGGTACAGAAGACCAGTAAACTCATCATGCATGTTTTACCCTCAGTCCCTTTTCAATACAAGTGCCGAACCATAGCAGGCTCTCCCTTTTTTTGTGAAAAGGCTTTCTAATAACCGTATATTTAGACAAGTTTGTGCACATATAATGACATAATTATATAAATCGCGGATTCCTTGGTTGATTGGAAATTGCTTATATGTGTTATTCATAGCTAGCCCTTGTGTTTTATGGATTTTACCTCATCCTGAGGTTAGCTTGTTGTCTTCCACAAAAGTCAGAATTCAAAAAACTAATTTGTGGTGGAGATGTTTGAAATGAATTAAGAAATGCACGAGCATATCTAAAAACTGATAACAAAACGAAGGATTTCAAATCTTCGGCCACCGACATATTACAACACTAGAAGTTGGAAAATGATGTGTTTCCCTCTCATCATAATCAACAGAAATTGTGTTTGCTATTTAAACTTAATCTTTGAAAACAACATTTGTTACACGAATACGCGGATTCGTCACAAATCAAGTGTGTTCGAAGTACTGGTATTCAACCAATAAGGTATATTATGTACAATTTATAACTGTTTATATTATCACATATAAGTATTCTGAATTATAAAGGTGTAAAACGATGTCACTCGAATGCAATTTGATAAAGAAATGAATAATTCAGTTGCTATTATAGGCAATTTTAAATAATCAATTAATGCACATGACAGTGCAAATATGAAATTGTCCAGTTTCAACTATCGCTTATTAGAATATATTTGGTAAACTGTGTTCCTGTAACATAGCATTCCAATCAATAGAAGTGGTTGGGAAGATTTCTCTACTGCACAGCATGTCTCCAATAGTATTGTTAAGTTTAAACTTGGAGCAAAATATAAAAAAGCATGCATTACAAGGCAAAAATGGTATAAATCAAAGGTGACCATACATGTACTCCAATGGGAATCCATTATTAAAACGCTTTTTTTAGTACTTAACTTTTACAAAATAAAGTTTCTTGTATAAAAGAAAACTATTTCACACAGAAAAAAATCAAAGAAAGCAGGTTAAAGTTTTCAGCATGTCATTTGCGCTAAATGGAATTTTATATTGACATTTATACGGTATTTTTTCAGAGCATATATTGTTAAGATTCTCCCTTTTAATGGGGTAAATCATGAAATTTTAGTTTTCAAACACAACAAGTAAACAATTTAGGGAAAAAGATGCAAAATTGAAAGTCATTAACATTATTAGAGAATATTTGAGATTTTATTTGCCATTTAGAGAAAAGTATGCAAATAATTGTGAATGCGAATAACCCCGTTTTTGCTTGTTCTGTGTAGCTGATGAATGAACTTATTATTGATATATTAGTGTTCTTATTCATTTGAAACATTCAGCATTATAAAAACGTATCGCCTAAGCATATTTATTCCATAGAAAAACCTTGTTTTAGCTAATTAAACACATATTTCTACTTTCTCATTAATATTCATGAATATGCAAATTAGCTAAATAGAAATGATTTCAAGAAAAATGTATATTTAAAATTTTAAAAATAGTCTTATGTTTTATTACCAAAATAAGTATATATCTTAAATAAGTATTTTAAAATATTTTATTGCAATTAATTGATCCAAGTATTGAAACGTAGGAAAATGAGCAGTTGCCATGGTAACAGGCCTACCATTTTCTTTTCCATCACTTTTAAATCAAACAAGAACATGAATTCATTAATATGTTTCCTGCGCTTCAAGAAAATATAGGTCTTAAAAAATCCCACATGGTGGGGAGGGTTTCTATTCACTAGTAAACTAGTAAAGTCGTCTTTTTGCAAATTAAACACATATTTTCCACAATCTCATTAATATTCATGAATATGCAAATTAGCAAATTTTCTGAAAAATATTTTGTTTGTGAGAGAAATGTAATAACAACATTTTAAAACTAGCCTCAATGTTTTCTGACCAAAATAAGTAATTTTATTGCAATTAATTGATCCAAGCGCTGGAACAAATGAAAATGGGTGGTTACCATGGTAACAAGCCAACTACATGCTTCTCCAGCATTTTTAAATCAAATAACAAAGTGAATGTATTAAAATACATCATAAGCTTCAAGAAAATATAGATCTTCAAAAATCCTACCTGTTAGGGAGGTTTAAATTCACTAGTAAAGTCTTGTTTTTAGCAAATTAAACACATTTTCTTACTTTCTCATTAATATTCATGAATATGCAAATTAGCAAATTTTCTAAAAAATATCTATATTGTGAGAGAAATATCTTGGTAATAATTTAAAACTATTTTGAAAGATTTGTGACAAAAATAAGTAATTTTATTGCAATTAATTTATCCAAGCCCTGGATTGTAGAAAAATGGACGGTTACCATGGTAACGAGCCCGCCATTTGCTTATCCAGCACTTTTAAATTGAACAACAACCCGAATTCATTACTATACATCATAAGCTTCAAGAAAATATAGGTCTTCAAAAATCCCACTAGGGGGGGAGGGTTTCGGTTATGGGCCCATGGACTAATAGGTAAATCAGATCCTGTATGCAAAAAATGAACATATAGTAAGATAGGGAAAATATTCAGGATTTAGAAAATTACATAAAAGTGAAAAGTGTCGGCCCTAGTCTGGCTGCGCGGACTGCGCAGACTGACTAGGGTCCACATTTTCCACATATCCTATAAGGTCCCTTTTAGCATGACAGGTCACATTTGATATATCCTTTTGATATGGAACACAGTCAACCCACAATACGTATAAGTGAAATGTCGAATGAGCAATAGGGATTTGAATTTGTTTAATCTTCTTATCAGTATAACATCAGAGCAGTAAGAGCTTTAAAAATGCTGTAAAGTACAAAAGAAAATGATGAGACAAAGGGAGCAAATGCAGGCTATCAGCATTTTCTTCTTTTGCCATAACATTATCACCAACTTTTTCTATAAGTGAAAGCAAAACCTGTGTATGGTTTGGAAAGGCCCAAACAGAAAAGAAACAGAGTTCCTATTTGAAAGGATTTGCATAAGACAAAATTGATATGGGTAAAGAATGGAATTGTGTACACAGGTAAAAATTCCACTAAATTACATGTGAGAGTAGTGAATCTTTGGCTAGATGCTTATATTATGGTCACAGGGCATTTGCCAATTTTCAGAGCAATAGTATTAGTAGAAACAGAGATTTGACAAACTTGCACGCAAAAACCTGACCAAAGCATTACGGCGATACCGACTCCCGGGTGACTAGAATAGTCCCCTATTTTGCGCATAGTTACTCAAAAATGTCTGTTATTCGCCACTTTGATTTCTTGTGAAATATAACTTTAATTCTTCTTTACTGACAATGCTCCTTTACTTCAATGAGACATTTATTTTGGACCAAAACAGTCAATTGTTCAAGTCTTGTTTATAGCACTTGTGACCTTCCATAGTTCCTGAAAAAACAACAAAATATACATTAAAACCTCGATACTTCCTGTATAATCCACTCAAAAAACAGCAGAAAATTACGGTGGTACAATATGATAGCTGCTGCAGGTAAGAAAATTAATGTTGATAAAGATTTAAAAAAAAATGTGATTGAGATCTATAAAATTTGACATCTTAACCCTTTCCCAAACGGCAAAATTTAAGGGTGACCCACTTCAAAAACTGCCACAAATGACAAAATGGATGTTATTAAAGATAGGATTTTTGAAAAATATGGCACAGAAAATATTGAGACAAAAGGAGAAACTGCTGGTTATCAGCAGTTTCTTCTTTTGTTTCAATGTTTTCCCAAGCCTTTTCTATTACAGACGTTAAAACCAGGTCTTGTTTTTGGAAAGGGTTAAACAAATTAACTTCATCCCTTTTCAAAACTACAAAAATTAAGACTGTTCCAAATTCAAAGATGTTGCATATGACATTGTTAATGTTTCATTTCACAGATATTATTATATTGTCATGAATGTTACTTTTATTTTTATCTGAAAGAGCACATTTCTTTATGAAGATTCTGAAAATTACAAGCCGAAATATCTTGCCGACGAGAAATATATTTTTATGTTAAATCTTTTGCGGACAGCAATTTATATGTATGTGGAATTTGTAATATCTATCTCAACCTTAAAGCCGTGTTTTTAGTTTATCAGCAAACACCTTCAAAACAATGAATGCATTTATGCACGTAAGAATAACCAATTTTGGTATCAAGACATACTTAAACAAGAGCTTCGCAAAGCGGCGCATATACGCCCGAGAGGTTCTTGTCAGTAAAATTGGCCGTTTTTTTTAATTCAAGGGCAACTAATTCAAACATGAAATGTTCTCAAATTTTGTTTGCACAACCAGACACCATAAAGATTCATTGTGGCTAGTTTGATTAAATTCTGGTTGAAACTGAAAGAGTTGCGCACACGAAAAATGGGCATTTTTGAGAAAATGGATATTTTTCCTTAAATTCAAGGGCAGATAATACAAAAACGAAAACAGTTATCTGAATTCCATAAATGGTGTGCACAACCAGACACCATGGAAATTCATTGTGGAAAGTTTGATCAAATTCCGATCAAAACTGTAGGAGGAGTTGCGCACTCAAGAAAATGGGTATTTTTTAATTCAAGGGCAGATAATTAAGAACGAAAAGGGTTATCTGAATTCCAAAAGTGATGTGCACAACTAGACACCATGAAGATTCATTGTGGCAAGTTTGATCAAATTCCGATTAAAACTGTAGGAGTTGCGCTCACAAGAAATTGCTAACGGACGGACAGACACACGGACAGACAGACAGACGGACGACCAGGGCCATAACATAATACGACCCTTCGGGCGTATAACAAAAATTGTCTTCGGACAATAAAGCTTACCCTAACAAGGGCTTGTCACAAAGAAAATCATTTCCTAGTTCAAGGTAAAAGCTCATGGAGGTATCAATGTGTATAAGATAACGGTCAAGTTAAAGGTTTTGAAAAGTAGGTCAAACTCCAAGGTCATGGACAAATGTGAACGGTATTAGTAGGAGGTGTCCATGTGTGAAATATCAAGGCTGTATGTGTAAAAGGACATGAGATACAAGAAAGGTTGGTTTTGAAAAAGTAAGTGAAACTCCAAGGTCAAGGTCACAAGGTCTAATGTCATGGTCAAATGTGGTGATCATATGTGAAATATCAAGGCTGTATGTTTAAAAGGGCATAAGATATAGGCCAGGTTAGTTTCTAGGCCAGGTTAAAGTATTTAAAAGTTGGTTAAACCCCAAGGTCAAGGTCACAAGGTCAAAGGTCATGGTCCCAAATGAAAGGTCTTGGTTAGAGGTACCCACACGTGAAATATCAAGGCTGTATCTCTTACAAGGCATGAGATATGGACCAGGTTAACGATTTTGCAGACGCTGACGCCGACACCGACATCCGAGGGTATGAAAATAGCTCTACCAAGACTTTCGTCCCGGGCAAGCTAACTTAAGAAATTGAAATGAGAATGAAATGTCCCTTTAATTTGAAATTATAAAACTATCTAGCAAGAAAAAATGAGGGTACGAAGAAATCGCTTTTCACAAGCAATTTCTTAATTTCCAAATATGTTTACAAAAGCCTTTATCTTTTGGTCGTCAATGTCTGATAATGGATTAAACATACCAAGTAGTTTGTTCTGTTATAATGAAAGAACCGTGGAAAATCTGTATCTAATTGTTCTACACTGTATTTAACAGGGGACGTTGAATCAAGGAAGATTTTCGTCAGATTGGTTAGATGTCTTCTGAAGTAGTTATAACCCGGACTTGACACATCAAGGTCATCTATAGTGAAAACTAGCCTGAAAAATAAAAGCATAAAGTGTCACCAAACACAATACATCACAGTCATCTATAGTGAAAACTAGCCTGAACAATAAAAGCATAAAGTGTCATCAAAAACAATACATCAGAGTAATCTATAGTGAAAACTAGCCTGAATAATTAAAACATTAAGTGTCACCAAATAAAGTACCGTACATTACAGTTATATATAGTGAAAACTAGCCTGAATAATAAAAGCATAAAGTGTCACCAAATACAATATATTACAGTTATCTATAGAGAAAACTAGCATGAATAATAAAGGCATAAAGTGTCGTAAAATACAATACATCAGAGTCATCTATAGTGAAAACTAGCATGAATAATAAAAGCATTGTGTGTCACCAAATACAATACATCAGAGTAATCTATAGTGAAAACTAGCCTAAAAATAACAGGGAATATTACTTTAAAATATTCCAATTTATTACCTGCTAAAATCGAATTTATTTGTTTACATCAACACAGGTCGGTGTTTTATAATATTTACACACAGCGTGAAGATAGCTATCTGGTCGCTAGGGGGCGCTCGTGAATACTCGCGCGCATTCAAGCAGCCATATTGCCGAATCAAGAAATTAAATTAACAAATTTAACGTATTTTCCTTTCTTGTTATCGATATGCCACCAAAAAGACGCCGAGGACGTGGCGGCAGAACTGCGCCGTATCCAACACAGACAGATGTCGGTAATCGTTCCGGTAATCGTCCCGGTAATCGTTCGGAGATCGACAGTCGTGGTGAGGCCGTCATGGATGATGCAATACGGCACGAGAGGGTGAATCTGGCAACAGATGAGGAGCCGGCCGGTAGTGTATCGGATTCTGGCCTTGGCTCAATCTTTCAAAACTTGCTTGGCCGGGCCACTGAGCAAAAACAGGGAACCGAGCAAAATCAGAGATTTGAACAAAATTTCTCACTGCCCAGTAATTTTATGTCGTGCGTTAATGATGATTTAACATTGCATGTCCCAAAGGACGTGATAAGACAGATTTGGGCAGGGGAATATATAAATCTTTCAACTCTATTGACCAAGACTGAGTCCGTGCCATCTACTCTGGTTTTGGGGGAATCGGGCCAGATTGAGCTCAGGCAAAAACCTACCCGATCCGTCCAAAACATTAGAGAGTGGACGGATGCATTCATAATTTATATGGCAATCGTAATAAAGAAATACCCGAGTAAGGCATCTGAATTGCTACAATACATGGCGGTTATTCGGGAAGCCGAAGCTACATCTTTTGGCACGATGGCGTGGAGAGAGTATGATGAGAGTTTTCGGGTAAGGCAGGCTGTGCAGGAGCAGTCTTGGTCGAGACTTAATTCTGACCTTTGGTTAAAGATAATGGCTCCGCTAGCATTATCTTTGGTGCGGTCGAACATGGGCAGCACAATTTCTAATGTTAACAATGCATTTGGGCCCAAATCTGTCAATTTAGGGGGTAAGCCAAGGGGCAGGCATTGCTTTGATTTTAATTCGGCAAAGGGTTGCTCGTTTCAAAAATGCAAATACGAGCATATTTGCGGTGCCTGTCGAGGAGCACATTCAATGTTGAATTGTCCACGTATGTTGGACCGAACCTTTCCATTACGACAAAGTAACGCCCTTCCGCAGGTCAGAAGTTTTCGAAAATAGATTCTCACTTGCACGCACACCAGTACAACTTTATGCGATGGTTCCATATTTGCATCGTTACCCAGATCGCTTAGCAGCCAAAATTTTGGATAATGGTTTTAGAAACGGTTTCTCCTTGCACTATGAAGGTCCAATAAGATCATACGACTCGGAAAATTTAAAGTCAGCATTAGAAAACAGCGAGATAGTTGCACAGAAAATCCAAAAAGAAATTGAAGCAGGCAGGGTTGAGGGTCAATTTAATTGCCCACCTTTTGAACATTTTAGAGTCTCGCCTCTTGGTTTGGTCCCTAAAAAAGAGAGTGGAGAATTCCGTTTAATCCATCATTTGTCATATCCAAAAGGGGATTCAGTTAATAGCCACATTGACCATGATTTATGTTCTGTCCAATATATGAAGTTTGATGCAGCAGTTCACATGGTACAGCGTTTAGGTAAAGGGGCACTCTTGGCTAAGGCCGATATCAAATCAGCTTTTCGACTCTTACCTATAGCAAAACCTGACTATAAGGTAGTAGGTTTTAAATTTCGGGGTCAATATTTCTTTGATAAAGCACTGCCATTTGGCTGTAGTATCTCGTGTGCTACTTTTGAGCTTTTTGCACACTTTATATACAGTGGGTAGTTCATAGCAGTTGTACTGTAGGAGACATTGAACACTATCTGGATGACTTTTTATTTGGCGGGGAAAAAGAAACGAATCATTGTGCTATCATTCTGACAACATTTTTTCTTTGCTGCAAACATTTTGGAATTCCAATTGCTGAAGAAAAAACCGAAGGTCCTAAAACAGTCTTAATTTTTCTGGGGCTCGAAATTGATTCGATATTGATGCAGATTCGAATACCTGCCGATAAAATTTCCAGTATTATAGACCAAATACAGCATATTCTAAAACGAAAGCGTAACGTTACACTGAAAGAAATCCAATCAATTTCATGTGTCGTGCTATCGTGCCTGGTCGGCCTTTTTGTCGGCGGCTGATCAATGCCACATTGGGTATAAAGCAGCCAAAGCACTACGTTACTATGAACAAAGGAATTAAAGATGACCTGCGCATGTGGTTGAAATTCTTTACAGATTTTAATGGTATATCAGTATTCCATGAAAAATTGTGGTGTTATAATGCAGATGTTTCCCTGTTTACCGACAGCTCAGTAGCCATTGGCAATGGTTTCGGTGCAATATTTAATGATCAATGGACATATGCAGCATGGCCAAAATCATGGGTTGATAAGGGACTAGTTGAATACATAACATTGCTTGAATTGTTTCCCATTCTAGTTTCAATATACATTTGGGGGGATCAACTTCAAAACAAAAAAGTTTTGTTTCGATGTGATAACCAATCTGTTGTTGAAATTATTAATAAGCAAACTTCAAAGTCACCAAATATCATGGTACTAGTCAGGGCGTTAACACTCAAATGTCTCCAATTTAACCTTGTTCTGAAAGCTGAACATATTCCTGGGGTTCGTAATGCAATCGCAGATAGTTTGTCTCGTTTACAGTTGAATCGGTTTCGGGAACTGGCGCCAGACGCAGAGTTGGAGCCAGCACCTTTCCCTTGCCATCTGTGGAACATCTTCGACTTGGAGCCCAGCAGCTTCTGAAGGCTGGTTTGTCAGCACATACTAGAGCTGTTTATGGACAGGCATTAAACCTTTTTGAAAGCTTCCGCACACAATATGGTATGAATAGACAATGGCCAGCACCTTTTTGTCAATGGAAATTTTTCATAGCCTTTATGTTTAAAAAGGGTTATGCCTATGGCACAGCATCAACTTACATTTCTGCCATTCGATACCACCATCGCATTCTGAACTTAAATGACACTACGTCAGAGTTTACTATTACCAAAATGCTCGAGGGTTATCGTCGGTCTAGGGCAATACCTGATTCACGGCTTCCAATTACTTATGATATCCTGGTCAAAATTTGTTTTGAGTTACAGTATATTTGTAGTTCTAATTACGAAACCCTTTTGTTTAAGGCAGCTTATACACTAGCATTTTTTGGTTTGTTCCGAGCTGGTGAATTGTCTTACTCACTCGATAATCATCCTCTTTTGCTTTCGGATATCAAGAATTTAAGGCTTTCAAAGGGGTTCCAGGTTAGCTTGCGGCATTCTAAGACTAATCAATGTGGATCGCCACAAATTATTACCATAGGTGCTGTGAATAGTCAAGTTTGTCCAGTAAGAGCTATGTTTGCGTATTTGAACGCTCGACCTCCACATGCTAAACAGAATATTCTTTTTTGTCATTCTGATTGTAGCCCATTGACACGCTACCAATTTGGCGCTGTATTACAAAAAGTTACTTCAAAACTTAATTTAAACAAAACTTTCTTTAGAACACACTCTTTTCGTATAGGTGCAGCCACATGGCTGGCCGAGCAAGGTGTTTCTCATACAACTATAAAAAAACTGGGCAGATGGTCATCCGATTCTTTCAAAAAATATATTCGCTAAATAATTCACAGCTCCTTCTGGTTATAATCATTACTTATTAAGTCTCGCACTAGCAAGATATGGATCATTTATTCATACCAGTCTATAAGTATATTTCAGATGTGTGGATTATAGGTGATTCTTACATACACTGGGCTAAACAGAGGGCAGCCTATAGAAAGATGGATAAACATCTGGGTTTATCAGGAGTGTCCATCAAGTGGTTGGGATTACGTGGGATGCGTTGGGATAAACTCTTCGTTCAAGTACAGTATTTGTCGCTCTACAATCCAGCGCCAAAAGTGATTGTGGTGCATGTTGGCTCGAACGATCTATGTTCCCTCCAGTGCAACGCCATGAGGCATAGGTTTCGAGCAGATATCCTTGAGTTATCCAATTTGTTCCCTGGAGTCACACTGGTGATGTCCTCAATGTTGCCACGTTTGAAATGGTCTGATGATTATCGCTATGAGACAGTCGAAAAGAAACGCAAATTGCTAAATCGATTTTTGAAGAGAACTGTTTTGTATCTCAATGGGTATTTCATTCAGCATGAGGACATCACTGTTGATACTCCTGGTCTATATTTCCGAGATGGTGTACATTTATCAGATGTAGGGAGCGATTTGTTTTTAATGTCTATTAAAGATGCTCTTGATAAACTCCTTAAATGAGTCTGGAATTTTGGATGGGGCGAACATGGTTCGTGTGGCGGAAAATTCCAGGGGAATATTGTATTTGGTCCGTGTGATATCAAAAATATAGTTTAGCATCATTTTGCAAAAAATAGGAACTGGCTAGTTGACCAATCCATGGTGTATACCTATATGGTATGTTGCGCAGCCCAGTGATTGGTTGTCTAACGCTGGGCTGAAGTTTGGTTAGTTCAGTGATTGGTTGTCTAACGCTGGACTTGGTTTGACCTACCCGGCCAGTGATTGGTGTCTAACGCTTGGCCATCTCCATGAGAGGTGTCTTCCGTGGAGCGGTAGAGTTGAATTTGATTTTTATGTGGAGTCGTAGTCAGTTCCTATATCAAATGCTATTCCTCTGGGATTTTCTGCAACTGCATTGTCCATGTTCTGCCACACAATTTTAAGCTATAAATGCCTTTTTTAAGTTAAGAGATGAAACTTTGGAGCTTTGTAAATCTATTATTAAATTGTTTAATTGTTTAGTTCTGTCTTGTTGAGTATTTTAGCCATCATGTAATAACAGGGAATATTACTTTAAAATATTCCAATTTATTACCTGCTAAAATCGAATTTATTTGTTTACATCAACACCGGTCGGTGTTTTATAATATTTACACACAGCGTGAAGATAGCTATCTGGTCGCTAGGGGGCGCTCGTGAATACTCGCGCGCATTCAAGCAGCCATATTGCCGAATCAAGAAATCAAATTAACAAATTTCCCACCGACCCTCCCTGTTATTGTATGTTGGTTAAAATATTTTGGTTATGTATATTTATATTTAATATAAGGTATTATTCTGTTCAATTGTAGTTTGATGCACTTGTCAAATGGCGGTGTTGGTTCATGGCTTCGCCTCTATTGGTAAAAGGACTGCGCGGGTGATGTATATGGATAGCTACAGACGAATTTTGTATGCATGTTCACAGCGGATTATGAACTTGGACGTGGAATGTATACGAGTAAGACGTTTGTTCCTTTGTTGATTTGTGAGCTATCCAGCTTGTTAGTAAAGTTTCTGTCAGAACTGTCCGCGTTTTATACCAACACCGAGGACTGTACATAAAGTTCTATTCTCATTTGTGATATCTCGCCTTTATGAACCTTCAATTACATAGATATGCATTGCTAATTCGGTTTTATGGTTAAATAAATACATGTATCTGACAATGCTTGTGGCGGAAAATTCCAGGGGAATATTGTATTTGGTCCGTGTGATATCAAAAATATAGTTTAGCATCATTTTGCAAAAAATAGGAACTGGCTAGTTGACCAATCCATGGTGTATACCTATATGGTATGTTGCGCAGCCCAGTGATTGGTTGTCTAACGCTGGGCTGAAGTTTGGTTAGTTCAGTGATTGGTTGTCTAACGCTGGACTTGGTTTGACCTACCCGGCCAGTGATTGGTGTCTAACGCTTGGTCATCTCCATGAGAGGTGTCTTCCGTGGAGCGGTAGAGTTGAATTTGATTTTTATGTGGAGTCGTAGTCAGTTCCTATATCAAATGCTATTCCTCTGGGATTTTCTGCAACTGCATTGTCCATGTTCTGCCACACAATTTTAAGCTATAAATGCCTTTTTTAAGTTAAGAGATGAAACTTTGGAGCTTTGTAAATCTAATATTAAATTGTTTAATTGTTTAGTTCTGTCTTGTTGAGTATTTTAGCCATCATGTAATAAAAGCATTAAAAGTCACCAAATAAAATACACCAAGGTCTTTTATAGTGAAAACAAGACTTCAAAATAACAGCATAAAGTGTCACCAAGTACAATACATCAGGGTAATCTATAGTGAAAACAATACTGAAAAATAAAAACATTAAAAGTCAACAAATACAACACATCAGGGCCATCTATAGTGATAACTAGGCCGAAACAAGAGTGTCTGAAAGGCACTGATATCGCTCACCTGAGTTCTTCGTGTATTTAATTGTGTACAATATAGGTTTTGTTGTAAACAAATATATATGTCAGTATTATGTCATACTGAATTATTGTAAACTAGAATATCACTGAAAGTGATCATACCCCCAAACAGCACTATTTTTGGGCATTTTGAGAAGTACATTTCATTTGAACTGTGATCTGATCAATTGGGAAAAAGAGCAAACAAAAAAATCAACAGACCAAACAACACATGTAAATGTTGCGAAAAATACCAATTTTAAACAAAAGGACATAACTCATTTAAAAATCAACAAGCCCTCCCTGCCATGCCCATATTTTTTCAATTAATCAAAAATTCTCAATCATGTATTGAAGACAGTCACTCAAGGTACATTCCTGTAAGGTTTGGTTCAACTTAGCCCTATAATTACTTTTTTAAAGAATTTTCTCATGAATTTATTAAGTCCAATAAGCCCTGCCCGCCAAGACTACATTTTTTGACGAATAAAAAATTCTCAAACAGATATTATTGTAACGAGTCACCCAATGATCATTTCTGCCAAGTTTGGTAACGAATTGCCTAATGGTTAAGGAGAAGAAGATTTTGGAAGAATTATCTAACGATTTCTTGAAGTCTGGGAAGCCCCACCCTGTAAGCCGATGTTTTTCACCCAATCAAAAATTCATGAACATGTGTTGAATACAGTCTCTCAAGGGACATTCCTGATACGTTTGGTTCAAATTGGCTGAATAATTTATTTTTAAAGATTTTCACATGATTTCTCCTGGTCCGATAAACCCCGCCCTGCCATGCCCACAATTTTTGACAAATCAAAAATTCACGAACACGTTTTGAAAAGGGTCACCCAAGGAACATTCCTTTCAAGTTTGGTAATAATTAGCCCAGTGGTTAAGGAGGAGAAGATTTTTGAATAATTATCTTTCGATTTCTCTAAGTCTGATAAGCCCCGTCCTGCCACGCCTACAAATTTTGACGAATCAAAAATTCATGAGCATGTGTTGAAAACAGTCACTCAAGGGACATTTCTGCCAAGCTTGGTTCAAATTGGCCTGATAATTGATTTTTAAAGATATTTCACATGATTTCTCTAAGTCCGATAAGCCCCGCCCTGCCACGCCCACAATTTTTGACGAATCAGAAATTCACGAACAAGTTTTGAAAAGGGTCACCCAATAAACATTTCTGCCAAGTTTGGAAAGAATTGGCCAAGTGGTTGAGGAGGAGAAGATTTTTGAAGAATTGCCTAAAGATTTCTTTTAGTCTGATAAGCCCCCCCTTCCATGCCCAAATCAAAAATTCACGAACAAGGTTTGAAAAGGGTCACCCAACCTGTACGAAAAATAGAGGCGGATTCCGCTTGGAAAACAGGCGTAAATGAGGCGTAAATGGCAATTTACGCTTGTAACAGTGGCGGAGTTATACTTTACGCCTCAGTCACTGTGCAAAGTAGTGGCGTAAATTAGAGGCGTAAAATGAAATGGAGTCGTAATTTTATCATAACAGGTGTAATTTAAAACTTTAATTTTTGAACAGGTGTAATTTTTGGACTTAACCATTTTAACAAGGCGGAATGGCTGTTTCTTAAAGCGTAAAATAACTTAAACTTTCCAGGGAGATGGAATTTTTGGACTTAGCAATTTTATAATGATGCGATTCCAATATTTTCATAGCCATTTTCAACTATCAAGACTCCATCTGTGACAGTGATTGAAATATAGGCCAAGTTAAAGTTCTTGTAAAGTACATACCTTATGGTAAAGGTCCTAATGCCCAAGGTCATGATCCCAAATGAAAGGTCTTGACAAGTTCTATCCATATGTGAAATAACAAAGCTCTATATCTCACAGTGTATGAGATGTAGGCCAGGTTAAACAGTAGGTCAAACTTCAAGGTCAAGGTCACAAGGTCTTAATTCCTGAATGAAAGTACATGTAAATGTCAGGTAGTATCTTTGTGTGAATTATCAAGGCTCTATCTAAACAAGAGATGTTTGTAAAACATATATGCCCCCTCAAGGGTCTACCTTTTATGTAAGTCATGGTCACAAGGTCCAAGGTCATGATCAAATGTGAAAGGTCTTGGTAGGAGGTGTCCATTTGTGAAATATCAAGTCTGTATGTGTAAAAGCACATGAAATATAGGCCAGGTTAAAGTTCTTTAAAGTAGGTCAAATGCCAAGGTCATGGTCAAATGCAAAAGGTCTTGGTAGGAGGTGTCCATGTGTAATATATCAAGGCTATACATGTAAAAGGACATGAGATAGAAGCCAGTTTAAAGTTTTTACAAAGTAGGTCAAAGGTCAAGGTCACAAGGTCCAAGGTCATGGTCAAATGTGAACAGTCTTGGTGGGAGGTGTCCATGTGTGCAATATCAAGAATGTATGTGTAAAAGGACATGGGATAGAGGCTGGGTTGAAATTTTAAAAAAGTAGGTCAAATGCCAAGGTCAAGGTCACAAGGTCATGGTCAAATGTGAAAGGTGTTGGTAGGAGGTGTCTATGTGAGAAATATCAAGGCTGTATGTGTAAAAGGGTATGATATATCAGCCAGGTTAAAAAAAACTTAAAAGTAGGTCAAACTTCAAGGTCAAGGTCACAAGGTCCAAGGTCATGATTCTAAAAGAAAGGTCTTGGCACGAGGTATCCATGTGTGAAAAATCAAGGCTCTATAAATAATAGTGCATGAGATATAGGCCATTTAAAAAAATCTTAAAAGTAGGTCAAACTCCAAGGTCAAGGTCACTAGGCCAAAGGTCATGGTCCCAAATGTAAGGTACTGACAAGAAGTATCCATGTGTGAAATATTATGGCTGTATCTCAAATAGTGCCTGAGATATATAGTTCATAAGATATAGAATTAGCTTTGTGAAATTAAGGCCTCCCAGTCTATTTTCTCCCAGTCTATGACCATTTCCTGCTTCCTGTTTAGAAAATTTGAGGGAATTTTGCTTCTCTGACTTTTTGCAAAGTTAATGTTTGAGGTATGAATTCAAACATTGATATTGATTAATCCAGTACATAAAGGGGCTCTCTAAACGGTAAGACCAAGTGAGGCAACATTGGTGAGTGTTCTTTTGACTAAATTAAACAAATTCAAATGTTCATTTTTACCATTCCCCACCCGAATATTATGTAGTAAATATCTAGGAGGCGGGATTATGAGGCAGATTCCGCCTGTAATTTCTTAAAAATTCCAAGCGGAATCCGCCTCCTAGCAATTACGCCTGTAAAAAAATCCGCTTGATTTGCATATTCCGTCTCTAAAAATTCCGGTTAATTTACATTTTACGCCTCTAAATTACGCTTGGTTTACGCTTGGTTTCCGTCTCTTTCCTATATTTCTTTAAACAAGGTTACTAGCGGAAAATGAGGCGGATTCCGTCTCATAATTCCGTCTCATTTACGTCTGTTTTACGGGCGTAATTTTTTGTACAAGAAGGAACATTCCTTTCAAGTTTGGTAAGAATTAGCCTAATAGTTGAGGAGAAGAAGATTTTTGAAAAATTATCTAAGCCCCGCCCTGCCACGCCCACAATTTTCACCCAATCAAAAATTCATGAGCATGTGTTGAAAACAGTCACTCAAGGGACATTTCTACCAAGCTTGATTCAAATTGGCCTGATAATTGATTTTTAAAGATTTTTCACATGATTTCTCTAAGTCCGATAAGCCCCGCCCTGCCACGCCCACAATTTTTGACGAATTAAAAATTCACGAACAAATTTTGAAAAGGGTCACTCAAGGAACATTTCTGCCAAGTCTGGAAAGAATTGGCCTAGTAGTTAAGGAGGAGAAGATTTTTGAAGAATTCCCTAATGATTTCTTTAAATCTGATAAGCCCCGCCCTGCCACGCCCACAATTTTTGACGAGTCAAAAATTCATGAACAAATTTGAAAAGGGTCACTCAAGGAACATTTCTGCTAAGTTTGGAAAGAATTGGCCATGTGGTTGAGGAGGAGAAGATTTTTGAAGAATTTCCTAATGATTTCTTTTAGTCTGATAAGCCCCGCCCTGCCACCCCACAATTTTTGACGAATCAAAAATTCACGAACAAGTTTTGAAAAACGTCACCCAAGGAACATTTCTGCCAAGTTTGGAAAGAATTGGCCCAGCGGTTCAGGAGGAGAAGAATGTTTAAAGCAATTGTTGACAACGAACGACGCACGACGCACGCCGGACACAGGATGATCACAAAAGCTCACCTTGAGCATGTTGCTCAGGTGAGCTAAAAATAAAAGCATTAAGTGTCACCAAGTACAATACATCAAGGTCATATATAGTGAAAACTAGCCCGATCAGCAATATAGCCAAGGTCAATATATTTTATAGGGTCAATGTTCAAAGAAAGGGTTTGAGTTTATTGGGGTTTTACGCCGTTTTCAACTACCAGGGTCATATCGCGGCGGCTGGAGTACCTACCCATGGATTCCTGTTGTTTCTCAAACCATTACTACCACAACACCCTTACCGAGCCTCCAGCTGCTCGCCACTTTAGGTTAACGATTTCAAACCCATTGGTGGGTGACAATTTTGTCAGAAAGGGTATTAGCCGCGGCCGGGTATCGAACCCAGGACCTCTCGAATGAGGGTCAGATGCGCTACCAACTGCGCTAAGGCCGCGGCCTTTCAAAGAAAGGGAAAACTAGGTCTTGTTTGGGAAAGGGCTAAATCATAAATGTGATGATAAAATACTTATAAACATACCGTCTTTCAAGGGCAATGAACAATGTCTTGTTTGGTGGAAAACTCATGAGGTACTTGATTGTTGAGAAAAAAGCATCCGTGATACTGTCATCATAGATCACTGCAAATATAATATTGTACATACAGTTTTAATCAATTGCAAGACAGTGACCCATTCTTATGTCCAACATGAAAAATGCTTTGGAAAAACATTGTAGAAAATAAAGAAATTTCTTCCGACAAGCAATTTCTTCAGTTCCCACAATGTTTTCTACAAACTAAGACCAAAAATGAAAAATTCCAGTCACTTGAGGTTGTCGCGTCTAAACCAATTTTCAATTTGGACCAGTTTGAAATTTGCTGTCTAGTTATAACTTTCCATAGACAAGAGTATTTTAAATTTGTCCAAACTCAAAGAGACCACTGACAGCTTGATTTACAACACTCAGTGTATACAAATTGTTTGTTTTACAGTGAAAAGCATTGCAAGAGACAAGACAATTCTAGTTAGTTATCAGTGCCTTTTTTTCTGGCTTTCCTGGTGAGGATAACAAAACAAGAAGGATGCTCAAACACAATGTAAGCCTTTATAGTAAGTTATAATCATAGGCGTCCTTAACCCTTTTCCAAACGACACAATTTAGGGTTGTCCAATTTGAAAGCTGCTTCAGACGACAAAATGGATGTTGGTAACGAGACAATTTGTGTAAAATATAGCAAGGAAAATTCTGAGACAAAAGGATAAAATGCTGATTATCAGCATTTTCTTCTTTTGCCTTGATGTTTCCCCAAGTATATTCTATTAGTGACGTCAAAACCAGGTCTTTTTTGGGAAAGAGTTAATTTGACTCAAAGCTCTCAGATAATAGAGAACATAGACTTAAAGGCACTTCTAACGCAACACCTACAATTTCAGAATTCCTTCGCATTGAAAATGTCGTCTGCAGCTTCTTTCAATTTGGACCAGTCTAAAATTTTGTCATCTGGTAATGGGTTAAGACAGAATGTTTTGCACGTGCCAGGATTGCACCAAATATCAAAGGACCTCTATGGATAAGGCGAGGAATCTCCCTGAAAGGCTCTAATGGAAAAGTCAATTTTCAAAACATGCAAAATGATGGTAATTTTGAGCTATATTGTTAGATGGATACCCAAATCCTATAAAAAGTGATTTTGTTCAATCAAAACGATTCGACATGTACAGATAACTCTTGGTTCCTGTACCTACCTCCAAAATCACATTTTCTTACCCCACCGATATTCATTTAACCAGAATTAAGTTTTCTATGATTTTATTAGCAAAATTTCTTCTGTAAATGTAAGGAAAATAGATGTTGAAATCATATACCAGTTTTCGTTTTGTCCTTAATACGCATGCGCATCATTGAAACAAGTTTAAAGGCGAAATCTTTCCGCCAAAAATATGGCAATTGGTATATGCGCACTATTTTTAGTATAAAAGTATGTTCCACCCCGTGACCCAGGAAATCCTTTTTACCAAGGAAGCATATGGTCGAGTTACACAACATATGTCAATGGGAAGTTGGGTCAAGGGGTGGAACGATGTTCACCAGCCCATGGAAGGTAGGTATTCCTCAGTTTTTGGCGGAAAAAAGCGCTTTTAAAGTTGTTTTTCAATGATGCGCATGCGCAATACGGACAAAACCAAAGCTGCAATATGATGTCAACACCATTAATCCTGGTATCTGTAGAAAATAAATTGGAAATAAAACAAAAAGAAACTTCATTTTACGTCTATGAATACCGGTAGAATAAGTAAATGAAACTATTTAGGTGGGCACAAAAATCAAGAGTTATCTGCACCTGTAGAACTTTATAAATGACAAAAAACCTGTATTCATTTTGTTTATTCATCTTCCTAACCATAAAGCTTAATTTTGTTTCTCACTTTGTTAGTTTTGAAAATTGACCCATCGCGCTGAGCCTTTTAGGGAGAGCTCTCGCCTAATCCATAGAGGTCCTTTGATACCACAGAGATTAGTTTTCATCTTTCTGTTCTAAGAAAGTTTTAATAACTCTAACAGGCAATTAGGGAGGAGTGAAGAACTATCCCACAAAGCTTCATCATAATTTATGCTTTTTCAATGAGAAGAAAGTGTCTTCGTGCCATCTAGGCCCATGGCGGACACACAGAATGTTAGCAGAATGTGATAAACTTTACTGCTGTTACACGAATTACTTTTTACGATACCAACTCGCGCGGCTTTATTGTGACTTTTTGTTTTCTAGTCATATATCTATGAATTGCAAATTTATTTCTACTCAATATTTCTTAATAAAAATCACAGACTGTTGGATCTTTGACGAGTTTAAATTTGATTAGAACAGAACATCCTGAGTTTTTCTTCAATTTCCTCAATGTTTTCCCAATGATGTTTCTAAATAGATCTAGGCACAAAAAAGTGTTAGTGCATAGTAATGAGTTAACACAAATCAAACAAACTTGAATATAAAGTCTTCAAAGTTACAATTTAACCCATTCCCAAACAAGGCCTTGTTATGACATGTCGAATTGAAAAGGCTTAGGAAAACACTGAGACAAAAGAAGAAAGTGCTGATAATCAGCACTTTCTTCTTTTGCCTCAATATTTTCTATGCAATATTGTACACAAATCCAACCTTTATTTATGACGTTTTTGTCATAATTGACAGATTTTGATTTGGTCTACCCTAATAATTTGGCGTTTGGGAAAGGGTTAACAGTAAGTTCTACTAACCATCAGCAGCTATAAATACGTCTGCATCTTTAATCATTTCTAGATCATGGGATGAAAGAGTAAACTGTCCTGATGGTTCTCTTATCGCTGAAATATGAAAATCAACTGATTTAATCCTCTCCCAAACGACAAAATTTTAGGGTGGTCCAAATTCAAAGCTGCTGCAAACGACAAAATGGTTTTGGATAAACACAGAATGTGTGTATATTTTAGCACAGAAAATATTGAGATAAAAGGAGAAACTGCTGGTTATCAGCAGTTTCTTCTTTTGTCTCAATGTTTTCCCGAACCATATCTATTAGGGACGTCAAAACCAGGTATTGTTTGGGAAAGGGTTAACCTTATATTAACACACATTGACGCCTTTCGACGCCTTCTTCATCTATCTGAATGTTTATTCACAAAAAGTCCAAAAAAATGTAAAATTTCATAAGCTTGAAATTCTCGCCTGGACCTTCTTTGAATTTGTAACAACCTAAAATTTTGTCATATGATGATGGGATATCCCATTACCAGACGGCACAATTTTGGACTTTTTCCAATTTGAAAGGTGTTGCAGACGACAAATTTAGTTGATGAAATCTAAAAAAAACTTTACATTTCGGGTAAGAAAACTTTGTGGCAAATGAAGAAATTGCCTGTGATAAGCAATTTCTTCATTTGCCACAACGTTTTCCCAAGCCTCTTCTTGGGAGGAAATTCAAAAGGCGTCACTGTGTGATAATGGGTTAACATGTAGATTGTTACTATTCGAAAGCTGCTGCAGATGAGAAAATGGATGTCAATGCTGTCTACAATATCAAACAAAATTATCGAGGTAAATGAAGAAATGAAGATAATATTGCTTATCGGTGTTTTCTTCCTTTCCCTCTTTGCTTTCCCATACCTTTGATACACATATATTTAAACATGCAGTGGGGGTCTATATGGGGGTATTGGGGGGCCCAAACGCATCTCTGAAGTCTGATTATTTCATTTTGGTATAGCAATTCAGTCAAAATTGTGTAACACTAGTAGATCAACCCCCTCCACAGAAATCCTTGATCCGCCACACACTGGTAACCCACTCTTAAAGGCCTGCCCACTTACACCATTCCGCATCCACATCGCAAGGAGCACAATAAAACATGGGACATGTATAATATAATTTCTTATTTGATGCGGATACGATATGGATGCAGAATCGTATGTGACCGGGGCTTAAAGGACTATATTTTGGACTAATAAAAGGTGAAAGCATTATTTTGCAGATTACACCTATAATTCAAATTCATGTTTAAAATTTGAACATTATACTTACCGGTACATGAAAGTTATATAGCTCTACGTTGTGAAAATCATTATACTTCAGCAAAAACCTCATAACTGCAGCTGAAAACATGTTGCAGGTACGAGGTTTTTGTTGCAAAGTAGCGAAATACTGCTTGTCAGCCTTTTAAAGCGTGTTCTAGTTTTGCTTCAATGTTTTCTGAAGCCTGTTCTTTTATGGTAAACAATTTCACATGATGTTTGGGAAATAATTAAAACTTACCAGATAAGTCTGTAAACCAGTTGAGGTCTTTTACATCAATAGTACACAGAGGTTGATGATAACTGAAGCAGTCTACAGCATTGTCTACATTAGATTGAGCAAGTTTCAGCACATTCTCACCAGTATCTGAAATGTGATTGCAGTTAGAATATTTCCTGGTTTCCCGAGATTCATTTATCCCTTGATAAAATTATCAAACTAACCTATTTGGGCGTATAAATAGCCGGAGTAACTTGTCCAGCATGAGCTGAGATTTGGTACTGACCATACAACAGTTGATTGGTTTAACCTGTACGAAAAAAAGAGGCGGATTCCGCTTGGAAAACAGGCGTAAATGAGACGTAAATGAGGCGTAAATGGCAATTTACGCTTGTAACAGAGGCGGATTTATACTTTACGCCTCAGTCACTGTGTATAGTAGTGACGGAAATCAAAGGCGTAAAATGAAATGGAGGCGAAATTTTATCACAACAGGCGTAATTTAAAACTTTAATTTTTGAGCAGTCGTAATTTTTGGACTTAGCCATTTAACAAGGTGGAATAGCTGTTTCTTAAAGCAGAAAATAACTTAAACTTTCCAGGGAGGCGCAATTTTTGGACTAAGCAATTTTACAATGATGTGATTCCAATATACTAGCCATTATCATTTTGCACTGCATAAGATAAAGGCAAAGAAAAGGCTTTTGTTAAGAAGGTCAAACTCCAAATTCAAGGTCACAAGGTCAAGTTCCAAGATTGATGGTCTTGGTAGGAGGTATGCAAGAGTAAAATATCAAGACTCCATCTGTAATAGTGATTAGAATATAGGCCAAGTTAAAGTTCTTGTAAAGTATATGCCTTAAGGTAAAGGTCCTAATGCCAAAGGTCATGGTCCCAAATGAAAGGTCTTAACAAGTTCTATCCTTATGTGAGATATCAAAGCTCTTTAACTTACAGTGTATGAGATGTAGGCCAGGTTAAACAGTAGGTCAAACTACAAGGTCAAGGTCACAAGGTCTTAATTCCTGATTGAAAGTAAATGTCAGGTAGTATCTTTGTGTGAAAGATCAAGGCTCTATCTAAACAAGAAGTGTTTGTAAAACATAATATGCCCCCTCAAGGGCCTACCTTTAATGTAGGTCAAAGTTGAGGCCAAGGTCACAAGGTCCAAGGTCATGATCAAATGTGAAAGGTCTTGGTAGGAGGTGTCCATGTGTGAAATATAAAGTCTGTATGTGTAAAAGCACATGAAATATTGGCCAGGTTAAAGTTCTTTAAAGTAGGTCAAATGCCAAGGTCAAGGTCAAATGCAAAAGTTCATGGTAGGAGGTGTCCATGTGTGAGATATCAAGGCTGTATATGTAAAAGGACATGAGATAGAGGCCAGATTAAAGTTTTTAAAAAGTAGGTCAATGTCCAAGGTCAAGGTCCAAGGTCATGGTCAAATGTGAACAGTCTTGGTAGGAGGTGTCCATGTGTGCAATATCAAGAATGTAATGTGTAAAAGGACATGAGATAGAGGCTGGGTTAAAGTTTTTAAAAAGTAGGTCAAATGCCAAGGTCAAGGTCACAAGGTCATGGTCAAATGTAAAAGGTGTTGGTGGGAGGTGTCTATGTGAGAAGTATCAAGGCTGTATGTGTAAAAGAGCATGACATATCGGCCAGGTTAAAATAAATAAAAGTAGGTCAAACTTCAAGGTCAAGGTCACAAGGTCCAAGGTCATGATTCCAAATGAAAGGTCTTGGCAGGAGGTATCCATGTGTGAAATATCAAGGCTCTATCAATAATAGTGCATGAGATATAAGCCAGGTTAAAGTTTTTTTTAAAAGAAGGTCAAATGACAAGGTCAAGGTCACTAGGTCAAAGGTCATGGTCTGAAATAAAAGGTATTGGTAGGAAGTATCCATGTGTGAAATATTATGGCTGTATCTCAAATAGTGCCTGAGATATATAGTTAACAAGATATAGGATTAACTTTGTGAAAATAAGGCCTCCCAGTCTATTTTCTCCCAGTCTATGACCATTTCCTACTTCCTGTTTAGAAAATTGGAGGGAATTTTGCTTCTCTGACTCTTTGCAAAGTAAATGTTTGAGATATGAATTCAAACATTGATAATGATGAATCCAGGACATTAAGGGGCTCACTAAATGGTAGGACCAAGTGAGGCAACATTGGTGAGTCTTCTTTTGACTAAATTAAACAAATTCAAATGTTCATTTTTACCATTCCCCACCCACAAAAATATCTAGGAGGCGTAATTATGAGGCGGATTCCGCCCATAATTTCTTATAAATTCCAAGCGGAATCCGCCTCATAATTCTATCTAGTTACGCCTCCTAGCAATTACGCCTGTAAAAAAATCCGCTTCATTTGCATATTCCGTCTCTAAAAATTCCGGTTAATTAACATTTTACGCCTCTAAATTACGCTTGGTTTCCGCTTGGTTTCCGTCTCATTCTTATATTTCTTTAAACAAGCAAATACTAGCGGAAAATGAGACGGATTCCGTCTTATACTTCCGTCTCATTTACGCCTCTTTTACGGGCGTAATTTTTCGTACAGGAACCTTCGACGAGAAGTGTGCAAGGAAATCTTAAGAAGGGACAATTTGAAGATAGGTGGTGTAGGTGAGGTCATCGAGATTGACAAGTCAAAATTTGGTGAGCGCAAATACCACCGGGGCAAACAAGTAGGAAAGTTTGGTTGTTCGGTGGCATGTAAAGTGAACTTGAGAGGCCATTCTACAACATTGTGGAAATCAGCTCCGCCGAAACCGTTATTATCCCCATTATTCAAGAGTTTGTCCTTCCCGCCACAACAATTATCAGCGATTGTTGGAAAGCTTATTCCTCACATTCAGTTATCTTCCTAGCCCAATAAGCTATATCAACCCCAATACAAAATGGATAATCACATGACAATGAATGACTCATTTTTTTTCAAAAAACTCTTTAATAAATTTGTTAATACCAGACTGATTTAAATTCCGTTTGAAGCAGAGAAGGTGAGATGCCAGAATTAGCTGGGCGTGGTGGATTTTTTAAATCAGGTGATAAAAAGTTATTGACTATCAACCATTTCTTTTTAACAATTTTTCTTGGAAAGACTAAGTACTGGGCACATTGAAGTAGATAATTATGTAAAAACCGGGGCTTCCAGGCATCAACCTAGATACATTCCGATAATAAAAATCTATCATACCTGTGCAGAATACATGGTTAGCAAACATGGCACACACAATACTGGTTAGTCCAGTCCCTGCACCAAGGTCAACCACATTGTGACCTTGAAATGTTGACCTTTGATGTAACATGTAGTCACACAGCAGTAACGCTCCCTGCCATACCTACAAAAACAACTAGAACTGTCGCAAAGCGGACGAATACCCCCCACTAAAGCCTTGTCACTGAAAAAGTGCTATCGCTCAAAAGGTTCTTGACTTAGAGCATGGAAACGGATTTTAAACAAAGTCCAACTGTGACCTTGACCTTTGACCTTGGTGACCCCCAAAACGATAGGGCACCTCCTTGGGTCATGGCCAACAACTGTGTAAAGTTTCATGATCCTAGGTCAAACGGTTCTGGAGTTAGAACACAGAAACGAAATTGTAAATTTTGACTACTTCCAGTAATATTGACTACTTCCCCCCCCCCCATTAAAAAGTTCAAAGTGGCATAACTCTAAAACTAATCACTGGATCAAGATGAAAATTGCAGGTGCACAACTTCATATGATAGGAAACATCCTGGTAAAATTTCAGAAAAATTGGTCAAAAACTGTGGGAGGAGAAGAGGACACAAGATTATGTCCACGGACGGACGGACAGACGGACAGACGGACAGACGGACGGACGGACAGACGGACAACCTGATTCCAGTATACCCCCCCATAACTTTGTTGTGGGGGGTATAACAAGAGAAATCATTACAATGAAATAATTATCTGGCAGGCTTAAGGCAGGCCCGTAGGAACAGAGGGGCTGGGGGTGGCTAAGCCCCACCAAATGTGGCCCAAAATGCCAAATTTGCCCTTCATAAGTTGGTATACTCAATCAATTTACATATATTGGGTTGTTTTAACAGTTTTATACATAGTATACAATGAGTTTGACCTCTTCTTTTGAAAACAGGGTAAATGCAGTAATAGTCCCTGGACTAGGCTCCATTTGACTGAAACCAACTGAGATGTGGGACTGATAACACAGAGCACCGTGAAGGTGCTAGTTGGGGAGCCTAGTCTCCTATCTGGTAAGTTGGAAGATGTATTTAGGTATCACCAATGATTTAAATGTATTGGCTGGGAGAAAACCGTTACTGTTGGGACATACTTTAGTTTGTAGTTAAACTGTGTAAAATTGCCTGAAATCCAGTAAATGTTCTTTAAATGAAACTATGCCCTTCTTTACCTGTTTCAATACATTTCTTATACAATTAACCATTTTTAAGGTAGCTACACCATCAGAGAGTTGACTATCTAGCTTTGAGCACTCATATGATTATGAAATACATGTAAAACCAGAAATTTATATCTTCCTTTAGTGCAATCAATGCTTATTTATCCTATCTAAACACCAAGATGATAAATCTCATTGATTAATAGCCTTTTTAAAATGTTATAAGACTCATAATACAAGATTTTCCGTTCATTTGTAAATCGAATATTACAATGTAACAATACGAACTAATGAAGTAGGCCTAATTCTTGTTTTTTATTATTGAGATATGACGTCTTTTTATTTTAAAATGGTTTTATTTGACATATTATGCTCTATCTTCGCTGAATAAAAATAAATACAAGTATGTTTTGCAACTCATTACTTTTCAAAGCATTTATTTATGAAATAATAACAAGTTTAGCAGTCTTTATTGCGCAAATAAAACCCGATGTGCGACGGACTACATGTGTAGGTAAAAACCGAGGCGCAAAGCGCCGAGGTATTTGCCATAACATGTAGTCCAGAGCACAGAGGTTTTTATTGCGCAATAAAGACCGCTTAACTTGTTATTATCTCCATTATAACACTCAAAATAACAAAACCCACATTCGAAATGTGTTATTTTGTGAAAATTCTGCATGAACAAGTTTTCGGCGTAGGAAACGCATTGGCGGTCAAGTGATGTCATCGATGACGTCATTTGACCTTTCCTTGACGTTACGTGACGTTTTGGCACATACACAAAGCATAATTACATAGGGTCATTAGGCGTATTCGACTGCAACATTTTCGTTAAGTAACGCTTAGCTCCGCCCACCTGCGCAGACCATCACCATTAGTCAACGATTTTCGTTCAGTCGAATACAAATGACGGAATTAGTTAACGAGAATGTCGCCATTTGGAAATATGTGCATCGTCGGCATTTCTCGTTACTGTTCGATAACGGAAACGCCCGATAAAACCTCATCGTGTACATCCATAAATGAAACACAATCTTTCTTGTTTTTATCTTTAAATATCCTTTTAATTCTATCAATGTTTAATCAAATGTGCCCATAAAATTGCAATAGGTACATATTGAAATGAATTTAAGCTACATTATCAGTAGATTTGTCTACTTGTTTTGTCACGTGACATACTTAACACGGAATATTTTTCGTTAAGAAATTACTTAATTTGATGACGTCATCATGTCAGTCGAATGAAAATTGTTAAGTAACGAAAAACAATAAGGCAACAAACGGTTCAGTCGAATACGCCTATTATTGGTCAAATAAAACCCGGTGCAGTTCTTCTTTCGCTATATATGGATTTTACGGAAACGTGTTATAATTTAATATTTTCCTCAAACAAGAGTTGTCCGCGGACAACGTAGCACACCTATACGGGAGCTTGTCACAAAAACAGCAATTCTTTTAAAAGCAGGTCAAACTCCAAGGTCAAGGTCACAAGGTCAAAGGTCATGGTCCAAAATGAAAGGTCTTGTCGAGATGTGTCTATGTATGAAATATCAAGGCTGTATCTCTAATAGTGCCTGAGATATAGGCCAGGTTAAAGTTTTTCAAAGGTAGGTCAAACTCCAAGGTCAAGGTCACTAGGTCAAAGGTCATGGTCCCAAATGAAAGGTATTGTGGAGATGTATTTATGTGTGAAATATCAAAGCTGTATCTCTAATAGTGCCTGAGATATAGACCAGGTTAAAGTTTTTCAAGTGAAGACGGGACGCGACGCGACGCGATGCGACGCCGACACTAGGGCTGTGACATTAGCTCCCGGACATAAAGTCCCGGTTCGCTAAAAATCAAATGAAATGGACGAAAAATGGGTAAAAAATTTATATATGACATTGGCTTACTATGAAACAAAATATAATTGACATTCCTCTGAGAAAAATTACTGTTTTGGTTCCTTTAAAAAAATGAAAAATATGCCCCAAATATTATAAATAGAGCCAAATTATTTTTTACATCAGACATAATTTCCTCGAAAACATAACTTTTCTTGGAAGTTGAACATATATGCTACCATAAAAAACATCTGAAGCATACAAAATTAAAAATTCATTTTTGGACATTTTGTCACACTTTATTTGCACTTGGCCATAAAAGCACAGAAAATATTGAGACAAAAGAAGAAAAGTCTGATTACTGAGTATCCCAGCCCCCAAGGAATGCTACGCTCAGTCGGGTTCCACTCACTTAACCCTTTCCCAAACGACAAAATTTTAGGGTGATCCACTTCAAAAACTGCCACAAATGACAAAGTGGATAGAATTTGTGCAAAATGGCACAGACAATATTGAGACAAAAGGAGAAATAGCTGGTTGTCAGCAGCTTTTTCTTTTGTTCCATTGTATTCTCGTTGAAACAAAAGAAAATTGTATTCTCGCCGCGGCCATGGCGCAGTTGGTAGCACATCTGCCTCTCATTCGAGAGGTCCCGGGCTCGATACCCGGCCTCGGCAAATAACCTTACTGACAAAAATGTCACCCTTCAATGGTTTGATATCGTGAACCTATGTGGGGGAGCAGCAGCAGGCTCGGTAAGGGTGTTGTGGTAGTACTGGTATGAGAAACACCAGGAATCCATGGTTAGGTGCTCCAGCCGCCGCGATATGACCTTAGTAGCTGAAAACGGCGTAAAACCCCAATAAATCAAATTCATTGTATTCTCAAGCACTTTCTAGTAAGGACGTCAAAACCAGGTCATGTTTGGGAAAAGGTTAAACATTTGGCCCCTTCCCCAATATAATAAACCTTCCTACGCCTATGGAGCTTAGCTATAGACTGTATTTGATTCAACTAACCTGTTCACCCACAGCTTCTAATTCTGTAGCTAGACTGTGCTCTGAAGAAAAGTAAAGAAATATAATAGAATCTTACTGGACATAAACAATAAGAGGTAATGGTATTTTTGTGACATAGTGATGCACCAACAGCTGCTAATTCTGTAGCTAGACTGTGCTCTGAATAAACAAGAGGGCCATATGCCCTGAAGCGCTCATCTGATATGATGACTTTTTGTATACCAATTTTCAGGTTGATTGGACAAAAAATGTGACTTCTAGGGTGCACACAAGGTTTACTAAGATTTGACCTCGTGACCTAGAATTGATCAAGACAATCATTCTGATCAATTTTCAGGTTGATTGGGCAAAAAATGTGGCCTCTATCTAGAGTGTATGCAAGGTTTTAAAAAGATTTGACCTCATGACCTAGTTTATGACCCCAGATGACCGATTTCGAACTTGTCCGGGAATTGATCAAGACAATCATTCTGATCAATTTTCAGGTTGATTGGGCAAAAAAATGTGGCCTCTAGAGTGCACACGAGGTTTTTCTAACATTTGACCCTGTGACCTAGTTTTTGACCCCAGATGACCGAATTTCACACTCCTCCGAGATTTCATCAAGACAATCATTCTGAGCAAATTTCAGGTTGATTGGGCAAAAAATGTGGCCTCTATAGTGCACACAAGGTTTTTCTAACATTTGACCCCGTGACCTAGTTTTTGACCCCAGATGACCCAATTTCAAACTTGTCCAAGATTTTATCAAGACAATTATTCTGAGCAAATTTCAGATTGATTTGGCAATAATGTGGCCTATAGAGTGCACACAAGGTTTTTCTAAGATTTGACCCCGTGACCTAGTTTTTGAACCCAGATGATTCAATTTCAAACTTGTCCGAGATTTCATCAAGACAATCATTCTGAGCAAATTTCAGGTTAATTGGGCAAAAAATGTGGCCTCTAGAGTGCACACAAGGTTTCTCTAAGATTTGACCCCGTGACCTAGTTTTTGACCCCCAGATGACCCAATTTTGAACTTGTGCAAGATTTTATCAAGACAATCATTCTGAGCAAATTTCAGGTTGATTGGGCAAAAAATGTGGCCTCTAGAGTGCACACAAGGTTTTTCTAACATTTGACCCTGTGACCTAATTTTTGACCCCAGATGACCCAATTTCAAACTTGTCCGAGATTTCATCAAGTCAATCATTCTGATCAATTTTCAGGTTGATTGGGCAAAAAATGTGGCCTCTAGAGTGCACACAAGGTTTTTTTCAGATTTGACCCCGTAACCTAGTTTTTGACCCCAGATGACCCAATTTCAATCTTGTCCAAGATTTCATCAAGACAATTATTCTGAGCAAATTTCAGGTTGATTGGGCAAAAAAATGTGGCCTCTAGAGTGCACACAATGTTTTTCTAACATTTGACCTCATGACCTAGTTTTTGACCCCAGATGATCCAATTTCAAACTTGTCCGAGATTTCATTAAGACAATCATTCTGAGCAAATTTCAATTCGGCAAAAAATGTGGCCTCTAGAGTGCACACAATGTTTTTCTAAGATTTGACCCCCTGACCTAGTTTTTGACCCCAGATGACCCAATTTTGAAATTGTCTGAGATTTCATCAAGAAAATCATTCTGAGCAAATTTCAGGTTGATTGGGCAAAAAATGTGGCCTCTAGAGTGCACACAAGGTTTTTCTAACATTTGACCCCGTGACCTAGTTTTTGACCCCAGATGATCCAATTTCAAACTTGTTCGAGATTTCATCGAGACAATTATTCTGATCAATTTTCAGGTTGATTGGGCAAAAAATGTGGCCTCTAGAGTGCACACAAGGTTTTTTTAAGATTTGACCCCGTGACCTAGTTTTTGACCCCAGATGACCCAATTTCGAACTTGTCCGAGATTTCATCAAGACAATCATTCTGAGCAAATTAACGGTTGATTGGGCAAAAAATGTGGCCTCTAGAGTGCACACAAGCGAAAGGTTGACGCACGACGGATGATGCACGAGGGACGACTGACGACGGACACAGCGGTATCACAATACCTCACCATGAGCACTATCGTGCTCAGGTGAGCTAAAAAGTAAAGAAATGAGCGCGGATCTGGAAAAATGTCCCTTATAGTATTTTTCAAAATTGAGTTTCAAGATCACCCTGTTGTCAAATGCAGTTCAATATGCATCCATGCTGCTCTCTTTAAGTTTTTGCAAGTCAGGAAGAAGATATTAGAGAACAATGTGGATCCTGATCAGACTGTGTGTATGCACAGGCTGATCTGAAATATATAATAGAAACTAAATGGACACAAATTTTCAGAGATAATGGTACTTTTGTGACATAGTGATGAAAGAAAAACAGAATTTGTTATTTAAAATTTCATTTAAAAGATTTAAATAAAAACTGTCTCTAAATGAATAAAATTTACTTTTTTAAAAGATCTATTTTCTTTTAATGTCTTGACAAAATGAATACATTGAAAATCAATGTTTTGGATAACAAAGGTGCTTAACTCATTCCCACATGCGAACGCTTTTTGAGCCCTACAAATTAAAGGATTGGGAAAACATTTTGGAAAACAAAGAAATTGCTTTCTTCATTTCCAAGAATGTTTTCTATCCAAAAAGCCAAATAAAAATAAAATTCCATTTACTTGAAAAGGGTTGTCTGCAATATCTTTGAATTTAGACCAGTCGAAAATGTTGCTGTATTTTAATGGTCCTAATTGATTAACCCTTTCCCAAACCAGACCAGGTTTTGACGGCTCTATTAGAAAAAGGCTTTGGAAAACATTAAGACAAAAGAAGAAACCGCTGATAACCAGCAGTTTCTCCTTTTGCCTCAATGTTTTCTGTGCTACAATTTTCACAAATTCAATCTTTTTCAACATCTATTTAGTCATCTGCAGCAGCTTTCAAATTGGATTTTCTGTCGTTTGGTAATGGGTTAACTTACTTATTGTTATACACATTTCCTCTCTGTCATCATCAGTAAGTTCTCCTTTTCTCACAACTTGAAGATCCCCATCAGAATCATAATCTATTGTACTGTCTATTTGTTCAGCCAGATCTTCTGAGACATTTTCACTTTCAACAGAAGCCATTATAGTTCCATTTGTGGTGTCTTTAATGCCATAGTCTGAATCACATACACAAGTTTGATCCATCAGCTCAGTCTGTAGTATTACACTTGGATTAATTTCTTCAGCTTTTTTAACTGTTTGTGATCTTTCAGATTTTATTTCGTCTTGCTTTTTCACCCTTTCTTCAACACTTTGAGATTTTTGTAGAGTAGAAGGATCTAGCCCTGAATGACTGGCTATGTTTGGCTCTGAGTGGGATGTTTGATTCTGCAGCTTGATGGATGTTTCGTCTTCCTTATGTTGGGAATTATTCTTACATTGATTTCTGTGAGATATATTTTTCTTCTTTTTCTTCTTGTCAAGCTGGTCTGCAGCATAATCAAACTTGAATCTGGTAACTGTAAGTGATAAATGCGCTTCAATAACCCATTCCCAGACAACACCTGACTCAAACGTCCCTGGTAGAATAGGTTTGGAAAAACGTTAAGGCAAAAGAAGAAAATGCTGATGATCAGCATTTTTTCCTATTTCCTAAATGTTTTAAGCACTGTAATATTTACAAATTCTAACTTAACCCTTTCCCAAATGGCAAACTTTCAAAATTTACATTTCAAAAGCTGCTGCAGACAACAAATGGACCTTGTTTAAGATAGAATTTGTGTACAATATGGCACAGAAAATATTGAGACAAAAGAAGAAACTGCTGGTTATCAGCAGTTTCTTCTTTTGTTTCAATATTTCCCCCAAGCATTTTCTATTAGAGACGTCAAAAGCAGGTCTTGTTTGGGAAAGGGTTAAATGATCATCCATTATCAGTAGCTCTGAAGTTGGACCACCATAAAATTTTTGTGGTTTGGAGAAGGGTAAATGCAAGTATTCAGGAATTTTCCAAGAAGGGGCACATACCAACATAACAATGCTATTCAACGAAAAACCTCGTAACTGCAGCTTAAAACAAGCTGCAGTTAAAAGGTTTTCATTGAAAACATTGATTTTCATGAAATATAAACAGCATGCCCACTGGCTTTTCATTTTGGGGGTACATGATGTACCCTCTAAGTTACTTTTAGAGTTAAGGGTGCACCATACAAGCCTCACCAGTCACCAATCTTAAGTATTAGATCGACTACTAGTAGTTAGTGCGAGACTAATTCAAGAGCCCAAAGATTAACAACAGTTTTGCAGTAAGAAAAGCATCTAAATAGGAATAAATGCAATGATATCTATTCAAAGAGTAATGTAGGTAAATGCTCTTGCTATATAACTTCATTAACAACAATTTAGTCAAACCCCTCCAGTTCTTCTAAGTTGTAAATTGATTTCTTATAATTTCAAACCAATTAGTTTACAATTCCTTCAAGAGTTTTTTCCCTTAACCCTTTCCCAAACAAGACCTGGTTTTGACGTCCCTAAGAGAATAGGCTTGGGAAAACATTGAGACAAAAGAAGAAACTGCTGATGGTCAGCAGTTTCTCCTTTTGCCTAAATATTTTCTGTGCCATATTTTACACAAATCATGTCTTTATTGTCATCATTTTGTCGTCTGCAGCAGCTTTCGGATTGGACCACCCTAAAATTTTGTCGTTTGGGAAAGGGTTAAAAATGAGTTTAGACATTGAATGTTACATTTTCAATAACAGGAGCTAACTTAGTGAAAAATCGTTCATGTGTGAATCCAGCAAAAATTAATTGTGATTTCATGGCTGTCAATGTTTACCATCTCCAAGAATTACCTGTTGATTAATGAGCCACACAATTTCTTCAATGGGTACGGTATATGACTGACCAATTAATTTTTGGATTTACAACCGATAATGAGGCATGCAAATCAGATACTCTTTCATTCCAAACATTCATGTAATGGTCATTATCTTTCTACGCTCATCAATTATTCTTTACATACTTGCATGTCTGGCCTATAAATCTGTACGTGAGCTGATGTATTTTAACGTGATTTACGTACTGTGGTATGTGAATGGGCATGCTGATAAAAGCAACAACCTTCCTAGAAGGAAACATGTATGTTAGCCACTAGCCGCATTGATCACAAGTACAGTATTGCTAGTATTAGCCATGCGCAGACCCCCCTGGATCCACGCATGTCACTCATACAATACATTCAAATTCAGTTTTGAGGTAGTCCATCCTTACATGTAGTGAGATTCATTATCAGAGTCATATGTTTATCAACATTCATTTTGCAATTTGTACAGCATTTTTCAAATGGAAACAATGAAACCATTTGCCATTTGGGAAAGTGGTAAACATTTAGCCAAGATATAGCCTGGAAAAAACATTCTTCTCACCTTTAACCCTCTCCCAAACGACAAAACTTTAGGGTGGTCCAATTCGATGGTGCAGACGACAAAAGAAATGTTGCTTTAGGTTAAAGTTGTGAATGATATAGCAAAGAAAATATTGAGGCAAAGGGAGAATCTGCTGGTTATCAGCAGTTTCTTCTTTTGACTCAATGTTTTCCCAAGCCTTTTCCATTTGGGACGTCAAAATCGGGACTTGTTTGGGAAAGGATTAAAGAATGCAGAAAATCCAATTTTGGGATTAGATCATTTGTTCTTAACTTCAAGTTTAAACATTTGATTCAAGTTATCAAGACAGAAAATTCAAGAATAAAACTATCATTAAAAGCCTTTTAACTGCTTGCTGATTTTCTGCGAAGAGAACAAAAAAGTATCATTTTCAATCATCAAAAAGTAACCTACTTGCATGGTTGTTACAAACTTTTTTTGCTACAAATTCAGTCATTTTTATCACCCTCATAGAGGAAGGAAATTTAACATTAAATAAGATTCGATGATTGGTGACAAAAACACATTCTTTTAAATTTACAAATTGTAACTTACTTGCATGGTTGTTACAAACTTCGCTGTAAGTTAAATGAACGTCTGACAGCACTGACATGTGTACAAACAGTTTGGGTTTTTCCAGATCTAAAAATAGAACTGTTCATCGTCTGTCAGACGCTTTGAGGATTGGTTACTCGCTGGTTCCCACCCACGTTGTGAAATTTATTTTCTAAATCTGAAAATAAGTAAGTTTGTGTATCATTTAACTGTGTCATCATTCATTCTAACTGATCTCAAAAGTAGTTTTTTCCAGACAGAGAAAATCGTGAACTAGAGTATTGGTTTATCATTTTGACAATTTTGTAGATTCGCACCATATCGTTTTCGTTCCTTTTTTGTGCCAACAATCAGTGTTTGTTGGAAATGTTTTAAATTAGTTTGATCATTATTCTAAACTTCACAATTCATTTTCGTTATTTTTTTGTCGACGTTTAAGTATTTTATTATCAAGCCCCTTTATAATGATTTATGAAGATAAACATTCGAAAGGGCTTTTAATTTCAAACATTCTTATCATCATTGATTTTTGAACATTTCATTTTCAGACTGCTAAAATGCCAAAAGCACCTAAAGGACCAGTGAGCAAGTCTAAGAAAGTGATTCATCCAAACAGTCGAGCAGCAAGCTACATCAAGAAACATCATCATCATTATGACAGAGTCTCCAAAACAAAAGCGGCAACATCAGAGAAAAATGAACGACTCCGACAAAAACTTGAATGGTTCCAAGATAACTTAGAACCGGAGAAGATTGTCTACACGAAACAAAGTCTTGCAGAACTGACTTCACAATATCTCGACAGATTTAAAGCGGAACTTGAACAAATCTCGATTATTAATTCGATAGGAAGCAGAAAACAACATGTAGCAAGATCAGAAGCGATCAGATTAACACAAGAAAGGGAGAGACAGGAGTTTGAAGGGGCTGGTATAGAAGTACCAGATCTGGTGACTCAGGTACATTGTGATTACTTCAGGGAATGGACGGGTGAAATTAGATACTTTCCAAATATTAAATTGTGTAGATCAAGAAAAAGTGACCTTTCTGACGATTCATCAAAAGATGTTGCCGAACCAAGCAGTAGTGATCAGATATAATTTATGAATGGCTTTTTTTTAATGCTCAATTAATTGTACTTTTTAAGTCTTATTCTTTTAAGGTAAAAGATCCCAAATGAGATTCACCTACTGTAATGTTGGAATTTTGTAGGTGACATCGTAAACACCTGACAGTGGAAAGTGCTTATATTTTTCTTAGGGTATGAGTCTTTTAGAGGTATTTCATGTAATAAAAGGATAAATTATGCATTCTTGTAAATCAAAATGTAATAATTTGTTATAAAATTACTATGGGAAAAGAAGAAATTGCTCAAGATGAGCAATTTTTTCTTTTCCCATTATGTTTTTATTCACAGTCATTTGCATTTACAATATTGCATTTCAAGGTTAACCGATTTCAATGTAATTTGCACTATGTACAGCTTTAAATTATGTAGTGACAAAAGGTGTAACTATTTGGGAAAGGGTTTAGGGTATTAAATTGTACATGTTTTTGTCTTTTAGGAAGAAAATATGGTAAATGAGGAACTTACTTGTTACAAGCAATTTCTTCATTTTCCACAATGTTTTCCAAATCAATCATGTTCTACTGAGTCAAAAATCATTGTGTGGGAATGGGTTCAAGGCATTTTGAAGTTAATGTGGTATTCAAGGGCTTAATACTTAATGATTGTAAATTCATTCGGATGTAATTCAGTGGACATTTGGATTGATAGGATTGAATGAAGTTTGACGTCCAACTCATTGGATAAGTTTATATCGAGATGGGACCTTGATTTAAAGTCTCACTTGAAAGACCGGAGTCGCATGATCTTGATCCCTGTGTTACAAGTCCAACGCATTACCGCTGCGCCAAATCCACCCCTGAATATATGTACAGCTGACTTGCAGGTTGGCTTCAGCTTTCCTTAAGCCATTCCAACATAGTGACTCTTTATGATCCCCTTAAGAAAAGGGCAATTTGTTCATTTCGCACAATGTTTTATGCCCAAAAAAGATCAAAAAATTTTAAAGTTAATTCACTTGAAATTGTTGTCTGCAGCATCTTTGAATTTAGACCAGTCTAAAATTTTGCCGTCTGCGGTTAAGTCTGATCAGGACTGCTACTGACTATTAATAAGTCAAAGTGTCATAACAGCATGGATCTTGATGAGACTGTGGACAGGTACAGGCTTATCTGGATCCACTGTGATCCATAATTGCGACCCGTCACGCCAAAAGGGACCTTATCCGAAGTCAAAACATCCACATTTTGACGAACTTGTCAGACTCAGCACAGGTCAACCAGATCCAGTATGCGAAAAACAAATATATAGTAAGATAGGGAAAACATTCTGGATTTAGAAAATTACATAAAAGTGAAAAGTGTCGGCCCTAGTCTGGCTGCGCGGACTGCGCAGACTGACTAAGGTCAATATTTTTCACACTTCCTATAAGGTTCCTTTTAGCGTGACGGGTCACATATTTAAACATACATCGGAGCTGTGATCTGGAAAAATGTCGGTTATGGCATTTGAGGTAGCCATGTTTCCAGAGGCGTGTTCTTTACAGCTAGATTTATTAAGATTCCTTAAGATATTTCGGGATAAACCGTTCTTTAGAGCAAGATTTATCAAGATTTCTTCAGATCTTTCAGAATAGAGCATTCTTTAGAGCAAGACTTTTAAGACGCTCAATATGAGGTGTCATTACCCTATACCCCTTGCGGAACCCCTTGGTTTGACCGATAGTTGTTCCCAGATGCTCCATTGTCACCCATCAATGGTTTGATATCGTGAACCTATGTGGGGGAGTTTGAGTTTATTGGGGTTTTACGCCGTTTTCAACTACCAAGGTCATATCGCGGCGGCTGGAGCACCTAACCGTGGGTTCCTGGTATTTCTCGCACCAGTACAACCACAATATCCAAACCGAGCCTCCAGCTGCTCTCTCACATAGATGATTCACACCCATTGGTGAGAAACAAAAGACTTTTGTCAAATGTCAGATTGGATACTGGCCTAGCCGGGGTTCGAACTCGAGACCCCAGGATTGACAGACTCCGATGTAGCCGACTGAGCTATCCGGGCTCGGCTCCTATGTGGGGGGGGGGGGGGGGCAGCTGGAGGCTTGGTTAGGGTGTTATGGTAGTGCTGGTATTAGAAACAACAGGAATCCATGGTTAGGTGCTCCAGCCGTCGCGGTATGACCTGTCACCATAGCAGTTGAAAATGGCGTAAACCCCCAATAAACCAAGCCCAGATGCTCTATGATTCATAAACCCTGGTATTCTGAATGCTCCATACATAATACAAATGCTGTCATCATGATGTCATTTGTATGAAGTATGAAGCATTTGGAACATCCCGACCAGAATCTAGGTCTTAAAAAACGTTTTATCTAAAACATCTTAAGAAACCTTAAAAAAAATCTCGCTCTAAAGAGCATGCCTATGATTGGCTTGTGTCTCAATGTAGTATGATGGGATCCATGCTACTCTCTTACAGACGCTAACATAAAAGCATGTTACAAGAACATCATTGATTCCTGATCAGACTGCGTGTATACACAGGCTGATCTGGAACCATATTGGGCTCTAAAACAGCAGAGGACATTTTCCAGATTCTGGCTCATATTTATTTCAGGCCCGTAGGAACAGGGGAGCTAAGGGGCGCAAAGCCCCCCCCCCCTCCCAAAGTTGGCCAAAAATTAAAACCCCAAGAACTACCTCTGCTACTGGGGATCAAACTCGCAAAATCTTCGCCACAATGCTGACGCTCTACTGCTTGATCACTCAGATGCCACTGTGGTCCTTTTTGCTATATCAACCCTTTCTCGAACAAGACCTGGTTTTGACGCCCCTAATAGAAAAGGCTTGGGAAAACATTTAAACAAAAGAAGAAACTGCCGAGTTACCAGCAGTTTCTCCTTTTGTCTCAATATTTTCTGTGCCATATTTTACTCAAATCCTATCTTTTCTAACACCCATATTGTCATTTGTGGCAGATTTTGATGTTGATCACCCTAAAATTTTGTCGTTTGGGAAAGGGATAAGGACCCTTTTACCAGATTCTGGCTTCATCCTTAACCAAATAATGACGCCCCAAAAATTATTGTGAAAAATGAAGAAATTCCTTGGAACAAGCAATTTCTTCATTTCCCACAAAAATTTTCTGACAAAAAAAAGACTCACAAATTTAAAATTTCATTGACCTGGAATTGTCATCTGCAACATTTTTTAATTTGGGCAAGTCTAAAATTTTCCTGTCTGGTAATGGGTTAATATTGTCACAAAACGCCCTTGAAAATGAATAAACAACACAATAAGTTTTGTATATATCTGATTCATAAAATTTACAATATCACAACAAAATAAAATGTAACAATCATTCATCACTTCATAGTAGTAGTTTAACCCTCTCCCAAAAAGTTGCTAGTTTTAATATATTTTTCAGAGATTGTTTTTGTAAATACCCTTAGAAAAGAAGAATATGTTGAAATTCAACATTTTCTCATTTTCCCTAAATGTTTTCCATAGTTTGAAATATATGATATGTCTGTGTAAAGTAATGGCAATGAATTTTTTGCTAAAATTATACTAGGTTAACTGTTATGTTTTGATAACCCCACGGTGTTGCTATAAAATCTCATAACTACGGCTTGAATCAAGCCGTAGTTACGAGATTTTATAACATCACCAACGAAATACTATTGTTTGTTCGAAATAATGTCACTTTTAACTGGATAAAATCGTTCCCTATTGCAGTCTGCAATAGATTTTGGTAAAGGACCGGTTGAAAATTTTATCAAAAATATAGGTAAAGCTAGGTGATAAACTTATGATAAAGTTATCAATTTGTCGTCTGCAGGATCTTTCAATGTCTGCAGGATCTTTCAATTTGGATAATATAACATTTTGTTGCATGGGATAGTGATAAATACAAGTCTATATGTGTCTGTCTGCCCTATTTCAATAGGGAACAATTTTATAAAATTACATGTGATGTTATTTTGGACAAATAGTATTTCGCTGGTGTTGTTATGAAATAACACTAGACAGCCCTGGCGGTCTGGACGCGCTCCACAGGCCTGATTCTTTGTCTTGTTGAATGCAATTTCAAAGGTACAGGTTGCACAAACAAGCAAATGCATGACCAAGCTGAAAATTACCAGCAAGTATGATCGTATGGTTAGTAAGATTCTGTGAAAGTTCTGTATTGATTAGTTAATACTAATGGTTGTAAAAGTGAAAATAAAGCCAAAAATAGCAATTTACTCATGACGTAAAATTCAGATCAAGCTGAAAATTATACAAAGGCAAGATCTCATAATCACCAACATTCTGTCTTAGTTTTGTCTTGATTGGTCTATATTTGTAGTTGCTAGATTGAAAACAATGTCAAAATAGAGCCAAAAATGCCAATTTTGTCAATTTCAAGGGCACATAACTCATGATGTAAAATTCAGATCAAGCTTAAAATTATACCAAAGCAAGATCTAATGGTCAACAAGATTCAATACAAGTTTTGTCTCGATTGGTCAATATTTGTAGTTGCTAGAGTGAAAACAATGTCAAAATAGAGCCGAAAATGGCAATTTTGTCAATTTCAAGGGCACATAACTCATGATGTAATATTCCGATCAAGCTGAAAATTATACCAAAGCAAGATCTCATGGTCACCTACATTCTGTACAAGTTTTGTCTTGATTGGTTTTAGAGTAAAAACAAGTGCATGTCGGATTGCGATGCAATACAGGAGTCCCCCACCGGATAACAAAAAATCCTTTCTTATAATATATCTCCTACTTACTAGATCTATAACTGTATACAAAATTTGAAGTTGCTAGCACATTAGCAATAACTCCAAAAGTGGGCGGAGAAGAATGATTCTTGTACATGCCACTTGTCCTAAATGAGATCTATAAGTGTACCAAGTTTGAAGTTGCTAGCACTGATGGCTCAGGAGATATGGTCCGGACAAAAATGTATGGATAAAAAACAACAACGGACAATAACTAAAAAAGTGGACGTGGTAGAGTAACAGTTCTTGTGCATTACACTTCAAAAATCTCAATGAGATCTACCAGTGTACAAAGTTTGAAGTTGCTAGGGCTTATGGTTTAGGAGATAAGTTTGGGACAAAAATGTAAGGATAGAAACAACAAAGGGCAATAACTCAAAAAGTGGACATGGCAGAGTCACAATTCTTGTGCATGACACTTGTCCTCAATGATATCAATAAGTGTAGCAAGTTAGAAGTTGCTAGCACTTATGGTTTAGAAGATATGTTCCGAACAAAAATATAAAGGTAAAAACAACAAAGGGCAATAACTCAAAAAGTGGGTGTGGCAGAGTAACAGTTCTTGTACATGACACTTGTTCTCAATGAGATCTATAAGTTTACAAAGTTTGAAGTTGCTAGCACTTTTAGTTTAGGAGATATGATCCAGACAAGAATGTAAGACTTAAAACAACAAAGGGCAATAACTCAAAAAGTGGACATGGCAGAGTAACAGTTCTTGTACATGACACTTGTCCTCGATAAGATCTATCAGTGTACAAAGTTTGATGTTGCTAGCACTTATGATTTAGGAGATATATTCCGGACAAAAATGCAAGGGCAAAAACAACAAAGGGCAATAACTCAAAAAGTGGGCGTGGCAGAGTAACAGTTCTTAAACATGACACTTGTCCTCAATAAGATCTATAAGTGTACCAAGTTTGAAGTTGCTAGCACTTAAAGTTTAGGAGATATGATCCGGACAAGAATGTAAGGCTAAAAACAAGAGGCCCAGGAGGGCCTGAATCGCTCCACTGGCTAAAGTGGAAGAATTATCCCATGATTTCTTGTAAGCCTTACACAGCCAAATCTTGAAATTTGTGAATAAATTTTGAAGAGAGACTCAAAGAACATTCTTGCAAAGTCTGGTTCAAATTGGCCTAATGGTTGATTTTTAAAGAATTTTCTTATGATTTCTCTAAGTCTGGTAAGCCCCTTTCTCCCTGCCACGGCCACATTTTTTGACAAATAAATTTTGAAGAGAGACTCAAAGAACATTCTTGCAAAGTCTGGTTCAAATTGGCCTAATGGTTGATTTTTAAAGAATTTTCTTATGATTTCTCTAAGTCTGGTAAGCCCCTTTCTCCCTGCCAGGGCCACATTTTTTGACAAATATAAAAATTTGTGAACAAATTTTAAAAAGAATGACTAAAGGCACATTCCTGCAAAGTTTGGTTCAATTGGGCAGACTGGTTGATTTTTAAAGAATTTTCTTATGATTTCTTTAAGTCTGATAAGCCCCTTCCTCCCTGCCACGCCCACTTTTTTTGACAAATGTAAAAAATTGTGAATAAATTTTGAAAAGAGAGACTCAAAGAACATTCCTGCAAAGTCTGGTCTAAATTGGCCCTATGGTTGATTTTTAAAGAATTTTCTTATGATTTCTAAGTCTGTTAAGCCCCTTTCTCCCTGCCACGGCCACATTTTTTGACAAATGTAAAGATTTGTGAATAAATTTTGAAAAGAATGACTCAAGGCACCTTCCTGCCAGGCTTGGTTCAAATTGGCCCTATGGTTGATTTTTAAAGAATTTTCTTATGATTTCTTTAAGTCTAATAAGCCCCTTTCTCCCTGCCACGGCCACATTTTTTGACAAATGTAAAAATTTGTGAACAAATTTTGAAAAGAATGACTCAAGGCACCTTCTTGCCAGGTTTGGTTCAAATTGGCCTAACGGTTGATTTTTAAAGAATTTTCTTATGATTTCTCTAAGTCTGATAAGCCCCGCCCTGCCACGCCCACATTTTTTGACGAATCAAAAATTCGCGAACAAGTTTTGAAAAAGGTCACTCAAGGTACATTCCTGCCAAGTTTGGTCAAAATTGGCTCACTGGTATAAGAGGAGAAGACGTTTAAAGAAAAAATTAACGGACGCACGCACGGACGCACGACGGACACAACGCCATGACAATAGCTCGCTGGCCTTCGGCCAGTGGAGCTAACAACAAAGGGCAATAACTCAACAAGAGGACCCTGAGGGCCCTAAATCGCTCACCTGAGTAATGTTTTAATAATGCCAAATAACTTTGCATATGTTACACATTGTGGTCCCAGAGAAGAATTTGGCCATGTAGTTTAGGAGGAGATGTCGTTTACAAAAATTGATGAGTTTTATGACATTTCCCATTTTCTGATGCCACAGCAACCAGAGTTTTTCATGGATTTCAATTCTTTTAGCAATTTTCATAAGGGACAACCCAAGGAACATTTCTGCCAAATTTGGTTGATTTTAACCCAGAAGTTAAGGAGGAGATGTCGTTTAAAGAAGTTGTTAAGTTTTTGTAAAATTTTCCATTTTTCGATGCCACGGCAACCAGAGTTTTTCATTGATTTCAATTCTTTTAGCAATTCTTATAAGGGACTACCCAAGGAACATTTCTGCCAAGTTTGGTTGATTTTAACCCAGAGGTTAAGGAGGAGATGTTGTTTAAAGAAGTTAAGTTTTTGTGAAATTTACCATTTTCCAATGCCACGGCAACCAGAGTTTTTCATGGATTTCAATTCTTTTAGCAATTCTTATAAGGGACTACCCAAGGAACATTTCTGCCAAGTTTGGTTGATTTTAACCCAGAGGTTAAGGAGGAGATGTTGTTTAAAGAAGTTAAGTTTTTGTGAAATTTACCATTTTCCGATGCCACGGCAACCAGAGTTTTTCATGGATTTCAATTCTTTTAGCAATATTTATTAGGGACCAACCAAGGAACATTTTTGCCAAGTTTGGTTGATTTTAACCCAGAAGTTAAGGAGGAGATGTCGTTTAAAGAAATAGTTGAATTTTTGTGAAATTCCCCATTTTCTGATGCCACGGCAACCACAGTTTTTCATGGATTTCAATTATTTTAGCAAATTTTATAAGGGACCACCCAAGGAACATTTCTGCCAAGTTTGGTTGATTTTGACCCAGTAGTTTAGGAGGAGATGTCGTTTAAAGAAATTGTTGAGCTTTTGTGAAATTTCCCATTTTCCGATGCCACGGCAACCAGAGTTTTTCATGGATTTCAATTATTTTAGCACTTTTATAAAGGACCACCCAAGGAACATTTCTGCCAAGTTTGGTAGATTTTGACCCAGTAGTTTAGGAGGAGATGTCGTTTAAAGAAATTGTTGAGCTTTTGTGAAATTTCCCATTTTCCGATGCCACAGCAACCAGAGTTTTTCATGGATTTCAATTCTTTTAGCAATTTTTATAAGGGACCACCCAAAGAACATTTCTGCCAAGTTTGGTTGATTTTGACCAAGAAGTTAAGGAGGAGATGTCGTTTAAAGAAATTGATGAGCTTTTGTGAAATTTCCCATTTTCCGATGCCACGGCAACCAGAGTTTTTCATGGATTTCAATTCTTTTAGCAATTTTTAATAAAGGACCACCCAAGGAACATTTCTGCCAAGTTTGGTTGATTTTGACCCAGTCGTTTAGGAGGAGATGTCGTTTAAAGAAATTGTTGAGCTTTTGTGAAATTTCCCATTTTTCGATGCCACAGCAACCAGAGTTTTTCATGGATTTCAATTATTTTAGCAATTTTTATAAGGGACCACCCAAGGAACATTTCTGCCAAGTTTGGTTGATTTTGACCCAGTTGTTTAGGAGGAGATGTCGTTTAAAGAAATTGTTGAGCTTTTGTGAAATTTCCCATTTTCGGATGCCACGGCAACCAGAGTTTTTCATGGATTTCAATTCTTTTAGCAAATTTTAAAAAGGACCACCCAAGGAACATTTCTGCCAAGTTTGGTTGATTTTGACCCAGTAGTTTAGGAGGAGATGTCATTTAAAGAAATTGTTGAGCTTTTGTGAAATTTCTCATTTTCCGATGCCACGGCAACCAGAGTTTTTCATGGATGTCAATTATTTTAGCATTTTTTTATAAAGGACCACCAAAGGAACATTTCTGCAAAGTTTGGTTGATTTTGACCCAGTAGCTTAGGAGGAGATGTCGTTTAAAGAAATTGATGAGCTTTTGTGAAATTTCCCATTTTCCGATGCCACGGCAACCAGAGTTTTTCATTGATTTCAATGATTTTAGCAATTTTCATAAAGGACCACCCAAGGAACATTTCTGCCAAGTTTGGTTGATTTTGACCCAGTAGTTTAGGAGAAGATGTCGTTTAAAGAAATTGTTGAGCTTTTGTGAAATTTCCCATTTTCGGATGCCACGGCAACCAGAGTTTTTCATGGATTTCAATTATTTTAGCAATTTTTATAAAGGACCACCCAAGGAACATTTCTGCCAAGTTTGGTTGATTTTGACCCAGTAGTTTAGGAGGAGATGTCGTTTAAAGAAATTGTTGAGCTTTTGTGAAATTTCCCATTTTCCGATGCCACGGCAACCAGAGTTTTTCATGGATTTCAATGATTTTAGCAATTTTCATAAAGGACCACCCAAGGAACATTTCTGCCAAGTTTGGTTGATTTCGACCCAGTAGTTTAGGAGATGTCGTTTAAAGAAATTGTTGACGCCGTGACGGACAGACGGACAGACGGACAGACGGACGCCGGACATTGATAGATCACAATACCTCACCTTGAGCACTTCATGCTCAGGTGAGCTAAAAAGTGGGCGTGGCAGAGTTATGGTTCTTAAACACGACACTTCTCTTCAATGAGATCTATGAGTGTAAAAAGTTTGAAGTTGCTAGCACACATAGTTTAGGAGATATGTTCTGGACAAGAATGTAAAGGTAAAAACAACAAAGGGCAATAACTCAAAAAGTGGGCGTGGCAGAGTAACGGTTCTTAAACATGACACTTCTCCTCAATGAGATTCTTAAGTGTACAAAGTTTGAAGTTGCTAGCACTTATAGTTTAGGAGATATGATCCGGACAAGAATGTAAGGCTAAAAACAACAAAGGGCAATAACTCAAAAAGTGGGCGTGGCAGAGTAACGGTTCTTGAACATGACACTTCTCCTCAATGAGATCTATAAGTGTACCAAGTTTGAAGTTGCTGGCACACATAGTTTAGGAGATATGATCCGGACAAGAATGTAAGGCTAAAAACAACAAAGGGCAATAACTCAACAAGAGGACCCTAAATCGCTCACCTGAGTAATGTTTTAATAATGCCAAATAACTTTGCATATGTTACGCTTTGTGGTCCCAGAGAAGAATTTGGCCATGTAGTTTAGGAGGAGATGTTGTTTGCAGTAATTGATGAGCTTTATGACATTTCCCATTTTCTGATGCCACAGCAACCAGAGTTTTTCATGGATTTCAATTCTTTTAGCAATTTTCATAAGGGACTACCCAAAGAACATTTCTGCCAAGTTTGGTTGATTTTAACCCAGAAGTTAAGGAGGAGATTTCGTTTAAAGAAGTTGTTAAGTTTTTGTGAAATTTTCCGATGCCACGGCAACCAGAGTTTTTCATGGATTTCAATTCTTTTAGCAATTTTTATAAGGGACCACCCAAGGAACATTTCTGCCAAGTTTGGTTGATTTTAAAGAAATTTTTGAGCTTTTGTGAAATTTACCATTTTCCATTGCCACGGCAACCAGAGTTTTCATGGATTTCAATTCTTTTAGCAATTTGTATAAGGGACCACCCAAGGAACATTTCTGCCAAGTTTGTTGATTTTAAACCAGAAGTTAAGGAGGAGATGTCGTTTAAAGAAATTGTTGAATTTTTGTGAAATTTCCCATTTTCCGATGCCACGGCAACCAGAGTTTTTCATGGATTTCAATACTTTTAGCAATTTTTTTAAGGGACCACCCAAGAAACATTTCTGCCAAGTTTGGTTGATTTTAAAGAAATTTTTGAGCTTTTGTGAAATTTACCATTTTCCATTGCCACGGCAACCAGAGTTTTTCATGGATTTCAATTCTTTTAGCAATTTTTATAAGGGACCACCCAAGGAACATTTCTGCCAAGTTTGGTTGATTTTAAACCAGAAGTTAAGGAGATGTCATTTAAAGAAATTGTTGAATTTTTGTGAATTTTCCCATTTTCCGATGCCACGGCAACCAGAGTTTTTCATGGATTTCAATTCTTTTAGCAATTTTATAAGGGACTACCCAAGGAACATTTCTGCCAAGTTTGGTTGATTTTGACCCAGAAATTAAGGAGGAGATGTCGTGTAAAGAAATTGTTGATTTTTTGTGAAATTTCCCATTTTCCGTTGCCACGGCAACCAGAGTTTTTCATGGATTTCAATTCTTTTAGCAATTTTAATAAGCGACAACCCAAGGAACATTTCTGCCAAGTTTGGTTGATTTTGACCCAGTAGTTTAGGAGAAGATGTCGTTTAAAGAAATTGTTGAGCTTTTGTGAAATTTCCCATTTTCCGATGCCACGGCAACCAGAGTTTTTCATGGATTGAAATTCTTTTAGCAATTTTTATAAGGGACTATCCAAGGAACATTTCTGCCAAGTATGGTTGATTTTGACCCAGAAGTTAAGGAGGAGATGTCGTGTAAAGAAATTGTTGAATTTTTGTGAAATTTCCCATTTTCCGATGCCACGGCAACCAGAGTTTTTCATCGATTTCAATTCTTTTAGCAATTTTTATAAGGGACCACCCAAGGAACACTTCTGTCAAGTTTGGTTGATTTTGACCCAGAAGTTAAGGAGGAGATGTCGTTTAAAGAAATTTTTGAGCTTTTGTGAAATTTCCCATTTTCCGATGCAACGGCAACCAGAGTTTTCCATCGATTTCAATTCTTTTAGCAATTTTTATAAGGGACTACCCAAGGTACATTTCTGCCAAGTTTGGTTGATTTTGACCCAGTAGTTTAGGAGGAGATGTCATTTAAAGAAATTGTTGAGCTTTTGTGAAATTTCCCATTTTCCGATGCCACGGCAACCAGAGTTTTTCATGGATTTCAATTCTTTTAGCAATTTTTATAAGGGACCACCCAAGGAACATTTCTGCCAAGTTCGGTTGATTTTGACCCAGAAGTTAAGGAGGAGATGTCGTTTAAAAATTTTTGAGCTTTTGTGAAATTTCCCATTTTCCGATGCCACTGCAACCAGAGTTTTCCATCGATTTCAATTCTTTTAGCAATTTTTATAAGGGACTACCCAAGGAACATTTCTGCCAAGTTTGGTTGATTTTGACCCAGTAGTTTAGGAGAAGATGTCATTTAAAGAAATTTTTGAGCTTTTGTGAAATTTCCCATTTTCCGATGCCACGGCAACCAGAGTTTTTCATGGATTTCAATTCTTTTAGCAATTTTTATAAGGGACCACCCAAGGAACATTTCTGCCAAGTTTGATTGATTTTGGCCCATTAGTTTAGGAGATGTCGTTTAAAGAAATTGTTGACGCCGTGACGGACAGACGGACAGACGGACGCCGGACATTGATAGATAACAATACCTCACATTGAGCACTCCGTGCTCAGGTGAGCTAAAAAGTGGGTGTGGCAGAGTTATGGTTCTTGAACATGACACTTCTCCTCAATGAGATCTATAAGTGTACAAAGTTTGAAGTTGCTAGCACACATAGTTTAGGAGATACGTTCCGGACAAGAATGTAAGGGTAAAAACAACAAAGGGCAATAACTCAAAAAGTGGGCGTGGCAGAGTAACGGTTCTTGAACATGACACTTCTCCTCAATGAGATCTATAAGTGTACCAAGTTTGAAGTTGTTAGCACATATGGTTTAGAAGATATAGCCCAGACAAAAGTGTGACGGACAGACGGACGGACAGACGGACGGACGGACGGACTGACGGAATCGAGCAAACCTATAGTCCCCCAACCGGTAACCGGTGGGGGACTAATAATGTCAAAACCAGCTATTTTTGATATTCAAGGGCAGATAACTCAGTTTATTCTAATTCAATCCAAATTCTTTGAAGGAATCTGAGAGAGGGTCACCCAAGGATCATTCCTGTGAAGTTTGGTTGAAATCCATCTAGTAGTTTTTGAGAAGATTTTTAAAGAAAAAGTTTACGGGCGCACGGACGCACGCACGACGGACACACCGCCATGACAATAGCCCGCTGGCCTGACGGCCAGTGGAGCTAAAAACCAATAGTTTATCAATAGATAACTGTAAACCCAATCTATTTTTAGAACAAAATTCATCGCTTTTTAGCTCACCTGAGCACGAAGTGCTCAAGGTGAGCTATTGTGGTCGCTTTTTGTCCGTCGTCCGTCCGTCCGTCTGTCCGTCCGTCTGTCCGTCTGTCCGTCCACAATTTTTCAAACATCTTCTCCTCCTAAACAATTGGTCCAATTTTAACCAAACTTGGCAGGAATGTTCCTTGCATGACCCTTTTCAAAACTTGTTCGCGATTTTTTGATTTGTCAAAAATTGTGGGCGTGGCAGGGCGGGGCTTATCAGATTTTAGAGAAATCTTAAGAAAATTCTTTAAAAATCAACCATTTGGCCAATTTGACCCAATCTTGGCAGGAATGTGCCTGGAGTCACCCTTTTCAAAATCTATCTACAAATTTTTACATTTGTCAAAAAATGTGGCCGTGGCAGGGAGGAAGGGGCTTATCAGACTTAGAGAAATCATAAGAAAATTCTTTAAAAATCAACCATTGGGCCAAATTCAACTAGAATTTGCAGGAATGTTCCTTGAGTCACTCTTTATAAAATTTGTTTTCAAATTCTTACAATTGACAAAAAAGTGGCCGTGGCAGGGAAGAAGGGGCTTATCGGACTTGGAGAAATCATAAGAAAATTCTTTAAAAATCAACCATTGGGCCAATTTGAACCAGACTTTGCAGGAATGTTCCTTGAGTCACTTTTTTCAAAGTTTATTCACAAATTTTTACATTTGTCAAAAAAATGTGGCCGTGGCAGGGAGGAAGTGGCTTATTGGACTTAGAGAAATCATAAGAAAATTATTTAAAAATCAGCTAATGGGCCCAAATGATCCAGACTTTGCAGGAATGTTCCTTGAGTCACTCTTTTCAAAATTTGTTCCCAAATTCTTACAATTGATAAAAAATGTGGCCGTGGCAGGGAGGAAGGGGCTTATTGGACTCAGAGGAATCATAAGAAAATTCTTTAAAAATCAACCATTTGGCCAATTTGAACCAGACTTTACAGGAATGTTCCTTAAGTCACTCTTTTCAAAGTTTGTTCACAAATTTTTATATTTGTCAAAAAAATGTGGCCGTGGCAGGGAGGAAAGGGCTTATCGGACTTAGAGAAATCATAAGAAAATTATTTAAAAATCAACTAATGGGCCCAAATGATCCAGACTTTGCAGGAATGTTCCTTAAGTCACTCTTTTCAAAATTTGTTCCCAAATTCTTACAATTGATAAAAAATGTGGCCGTGGCAGGGAGGAAGGGGCTTATTGGACTCAGAGGAATCATAAGAAAATTCTTTAAAAATCAACCATTTGGCCAATTTGAACCAGACTTTACAGGAATGTTTCTTAAGTCACTCTTTTCAAAGTTTGTTCACAAATTTTATATTTGTCAAAAACTGTGGTCGTGGCAGGGAGGAAAGGGCTTATCGGACTTGGAGAAATCATAAGAATATTTAGAAATCAATCATTGGGTCTATTTGAAGCAAACTTGCTTGTAATGTTCCTTGGGTGACCTTTTTCAAATCTTGGTCATGAATTTTTGATTTGTCAAAAAATGTGGGCGTGGCAAGGTTGGACTTATCTGACTTATACAGGTTGTAAGAATATTCTTCAGAAATCAAATGTGGGGATGGCAAGATCTTTTTTTTTTTTATGAAAATCAACCATTGGATCAATTTCAACCAACTTTAATTTTAAAGTTCTTTGAGTGGCTCTTTTCAACACTTATTCATTAATTTGTGAATTGTTAAAAAATGGGCAGACTTTTCTGACTGACAAATCATAGAAAAATTCTTTCAAAATCAATCATTTATTGGGCCAATTTGAACCAAATCTTGGTGCTATGTGCATAAAGACCAGAAGTTTTGTGCCTGAAGGTACTATGTGCCTAGATCTACTTAGATAAACAAACAAATTGCTTAGTGGGACTGTGGGAAAAATGCAGCTTATCTTGATTAGTTGTACACAAACATTAAGTAGTTTATGGTGCTGAAGAGGGATTATTTATCCTTTCCCAAACAAAACCTGGTTTTGACATCCCTATTAGAAAAGGCTTGTGAAAAGATTTTTCTCCATTTGGCTTAATATTTTCCATTGCTACACTGCACAAAAATCCAATCTTTAATTTAATCTTGGACCATCCTAACTTTTCCTGTTTTTGGGAGGGTTAATTATGTTATGATATATTTCTACAGAAATTAGGGATTGATTATCAACATCCAAAATCAAAAGAGACTGCCTCACCATCCCAGTGCCAGACCAAGGTGTTTATATGAAAAGGAGTCTAATGAGGACTGATAGGAAGAAATGTCATAATGTAGATTTCATATGAATACTGGCTACAAGAAGAACAAAGTGTGAAATAATCTTGTGTTTCTTACTGTAGTGTAGAAAAAGGTTTATTGCAGTAATTATTCCATTCTTGTTTACTTTTAAAATATAAGTTTGTTGGATTTATTGAATAAATATCAAGGAAAAGAAAAGTAGGTAATTAGAATTAATTATTTTCTTGAACACAAATATTATATATGTGATTGTTGTTTTACGACTTTCGTTGAAATCATAAATGTTCTACAAGGCAAATATCACTTTGAAGCTTAAATTTTTTCTTAATATGACAAGAAATACTTATGCATCAAGGTACTATTTGACACATATCACCTTCATCTAAGAAATATATCATATAATTCTGTGCATGCATCAAGGTGGTATATGACAAAATGGCAGATAATTCCTTTATATTGACGCCCACAAGATACAAACTTTGGAAAACATTGTGGGAAATGAGGAAAATTAATAAGAAGTTTCTTCATTTTCCACAATGTTTCTGCCCCAAAAGAAAAAAAATGTAATGTTTAATTCACACCAAAATATCGTCTGCAACATCCTTTTACCAATCTACAATTTTGCCATTTGGTAATAGGTAAACTATTTTGACATTCATAATTTCAAAAAATGATCTTTCTTATTTCAGATAAGAATCAATATTTCTGAAAGACTAAATTACTTGGAACGTTTGTGAACTATTCATTATTATATTCAAAGTGGGAATTTTGTGATTGTTATAATATTGATACTGTTATTTCATAGTGACTAAGACTTACATTGATGTGAACATCAATTTTACTCTATGTGACACAAGGGTGTCTGTCTTATTATGTTAGTCTGTGTTAATTACTGAAGGATATAGTGTGGGCTAGAATTGAAGAAAGGATTACAGATGTGAAAGGGACTGGAATTTATTGTTGATTTATCCATTTGATGTAAGTACTTGCATCTATTCACTTTGTCTTGCATTCTTTTGCTTTCTGAATCTGTATCAGGAGGGGCAATGTCAGGTTGGGGGCATGTTTTACTCATGTCCAGATGTCTGTCTGTCCGCTGTCTGTCTGTCCGAAAACAGTATTGAACCTACAAAGCTCAAATTTGTTATGTAACCTTTCAATGATATCTATCTGTTCTATGCAATGTGACCTTCCTCAAGGTCATTCATTAACCCTTATCAACCCTTAAGATGAAATTTTAAAATTGCCAATTCAGGGGCTTTCGTGTAACACAAACACATCTTGTTTACTATATCTTTCTATTAATTATGCCCCCTTTTGAAGAAAATGGGGGTATATTGCTTTGCAAGTGTCTTTCGGTCGCTTGGTTGGTCGGTCGGTCGGTCTGTAGACCAAACCTTGTCCGGAGCATAACTCGAAAAGTATTAAAGGTAGAATCATGAAACTTTATAGGTGGATAGATCTCATTATGAAGAGGTGCAGTGCACAAGAACCGTTACTCTGTTGATCATATTCTTGGAGTTATTGCCCTTTGTTGATTTTCAAACTTGATTCTTGTCCGGAGCATAACTCAAAAAAGTATGTAAGGTAGAATCATGAAACTTTACAGGTGGATAGATCTCATTGTGGAGAGGTGCAGTGCACAAGAACCGTAACTCTGTCAATGAAATTTTTGGAGTTATTGCCCTTTGTTGATTTTCAAACTTGATTCTTGTCTGGAGCATAACTCAAAAAGTATGTAAGGTAAAAATCATGAAACTTTACAGGTGGATAGATCTTATTATGGACAGGTGCAGTGCTAGAACCGTAACTCCTGATGAAATTTTTGGAGTTATTGCCCTTTGTTGATTTTAACACTTAATTCTTATCCTGACCTGTATCTCATGTCCTTTTACATATACAGCCTTGATATTTCACACATGGACACCTACTACCAAGACCTTTCACTTTTGACCATGACATTGTGACCTTGACCTTGGAGTTTGACCTACTTTAAAAAAACTTTAAACTGGCCGATATATCATGTCCTTTTACACATGCAGCCTTGATATTTGACACATGGTCACTTCACCTTTTCCCGCTTTAATTGTGCTTGAAATATGCATGTTTTCAGCTAAGATTTGGGGGTGGGCGTTTATTAGAATATGGGCGTGTATTATAATAATTACGGTATATGCCCTTTAATTCGACAAAATTGCCATTTTGATTTCATTTTCATTAATTCTAATATGCATACAAAGCCCAAATTTTATATGTACCATTATTCCAATGATCTATCTCTTCCATGCAATACGACCCTCCTGAAAGTCACTCTTTCACCTTACGCACCCTTAACATGCAAGCTATCATAATACAACCAGTTTAAAAGTTCCTTTGCATACGTGGTAGGTTTAATCCTTTATCAACCATTTTGTTGTCTTAAACAGCTTTCAAATGGGAACAGTTTAAAATTTTTCAGTGTGGGAGATGGTTAAGATACTTGCTTTTTCTATGACAGTGTACAGTTACTATTTTTAAGGTACTGAAGATGCCACGAAAAAGAAATTGGAGAAAGGCTGAAGCCATGAAGAAAAAGAGGAAGACTGAAGATATTTTGGATGTGATTGATACATCAGATGGTGACCCTTCCCAGTCTTTAGTGATGTCTTTGGATAAAGATGAAGAAACATCTTCATGCCTAATGGGTGTCTCAGAAATATCGGATGGGGGCCTAGCCCACCCTTTGTCTCCTTCGGGAGTCCCATCTGTGTCCCTAATGGGTGTCTCTGAAATATCAGATGGGGGCCTAGCCCACCCTTTGTCTCCTTCGGGAGTCCCATCTGTGTCATTAGAGGGTGTCATTGGAGTATCAGATGGGGGACTAGCCCACCCTTTGCCTCTCAGAGGTCCATCTGTGTCTTTGAGATCTAAAAGTGTGCTTGATGTGCTTGAAGATGTGCTTGATAGTTTGCTTGATAGTTTGCTTGATAGTTTGCTTGAAACTGAGCTTGACACTGTGCTTGATACTGAGCCTCATACAAAGTATGATACTGATTCTGCCTTTGGATCTATGTTTGAATCTTCTGAAGATCAAAAGACACAAACTGAAATAAGTTCATTTTCCATATCTGAATGTTGCCTTGATCAAGATTTATATGTTGACAGTAGACACAAAAAATACACAAATAACCCATTTAACTGTACAACATTACTTTTAGGCTCATACAGTCAAAATAACAGAAGGTTTTCTGTGTTTTCAAGAGGTAGTCAGTGTACAATGAATGCACTATGTGCATTAATATATGCACACTTTTCAAGTCTGTCATCAAAAATTGATGAAGTTTTGACAGTTGGTGATCAGCTGTATCTAAATGTTTTGCAAGCTTTGAAGCAACAAGGTAAATTTAAGAATAGACTTCTTTCTCTTGACGAAATTCCGAATAAAGTTAATGTATTATCAAGACAAGTGCTTGTTCAGAAGGAAAACATTATGTCGGGTAATGCTATAGACCAGCTCAATGATTCTGCATTTCCATCTCTGCACAAATCCTTACAAACTGCCTTTCTAAGGGTGCAGTATGTTTTAGTGATGATAGGTGCTATATGCAATGCAGTATTTGTTAAGGATGACACATTTTGGCTTTTTGATTCTCATTCACATGGAAATGATGGAATGAGTGTTCCAGATGGTAAATCATTGTTGATATCTTTTTCTTCTCTTAATGAAATGGTTACCTTTCTGTATGCTATGTATGAGAGTATGAATATTGAATTGTCTGCTCCATATGAAGTTTTGCCTTTGCAATTTACTTGCTCACCAGACAGGGATGAACTGTACTCGAATTTGTTATTGAAATACTTTGAAGATCAAAGAATTAAGAATGACATGAAATCAAGAGAGCAATCATTAGATCATGAAAGTCTTTGCTCAGATGATAGAGGTACTGACAGAAAGGAATATTTTAGAAAATATAAACAAGCTAAACGTTCTGATTCTTTGTTCAAAGAGCGCGAAAAAGAAATTCAGAATTTATCAAAGCGAAAAGCAAGAATTGATATGGTCTTTAAAATGAAGGAAAGAGAAAGTCAGTCCACATACAGGCGAAATGTGAGAAGTAATATGGATTTTAAAGAGAAAGAAAAAGGAATTCAGATTAAATCAAAACTTAAAGCAAGAAGTAACATGGTCTTTAAAAAAACAGAAAGAGAAAATCAGTCTTCATATAGAAGAAATGTAAGAAGTAATATAGACTTTAAAGAGAAAGAGAAAGAAATTCAAAATAAATCAAAACAAAAAGCAAGAAGTGACATGGTCTTTAAAGAGAAAGAGAAAGGATTTCAGATTAAATCAAAACAAAAAGCAAGAAGTGACATGGTCTTTAAAAAAACAGAAAGAGAAAATCAGTCTACATATAGACATAATGTTAGAAGTAATATAGACTTTAAAGAGAAAGAGAAAGGAATTCAGATTAAATCTAAACAAAAAGCAAGAAGTGATATGAGCTTTAAAGAGAAAGAGAAAGAAATGCAAAAAAGTTCAAAACAAAAAGCAAGAGAAGATATTTTGTTTAAACAGAAAGAAATCCAATTCCAGACTGCATCAAAAAAGAAATCACGGTCAATTCCTTACAATTTAGAGAAAGAAAGAATTGCCAAACAGGTTGCTCGGGCAAGAGATGGATTAAGAGAAAAAATAAGTGATAGAGAGAGAAAATGCATGAAAAGGAAGTCAAAAGAGTTTAGACAAAATGAAAGCTCAAGTGCTAAAAGAAAAAAACAAGGAGATGATATAGATGAATGTATAGCATTATTTCATGAGAGTATTAAGGTTGGACCTCAATATATCTGCACCTGTTGTAAACAGACTTGGTTCAAACAAAGTGTGTGTAGTATTGCATCTATGAAAGATGTGATTGATTCAAAATATTTAAGTGGTACCTTGTCAGTAGACAACTTAGAATGGATATGTATAACTTGTAAGACAAACCTAATGAATAGAAAGGTTCCAAGATTATCTGAAGCAAATGGCATGAGATGGCCTGACAAACCAGATGTCTTACAATTGTATCCACTGGAAGAAAGATTGATTGCTTTACGTATACCTTTTATGCAAATTAGAGAATTACCACGAGGTCGTCAGTATTCTGTCAAAGGCAATTTTGTGAATGTACCTGTAGATATTCAACCAGTTGTTAATTCTCTTCCAAGACCATTTGATGAAAATGTAACTGTAGCAGTTAAGCTAAAAAAGAGGTTGTCTAACAAATCTTGTGCATTTACAGAGAATGTGAGGCCATTACGTGTTTTGGTAGCATTACACTGGTTAATGAAAAACAGTGCTTTGTATGCAAATTCATCAGTTACAATTGATGAAGAATGGATTTCACGTGTAACAAGGGAATGTGAGGAGACTGTGCATGCATTCGTTTTATCCCCTAAAAATTCATCAGATATTGAAAAAGGAACTTGTGATAAACATGATGAGGGTGAAAATGAAAACACATATGATTCAGATACAGAAGAAAACACACAAGAGAATGTTGGAAACATAGACACACTCATTGAAGATGGAGATCTTGAAAATAGAACTGACACATTTACCTTTGCACCTGGAGAAGGTCAGAGACCTTTAAGTATATATCAAGATTCAGATTCAGAATTTCTCTGTTTTCCAACAATATATTGTGGACAAAGGAGAGCTCAAAATGAGGAAAGATTAGTTCCAGTAAATTATTCTGACATTGCAAAGTGGGAACTTCGAAGCAATGATAGACGAGCAGCTAATAGTGTGCCGAATATATTTTTCAAACTAAAAAAGATTCAGATGAAGCAACTGCATGACAAAGTCAATCTTGCTGTGCGAAGAGGTCAATTTGAAAACAAAATGACTGCAGGACAGGCTAAAGATATGAGCTATATGGAGAACATTGTGCGTAAAGATGAAGGATATTATATTTTCAAACAACTAAGAAATTCTCCTGCGTACTTGGAAACAAAGAAGAAAGATGTGTTTGCAATGATTAGACAACTTGGCTTGCCTACATGGTTCATGTCATTATCATCTGCAGATACAAGGTGGTCAGACTTACTAAATATGTTGTCAAGTCTCAATCAGGGTTTCACATGTTCTGAAGATGAAATAAAGAATTTGTCATGGGAACAGAAGATCAAGTTAGTTCAAAAGGATCCTGTAACATGCTCTCGTTATTTTGATCATAGAGTTCAACAATTCATTAATATTGTCCTAAAGAGTTCTCATGATTGCCTTGGCAAAGTGACAGACTATTTTTACCGTGTTGAATTCCAACAAAGAGGTTCACCTCACATTCACATGCTTGTTTGGGTGGAAGATTCCCCAAAGTACAAAAATAGCTCCAATGAAGAAATAGTTGAGTTTGTTGATAAGTACTTGAAATGTGAATCAAAAAATGAAGAATTACAAGAACTTATTCAGTTGCAAATTCATAAGCATAGTAGAACTTGTCATAAAAAGATAGACAAAATATGTCGCTTTGGATATCCATTACCCCCATTGAACAAAACGATGGTTCTTGAACCACTTGAAACTGATGCAGAGAAGTACAAGAAATTGTATGAAAAAATTCAGAAGAAAATGAATGCAGAAAAAGAAGGGTATGACATGACTTATGAAAAGTTCTTAACAGATGTTGTGGAACTGAATGAAGATGATTACATCAAATGTATAAGAAGTTCTTTAAAGGCATCAAAGGTATTTTTGAAAAGAGCTCCAAAAGATGTACGTGTGAATTTGTACAATGAAACTGTCTTGAAGGCTTGGAAGGCGAATATTGACATACAGTTTGTACTAGATCCATATGCCTGTGCCATGTATATTGTATCCTACATCAGTAAATCACAGCGTGGAATGAGTGCTTTGTTACATGCTGCAGCAAAAGAAGCAAGAAATGGCAATTTTGACATTAAACGACAGGTGCGCCACATTGGAAATGTTTTTTCAAATAGTGTTGAAGTTAGTGCTCAAGAAGCAGTGTACCTTGTACTTCAGATGCCTCTGTCCAAAGGAACAAGAGATGTAGTTTTCATCAATACTTCACAGCCAAATGACAGAGTTCAGCTTCTGAAAGCAAAACATGAACTAGATGAGTTACCTGATTCTTCCACAGACATTGTGGCAGATAATGTGATCAAAAGATATGCAAAAAGGCCGAAATGTCTTGAAAATTGGTGCCTTGCTGACTATGTGTCCCAGTTAGAGGTTGTGTATCCTAAAGATTCTGCAACAAATTCAAATGATGATGTGAATGATGATGACGACATCAATTCTGATGATTTATTCAATGATTCCAAAACGCTTGTTGTTTTGAAAAATGGTATAAAAATAAGAAAGAGGAAAACTCCCAAAGTTATTCGTTACGTAAGGTTTAATCTCAAATCGGATGAGGAGAATCATTTTCGTGAGAAAATTTTACTGTTTTTGCCATGGAGAAATGAAAACACAGATCTCATGATGAATTATGAAACATACAAAGAACATTATGATGCTAGAAAACGCCAGATTGATTACAAAGCAAATGTGTATGAACAGCACATTGAGGAATTGGAGATGGCAAGAGAAGCTGCAGAAAATGATCTTGATGCATATGACGAAATAGCTTCAGGAACACAGCAAGTTGAAGCAGAAACAGCTATGGAGGGTTCATCTGAATCAGAAACGTTTGTTTATTTCAATCCAGATAGAGTTATTGAACAAAGGGAATATGACATAGGGATCGAATTAGGCAACAGTGTAGCTACAGCTTCAGTTGAAATAAATGAAAATGTTATGCCAGATGACCAGTATAGAGAACTTCTTAGATGTTTGAACACAAAGCAAAGGCATTTCTATAACCATGTTATTCATTGGATTAAAACAAATGATGCCCCATTGTTTGCTTTCTTAACTGGTGGAGCAGGTGTAGGAAAAAGTGTAGTAATCAAGGCATTGTATCAGACCTTGTATAGATATCTTAATCTTAGCGAGGGTCAAAATGCAGATGAGAAGAGGGTTTTGCTGTGTGCATACACTGGTAAAGCAGCTTTTAACATTAATGGTTCAACCATATCAACAGCATTCTGTCAGAAATTCATGCAAAAAGAACAAACATTAACTTGTGACAAACTCAACACCTTCAGGTCAAAATACAGGAATCTGTCTGTTGTCATAATTGATGAAATATCAATGGTAAGCAATACAATGCTAAGGTTTATTGACCAAAGACTTCAGGAGTTAACAGGCACAAGACTACCTTTTGGTGGTAAGAGCATTATAGCAGTGGGAGATCTGTTTCAATTAAAACCAGTTGCTGGATCTTGGATATTTCAAGACCTTACTAGTGATGCAGCATCTTTAGCTGTAAATTTATGGAAAGAACATTTCACCATGTTTGAGTTGACAGAGATTATGCGACAGAAGGATGATAGTGCATTTGCTGATTTATTAAACAGACTGAGGCACAATGAAATGACAAATCGAGATAAAGAACAGATTAAACAGTGTATGGTAGATCCAAATTCAGAGAACTATCCACAAAATGCTCCCCATATATTTGCTGAAAATTCCTTTATGCAATTATTCAATGACAAGATCATTAGTAGTATCAATGCTCAAAAGGTTGAAATACTTTGTCATGATTCCATCTTAGCTGCAAATATATCACGGGAAAAACAAGAAAGAATTCTAAACCAATTACCAAAAGATGCATCTAGTACCATGGGTTTGCACTTTTCACTCACTGTTGTAATTGGTATGATATATGACTTGACAGTTAACATAGACACAGAGGATGGACTTACAAATGGGGCATCTTGTACTGTTAAGTTTGTAGAATATAAGCAAGCAGAGACGAACAGGCCTAGCATAATATGGGTCCAGTTTGATGATAAACAAATTGGAAGTGACAGAAGAAAGAAATACTCCAGTCGAAGTTTTTATCACAATGAAATTGACAGTAACTGGACTCCAATATTCGATATTCAGAGAACATTTGTAATGCGACATAATACCATTCAAAGAATTCAATTCCCATTACAGCCATCCGCTGGTCGAACTGTTCATAGGGCTCAAGGAACTACACTTAATCAGGTTGTCATAGATTTGTCTCAGAGAAAGATCAGAAAAAATCCCCATATCCATTATGTGGCTTTAAGCAGAGTAAGGTCTATTGATAATCTTCATATTGTAAACTTTAATGAGGAGGCTCTGTCATTAGACGAACGGGTAGTGCAAGAAACAGAAAGATTATGTTCTGAGGCAAGGCTTCAGCTCTGCTATACTCCTCTGGATACAATAAACTCTGATGACCATTTCAAAATAGTGTATAACAACTGTAGGTCTTTGCACAAACACTTCAAAGATGTAGCAGCAGAGCAGAACATTTTGTCAGCACATGTTATTGGTTTTGCTGAAACAAGATTAGTCAAAAAGGACAATAGTTCTGACTATTCTATTGCTGGCTACCATCTTATCAGAAATGACCAGAATCCAACTGCACAAACAGTTAGACCCCCTCATGGTTTAGCATTGTATGTTAGAGATGATATCACTGTCTCAAAATGTCATCACTTTAGTACAACACAATTTGAGTTCACTCTCATAAATGGATCTCACAGATTACTAGAAATTCAGGTTGTAATCCTTTACAAATCTCCAGGTTTATCCAATCAGAAATTGATTTCAACATTGAAAAGAGAACTTGTTCACCACCTAGACCCACTTAGACCTTTGGTGATTATGGGTGATTTTAATACAGACATGTCTCAAAAAGGAAGTAGCTTTGAACAGAATATGACAAAAACATTTCATTGCCATCAAATGATACATGAACCAACTACTGACCAAGGATCAACTTTAGATCTTGTGTTTTCAAATTATAAAGACAGTGTAGCCGGGACTATGGAAACTTACTGGTCTGATCATAAACTGATCTACTTTAATACATGTCAAAACAAATGAATGTTTACATTATGTAGGGCCTAATCTTAAAACTTAATTATCAAAAGCAACATATTAGTTTTTAAATTGAAGGTGTCATATAACTTCCAACCATAACATCACATGCTTGATGTTTGAATACCTAGGTCTATTTTGAACAGGATTAATATTCATTCTTTTGCAAACTCAAATTTGGTATAAGGTAGTTGGAGATGATAAAATGATTTATATCAAGAGTAGGAAACATGTCTGTTATGGTATGGAAAATACTGAGAGAAAAGAGGAAATTTCTGATTACAAACAATTCCTCTTATTCTCTCATTATTTTGCAAAACATTTATACTAGATACATCAAAACCTTGTCTTGTTTTGGAAATATGGTAGTTTCATGTACATTTGTTGTACTTTACTTCACATATGTAGTGTTTGTTACTAATACATGTATATTTGTTTTGTAAAATTGATAAAACAACTGTTTTGTTAATGTTCATATATCATATATTGGTACCATTCCTATGATACCAATGTAAAGATTGTAAGTCAATTCCTATATTAACCCTTTCCCAAACAACAAATGTCAAACTAGATGTGGATGCAGATGGAACATTATGTATAATAGAAGAAAAGAAATTAATAAAGCAAAAGGAGTAGTTCATTGCTGGTTATTAACTTATCAGCATTTTCTTCTTTTTTCCTCAATGTTTTTCCATGCTTATCATAAAAATGTCTTGTTTTGGAAAGGGTTAAAGAAGTAGTTAGGAAATCAGTAACTACTGGGACATACATGTTTCACAAACTTTTATGGTTTATCATTCTAAATTTAACATTAAAACTATAATTCGTCGTTGTAAATGCAAAACCTCGTATCTCGTTTTTGGAAAAATTTAAAGGGGTCGGGAAAAAGTGTAATAACTTTTCCCTAACTGAAAGGATTTACTTGAAATTTGGACACTTCGTGCTCAGGTGAGCTATTGTGGTCGCTTTTTGTCCGTCGTCCGTCCGTCCGTCTGTCCGTCCGTCTGTCCGTCCACAATTTTTCAAACATCTTCTCCTCCTAAACAATTGGTCCAATTTTAACCAAACTTGGCAGGAATGTTCCTTGCATGACCCTTTTCAAAACTTGTTCGCGATTTTTGATTTGTCAAAAATTGTGGGCGTGGCAGGGCGGGGCTTATCAGATTTTAGAGAAATCTTAAGAAAATTCTTTAAAAATCAACCATTTGGCCAATTTGACCCAATCTTGGCAGGAATGTGCCTGGAGTCACCCTTTTCAAAATCTATCTACAAATTTTTACATTTGTCAAAAAATGTGGCCGTGGCAGGGAGGAAGGGGCTTATCAGACTTAGAGAAATCATAAGAAAATTCTTTAAAAATCAACCATTGGGCCCAATTCAACTAGAATTTGCAGGAATGTTCCTTGAGTCACTCTTTATAAAATTTGTTTTCAAATTCTTACAATTGACAAAAAAGTGGCCGTGGCAGGGAAGAAGGGGCTTATCGGACTTGGAGAAATCATAAGAAAATTCTTTAAAAATCAACCATTGGGCCAATTTGAACCAGACTTTGCAGGAATGTTCCTTGAGTCACTTTTTTCAAAGTTTATTCACAAATTTTTACATTTGTCAAAAAAATGTGGCCGTGGCAGGGAGGAAGTGGCTTATTGGACTTAGAGAAATCATAAGAAAATTATTTAAAAATCAGCTAATGGGCCCAAATGATCCAGACTTTGCAGGAATGTTCCTTGAGTCACTCTTTTCAAAATTTGTTCCCAAATTCTTACAATTGATAAAAAATGTGGCCGTGGCAGGGAGGAAGGGGCTTATTGGACTCAGAGGAATCATAAGAAAATTCTTTAAAAATCAACCATTTGGCCAATTTGAACCAGACTTTACAGGAATGTTCCTTAAGTCACTCTTTTCAAAGTTTGTTCACAAATTTTTATATTTGTCAAAAAAATGTGGCCGTGGCAGGGAGGAAAGGGCTTATCGGACTTAGAGAAATCATAAGAAAATTATTTAAAAATCAACTAATGGGCCCAAATGATCCAGACTTTGCAGGAATGTTCCTTAAGTCACTCTTTTCAAAATTTGTTCCCAAATTCTTACAATTGATAAAAAATGTGGCCGTGGCAGGGAGGAAGGGGCTTATTGGACTCAGAGGAATCATAAGAAAATTCTTTAAAAATCAACCATTTGGCCAATTTGAACCAGACTTTACAGGAATGTTTCTTAAGTCACTCTTTTCAAAGTTTGTTCACAAATTTTATATTTGTCAAAAACTGTGGTCGTGGCAGGGAGGAAAGGGCTTATCGGACTTGGAGAAATCATAAGAATATTTAGAAATCAATCATTGGGTCTATTTGAAGCAAACTTGCTTGTAATGTTCCTTGGGTGACCTTTTTCAAATCTTGGTCATGAATTTTTGATTTGTCAAAAAATGTGGGCGTGGCAAGGTTGGACTTATCTGACTTAGACAGGTTGTAAGAATATTCTTCAGAAATCAAATGTGGGGATGGCAAGATCTTTTTTTTTTATGAAAATCAACCATTGGATCAATTTCAACCAACTTTAATTTTAAAGTTCTTTGAGTGGCTCTTTTCAACACTTATTCATTAATTTGTGAATTGTTAAAAAATGGGCAGACTTTTCTGACTGACAAATCATAGAAAAATTCTTTCAAAATCAATCATTTATTGGGCCAATTTGAACCAAATCTTGGTGCTATGTGCATAAAGACCAGAAGTTTTGTGCCTGAAGGTACTATGTGCCTAGATCTACTTAGATAAACAAACAAATTGCTTAGTGGGACTGTGGGAAAAATGCAGCTTATCTTGATTAGTTGTACACAAACATTAAGTAGTTTATGGTGCTGAAGAGGGATTATTTATCCTTTCCCAAACAAAACCTGGTTTTGACATCCCTATTAGAAAAGGCTTGTGAAAAGATTTTTCTCCATTTGGCTTAATATTTTCCATTGCTACACTGCACAAAAATCCAATCTTTAATTTAATCTTGGACCATCCTAACTTTTCCTGTTTTTGGGAGGGTTAATTATGTTATGATATATTTCTACAGAAATTAGGGATTGATTATCAACATCCAAAATCAAAAGAGACTGCCTCACCATCCCAGTGCCAGACCAAGGTGTTTATATGAAAAGGAGTCTAATGAGGACTGATAGGAAGAAATGTCATAATGTAGATTTCATATGAATACTGGCTACAAGAAGAACAAAGTGTGAAATAATCTTGTGTTTCTTACTGTAGTGTAGAAAAAGGTTTATTGCAGTAATTATTCCATTCTTGTTTACTTTTAAAATATAAGTTTGTTGGATTTATTGAATAAATATCAAGGAAAAGAAAAGTAGGTAATTAGAATTAATTATTTTCTTGAACACAAATATTATATATGTGATTGTTGTTTTACGACTTTCGTTGAAATCATAAATGTTCTACAAGGCAAATATCACTTTGAAGCTTAAATTTTTTCTTAATATGACAAGAAATACTTATGCATCAAGGTACTATTTGACACATATCACCTTCATCTAAGAAATATATCATATAATTCTGTGCATGCATCAAGGTGGTATATGACAAAATGGCAGATAATTCCTTTATATTGACGCCCACAAGATACAAACTTTGGAAAACATTGTGGGAAATGAGGAAAATTAATAAGAAGTTTCTTCATTTTCCACAATGTTTCTGCCCCAAAAGAAAAAAAAATGTAATGTTTAATTCACACCAAAATATCGTCTGCAACATCCTTTTACCAATCTACAATTTTGCCATTTGGTAATAGGTAAACTATTTTGACATTCATAATTTCAAAAAATGATCTTTCTTATTTCAGATAAGAATCAATATTTCTGAAAGACTAAATTACTTGGAACGTTTGTGAACTATTCATTATTATATTCAAAGTGGGAATTTTGTGATTGTTATAATATTGATACTGTTATTTCATAGTGACTAAGACTTACATTGATGTGAACATCAATTTTACTCTATGTGACACAAGGGTGTCTGTCTTATTATGTTAGTCTGTGTTAATTACTGAAGGATATAGTGTGGGCTAGAATTGAAGAAAGGATTACAGATGTGAAAGGGACTGGAATTTATTGTTGATTTATCCATTTGATGTAAGTACTTGCATCTATTCACTTTGTCTTGCATTCTTTTGCTTTCTGAATCTGTATCAGGAGGGGCAATGTCAGGTTGGGGGCATGTTTTACTCATGTCCAGATGTCTGTCTGTCCGCTGTCTGTCTGTCCGAAAACAGTATTGAACCTACAAAGCTCAAATTTGTTATGTAACCTTTCAATGATATCTATCTGTTCTATGCAATGTGACCTTCCTCAAGGTCATTCATTAACCCTTATCAACCCTTAAGATGAAATTTTAAAATTGCCAATTCAGGGGCTTTCGTGTAACACAAACACATCTTGTTTACTATATCTTTCTATTAATTATGCCCCCTTTTGAAGAAAATGGGGGTATATTGCTTTGCAAGTGTCTTTCGGTCGCTTGGTTGGTCGGTCGGTCGGTCTGTAGACCAAACCTTGTCCGGAGCATAACTCGAAAAGTATTAAAGGTAGAATCATGAAACTTTATAGGTGGATAGATCTCATTATGAAGAGGTGCAGTGCACAAGAACCGTTACTCTGTTGATCATATTCTTGGAGTTATTGCCCTTTGTTGATTTTCAAACTTGATTCTTGTCCGGAGCATAACTCAAAAAAGTATGTAAGGTAGAATCATGAAACTTTACAGGTGGATAGATCTCATTGTGGAGAGGTGCAGTGCACAAGAACCGTAACTCTGTCAATGAAATTTTTGGAGTTATTGCCCTTTGTTGATTTTCAAACTTGATTCTTGTCTGGAGCATAACTCAAAAAGTATGTAAGGTAAAAATCATGAAACTTTACAGGTGGATAGATCTTATTATGGACAGGTGCAGTGCTAGAACCGTAACTCCTGATGAAATTTTTGGAGTTATTGCCCTTTGTTGATTTTAACACTTAATTCTTATCCTGACCTGTATCTCATGTCCTTTTACATATACAGCCTTGATATTTCACACATGGACACCTACTACCAAGACCTTTCACTTTTGACCATGACATTGTGACCTTGACCTTGGAGTTTGACCTACTTTAAAAAAACTTTAAACTGGCCGATATATCATGTCCTTTTACACATGCAGCCTTGATATTTGACACATGGTCACTTCACCTTTTCCCGCTTTAATTGTGCTTGAAATATGCATGTTTTCAGCTAAGATTTGGGGGTGGGCGTTTATTAGAATATGGGCGTGTATTATAATAATTACGGTATATGCCCTTTAATTCGACAAAATTGCCATTTTGATTTCATTTTCATTAATTCTAATATGCATACAAAGCCCAAATTTTATATGTACCATTATTCCAATGATCTATCTCTTCCATGCAATACGACCCTCCTGAAAGTCACTCTTTCACCTTACGCACCCTTAACATGCAAGCTATCATAATACAACCAGTTTAAAAGTTCCTTTGCATACGTGGTAGGTTTAATCCTTTATCAACCATTTTGTTGTCTTAAACAGCTTTCAAATGGGAACAGTTTAAAATTTTTCAGTGTGGGAGATGGTTAAGATACTTGCTTTTTCTATGACAGTGTACAGTTACTATTTTTAAGGTACTGAAGATGCCACGAAAAAGAAATTGGAGAAAGGCTGAAGCCATGAAGAAAAAGAGGAAGACTGAAGATATTTTGGATGTGATTGATACATCAGATGGTGACCCTTCCCAGTCTTTAGTGATGTCTTTGGATAAAGATGAAGAAACATCTTCATGCCTAATGGGTGTCTCAGAAATATCGGATGGGGGCCTAGCCCACCCTTTGTCTCCTTCGGGAGTCCCATCTGTGTCCCTAATGGGTGTCTCTGAAATATCAGATGGGGGCCTAGCCCACCCTTTGTCTCCTTCGGGAGTCCCATCTGTGTCATTAGAGGGTGTCATTGGAGTATCAGATGGGGGACTAGCCCACCCTTTGCCTCTCAGAGGTCCATCTGTGTCTTTGAGATCTAAAAGTGTGCTTGATGTGCTTGAAGATGTGCTTGATAGTTTGCTTGATAGTTTGCTTGATAGTTTGCTTGAAACTGAGCTTGACACTGTGCTTGATACTGAGCCTCATACAAAGTATGATACTGATTCTGCCTTTGGATCTATGTTTGAATCTTCTGAAGATCAAAAGACACAAACTGAAATAAGTTCATTTTCCATATCTGAATGTTGCCTTGATCAAGATTTATATGTTGACAGTAGACACAAAAATTACACAAATAACCCATTTAACTGTACAACATTACTTTTAGGCTCATACAGTCAAAATAACAGAAGGTTTTCTGTGTTTTCAAGAGGTAGTCAGTGTACAATGAATGCACTATGTGCATTAATATATGCACACTTTTCAAGTCTGTCATCAAAAATTGATGAAGTTTTGACAGTTGGTGATCAGCTGTATCTAAATGTTTTGCAAGCTTTGAAGCAACAAGGTAAATTTAAGAATAGACTTCTTTCTCTTGACGAAATTCCGAATAAAGTTAATGTATTATCAAGACAAGTGCTTGTTCAGAAGGAAAACATTATGTCGGGTAATGCTATAGACCAGCTCAATGATTCTGCATTTCCATCTCTGCACAAATCCTTACAAACTGCCTTTCTAAGGGTGCAGTATGTTTTAGTGATGATAGGTGCTATATGCAATGCAGTATTTGTTAAGGATGACACATTTTGGCTTTTTGATTCTCATTCACATGGAAATGATGGAATGAGTGTTCCAGATGGTAAATCATTGTTGATATCTTTTTCTTCTCTTAATGAAATGGTTACCTTTCTGTATGCTATGTATGAGAGTATGAATATTGAATTGTCTGCTCCATATGAAGTTTTGCCTTTGCAATTTACTTGCTCACCAGACAGGGATGAACTGTACTCGAATTTGTTATTGAAATACTTTGAAGATCAAAGAATTAAGAATGACATGAAATCAAGAGAGCAATCATTAGATCATGAAAGTCTTTGCTCAGATGATAGAGGTACTGACAGAAAGGAATATTTTAGAAAATATAAACAAGCTAAACGTTCTGATTCTTTGTTCAAAGAGCGCGAAAAAGAAATTCAGAATTTATCAAAGCGAAAAGCAAGAATTGATATGGTCTTTAAAATGAAGGAAAGAGAAAGTCAGTCCACATACAGGCGAAATGTGAGAAGTAATATGGATTTTAAAGAGAAAGAAAAAGGAATTCAGATTAAATCAAAACTTAAAGCAAGAAGTAACATGGTCTTTAAAAAAACAGAAAGAGAAAATCAGTCTTCATATAGAAGAAATGTAAGAAGTAATATAGACTTTAAAGAGAAAGAGAAAGAAATTCAAAATAAATCAAAACAAAAAGCAAGAAGTGACATGGTCTTTAAAGAGAAAGAGAAAGGATTTCAGATTAAATCAAAACAAAAAGCAAGAAGTGACATGGTCTTTAAAAAAACAGAAAGAGAAAATCAGTCTACATATAGACATAATGTTAGAAGTAATATAGACTTTAAAGAGAAAGAGAAAGGAATTCAGATTAAATCTAAACAAAAAGCAAGAAGTGATATGAGCTTTAAAGAGAAAGAGAAAGAAATGCAAAAAAGTTCAAAACAAAAAGCAAGAGAAGATATTTTGTTTAAACAGAAAGAAATCCAATTCCAGACTGCATCAAAAAAGAAATCACGGTCAATTCCTTACAATTTAGAGAAAGAAAGAATTGCCAAACAGGTTGCTCGGGCAAGAGATGGATTAAGAGAAAAAATAAGTGATAGAGAGAGAAAATGCATGAAAAGGAAGTCAAAAGAGTTTAGACAAAATGAAAGCTCAAGTGCTAAAAGAAAAAAACAAGGAGATGATATAGATGAATGTATAGCATTATTTCATGAGAGTATTAAGGTTGGACCTCAATATATCTGCACCTGTTGTAAACAGACTTGGTTCAAACAAAGTGTGTGTAGTATTGCATCTATGAAAGATGTGATTGATTCAAAATATTTAAGTGGTACCTTGTCAGTAGACAACTTAGAATGGATATGTATAACTTGTAAGACAAACCTAATGAATAGAAAGGTTCCAAGATTATCTGAAGCAAATGGCATGAGATGGCCTGACAAACCAGATGTCTTACAATTGTATCCACTGGAAGAAAGATTGATTGCTTTACGTATACCTTTTATGCAAATTAGAGAATTACCACGAGGTCGTCAGTATTCTGTCAAAGGCAATGTTGTGAATGTACCTGTAGATATTCAACCAGTTGTTAATTCTCTTCCAAGACCATTTGATGAAAATGTAACTGTAGCAGTTAAGCTAAAAAAGAGGTTGTCTAACAAATCTTGTGCATTTACAGAGAATGTGAGGCCATTACGTGTTTTGGTAGCATTACACTGGTTAATGAAAAACAGTGCTTTGTATGCAAATTCATCAGTTACAATTGATGAAGAATGGATTTCACGTGTAACAAGGGAATGTGAGGAGACTGTGCATGCATTCGTTTTATCCCCTAAAAATTCATCAGATATTGAAAAAGGAACTTGTGATAAACATGATGAGGGTGAAAATGAAAACACATATGATTCAGATACAGAAGAAAACACACAAGAGAATGTTGGAAACATAGACACACTCATTGAAGATGGAGATCTTGAAAATAGAACTGACACATTTACCTTTGCACCTGGAGAAGGTCAGAGACCTTTAAGTATATATCAAGATTCAGATTCAGAATTTCTCTGTTTTCCAACAATATATTGTGGACAAAGGAGAGCTCAAAATGAGGAAAGATTAGTTCCAGTAAATTATTCTGACATTGCAAAGTGGGAACTTCGAAGCAATGATAGACGAGCAGCTAATAGTGTGCCGAATATATTTTTCAAACTAAAAAAGATTCAGATGAAGCAACTGCATGACAAAGTCAATCTTGCTGTGCGAAGAGGTCAATTTGAAAACAAAATGACTGCAGGACAGGCTAAAGATATGAGCTATATGGAGAACATTGTGCGTAAAGATGAAGGATATTATATTTTCAAACAACTAAGAAATTCTCCTGCGTACTTGGAAACAAAGAAGAAAGATGTGTTTGCAATGATTAGACAACTTGGCTTGCCTACATGGTTCATGTCATTATCATCTGCAGATACAAGGTGGTCAGACTTACTAAATATGTTGTCAAGTCTCAATCAGGGTTTCACATATTCTGAAGATGAAATAAAGAATTTGTCATGTGAACAGAAGATCAAGTTAGTTCAAAAGGATCCTGTAACATGCTCTCGTTATTTTGATCATAGAGTTCAACAATTCATTAATATTGTCCTAAAGAGTTCTCATGATTGCCTTGGCAAAGTGACAGACTATTTTTACCGTGTTGAATTCCAACAAAGAGGTTCACCTCACATTCACATGCTTGTTTGGGTGGAAGATTCCCCAAAGTACAAAAATAGCTCCAATGAAGAAATAGTTGAGTTTGTTGATAAGTACTTGAAATGTGAATCAAAAAATGAAGAATTACAAGAACTTATTCAGTTGCAAATTCATAAGCATAGTAGAACTTGTCATAAAAAGATAGACAAAATATGTCGCTTTGGATATCCATTACCCCCATTGAACAAAACGATGGTTCTTGAACCACTTGAAACTGATGCAGAGAAGTACAAGAAATTGTATGAAAAAATTCAGAAGAAAATGAATGCAGAAAAAGAAGGGTATGACATGACTTATGAAAAGTTCTTAACAGATGTTGTGGAACTGAATGAAGATGATTACATCAAATGTATAAGAAGTTCTTTAAAGGCATCAAAGGTATTTTTGAAAAGAGCTCCAAAAGATGTACGTGTGAATTTGTACAATGAAACTGTCTTGAAGGCTTGGAAGGCGAATATTGACATACAGTTTGTACTAGATCCATATGCCTGTGCCATGTATATTGTATCCTACATCAGTAAATCACAGCGTGGAATGAGTGCTTTGTTACATGCTGCAGCAAAAGAAGCAAGAAATGGCAATTTTGACATTAAACGACAGGTGCGCCACATTGGAAATGTTTTTTCAAATAGTGTTGAAGTTAGTGCTCAAGAAGCAGTGTACCTTGTACTTCAGATGCCTCTGTCCAAAGGAACAAGAGATGTAGTTTTCATCAATACTTCACAGCCAAATGACAGAGTTCAGCTTCTGAAAGCAAAACATGAACTAGATGAGTTACCTGATTCTTCCACAGACATTGTGGCAGATAATGTGATCAAAAGATATGCAAAAAGGCCGAAATGTCTTGAAAATTGGTGCCTTGCTGACTATGTGTCCCAGTTAGAGGTTGTGTATCCTAAAGATTCTGCAACAAATTCAAATGATGATGTGAATGATGATGACGACATCAATTCTGATGATTTATTCAATGATTCCAAAACGCTTGTTGTTTTGAAAAATGGTATAAAAATAAGAAAGAGGAAAACTCCCAAAGTTATTCGTTACGTAAGGTTTAATCTCAAATCGGATGAGGAGAATCATTTTCGTGAGAAAATTTTACTGTTTTTGCCATGGAGAAATGAAAACACAGATCTCATGATGAATTATGAAACATACAAAGAACATTATGATGCTAGAAAACGCCAGATTGATTACAAAGCAAATGTGTATGAACAGCACATTGAGGAATTGGAGATGGCAAGAGAAGCTGCAGAAAATGATCTTGATGCATATGACGAAATAGCTTCAGGAACACAGCAAGTTGAAGCAGAAACAGCTATGGAGGGTTCATCTGAATCAGAAACGTTTGTTTATTTCAATCCAGATAGAGTTATTGAACAAAGGGAATATGACATAGGGATCGAATTAGGCAACAGTGTAGCTACAGCTTCAGTTGAAATAAATGAAAATGTTATGCCAGATGACCAGTATAGAGAACTTCTTAGATGTTTGAACACAAAGCAAAGGCATTTCTATAACCATGTTATTCATTGGATTAAAACAAATGATGCCCCATTGTTTGCTTTCTTAACTGGTGGAGCAGGTGTAGGAAAAAGTGTAGTAATCAAGGCATTGTATCAGACCTTGTATAGATATCTTAATCTTAGCGAGGGTCAAAATGCAGATGAGAAGAGGGTTTTGCTGTGTGCATACACTGGTAAAGCAGCTTTTAACATTAATGGTTCAACCATATCAACAGCATTCTGTCAGAAATTCATGCAAAAAGAACAAACATTAACTTGTGACAAACTCAACACCTTCAGGTCAAAATACAGGAATCTGTCTGTTGTCATAATTGATGAAATATCAATGGTAAGCAATACAATGCTAAGGTTTATTGACCAAAGACTTCAGGAGTTAACAGGCACAAGACTACCTTTTGGTGGTAAGAGCATTATAGCAGTGGGAGATCTGTTTCAATTAAAACCAGTTGCTGGATCTTGGATATTTCAAGACCTTACTAGTGATGCAGCATCTTTAGCTGTAAATTTATGGAAAGAACATTTCACCATGTTTGAGTTGACAGAGATTATGCGACAGAAGGATGATAGTGCATTTGCTGATTTATTAAACAGACTGAGGCACAATGAAATGACAAATCGAGATAAAGAACAGATTAAACAGTGTATGGTAGATCCAAATTCAGAGAACTATCCACAAAATGCTCCCCATATATTTGCTGAAAATTCCTTTATGCAATTATTCAATGACAAGATCATTAGTAGTATCAATGCTCAAAAGGTTGAAATACTTTGTCATGATTCCATCTTAGCTGCAAATATATCACGGGAAAAACAAGAAAGAATTCTAAACCAATTACCAAAAGATGCATCTAGTACCATGGGTTTGCACTTTTCACTCACTGTTGTAATTGGTATGATATATGACTTGACAGTTAACATAGACACAGAGGATGGACTTACAAATGGGGCATCTTGTACTGTTAAGTTTGTAGAATATAAGCAAGCAGAGACGAACAGGCCTAGCATAATATGGGTCCAGTTTGATGATAAACAAATTGGAAGTGACAGAAGAAAGAAATACTCCAGTCGAAGTTTTTATCACAATGAAATTGACAGTAACTGGACTCCAATATTCGATATTCAGAGAACATTTGTAATGCGACATAATACCATTCAAAGAATTCAATTCCCATTACAGCCATCCGCTGGTCGAACTGTTCATAGGGCTCAAGGAACTACACTTAATCAGGTTGTCATAGATTTGTCTCAGAGAAAGATCAGAAAAAATCCCCATATCCATTATGTGGCTTTAAGCAGAGTAAGGTCTATTGATAATCTTCATATTGTAAACTTTAATGAGGAGGCTCTGTCATTAGACGAACGGGTAGTGCAAGAAACAGAAAGATTATGTTCTGAGGCAAGGCTTCAGCTCTGCTATACTCCTCTGGATACAATAAACTCTGATGACCATTTCAAAATAGTGTATAACAACTGTAGGTCTTTGCACAAACACTTCAAAGATGTAGCAGCAGAGCAGAACATTTTGTCAGCACATGTTATTGGTTTTGCTGAAACAAGATTAGTCAAAAAGGACAATAGTTCTGACTATTCTATTGCTGGCTACCATCTTATCAGAAATGACCAGAATCCAACTGCACAAACAGTTAGACCCCCTCATGGTTTAGCATTGTATGTTAGAGATGATATCACTGTCTCAAAATGTCATCACTTTAGTACAACACAATTTGAGTTCACTCTCATAAATGGATCTCACAGATTACTAGAAATTCAGGTTGTAATCCTTTACAAATCTCCAGGTTTATCCAATCAGAAATTGATTTCAACATTGAAAAGAGAACTTGTTCACCACCTAGACCCACTTAGACCTTTGGTGATTATGGGTGATTTTAATACAGACATGTCTCAAAAAGGAAGTAGCTTTGAACAGAATATGACAAAAACATTTCATTGCCATCAAATGATACATGAACCAACTACTGACCAAGGATCAACTTTAGATCTTGTGTTTTCAAATTATAAAGACAGTGTAGCCGGGACTATGGAAACTTACTGGTCTGATCATAAACTGATCTACTTTAATACATGTCAAAACAAATGAATGTTTACATTATGTAGGGCCTAATCTTAAAACTTAATTATCAAAAGCAACATATTAGTTTTTAAATTGAAGGTGTCATATAACTTCCAACCATAACATCACATGCTTGATGTTTGAATACCTAGGTCTATTTTGAACAGGATTAATATTCATTCTTTTGCAAACTCAAATTTGGTATAAGGTAGTTGGAGATGATAAAATGATTTATATCAAGAGTAGGAAACATGTCTGTTATGGTATGGAAAATACTGAGAGAAAAGAGGAAATTTCTGATTACAAACAATTCCTCTTATTCTCTCATTATTTTGCAAAACATTTATACTAGATACATCAAAACCTTGTCTTGTTTTGGAAATATGGTAGTTTCATGTACATTTGTTGTACTTTACTTCACATATGTAGTGTTTGTTACTAATACATGTATATTTGTTTTGTAAAATTGATAAAACAACTGTTTTGTTAATGTTCATATATCATATATTGGTACCATTCCTATGATACCAATGTAAAGATTGTAAGTCAATTCCTATATTAACCCTTTCCCAAACAACAAATGTCAAACTAGATGTGGATGCAGATGGAACATTATGTATAATAGAAGAAAAGAAATTAATAAAGCAAAAGGAGTAGTTCATTGCTGGTTATTAACTTATCAGCATTTTCTTCTTTTTTCCTCAATGTTTTTCCATGCTTATCATAAAAATGTCTTGTTTTGGAAAGGGTTAAAGAAGTAGTTAGGAAATCAGTAACTACTGGGACATACATGTTTCACAAACTTTTATGGTTTATCATTCTAAATTTAACATTAAAACTATAATTCGTCGTTGTAAATGCAAAACCTCGTATCTCGTTTTTGGAAAAATTTAAAGGGGTCGGGAAAAAGTGTAATAACTTTTCCCTAACTGAAAGGATTTACTTGAAATTTGGACATATTGTCCACTTATAATGTGTCATTAATACCGATCAGTAAAAATACCTCATAACCTGCAAGAAATTGTCTTAGCTGGGCATACAAGATTTTACTTTGAAAATCGCAAAAATCAACATACGAGGTTTTGCATTTACACCGACGAATTGTGTTTAAGATCTGTATTAAAGGTATAATAGATCAACTATATCTGATTCAAGTGTTGGTTTTTAGCTCACCTGAGCACAAAGTGCTCAAGGTGAGCTATTGTGATCGCTCACCGTCCGTCGTCCGTCCGTCTGTCCGTCCGTCTGTCCGTCCGTTCACAATTTCTTCAAACATCTTCTTCTCCCAAACCATTGGGGCAATTTTGACCAAACTTGGCAGGAATGTTCCTTGGGTGACCCTTTTCAAAACTTGTTCGCGAATTTTTGATTTGTCAAAAAATGTGGGCGTGGCAGGGCGGGGCTTAAAAATCCTAAGAAAATTCTTTAAAAATCAACCATTTGGTCAATATCAACCAAACATGGCAGAAATGTTCCTTGAGTGACTCTTCTCATAATTTGTTCTCAAACTTTTAGATTCATCAAAAAATGTGGGCGTGGCAGGGCGTTGCTTATCAGACTTATAAGGGAGATAACAGATACAATACCTTAGCAATTTGTAGTCTACAAGTTGCCTCTCTTGGTCCATATTTATTATTCTGGATTTCATCTTATCATCTGATCTAGTCTACAGATGAGAAATGTTTGTTTATTTATTTGTGTCAGTAAGCTGTATGAACTCTATGAAAAATTGGAATGTTCTGTTGGATATCACGGGAAAAGGGGCCCTATTGACAAAATTCTTGTTATCACTCTATAGGCTACAATTTTGGCTAAATCTTAATGAAACTTCAACAAAATGTATGTCTAGTCACAAGGATGATTCTCATTGAATATGGAAATGTTTTGTTTGATATCACTGATACCACCGCCATGGGAAAAGGGGCCTTAATTACAAAATTCTTGTTATCACTCTATAGGCTACAATTTTGGCTAAATCTTCATGAAACTTCAACAAAATGTTTGTCTAGTCACAAGGATGATTATCATTTAATATGGAAATGTTTTGTTTGATATCACTGATACCACCGGCATGGGAAAAGGGGCCTTAATTACAAAATTCTTGTTAGCACTCTTTAGGCTACAATTTTGGCCAAATCTTCATGAAACTACATCAAAATGTTTGTCTAGTCACAAGGATTATTCTTGTTTAATATGGGAATGTTTTGTTTGATATCACAGGAAAAGGGGCCTTATTGACAAAATTCTTGTAAGCACCCTAAAGGCCACAATTTTTGCTTAACCCTTTCCCAAACGGCAAAATGCTAGGGTGATTCACTTCAAAAACTGCCACAAATGACAAAATGGAAGTTATCAAAGGTAGAATTTGTGTAAAATATGGCATAGAAAATATTGAGACAAAAGGAGAAACTGCTGGTTATCAGCAGTTTCTTCTTTTGTTTCAATTTTTTCCCAAGCCTTTTCTATCAGGGACGTCAAAACCAGGTCTTGTTTGGGAAAGGGTTAATATTCTTGAAACTTCATCAGAATGTTTGCCTAGTCACAAGGGTGAATCCTATAGAAAATGAAAGATATCATGGGAAAGGGGGCCTTAAAAACAAAATTATTGTTAGCATGCTAGAAGCCACAATTTTTCCCTATCTTCATGAAACTTCACAAAATTTTTGTTTTGCTTCAAGGATAAATTCTATTGAAAATGGAAATGGTTTGTTGGATATGACAGGAAAAGGGGCCTTAATGACAAATTCTTGTTAGCACTCTAGAGGCTACAATTTAGGCCCAATCCTCATGAAACTTCATCAGAATGCTTGTCTAGTCACAAGGATGATTCCTATTTAACATGGGACTGTCCTGTTTGATATCATCGGAAAAGGCCCTTAAAGACAAAATCTTTATTAGCATGCTAAAGGCCACAAATTTTACCAAATCTAGTCACAAGGATGGACCATATTCAATATGCAAATGTTCCATTAGATATCTAGGGAAAAGGGGCCTAAATAACAAAATCCTTGTTAGTACTCTAGGGGGCTACAATTTTGGCCCAATTCTTTATTAAACTTTTACAAGAAAGATGCCTTCCACAAATGGGAATGTTCGAATGGGTATCACAGAAAGAGGGACCTTAATGAGTTACATTTGTCATGTTTCTATAACAACCACAATAGTGATCAATCAAGACAAAACTTGGACTCAATGTTGGTGACCATTAAGTATGTTTTCAGTTTTAAAGTCACTACTACTAATTGATTGGATTAAAGCTGTGGCTCATGGTTATCATCTTGGTTCAGGTGAGCGATTTAGGACCATCATGGTCCTCTTGTTTAAGATTTTGTCATCATGTGATCAGCACTTGTTCATGACTCAAAATTTAATCATTTTTAGCATGTTTCTCTTTAAACCCTTAACCAAACAAAACCTTGCCCTGGTTTCTCGAAAAAAAACTTAAGTATATACTCATGATTACATGCTCAACTTCAATTGAATACCAATCAATGTTGATTGGTATTTAATTAAAGTTCACATGGATTTCCTGTGATTTGAGCACAGCGCTCAGTCTGAGAACGTACTTAAGTTTTTTCGAGAAACCGGGACCTGGTTTAGACTTCCCTGGCAGAAAAACCTTTGGAAAACATCCTATCTTCATCAAAATACATTTTGTAGTCTGTATAGCATCTTTCATATTGGACTAGCCTAAAATTTTGTTGTTTGGGAATGGGTTTAAGTTTTGTAAGAATATTTTGTTAAATGGCAAACATTTCAACTTTCCAATCTTAAGGTTTGTGCATATTATGACAAAATGGCTGTTGATAAGGAAAACATTATATACAATATAGCAAAGAAAATATTTCAGCAAAAGGCAAAAACACATGCACTAGTTTTTATAAATTTCAGGGATTTGTCAGAAAAGTGGGAGAATCACGCATCCCCGCATCCTAGAATAAACACTGTTTGCTCTTTTTGCTTCAATAATTTCTATGCAACATGTGAATGCTTATTTTATCAACATCTGTTTCGTTGTCTGCAGCGACTTTCTAAAAACATGTATAACACTCAAAAGTCTTAATTGTTTGTTGTTTGGGAAAAGGTTAAATTTTGATCTGTCAAAATTTGGTCCTTAGGTCCAAGTGAAACATTATAGATTGAGTCTTTAGCTTAAACCTTTACCAAAGCGCAAAATTTAGAGTTTTCCAAGTTGAAAGAAAGTGAAGATGACAATTTCAATTGAATGAAATTTTACATTTGTTTGTCTTTCGTGTAGAAAACATTGTGGGAAATGAAGAAATTGTTTATTACAAATGATTTCTTCATTTTCCACAATGTTTTCCAAAACCATTATCTTTCCCTAACAACACATATTAAAATATGAAAGCTGTTATGCACAAAGATGCAAGATTTATGTCCAACATTGCACAGATCAATTTTCAGCATTTTCTTCTTTGAGTTCTTTCACCTCAATGATTTTTGATCTAGTATGTGATAGGATGAGGTTAAATATTCCTTGTTAGGGTTTACTTTCCATTTCAACACTGCATATTAAGTCTATGTCGAAGACGTCTACTAAACTGGTCCATTCTGTTGTTAAACGCGGATGGAGGCGGATGGACGTCCATTTTCACTTTGTTTTCTCGCATTGTTTGTAATGTTCGCTCTGTGACAGAATGGCACTCACGGATTTGTAACATTTGTAGACTCTTACAGTATTCAGCTAGGAACCTGCAATGATAATGTAAGATGTTTAAAACCCATTAGGGTCCACATAGTGACGCTTTTTGACACTCTACAAGACAAGTATCTTGTGTTGTATGCAACACATAAAGTCCCCTACCAGCTTCACATTGACTCAATATGGTAATCAATAATAGATTAAGATGAACAAGTCATCAAAATAATTGTCAAACATATGAAATGTTATGCCCAAAATTTCGGAAATATAATTCAAATGACTTGAATAAAGTTACTAAAAGATCAATGACTAACATGGCTTATAATTTTTTTTTACATTTTAAAACTGGTTTCATCAAGTTAGCTTGCTTAGTTATTAAGTTATTGCAGGATCCATTTTTTGCCATATTTTCACTATTTCCGTTACCATAGCAACCGCACTTTTCGTCAAAGAACAAAGATAAAATGATGTGCATAATCTACACATTGCCATCTAGTCATATACCAAGTCTCATCAAATTAGCTTGCTTACTTATTAACTTATCGCAGGATCCAATATTTTTTGCCATATTTTCACTATTTCCGTAACCATAGCAACAACAATTTTAGTCTAAAAACAAAAATAAAATGATGTGCATAATCTACACATTGCCATCTAGTCATATACCAAGTCTCATCAAACTAGCTTGCTTAGTTATTAAGTTATCGCGGGATCCAGATTTGAGCGGACAGACGGATGGACAGACGGACGGACGGACAGATGGAGGGCAAACCTATAGTCCCCTCCGGTGTGAACACCGGTAGGGGACTAATAAAGGCTTTGGAAAACATTGTGGAAAATGAAGAAATTGCTTGTGACAAGCAATTTCTTCATTTCCCACAATGTTTTCCATCCAAAAGACCTGAAAATTGAAAATTTCATTCACTTCAAATTGTTTAATGCAGGATCTTTCAATTTGGACCGCCCTAAAATTTTGTCGTTTGGTAATGGGTTAATCCATTATCACAAGCCAAAATTTTTATAGTTTGGTAATGGGTTATTCCATTACCACAAGCCAAAATTTTAGACTTACCTGAATTCAAATATGTTGCAAACGACAATTTCTAGTGAATTACATATTACATTGTTTGGTCTTTGATGTTTCAGCATTTTCTTCTTTTGTTTCAATGTTTTCTCAAGCTTATCACAGTGCACACATCAAAACCAGGTCTTGTTAAGTGTTGATATATCCATACATAAGAAGAGTTGTCGGAGGACAGCAAAGAGTGACCTTCAAGTGTTGGATAATGAAAAATTCGAAAAGGTTTAAAAATTCTACTTAATCAAATGTCAAGAGTAATCTTTCCCTGGTAGCTGATATTATGTTCGAAGAAGCTTTCGCACAGTTTAAAAGCAATGGTTACCATCTCTGCCAGACGCCCAGCATCATGAATGGGGAATCAGGACGTACACTCCATTCAGAAGAGTGTCTCATAACCCGAAATTGGCTGGCCCGTTAAATAAGGGTGACACTATAACAAACATGCCTTACCTTTACTATTAAGCATGTGCAAAATTTCAGAGCAATAGCATCAATTAGTAGAAACAGATATAAAGTTGCACCTAAACATTTAACCAAGCATTACGCTGACGCTGTCAAAGCGGATGCCAATGCTGATGCCCAGGGCTAAATTAGCCGGTGGGAAAACCTCGTAACTCCAGCTTTTTCAAGCTGTAGGTACGAGATTTTAACCCCCCACCAACAAATTGTATAAACTTTGGTTAAATACATTTTGCACCTGTTTTGGTAAGATTTCCCTATAACAACACAGGTGATTTTAACCAAAACAAGGTATCTAACCCATTGCCAGACGACAAAATTTTGGACTCTTCCATTTTGAAAGGTGTTGCAGACAACAATTTCAAGTTGATGAAATTTTAAAATTCTTTCCATTTTGGGTTAGAAAACATTGTGGAAAATGAAGAAATTGCTTGTCATTAGCAATTTCTTTATTTACCACAATGTTTTCCCAAGCCTTTTCTTGTGAGGGAGTCAAAAGGTGTCACTGTGCAGTAATGGGTTAATTAACCATTTAGTAAGAAACAAACAATTGTTCATAGAACTAGGCCCAGGAGTCCAATAAAAAGTTTCTGTTTCAAGTCTGTTTTTACGAACTGAGACATCATCAACTGACATTAAACTTTAACCCACCATCACTGAATTTCAAGTCAGCTGTTAACAGTCTGCACCTATGGCAGCCACAGCACTTTGGCTTTCAACTCTCCAGTGTACCCATTTATACACCTGGGTAAAGAGGAGCAACGTGGGGTAACTTTTTCGCTCAGAAAAAATCCCATGGCACCGGCAGGATTTGAACCCAGGACCTTTCGATCCCAAAGCCCGCGTCCTACCACTAGACTAGCTATTCAATAAATAGTTAACCCATTACCAGACAACAAAATTTTGGACTGTACCAATTTGAAAGATGTTGCAGACGACAATTTCAAGTTGATGAAAATATAAAAATCTTTCCATTTTGGGTAAGAAAACATTGTGGAAAATGAAGAAATTGCTTGCCACAAGCAATTTCTTCTTTTTTCACAATGTTTTCCCAAGCCTTTTCTTGTTAGGGAGTCATAAGGCGTCACTATGCAGTAATGGGTTAAGCTAAAATTACCTGACACTATCGTCCGTTATACGCCAACACCCCTGCACATTTAGGTGTATAAGATGTTTACAATATTTGGCAAGCACACTCATTGCATTGTCCGTCAGTCCATAGATTTTGGCTAGCGATATGGATTTCAATCTGCAAAAAATTTCAGAACACATGCATCTATATTCAACAAAAGATATCAACGCTATCCCAAACAAGACCTGGTTGTCATGTCCCTAATAGAAAAGGCTTGGGGAAAAATTGAGGCAAAAGAAAAGCTGATGATCAGCATTTTCTTCTTCTGTCTCAATATTTTCTCTGCTATAATAAACACGAATCCTGTATTGTCAATATCAATTTCTTTGTCTGCAATGGCTTTTGAATAAGAAGTCTAAATTCTTGCCATTTGAGCAAGGTTAAGTGAGATAGTTCTGTTTTCTGTATGGATATTGGATTTATCCTGACTTATGACCCTATATGTAGGTCATCTTGGCCCATAGGTTGAAATTAAACCCTTTCTCATGCAACACAATTTAAGCATGCCCTTATTCAAAAGCTGCTGCAATGCATAAAATGGATATTGATAAAGATTCAATTTGTGTACAATGTAGCATGGAGAATAGTGAGGCCAAAGGAGAAAATCCAGAGCCGCATTCGTTAGAGCGAGATTTTTTAAGATTTCTTAAGATGTTTTTGATAAAGCGTTTTTAAGACCGAGACTTTGACCGAGCTGTTCCGAATGCTCCATATTTATACAAATGACGTCATCATGACGTCATTTGTATAAAGTATGGAGCATTCGAAACAGCGCGGTTTATAAATTATGGAGCGTTCGAAACCGAGGGGTTCCGCACGAAGTATAGGGTAATGGCGCTCCGCATTGAGCGTCTTAAAAATCTTGCTCTAAAGAATGCTTTATCCTAAAATATCTTAAGAAATCTCAAGAAATCTCGCTCTAAAGAACGCGCCTCTGGTTTTGTTTGGGAAAGGATTAATGGGCCATATTGCCACTTTTGAGAAAGGAACCAGTGACCATGAATTATCCCAGATTCTATGAGCACTTGTAATATCATTGCGCTTAGCGCTTAACCCTTTTCCAAACGACAAAATTTTAGGGTGATCCAATTTCAAAGCTGCTGCAAACGACAAAAGGGATGCAACAAAGGTAAAACTTGTGAATTATAAAGCACAGAAAACATTGAGACAAAAAGAGAAAACTGCTGGTTATCAGGTTATCAAAGTTTTCCCCTAGTGTTTTCTATTGGGGACCCTTGAGTATCTGAACCTATTTGTGCAACGTTGTAAACATGTGGTGGTGAAACATTGCGCTGCCGAATGTTAATGTGGTTGTCCGAATAATTCTGACGTCCAATTCATCTAATTAGGGGTTGATTACCTTAATATGAAAATTGCTGTATTCTGCAATATACTTACAAACTACAATTCATCACAAGTAGTATAATGGATTCATCGTTGACGTTCCAGCACCCTGTTAAATCAATCTTCTCCAGATGTGTGGAGTTGAGTGCAATCGTACTGAGCCCTTCCACGCTCAACCAATGACAGTCTCTCAATATTAACGTCTGTATATTGGGGCATCGTACAGCTATCACTTGCATTGAAGCGTTCGATAGACCCATACAGTTCGTCAAATCAATCACTTGTAATTTTGAATTATCTTTCAAGACCGGGCTTAAAACAGGGTCATTCAACCAATCTTTGGCGTTTCGTAAATTAAGTCGTAATAAACTGGTGTTGTCCCTGGTTATAGTTTCGAAGACATTTTTATTCACTCTCCCTGCTATCCGGGCTATATTTATCTCTTTTGCTATACTGAAATATTCCCTGACTAACTCTTGAGCGATTTTACAGACGCCGCGTAGTTGGAATATGGTTTGTATGTGTAGATATTTGAACAAATGTGGAAATATGACATCATGCCACGGCAGGTCAAACAAAGAGGCATAGTCCCCCTCATTACAATAGTCATCCATGTTCACCTCTGAAATAAAGCAAAAATGTAATAAATGTTCACTATAACAACTATTAGAAAGATAGTAATGAGCCTTGATCTGGAAAAAGGGCCCCTAAAGCATTTTGGAAAATTGAGTTATGAGATAAGCTTGTGGTTAAATGTACAGTAGTTTAAAATTGATCAAATTGATCTACTAACTTACAATTTGCTATTGGTCAACCATCATAAACGAGCCATTGCTGATTGGAGAACAATATGGATCTGGATCAGACTGTGCATGTGCATAGCCTGATCTGGATCAATGGCGGATCCAGGATTTTTTCCCAGGGGCAGTCCAAGCCTAAAGTTTTTTTCCAGGGGGGGTCAAAGTCCAAATTATGCTTACTGTCCGGACACACCCCCTCCCCCGACCCTTCCCCTCTAGATCTGCCCATGTGGATCCATGTTCTTCTCAAATGCCTTAAAATGTAATTTTGATACTAAAACAATAAATGTTATGTTGTGGAACTCATTTGATGCAAGACAGGAAGATATCACTTATTGCAGTCTTACATCTATATAGCTAATATCAGTAGTGGGTTCTTACAAGCCTTTTAATGTTTGTATTCTTTAAAAGATCTGTTGTTTAACCCATTCCCAAACAGTGAGGCTTTTTGACACCTCTAATAGAAGATGCTTGGGAAAAAAATTAGGTAAAAGAAGAAAAAGCTGATAATCAGCATTTAATTAACCCAGATAATCAGCTGACAATCAGCATATTCACCTTTTGCCTCAATATTTTCTAAGCTATAATATACACATTTTCTTCTTTTCATATCAGCTGTTTTGTTGTCTGCAAGTCCTTGCCAATTGGAATGGTCCAAAATGTTGTTGTTTGGGAAAGGGTTAAAAAGGAAAGTGTCAATTTAGTCAGAGGCTCATAGCAACAGATTAGTGGGTGTCAAGCGCGGATCCAGGTATTTTTCCCAGGGGGGGTCATCCGATCTTTAACCCCTTTTTTCGCCAAATTCCAGGGGGGGTCAGACTCCCCTCTGGATCCGTGCATGCAGATACATGTCATACCATGAAGGGCTAAATATAACAACGGTTTGTCGTTGCACACAGGGACGAATGCCACAGCTTATTTGAGACATAACCAGTAAAAAAATTTTGATAACCCCTTTTTTCGCCAAATTCCAGGGGGGGTCATGACCCCCTGACCCCCCCTCTGGATCCGCGCATGGGTGTAAAGACATTTTAATTTTGTTATGGTATTTCAATGTTATGGAAACTCATTAAATAAATTGTGTCAAAGAGAAGATTCCAAAGAATCATGTCAATTAGACGATTCCAGAGAGTACCCACAACATTGAGTTCCATTAACAACCAATCATGTATGTTGCCTTCACCCACACTTATCTGTAGCTCTTAACCCATTCCCAAACAGTGACGCCTTTTGATGCCATACAAGATCTAGGCTTTGGAAAACATTGTGGAAAATAAAGAAATTGCTTGTGACAAGCAATTTCTTCATTTCCCACATTATTTTCTTGACAAAAACACTGGTGTGAAATTCCATGCACATGAACTTGTCATCTGCAACATCTTTGACTTTGGAATGTTCCAAAATTTTGTCTTCTGTATACATTGGGTTAAAAACTGTCATTACCATACAATGACTCCTTTTGACTCCCAACAAGATGATGGCTTTGGAAAACATTGTAACAAGCAATTTCTTCATTTTCCACAAAACCTTCTATCCAGAAAGAGAAAAAAATGTTCACACCTATGAATTCAGACCAGCCTAATATTTTGTCGATTGGTAATGAGTTAACCCATTACCAAACGGCAAAATTTTAGGGTGACCCACTTCAAAAACTACCACAAATGACAAAATGGATGTTATAAAAGATAGAATTTGTGTAAAACATGGCATAGAAAATATTGAGACAAAAGGAGAAACTGCTGGTTATCAGCAGTTTCTTCTTTTGTCTCAATGTTTTCACAAGCCAATTCTGATAGGGACGTCAAAAGCAGGTCATGTTTGGGAAAGGGTTAAGTCCTACCATCTATAACAGGCGACTCCATCTCTTGGTCCATTTTCTTTTATTGCATCTAGCAGAAAGGCATCAGGTCAAAATGGAATTTAACGACCCCTGTAAGAAAACAAGTAAATTCTTTAAAGGTGGAAGGAAATCAAAAATTTGGACCACCTGTTTAGAATTATTTTCGTTTCTTTTAGATAACAGAAATCTGTATGAAAAGTCCGTGCTCAAAAGTTCGATTCCAAACAGACGATATTAACAAATAAAACAGCGTGTTTTATCGGAATCTTTTACCTGGCCAAAATCGATTTTTCGCGCATGCGTCAAACCGGCCTAAGTTGACGTTCGCACCTATGGATTCGTGGTCGAATTTACAGTTAAAAAAGGAGGCATTTCATTGGCTGAAAAATTACCGTGGGCGTGTTATCGATAAATTGACATATCGATAATATTGGTAAAATTTCGATAGTGGACTGGTACTATTCTAAGATTGCGTTTGATTGGTTGAGAGGTTATTGTGGGCGTGTTATCGATTTTTACCATAAAATAGACATCAATAAAATCATATCAAGTACGTAGTAAACCCCTGAAAAGTCTTTTGTATTTACAGTACACGTATAAATATAACATGTAATTTATCGAAATTGTTGCATTATTTCCAGACTTTTCTTAACATTTATCATTCTATCTAAATGCCTACACTCGCCAAATAATATATTTGCTTAACTCATTCCGAAACAAGACTTGCTTATGAAGTCCCATGTGGGAATTTTGCTAGAAAATATTGAAGGGTAAATGAAATTGCTGATAATCAGCAATTTCTCTTTTCGCTTGATATTTTCTGTGCTAAAACAAATTGATTTTTTCTGACTCGAGCAAATTATAATCAGATTTCATTTCACTTGTTATTTCCTGCATATGTGATGGCAATGAAATAGACTTTAAACTAACAAATGCGCATATAATTGCATACTTCTAAAAACCAGATTTCATATCTAAAATGCACCAACTGCACTATAAATGTATCGTAGTTGCGAGATTTTGAACACAGACTTACAAACAGTAAGAAATGACTCCGAATGACCCGATTACCAACTGCCAATAAACAGCATGCTATATATGATTATCATCTCTAAAGTGACAAGATATTTGGCGATACAACACATCCCGATCTTTTGTATATCACATTCATGTTATACCAATTAAAAAATAAATATCGCTGCTATTCAACAAAACCCCGTAACTGCATCTTATAACAAACTGCAGTTACGAGGGTTTCATTGAAAAGCGACGATATGCAATGTTAGCCTTCCCAGCATATAGGCAGCCAATATATCGGCCTACGGTGACGTCACGCTCACTAGACTTTCTCAAAGCCTGTACAGGTAAGCGATAACAAAATTGTGAATTTCTTCCTTATTATAATGAATATCAAATTTTCAAATATTGCGTTGTTAATATTTTTCATTTGTCTTAATAATAAGTCAGTGATTTTTTTACCTGCGCATCCTGCTACTTTTACACATAATTTGGTCTCTGGGATGCAATGTTTTAATTCTAGCGAGTCCCAGGATGCAGCAATTATTACTGATTTCCTATTAAAAATAGTGTATTGGACTCACTAAGCTAGTTACTGGACTCATTGATATGAAATCCAGCGAGTCCTCAGGACTCACAGTCTTAAAATTGTAAAATAATCACTGTAAGTATGGGTTATTTTGACGTTGCATTTGACGTTTAAAATTAATTGATTGATTGATTGGGGGTTTTAAACCCTTTCCCAAACAAGACCTGATTTTGACGTCTCTAATTGGAATGGCTTTGGAAAACATTGAGACAAAAGAAACTGCTGATAACCAGCAGTCCCAATATTTTCTAAGCCATATAACATAAAAACTTTCTACTTTTGTGAAACAATTATATGTAGTCATTTTTGTAGTCTGCAACTTCTTTCACATTGGACCATCCTCAAAGTTTGTTGTTTGGGAAAGGGTTAATGTCTCTCTAAACTGCTATCATAACGTGGTGGCTGTGCAGAGGTGGGGCACCTAACCATGGATTCCTGTCTTTTCTCATAACAATCACAGTACTACCACAACATCCTTATCAAGCCTCCAGCTGCTGGCATATAGGTCAACAATTATCAAACCATTGGTAGGAAACATTTTTTTTCTGAAAGGATATTTGCCATGGCTAGATATTGAACCCGGGACCTCATGAGCAAGAGCCTGATGCTAACTGATAATAGTCTCTGTCTATAGACCACCAAATAGTGATTCCTCATACCTACTTGAAGCAAAGGAAAAGATATATCAACTCCACACTCAGTACCCAACCATATGGATAGCAGGTTATATGAACCTACCAGATATTGACTGGAATAAAAACTCCATTATTTCAAATCAATACAGCAAAGAACTAAATCAAATTTTTCTTGACACCATCTATGACATTGGATCGGAACAAATTATTAAGTTTCCAACGAGAGGAGAAAAGACTCTTGATATCTTCATCACTAATAGACCATCACTAGTAACCAAATCAAAACCAATGCCAGGCGTCAGTGATCATGACATTGTCTTTGTGGAATCAACTGTGATAGCCCCAAGAAAAAAGCTACCAAAACGTAAAATTCTATTATGGAAAGAAGCAAAACTAGAAGAGATTAAGAGTGAACTACAACTATTTTCATGTGAATTCGTTCAGAATTATAATAAAGACACTGATATTAATTTATTGTGGGACACATTCAAGTCAGCTTGCTCAACGGTGACAGAAAAATTTGTTCCCAGCAAGTACACCAGCACCCGCTTCAACCAACCGTGGATAAACAATAAAATTAAAAAACTGTCCCGGAGGAAAAAGAGAGCATTCAACAAAATGAAAGCAAAATCATCCCAAACCCAAAAGGACAATTACCACCAACTTCAAAAAGAAACCCAGAGAGAGTGCAAAAAAGCCTACAACAACTATAGACCTATATCATTAACCTCAGTGTGCTGTAAGATCTTAGAGCATGTGATACATAGTCAAGTAATGAAACACTTAGATAGACATAATATCCTGACGGACTCACAACATGGCTTCCGAAAAAAACGTTCTTGTGAAACGCAACTCATCTTAGTTATTCAAGACCTAGCAAAAGCACTGGAGGACGGACAACAGATTGATGCCATTTTACTCGATTTCAGTAAGGCTTTCGATAAAGTCCCCCACCATCGACTAGCAATGAAGCTTAATCATTACGGCATCAGAGGAAAGACCTTACAATGGATCGAAAGTTTCTTATCCGACAGAAGTCAACAGGTAGTTGTAGAAGGTCATATTTCTTCACCAGCCCCAGTTACATCGGGTGTCCCTCAAGGGTCAGTCTTGGGACCATTATTATTCCTACTGTACATTAACGATATGCCTGGAAAAGTAGCCTCTACAACAAAGCTCTTTGCAGACGACAGCCTGCTCTACAGGAAAATCGCCACCCACCACGATACAGCAATCCTTCAAGATGATATCAGAAATTTAGAAAAATGGGAAACTGATTGGCAGATGCAATTCAACCCCTCGAAATGTGAGACTTTAAGATTCACCAGAAAACGTTCCCCCATCATTACCAACTACAATATACATGGAGAAAAACTAGAGACTGTACCCAGCGGAAGATATCTCGGAACAACCCTGCATGAAAAACTCCTTTGGAACGACCATGTAGATTCTATAACTAAGAAAGCAAACAACAGCCTTTCCTTCCTCAGACGAAATCTAGCCAGCTGCCCTCCAGTAGTAAAAGTCCACTGCTACAAATCCTTAGTCAGACCCATAATCGAGTACGCATCTCCAGTCTGGGACCCGTACACTACCAACAACATAAACAAACTTGAGGCTATCCAGAGACGTGCTGCTAGATTTGTTACCGGGGATTACCATCGCACTAGCAGCACCAGTCAGATGATCACCACTCTAGGATGGGAATCACTTCAACAAAGACGTACAACGAACAAAGTCATCTTAGCCTACAGAATAATTCATGGCCTTGTAGACATCCCGAAAGATACATTTTTCCAACCGGTAACAACTTTGACACGAGGACATGCATGGAAGTACTACATCCCATTTTGCAGAACTGATACACTTCGACATTCGTTTTTCCCATCAGCAACGAGACTGTGGAATACTCTCCCAGAAGAAGCAGTAACTTGCCAGACGCTAGACAGCTTCAAGGCAGGGCTCGGGAGTATTCAGCTGTAAACACATTTTATGATTTTATCGTTTTAACCTGCACTTCACCGTTTTCGCCTCACAGTCACCTTGTAAATAGTCACCAAGTACGTTGATGCTCCAGAGTGAGCCCTGTACTTTATACGGAAGAAGAAGAAGAAGAAGAAGAACTTCTAAGTGACATTTGACTGTCTTAGCACACACTGCATTGTACCAAAACTTTCTCAACAAAACATATTTGATCTTGTAGCTCGAGACATGTCATTTTCCTGGATCTGCTCAATCTGTGAAGCCCAGAATTTCTCTAGACATTCGAACCTTTCAATTTCTTCTTTTTCATCACAGAATAGCTACAGCATATTGAGTGAGCAGTCCGACTTACAACATCCAAGTACCACCACCGGAAATACAGCACAAAGACATAGATCTAAACAAAATGATATTCCTTTCCAGCTTAAAGTAATTTCAGTTAATTGCCAGTCCATTGTCAACAAAAAAGCAGAATTTCTTTGTATGATAGATCAACATAAACCTGATATAGTTGTAGGTACAGAATCCTGGTTAAATAATCAACATGCAGACTGTGAATTCTTTCCCAAATCTTTAGGATATACACCTTTTAGATTAGATAGGTCAACCAAAGGCGGAGGAGTGTTCATCCTAGTTAAAGATACTTTCCTGGCAACAGAACAAAAACAGCTAAAGACTGATTGTGAAATCATTTGGATTAAATTGCAGGTCAAAACATGTAAACCTCTTTATATCGCAGCCTACTACAGACCAAAAGAATCAGATATTCATAGCTTTAATGAATTGAAAAAATCCCTAGACCTGACAAGAAACCTTAAAGGATCTTTTTGGGTGCTAGGTGATTTTAACTTCCCAAAATTCTCATGGAGCAGTGATCATATACCAGTCTTGAAGCCAGGATGCAGTTACACTAACTTGTATGAAGAATTTAATGACTTGCTTTCAGATTTCAACCTCACTCAGATGGTAACAGAAAACACCAGAGGAGAAAATACACTGGACCTTTTCCTAACATCAAACCACACTTTAATTAAAAATGTAAAATGTCTTCCATGTATATCAGACCATAGTATTGTCTCTATTCTTGCAGATACAAAACCACAGATGACCAAACAACAACCGAGACAGGTTCATCTCTACAAAAAAGCTGACTGGGGTAGCTTTAAGAACTACATGGACCAAGTTAAAAATGAAATACTAATAGATTATCATTCTAAATCTGTTGAAGAAATTTGGTTAAAATTTTCAGATGCAATTTCCACAGGTATCGAGAAATTTGTTCCAACTAAAAGACTGGGGAATAAGAGATCACTTCCATGGATTACACAGCCTATAAAACGTCTAATTAGAAAAAGGGATCATCTCTATTTCAGATTAAAGAAAGATGGAAACAACAAGATAAAGACTGCATTCCTGGCTCTAAAAAGAAACATCAAGAAACAAATAAAAATCTCTTACAATAACTATATAGAATACATTTTAGGCCTAGATGGAAACACTGAAGACAAGGAGAAAGCCACAAAATTCAACAATAAGAAACTTTTCAGCCTGATAAAAAATGCCAAGCAAGACGCAGCAGGAGTAGCTCCCCTTCTCGATAAAATTTCAGGTTCCATCAAATCGGACGACACAGAGAAGGCGGATATTCTAAATCAACAGTTCCAGTCAGTCTTTACCCCGATGACACCGATTTCTCTGGCTCAGTCCTGCCTTTCATCCATAAGACAAAATATGTTTTCTTCCTCTTTCAGCAAATACCCAGTCATGCCAAACATTACCATCTGCACTAGTGGAGTACAAAAACTAATTTCCAACTTAAAACCAGACAAAGCAGCAGGACCAGACAACATCAAACCTCTAGTACTAAAAAATTTATGTTATCAAATTTCCCCTATCTTACAAATTCTCTTTCAGAAATCTCTAGACACAGGCACCCTCCCCCAAGTATGGACAAAGGCAAACGTGACTCCACTCTTCAAGAAAGGAAACAAAGAAGATCCTGCAAATTACAGACCTATATCCTTAACATGTATACTATGTAAAGTTCTTGAACATATTGTAGCATCAAACCTAACTAAACATTTTGACAAAAATAATATTCTTTATGATTTAAAGCATGGATTCAGAGAGAGGCGTTCTTGTGAGACCCAGCTACTGCAACTGACCGACCATCTTGCCAGAAACCTTACTGAAGGAAAACAAACTGATTTAGTTTTGTTAGACTTCAGCAAGGCTTTTGACAAAGTTAGCCACTTAAAACTTTTGTATAAATTGCAGGAACATGGAGTAAACAATGCTACCCTTTTTTTGTGGATTAAATCTTTTCTTATAGGCAGAACACAAAAAGTAGTCTTAGAAGGTGGATGCTCATCCGAAGTTCCAGTCACGTCGGGAGTACCTCAGGGATCGGTGCTTGGTCCTCTCCTATTTCTCTTATATATTAATGACCTTCCTAATACTATCACCTCCCAAGTTCGTTTGTTTGCAGATGACACTGCCGTTTACTTAGCTATAAACAACAAGCAAGACTGTATCACCCTGCAAGAAGATCTAGACAAGTTAATGCAGTGGGAGAAAAAGTGGGAAATGGAGTTTAACCCCAGCAAATGCATTGTCCTTAATATTACTAAAAAGAAGAAAAAGATTTCCTTTGATTACAGGCTACATGGACAAGTGCTAGAGACTGTGGACAATGCCAAATATCTTGGAGTTACTATATCTGGAGATCTTTCATGGAACAAGCACATTGACAATATAACATCAAATGCAAATAAAACTTTAGGTTTCCTCCGCAGAAACATCCAGACCAAAAATAAGAAGATCAGAGAGACAGCGTATAAAACCCTTGTCAGACCTCAGGTTGAATACGCATCAACTGTTTGGAGCCCTTACACAAAAACCTATATCAACAAAGTGGAAAAAGTACAACGTAGAGCAGCAAGATGGGTTCAAAATAATTTTTCTTTCTATGACAGTGTCACCTGCATGCAGAAGGAGCTTGGCTGGCAAACTCTTCAATATAGACGAGACGTTTCCAGAGTTACTATGTTTTATAAGATCGTTAATAGTTTTGTTGCAGTACCCGTACCAGCTTATCTTGAAAGACCAATTAGGACAACCAGACACATGCACACAGCATCCTTCAGACAGATCCACACAAATGCTTCTTTCTTTAAATATTCTTTCTTTCCATACACAGTGATACTTTGGAACAGCCTACCAGAATCAATAGTACAGCAACCTGACATTGCAGCGTTTAAAAAGAGTCTCGATTCTTTTCAGATAGTGAGCCGTCCCTGAAAAACCATAATGTTTTATCAGATCTTTTAATCTAACATTCACAATATTTTTAATTGACACCATCACCTATGACTAACAGTTTTTATTCCAGCACAGACGCGCACCTGCCAGTAATACCCGAAAGGGGAGTTAGGCAGTATATATAGATAGATAGATAGATATTCTGTTGTGAGATTTTTCCCTCGTTTAGCCGATTTGGGGTTAGATTTCTGGCAGGAAATGATCCCTGCGTTTTTGGTTTCATAATCAGTAAATCACATGGTACGAAGACAGTCTGGGACGAATGATTTTACGTCCAGAATGAGCAAGATAGTTGTGCGTGTTTGCAGAGAGAATTGAAAGTGAATAAAAGCATTGGCTTCGCAACAAACCCATCCGATTTTCCCGAAAACTAAGATTTGATTTTTGACAGAGCTACCATCTTTTCCTGAACAAAGGGAAGTTACTCTTGTAGACGCTGGTATGAGAAAGAACGAATTTTGTCACGTTTACGCATGAAAGGTACATTTATGAACAATAAAATTCCACTTGTTTAGCACTAAAATGGTACTTTGTCATTGTTTGCTGTGCAAGTTTGTTTGACACAACAGAAAATATGTTACAAACACTGAAAATAGCCAAATGTCATTAGTTTTCGTGGCCCTAAAACTAAAAAGTGATGCAAATCCTTTAAAAAATGTTGAAATCGAGTGCCATGTGCTTCACACTATTCTTCTTCTTCCTCCTGATAGTGTCTGGTTAATTGACATTTTATGTCGTCAGACTTGGCGAAACACCAGAAATCTTTGTCAGTTTCTCGGACTTTCTCCTTTTGTTTCAATGTTTTCCCTAATCCGAGTCTTCTCTGATGTAAATACGCTCTTTGATATTTTGATTTTTCGCTATTTACATCAGAGAGCGTTGCTCTTTGAAAACAGCGGAAAGTTCGGTAACGTTACAAGTAACTTGAAGCTTTGTTTTTGTGTATCATATCGAATCACTCGGTAAAACACTGTAGGGTATAGATCAATAATGCTACGGTCACAAATCACTAAATGCCACCGCCCGGCGTGATAACTGCCAGTTTTTGTATAAATTCGGCCGGTGGCAGCCCTGCGTCCGCCCTGCGGCAGGCAATATCGGCAGGCGGCAGTTGGCATTTAGGACGCCGCTAGGTGGCAGTTACAATTTTAACAAAAAGTTAAAATTCTAACTGCCACCGCCTGATTTTTTTCAATTTTGCAAGTCGCCCTGCCACCGGCCGGGTGCATTTCAAAGTCGCGCGGTGGCTGTCAAGTGGCAGGCGGGCCGCAGCGCGATTTTTACTCGGTCTTGGTGCTTGAAGGTCTTCGAAAATCGTAACTGCCACTTTCCTTCACCCGGACTGCCGCCGTTATGCCATTGGCATGCCACCGTCCGATTTCTAAATATCTGCCGGTGGCAGGGCGGAGATCGAAAGGCAGCAGGGAGGCGGCCGTTGGTATTGGAAGGTGGCAGGATTGCGATCTACCGAGTGCATACTCGGACCCTGAATAGGAATTCATCCTCCATATCCTCGTCCTCACTGCTGCTACTGTGTTCGTGGGGATCTTGTCTAGGGTGCTTTTGGGCTGGCGCCTTGCTTTTGCCCTTTCCGTTGCATTTATTAGGCGGCATTTTCACAATTCCTACTGTAGGCTTTAGCTATTTTGAGAACAATATTAACTTTTTAGAGCAGTCAAGATTTTAAATTCCTCGGAAACTAGCCTGCCGCCGTCAGATTATCGGGCGGGCGCCGGGCGGTGGCAGTAAGAACGCGCGATTGCCGGCCGGTGGCACGTGAAATATTGAAGGTTGCCCGGCGGTGGCAGTTTAAAGCTGACAGTGCCACGCCTGCCACCTGCCTGCCACCTGACTGCCACTGGCCGACATCCTGATGACGACACGCGCACCTTGTACCTCTGAAACCGCCTGCCGCCATCAGGCGGCATTTTAGTGGCAGTTATTTATGACCACTCGCAGCGATTCGTAAAAAAATCGCCCGGTGGCATTCAAGTTTAGGAATTCGCCGAAGTAAAAAAATCGCGCGGTGGCAGTTTCACATTTAGTGATTTGTGACCGTAGCATAAATCATTTTTTGCCATACCTGACCAAATATTTCATTTCAAATTGGCCTGCTGGATGAGTATAACCTTTGGTTTTGAATGGAAGGTCAAGGTAAACAAAGGCTGCTCAGGTGAGGGTTGTTGCAAAACATTGCCTATTAAAGGGACATTTCATTCCAATTTCAATTTTTTAAAGTATGTCTTGATGCCAAGAATGGTTATTCTAATGAGTATAAATACTATTGGTTTTTTGAAGTTGTTGCCAATAAGCGAGAAACACGCATTTAAAGTTGAGACATAATCGATAAATTGCATATAAATCCCAACTGTTGTCCACAACAATTTGTTCAATTTTAACACAAAAATATAAATTTCTCGTAAACGGCGCAATATTTTGGCTCGAAATTTTCAGAATTTTCATAAGGAAATATGCTCTTTCAGATAGAAATAAAAGTAAAATTTATGACAAAAAATTCTGAAATGTCACTTTAACCTTTTAGAAATACTTTTTGGTCGTAATTTTTTCAGCAGCCATAACAATAACTGGTTCATTTATCGATATCATCAGGGGTTTTAACGATAGCGTTTAATATCGGACGGTGAACGATGCGCAACAATTTGTTGCGAACTTCTTGATTTTTAGCTCACCTGAGCACGAAGTGCTCGAGGTGAGTTATTGTGGTCACTTTTAGTCCGTCCGTCCGTCAACATTTGGGGTGTTTACACTCTAGCATCCACAAAAGTTACTCAATCTTGATCAAACTTGGCCAAAACAAGTATGATCATAAGTTCTTGGACAAGTTCGATTATGGGCCTGATCGGACCAGAAAGTGCGGAGTTATCTGCCCTTGAATGTCAAAAAATGCTGTTTTTAAGTTTGTTTACACTCTAGCATCTACAATTATTGATCAATCAAGACAAAACTTGGACATAATGTTGGAGACCTTAAGATCTTGCTTAAGGTCAATTTTCAGTCTGATCTGACCAGAAAGATTAGAGTTATGTGCCCTTGAATTGGGCAAAATTGCCACTTTTTTGTTGTATTCAAAAAAAGAGTTAATCTAAGGGAAGGAACTCTGACACTACTTTTATTCAGTATAAGTAGAGTTATCTAGTTTGATAGAGGATATAAATAGATTTGCACACTAATATACCATTACCAAACAACAAAATTTTAGCCTAGTCCAAAATCATAGGTGTTGCGGACGACAAATTCCATTGAACAAAATTTAACATTTTTTGGTCTTTCTTGGTAGAAAACATTGTGGGTAATGAAGAAATTGCTTGTCACAATGTTTTCCAAAGCCTTTATTTTGTGGATCATCCAAAAGCGCTGAAAGGGTCAATCAAGACAAAACTTGGACACAATGTTGGGGAGTATAAGATCTCAGATGAGTTTGATTTTCAGTCTGATCTGATCTGAAAGTCAAGAGTTATGTGCCCTTGAATTTGACAAAATTGCCATTTTCGGCAGTTTTCAACCTTTTTTACACTCTAGAATCTACAATTATTATTCAATCAAGACAAAACTTGGACACAATGTTTTGGACCATAAGATCTGGGATTAGTTTGATTTTCAGTCTGATCTAATCAGAAAATCAAGAGTTATGTGCCCTTGAATTTGACAAAATTGCTGTTTTTTACTGTTTTCTACACACTAGTCTCTACAATTATTGACCAATCAAGACAAATCTTGGACACAATGTTGGAGACTATAAGATCTCAGGTAACTTTTATTTTCAGTTTGATCTGATTAGAAAGTCAAGAGTAATGTGCCCTTGAATTTGATAAAATTGCTGTTTTGACTGTTTTTGACCTTGTTTATACTCTAGAATCTACAATTATTTATGAATCAAGACAAAACTTGAACACAATGTTGGGGACTATAAGATCTTGGATGAGTTTGATTTTCAGTCTGATCTGATGAGAATGTTGAGAGTTATGTGCCCTTGAATTTGACAAAATTGCTATTTTCGGCAGGTTTCGACCTTGTTTACATTCTAGAATCTACAATTATTGATCAATCTATACAAAACTTGGACACAATGTTGGGAACCATAAGATCTCCTATGAGTTTGATTTTCAGTCTGATCTGATCAGAAAGTCAAGCGTTTTGTGCCCTTGAATTTGACAAAAATGTTGTTTTCGGCTGTTTTCGACCTTGTTTATACTCTAGAATCTACAATTATTTATCAATCAAGACAAAACTTGGATACAATCAGGGCTAAAGATAAGTGGAGGTGAAGACATGCTAACATTGTTTTTTTCGAATTCAAATCCTATGTTGTGGGTACTCATTTGAATCGTCTCGACGAGACGATACAAATGAGTACCTAGTCCTACCTACAACATAGGGTTTGATGATCACTGACAGCATTATTGCAGTTTGAAAAGTCACCACCCCCTCTTATCTGGAGCCCTGTACAATGTTTGGCACAATAATTTAGATCTCGGATGAGTTAGATTTTCACAACCTTATTGACCATAAGTTCTTTTTCAGTCTTAAAGTAATAAATATTAATTGAATTGAACAAAAGTGTTGCTCATATCATTTAGGTTCAGGTGAGCGATATAGGACCATCATGGTCCTCTTGTTTCAAAGAGCAACGCTCTCTGATGTAAATAGCGAAAAATCAAAATATCAAAGAGCGTATTTACATCAGAGAAGACTCGGATTATGTTTTCCCAAGCCTTTTCGTTTAAGGATGTCACTTACAACCAGGTCTTGTTTCGGAAAGGGTTAAAAAAACATCTGATGAAAAATCGGGGTGATTGTCTATTGCAACCACCGCGATTTTCCACTTACAATTTCAGTGCATCACTGCAATTTCAATGGTAGGTAGGTGATCAAAGCTATAGTCTAGAGTGGAAATGCCAGACCTTGTCTAAGTTTGACAAACTTTTCCATGCAAATCATCGCGATTACACTTTAAGAAAAGGATGATTTTCAGTAGAGATAGTGGGGATGGCCCAGGATGGGCGTTTATTATCCTCGCCTCCCTATGGTCCTTCACCCTAAGCCGGCCATGCTAAAATGCATATGCATTACATAATCGAGTAAATCATCCTGAAACACTCGTCTCCCCTCTAGATTTAAAGAGTTTCCTTCCTTTAAATATCTGTTTTAATAAAATTTTACTTGAAAAACAACTCTGTGAATGTAAACACACTGTAAGTCGTAGCAAAACAAAAAAGATGACGATACATGGCGGGTGACAGGGTTACATCTCAGTTGGTCTAATCCCATTTCGTCTAATATTTAAAAATATTGGATTAGCTGAAAAATTCCCATTTCGTCTAATACTTTTTCAGACTTTGTTTCATGTCCTAAAAATCTTAAATAAAAAGACATTATTAATTAAACAATATAGATCTATAGGCCTAATACATGCATAAATAAATATATATTAGACAAACTGAGAAAATATTTTAGAAGAAAAGCAAATTTCTTTAAATAAGGGTTTTAGACGAAATGGGAAATTTGAATTTTAGACCAAAATGGGATTAGACCAACTGGGATGTCCTTTGTTTTCTTCAGTTACAGATTAGAATGGCATCAGGCAATGATCCTCCTCAGTTACCAAGGGGACTGATTGGTAGGACGGGAACACCTAATGCAAAAGGAGCCAGGTATAAAGTACTGTTATGATAAATTATGATATTTTCCTAGTTCACAAGTTTGTAGACCGAGAGATATGTGACCCGTCATGCTAAAAGGGACCTTATCCGACCTGCCAGGGGTCTCGTTTGCCAAAATTTGGGGCCGTTATTCGGCCCCATTCCCAATGGCAAAAGGTATCTTTTTTTCCCAATACTCTGGTGAAAATTCCCAATGAGGACCCAAAATGCCCCATGTTAAGACCTCATCTTCATTTACAATTATTTTGAAGACAGTTTTACAGTAGATTCTTAATCAAGAGTATGTACAAATGCATTTTACATAACTACAGTCTAATTTGCAGCTGAAAATGAGTGACAGTATTAATACAATCTTGTTTTAGTTTTTCCCAATTTAGGTATGAACATCGTTATTTTTCCCAATTTCACTGGCCCCTGGCCCCAAATAAAAATTGGTAGCAAGACCCCTGCCTGCAAAAATCAAAATTTTGACAAACTTGTCAGACTCGGCACAGGTCAACCAGATCTCGTATGCGAAAACCGAACATATAGTAAGACAGTGAATACATTCCGAATTTAGAAAATTACATAAAAGTGAAAAGTCTCGGCCCTAGTCTGGCTGCGCGGACTGCGCAGACAGACTAGGGTCGATATTTTTCACACTCCCTATAAGGTCCCTTTTAGCGTGACGGGTCACATATAGAAAAGCACACATTACTGTCATTACAGGCGATATTCTGCAACTACTCTTCTCTGGAATATTCTTCAAAATCAAAATTATTTTATTTTTCACATCATGTACAAAATGAAATACCAACAATTCACACATGTATAAACAACACACATACATTTCAAACCATGACGGTCATATTAATATTACAGTTCTGTTTTATGATCTTAAAGATGTCCAACGACGAATAGTGAAATTTATTTCTAAACCTTTATTTAAGAAAAGAACAATACTTTGATATGTTGATTGAGTAGAGAGTTTTAGTTTGTTCTCAAATGACATGTAAGAGTAATTTGACCAAGGTTGTGATAATTTTGTTTATATTTTTTTAAATTGTGATTTGGATTTTTTCTCCAGATTGGGAAAAAAGTAAGCTAAAGATTGAGAAAGGGGCCTAATTTCAGCCCCTGAGACACCCCATAAAATCCCAGAGGCATTAGCCCATTGCCAAACGACAAATTTCGGACTGGTCCAAATTCAAAGATGTTGCAGACGTCAATTTCAAGTTAAGGAAATTTAAAATCTTTTTGTCTTTTTTGGTGGAAAACATTGTGGGAAATGAAGAAATTGCTTGTCACAAGCAATCTCTTCATTTTACACATTCTTTTCCCAGGCACATTTCCTTGTGAAGGACTCAAAAGGTGTCACTGTGCAGTAATGGTTTAAATATTTCAGGTTACCATCTATTCGAGGTCCCAGAGACTTGACACTAGGTGGAGTTCAGAAAAAAGTGTTTGTACCCAATATTCCAGCAAGGCGGAAGCAGACAGACAGGTGAAATGAGTAAATTTGAGCCGGTATCTGGAAAAAGGTCACTTGAGGCATTTGAGAACAACATGTATCCAGATCAGCCTGTGCATAAGCACAGTCTGATCAAGATCCATGTTGTTCTCTAGAAGCTTTGCCGTGACCTATATTAACTTTAAGATGGCAGCATTGATCGTTATCTTGAAACTCGGTGTTGTTAAATGCTATAAGGGCCTTTTTTTCAGATCCATGTTCATTTTTTTCTCTAATCTGAAACAATACAGATAAGCCCATAGCTGTGAATGATTCAGGATTGTGTAAAATTGTGTGCATTATACACTTATATACAATACATATGAAGATTTTCTTCAAAAACCTCATAACTGCAGCTTGTTTTAAACTGCATTTTCATGGTTTTAGATGAAAAACAGCAATTAAGTCTTTATTTTGGTTGTATTTCACTAAAGCATCAAAGTAGGTTCTGGTGATCACCAGCATTTTCTTCTTTTCTGTCGGTCCAGTGGGCAGGCAGGTCAGCAAAACTTCGTCCAGACAATTCTTCCTACACTTACTGACAGATTTAGTTCATCCTTGGCACAAGACGTAAATTGTGACCTGTAGATATGCTAGATGCAAATTTCATGAAAATTGGTTCAATAATTTTTAGCTCGACTTTTCGAAGAAAATGAGAGCTTAAACTGTCACCCAGGCGTTGGCGTCGGCGTTGCAACAAAGGTTAAAGTTTTTTCAAACATCAATAACTTCCATACTGTCAAAGGGATTCAACCCAAACTTGGAATACTTATTCACCATCACACCCTCTACCCTACTATCAGGGCCCATGACCCTGGCTACAATATATTTGGAGTTATGCCCCTTTGTACTATGCAACTTAAAAAGTCAAGCGCGCTGTCTTCGGACAGCTCTTGTTTAGTTTTGGCCCCTGATTTTATGAAAAAATGCTTGTCTTGACAAATGAGGTGACAGGGGTATATAATTTTTTATCACCTTTAGTGATAGATTTTTAGTTTTTCAAATCCAAATCATATAAGTGAAATATTTCATTTGAAAAGCCACCACCCCTGATTTCTGTAGCTTTGAGAACTGTCCAAATTTTTATAACCCTGTATCAAAAGATTTAGGGCATATTGTTTTACTTATGTCTGTCCGTCTGTCTGTCCATCTGTCTGTCTGTCGGAAAACTTAACATTGGCATTTTCATGGGAATGGTGTATCACAACACATCTTGTTTCTGTTTGGTTACAGTGAACAACCATCTACATCCAAAACAGAACCAAAGACTTCTGGAGATGGAAAAGGTCGTGGACGAGGTCAAGGTAGAGGTCGTGGCGGGTCAGATAGGGGTCGAGGTCGCGGGGACAGGGGGAGGAGAAGGGAAATGAATGTAATACAGACACACTCACTGTTTGAACAGGGGCCCGGAGGGGACAAAATGTTGCGAAAATCTAGTAAGTATTGTCTCATTTTCTCCTTTTCCAACTTATCTTGACTCATGATTTTAACCTAATAAATAAATGTAATACTGACACATTTACTATTTGAACATGCGCCTGGCGGAGACAAAATTGTGCAAAAATCTAGTATGTAAGTGGTCTAACTGTCTTTTTGTATACTTTTTAGCTTGATTATATGAAGAATTGTTTAGTTATAGACCAAATCTTTTGAGACAAACTAAAAAAAAGATACAAAATTAAGTCCCCTCATTTTGTACTATTTGGGTTACAATTAACAGTTTCTACAGTTGCCTGTCTTCTTTTATATGCTATGGTTAAACCATTCCCAAAATCATGATCCTACTTTTTGATGCCACCACAAGATAATGGCTTTGGAAAACATTTATTTCTTCTATTCCCACAATATTTTCCACCCTAAAAGACTTGAAAACATGCAATTTTATTCACTTCAAATTGTTGTCTGCAACATGTTTGAATTTGTAGTGCAATTAAGTTTTTCAATCTCTTGAAAAAGGCAAATTTTGCTGAAATATTGATTTTCAAGAGTATTTCATTATAGTGTGTTTCAATATAGACCACCATAAATTTTGTCAATTGGGAAAGAATTATTTGATTAACCCATCCATTCCCAAACAACAAAACTATACACCAGTCAAAATACAAATTTGCTGCAGACGACAATGTCAAGTGAATGAAATTTAAAATTTGTTGGCCTATTTGGGTAGAAAACATTGTGGGAAATGAAGAAATTGCTTGTTATTTGGGTAGAAAACATTGTGGGAAAAGAAGAAATTGCTTGTCACAAGCAATTTCTTCATTTTGCACAATGTTTTCCAAAGCCTTTATCTTGTAGGGCGTCAAAAGGTGTCAAACTGTGTGTGGTAATGGGTTAATCCTAAATTAGTGATGATGTTATTACAGACTCGGAGTACATTCCGTCTGGCGGTGTACGAGGAAGCTCTGCTGGTGCCAGATCAGCCCCGAGGATATCTCTCAAGACAGAGAAAACGGATGAAGAAACTAAAGAAGTTCTGGATATGTTGCTGAAAGACGATGTAAGTACCATCATGCTTTTTTTCCACTTAAATATGACAGAAAGCTTTGGAAAACACTAAGTGATAAGGAGAAAATGCTCAGTCATTTCTATTGTTACTGGTTCTCAATGTTTTTCATGCTTTTATATATATTGTATATTGTATACATATCTATTAGAATATGTCACATTTTTGCTACCTTTGATGTCCATATATAAAAGGTTTCAGAAAACAATTGATCAGCATTTTCATCTTTTCCCTCAATATTTTCTATGCTATCATGCAGAGTTTTCCCTTAACTTTTTAGCGAGCCGGGACTTTATGTTCGGGGAGCTAATGTCACAGCCCTAGTGTCGGTGTCGTGTCGCGTCCCGTCCCGTCTTCACTTGAAAAACTTTAACCTGGTCTATATCTCACGCACTATTAGAGATACAGCCTTGATATTTCATACATAGATACATCTCGACAAGACCTTTCATTTGGGACTATGACCTAGTGACCTTGACCTTGGAGTTTGACCTACTTTTGAAAAACTTTAACCTGGCGTATATCTCAGGCACTATTAGAGATACAGCCTTGATATTTCATACATAGATACATCTCGACAAGACCTTTCATTTGGGACCATTACTCTTGACCTTGTGACCTTGACCTTGGAATTTGACTTACTTTTAAAAAATTTGCTGTTTTTGTGACAAGCTCCCGTATAGGCGAGCTATGTTGTCCACGGACAACTCTTGTTGTAAAGAGGGTCATTATGTCCCCCTTGTCTTCAAATTAGGGGGTCATGCCTATTGTTACATTGTTTCTTCATGTTGCAGCTGATAATTTTCAGAGGGTCATTTAAGTTAAAACTTCGCCAAAATGCACAAAGTTGTGCGCCAGGGAAAACCGTGGCTCTGATATACACATTTTCCACTAATTATTTTGTTGTCTGAAAGTCCATTCAAAAAGGAGTAGTCTAAAATTTCACCATATGGAAAAGGATTAAAGACGAATCAAGTTTTGATAGCCTTTGAGGCAGCTTGGAAAGTTTGTAGATATGAAAAACAAAGAACAACAATTGCATTAAAGGATTTCATAGACAGTAAGTAGGATTTGTTATGAATGCCCTCGTTTCTATTTTGCATGAGGCAAAGTTAATGGTGTAAAATAGAATGTTTCTAAACAAACAATATTTTGGTGTGTTCCAATTTGAAATCTTCTAGGTGACAAGCTGGATGTTTCTCTTGGTATTTTTATCAAAGATGTGAAAACCAGGTTTTGTTTGAGAAAGGCTTAAAACATGTTTAACAATTTTCTAGTTTGTAGACATAAAAGGTGACCTGGAAGAAGATATCACACTACAACCTGTTAAGTTACCCATCGAAACAAAATCTGAGACACAAAAAGATGAAACAGATTATACAAAGGTCAAGGTCAAAACAGAGCCGGGTGAATCTGTGGAAGATGTGAAACCAGATGTTACTGAGAGAAAACCTGATGTTATGGGGAATAAATCAAAACCGGAGGAAATTACGTGTGCTGAATTGTTTACGAAAAATGCTCATTCAGGTATGTAGTAATGGAACAAAATGTGTTTGTTAGCTCACCTGAGCATGACATGCTTAACCCTTTCCCAAACAACAACATTTTAGGGTGGTCCACTTCAAAAACTATACAAAAGACAAAATGGAAGTTATTAAAGATAGAACTTTTGTAAAATATGACATAGTAAATATTGAGACAAAATGAGAAACTGCTGGTTATCAGCAGTTTCTTCTTTTGCCTCAATGTTTTCCCAAGCCTATTCAATTAGGGATGTCAAAACCAGGTCTCGTTTGGGAAAGGGTTAAGGTGAGTTTTTTTGAGGCTAGATTGATGTCCAGCGCCCATTGTAGGGGGTCAACATTTACCTTCTATATATTCTAGAAACCCCATTTTTTTTGCCTGATCAACCTGAAATTAATAATAATAATAATAATGATAAAGACTTTATTTTACAAAGCTACACAGTTGGGATAATACCCTGTCTTCCCTGTGGGCCTCTAATAATATTTACAAAGACAAAGCATAAACAAATATTAATATGTACAACAAAAGAGAAAGAAGAATCTATGTGCTATGCAATTTTGTGGAAGTAAGCCAAAAACTCTTCCTCAAACGAGACCAATTTTTTAATATTTATGATTTGGTAAACATTCCTTTAACTCTTTCGCTGCCAAATTTCCTGGAATTGTGCTATTTCCAGTGCCAAGTTTTTTTAAACTTCATAACAGGGCTTATCAGTTTATAACATAGTAAAATTATTATTTGATGCATTTTAACCTGAAACCCTCAGGAATGACTTCACATAAACTATTTTGTTGAATAGCATACTTTTTATCAGGCAGTTTGATCAGATGACCCTGACCTTGACCTTGAATGACCTAATTAAGCTATTGTTTTGAAGTCGCCAAAAGGCGACATTGGCAGTCTCCTAATAGGTCGCCAAAAGGCGACATTGGCAGCGAAAGAGTTAAAATGGATGTATACCAGATCATTAATTTTAATAAATTTGGTCAGACTGATTGTATCTATGAAATCTTGAACGAGTTTGAAATTGTGTTAACTATGTTCAAAAACTAGGTCACTGGGTCAAATCTTCGAAAAACCTTGTATGTATAATAGAGACCACATTTTGTGTCCAATCAACCTGAAATTTAATAGAGTGATTACCTTGAAATCCCTGACGAGTTTGAAATTGTGTCAACTGGGGTCCAAAACTAGGTTACAGGGTCAAAAGTCAAATCTTAGGAAAACCCTTGTATCCACTGTAAATGCCACATTTTTTGCTCGAATAACCTGAAATTTAGTTTGAATAATAGTCTTGATGAAATCTCATATGAGATTGAAATTTTGTCAACTGGAGAACAACCTTGTATGCACTCTAGCGGGTTTGTCCACTCAACCTAAATTGAATATTGACAGTCATCTCAGGTTAGCGATTATCATTAAAGGGTCACTATGGCCCTCTTGTTTATAATAAAGACAAAATAGGAATTGAATCTGAAGAATTTTCTATAGAGTAGAAGTAAATTTTCCAAAGTACTTAACTGAGTCTTTAACCCTTTCACAAATGGCAAGTTTTAGGGTGATCCACTTCAAAAACTGCCACAAATGACAAAATGGATGTCATTAAAGATAGAATTTGTGTAAAATATGGCACAGAAAGTATTGAGGCAAAAGGAGAAACTGCTGATCATCAGCAGTTTCTTCTTTTGCCTCAATGTTTTCCCAAGCCTTTTCCACTAGGGATGTCAAAATCAGGTCTAGTTTTGGAAAGCGTTAATTTCTTTTTGGGGCCTCAAAAATTAATGTCCCATCATATGAAAATGGATTATTTGCAATGAATTTGCAAATTTCTTCATAACTTCAATTTAAACTCTAGATATGTGTAAATTGTGTTGTAAATGATCAAAATTATATTTTCCAGATGAAGGAATTCTCATGTTTCTACAATTACCTGATACACTACCAGGTCTACCACTCACCACAGATGAAGAGTTTAGAGGAAAAAAGGCAGAGAAAAAGGAGCCGGATAAGGTACATTGTGTCTGAAACTTTTTAAGCCCCATATGAAAAGATTGGGGGCATATTGTTTTACTTGTGTCTGTCCATCTGTCTGTACAAAAACTTAACATTGGCCTTTTCTCCAAAAGCATTTGACATATGAAGCTCTAATTTGGTATGTAACTTTCCTTCAATAATATCCATCTGTTCCATGCAATATGACCTTCCTCAAGGTCATCTGTTAACCCATTACCACACAATGACTCTTTTCGACTCCCCACAAAATAATGGCCATGGAAAACATCGTGGAAAATAAAAGTGCTTGTGACAAGGAATTTCTTCATTTCCCACAATGTTTTCCTTCCAAAACTACCTAAAAATTTGAAATTCCATTCACTTGAAATTGTTGTCTGCAGGATCTTTCAGTTTGGACCGCCATAGAATTTTGTTGTTTGGTAATGGGTTAATGGCTCTATTTGGAGTTATGCCCCCTTTATACTAAGCAACTTAGAAAGTCGAGCGCGCTGTCTTCGGACAGCTCTTGTCAACGATGTTTTCCTAAGCCATTTTCTTGTGGGGAGTCAAAAGGAGTCACTGTGTGGTAATGGGGCAGGGTCAAGCTTCAACTGGGAAACACATATTTAGAAACTATAAAAGTGTATAGGAGTATTTATTGAAATAGAATATTAATATAATCATTGCAGGAAGAAGAATTAAGCAGCAAGTTAAAGGGATGTAATTTAGAGAGTTTTAGTGAAGGTTTAGTGGGTAAACTGGTTGTCAGAAAGTCAGGCAGGGTCCAGCTACAACTGGGAAATACATATTTAGATGTTAACACAGGAACACCATGTGGATTCTTACAGGTAATATAAGTAATGTGTTGATATACTCTGCTTTTCTTCTAAAACCTTGTAACTGCAACTTGTTTAAAGCTGCAGTTATGGGGTTTTAGAAGGAAAGTGAAGATAAATCGCTTTTATGGGTTTACCCACTCCACTACATTGACATTTTTTGATGCCTCTCAAATAAAATGCTTTGGAAAACATTGTGGAAAATGAGGAAATAGCTTGTCACAAGCTTTTTCTTCATTTTTAGCAAGCCAAGTTTTTATGTCTGGGGCGCTAATGTCACAGCCCTAGTGTTGGTGTTGCGTTGGAAAACATTGTGGAAAATGAAGAAATTTCCTGTCACAAGGTATTTCTTCATTTTTAGCAAGCGGAGTCTTTATGTCTGGGGCGCTAATGTCACAGCCCTAGTGTCGGCGGTGCGTCAGTGTCACATCTTCAAAAAATTTTACCTGGTCTATATCTCGGGCACTATTAGAGATACAGCCTTGATACTTCAAACATGGATACATCCTACCAAGACCTTTCATTAATTTTGGGACCATGACTTTTGACCTAGTGACCTTGACCTTGGAGTTTGACCTACTTTTGAAAAACTTTAACCTGGCCTGGATCTATATCCTATGCTATATTATTGCTAGAGCCTTGATATTTCACACATGCATACCTCCTGCCAAGATCTTTCATTTGGGACAATGACCTTGTGACCTTGGTTTTGGAGTTTGATGTACAATCGAAAAATCACGCTTTTTTTGTGACAAGCCCCGGTATAGACTAGCTACATTGTCCGCAGACAACTCTTGTCCACAATGTTTTTACCAAGAAAAACCAAACAATGTAAAAATTCTTTCACATGAAATCTTCATCTGCAACATTTTTAAATAATGACCAGTATGAAATTAATGTTGTTTGGTAATGGGATTAAATATAAGTTACAAGTAGGAAATGACATTGCAAGTGATGTTGTGATACAATGTTTGAGACTATACTCAATTAGAGATGTATTATTTTAAGTAAATCTATTTGCTTAAATGTCTTGAGTTGTTACCAGAAAATGGGAATGATTTACAAAGTTTAAATTTTGGGACAGAACAAAAGAAATTGTCTCCCTTTTTAGCTCACCTGAGCACGAATGTGCTCATGGTGAGCTATTGTGATACCGCTGTGTCCGGCGTCCGTCGTGTGTCGTGTGTCGTGTGGCGTCCGTCAAACTTTGCCTTGTGTGCACTCTAGAGGCCACATTTTTTGCCCAATCAACCTGAAATTTGCTCAGAATGATTGTCTTGATGAAATCTCGGACAAGTTCGAAATTGGGTCATCTGGGGTCAAAAACTAGGTCACAGGGTCAAATCTTAGAAAAACCTTGTGTGCACTCTAGAAGCCACATTTTTTGCCCAATCAACCTGGAATTTGCTCAGAATGATTGTCTTGATCAAATCTCGGACAAGTTCAAAATTGGGTCATCTGGGGTCAAAAACTAGGTCACGAGGTCAAATCTTAGTAAAACCTTGTGTGCACTCTAGAGGCCACATTTTTTGCCCAATCAACCTGAAAATTGATCAGAATTATTGTCTTGATAAAATCTCGGACAAGTTTGAAATTGGGTCATCTGAGGTCAAAAACCAGGTCACGGGGTCAAATCTTAGAAAAACCTTGTGTGCACTCTAGAGGCCACATTTTTTGCCCAATCAGCCTGAAATTTGATCAGAATGATTGTCTTGATAAAATCTTGGACAAGTTCGAAATTGGGTCATCTAGGGTCAAAAACTAGGTCACGGGGTCAAATCTTAGTAAAACCTTGTGTGCACTCTAGAGGCCACATTTTTTGCCCAATTAACCGGAAAATTGATCAGAATGATTGTCTTGATGAAATCTCAGACAACTTTGAAATTGGGTCATCTTGGGTCAAAAACTAGGTCACAGGGTCAAATCTTAGAAATACCTTTTGTGCACTCTAGAGGCCATATTTTTTGCCCAATCAACCTGGTTTGCTCAAAATAATTGTCTTGGTAAAATCTTGGACAAGTGCGAAATTTGGTTGTCTGGGGTCAAAAACTAGGTCACGGGGTCAAATCTTAGAAAAACCTTATGTGCACTCTAGAGGCCACATTTTTTGCCTGATCAACCTGAAAAGTTATCAGAATGATTGTCTTGATCAAATCTCAGACTAGTTTGAAATTGGATCCTCTGGGGTCAAAAACTAGGTCACGAGGTCAAATATTAGAAAAACCTTGTGTGCACTCTAGAGGTCACATTTTTTGCTCAATCAACCTGAAATTTGCTCAGAATGATTGTCTTGATGAAATCTCGGACAAGTTCGAAATTGGGTCATCTGGGGTCAAAAACTAGGTCACGGGGTCAAATCTTAGAAAAACCTTGTGTGCACTCTAGAGGCCACATTTTTTGCCCAATCAACCTGAAAATTGATCAGAATGATTGTCTTGATGAAATCTTGGACAAGTTTATAATTGAGTCATCTTGGGTCAAAAACTAGGTCACGGGGTCAAATCTTAGAAAAACCTTGTGTGCACTCTAGAGGCCACATTTTTTGCCCAATCAACCTGAAAATTGATAAGAATGATTGTCTTGATGAAATCTTGGACAAGATTATATTTGAGTCATCTTGGGTCAAAAACTAGGTCACAGGGTCAAATCTTAGAAAAACCTTGTGTGCACTCTAGAGGCCACATTTTTTGCCCAATCAACCTGAAAATTGAGCAGAATGATTGTCTTGATGAAATCTTGGACAAATTTATAATTAAGTCATCTTGGGTCAAAAACTAGGTCACGGGGTCAAATCTTAGAAAAACCTTGTGTGCACTGTAGAGGCCACATTTTTTGCCCAATTAACCTGAAAATTGATTAGAATGATTGTCTTGATCAATTCTCGGACAAAATCGAAATTGAGTCATCTGGGGTCATAAACTAGGTCATGAGGTCAAATCTTTGTAAAACCTTCCCTGTGTGCACTCTAGAGGCCACATTTTGCCCAATCAACCTGAAAATTGGTGTACAAAAAGTTATTTATATCAGGTGAGCGCTTCAGGGCCAATGGCCCTCTTGTTTCATGATAACAGAAATTGTACACAGTTCTTTGAATCTAGCAAGACAACTTAGCAAAACATTTTTTGTGTGTGTGCATTTGTAAAATATTTGGAATTCACAACTTTTGTACTGAGTCCAGATAGATCATATCATTGTTTTTCTCAGCTGTTGTAATTTATCTTTATAAAACAGCATTAACTATATCCCTATATTTATATTTTACAGGATTTAGTTTCTGTAAGGACAAGTGGTGATAGTGGTGAAGCTACGATACTTGGACATATTGAACATAAACTTGTGTGTACTCCAGATTTTGAAATGTTACTAGATAGTACTTGATGAATTACTCCCCTTTACGAATGTTGTTGGATATTACTTGGTGGATTGTTAACCCTTTCCCGAACAAGACAGGGTTTTAACGTCCCTGAAAGAAGAGGCTTTGGAAAACATTGAGGCAAAAGAAGAAAATGCTGATAATCAGCATTTTCTCCTTTTGCCTCAATATTTTCCATGGTATATTGTACACAAATCCCATCTGTATTAACGTCCATTTGTTGTCTGCTGCAGCTTTCAAATTAGACCACAATTTGTTGTTTGGTTAAGGGTCAAGTACAGAAATGTTTTGATGCAGGCAGAAGGGCTCAGATTTGTCGATTTATAGCTTATTATTTAACCCTTTACGATATGGCGAATATTTGGACTGTTCCTAATTGAAACCTGCAAATGGCATAAACGATAACAAAATTGTAACATTTGTATTTGATAATTTAGAATATATTTAGACAAAAGGAGAAAATGCGGATTATCACTATTGTCTTATTTTGTCGCAATGTTTTCTCAAGCATTTCTTGATAGACAAGTAAAAATAAGGTCTTGTTTGGGAAAGGGTAAAGAGGGATACTTGGCTTGGAATTGCAATTTTCTTGCAGTTTTTCATTTGCTTTAGAAATGCTTAATTTCCAAATAGAAAGGTGTTGCAGTTGACGAAATAAATGCTACCCCATGTATCAAATCTCCATGCTATAGCATAGAAAGCCTTGAAAGAAAATGAGAAAATGCTGGCTAAGGTCAGCACCTTGTCTTTTTCTTGCAATGATTTCTATACCCATATCCAATTGTTCATTAAAATGTGTCACCGTTTTTGAATGGTATAACCCATTGCCAGACAGCAAAATTCAAATGAGCACTTGTCTAAATTCAAAGATGTTGCAGACGACAATTTCATTTGAATGTAATTTTACATTTTATGCTCATTTGGAGAAAAAAAACTTTGTGCGAAATGAAGAAGTTGCTTGTTACAATCAATTTCATCATTTTATGCAATGTTTTCAAAAGCTTGTACCATATATGGCAACCAAATGCGTCATTATGTTGGAATAGTTTAATATGCTTCCTTATGCTTTTTGAAGGAGCAAATGGTCATAGTTCGGTGGTTCTGTCTTTCATTGTTTTAACCCTTTACCGAACAGCAATATATTAGACTTGTCCAAGTTCAAAGGTATTGCAGACAACAATTTCAAGTGAATGAAAGTTTACATACTTTGGTATTTTCTTGGTAGAAAACATTGTGGGAAAGGAAGAAATTGCTAGTCACATTTTTCACTATGATTTCCAAAGCCTTTATGTTGTTGGAAGTCAAAAGGTGCCACTGTGTTGTCATGTGTTAAAATATGTGTAGAAGTATGGAGTAAAAATTTAATATCAAAGGAAAGACATTACAACCATAGATTTTTGTTGTTATATTGTCCGTGGGGAGTCAAAACCTTGTAACTCCAGCTTTTTCAAGCTGTAGTTACGAGGTTTTGACTCCCCACCAACGAAATTATGTTATTGATATTCTCTAAAGAAGGAGAAATAAAATTCAAAAACTCAGCAACTTAGTTGGTTCTTTTACACGCTGCCCCGGCCATACCACAGTTGTTAGAACACAGGACTCTCTGATGAGGTCCTAGGTTACGTCCTCTGTTAAGGCGTAAAGTGTTTCTGACATTTCGGTTGGATAATCGTGAAGCCATGTGGGTGAGTAACTGAAGGCTCGGAAATAACGCTGTGGTACATGTAGTAGGCCTACTGATTGGCGAATCCAGTTCGGGGGATTCGAACAAACCCCTCTTTAGCCAGATTATTACATGTTCATGCAGAAATTTAGTCAAAAATGTGTAATAGGGCCTACCAGGAAAACGAACCCCTGTTTGTATGTTCGAATCCCTTCCACAGAAATCCTGGATCCGCCACTGGTACTGAGGATAGAAACACTGAGGAATCTATGGTTAGGTGTTTCTACATTTTTGCTAGCCAAGGTTGAATCCTACTGCTGTGATACGACCAAAGTGTGCTGAAAGAGGCGTTAGGGAAATTGGTTTTAACCCACAGGGATTGCTTGCGATAGGCCCAAGGATGAAAAATGCCTGCTAGTATTGGATATAAAGAAGAAAAAGAGATGATGAAATGTTTTAATAAGGAGGGAAAATTAACTTTGATTACCCATTACCAACGGAAAAATAATTAGACTGTTCCAAATTCAAAGATGTTGCAGGCCACAAATCAAAACCAATGAAATTTCATATGTTTTGTAATTTTAAGTAGAAAACATTGTGGAAAATGAAGAAATTGCTTGTTACAAGCTATTTCTTCATTATCCACAGTGTTTTCCAAAGTCATTTTAATTGGGAGTCAAAAAGAGTCGATGTGTGGTAATGGGTAAAAGGAAGTAAAATAAGTACATGTATGTTGTGTTGGCTCATTGTTTGATGCAAACGTCATCTGCATCGTGTCTCTGTCCTTATTTATTGAGATTTATTACTTTATTTCGTTCGAGGGAGGGGGATTGAAAGTAAAATTTGATCTATTTTGATGGAATCAATAAGCTTTGAAATGATTCGCACTATTGAATTGCTAAAAGCTTTTATTTCTTTTCTAAATATTTGCTCATGACAGAAAATCATTTTCACCTATTTTATATGGCCTAAAATGGTTTATTTAGAAACCTGTGGCCTTTTTGTTAGAGTGAGCTTTTGAAATCTGTAAATGTATGCTTTAAACCATTACCGAACGACAAAATTTTACGGTGGTCTAAATTGAAAGATCCCACACGACAATTTCAAGTGAATGGAATTTTTTATCTTAAGGTCTTTTTGGATGGAAAACATTGTGGGAAATGAAGACATTGCTTTTGTTGTCTCAATGTTTCCCAAATATTTTCTATTAGGAACTTCAAGACCAGGTCTTGTTTGGGAAGGGTTAATAATCAATTATTAAATTGGTTTCGAAACAGCAAAATTCCCAGATGGTTATCTGAAATCCAGAAAAAAATATTTCTTATAACACATTGAGAAAAAAGAAAAAAAGGCAGAATATAAGCAATTTCTTTTTTTCCCGCGATGTCTTTCAAAGATTTTTCTGTAAGTAATTTGTCAAGTCCAGTGCTCGTTTTAGAAAAGGGTAAATCCCGTTACCACGTTTCGACGCTTTTTGACGCCCCACAAGATGATAACAATATAAAACGTTGTGGTAAAGGAAGAACTTGCTTGTAACAAGCCGTTTCTTCATTCTCTCAATGATTTCTACAAAGGAAGTACAATAACTGCAAGATTTGATTCACTTGTAATTGTCGTCTGCAACATTTTTGAATTTAGAGAAGTCTACAATTTTGCCGTCTGGTAATGGGTTAAAGTGATAATCGATCTATTTGGACAATCATTTCCTGTCTCTGAGAGTTAATGTGGCGGTTTGATCAATAGCTTTTCCTGCCATCCTTTCTGACGAGCCACGCAGAATATAGTTTTAAAGGACTAAATATATAGTTTGATAATTTAAGGTAGTCTACCCATAATGAGATTCGACGTCGGAACTATTCGGACGCGATCGAAAACATTCGGCGGTGGAACTTTCATTCGCTGAATGTTTACGACCACGCTCGAATAAGTTCAGACACGTATCGACCAATCCGATGTTTTATGAATCTCAAACTGGCCACTTTACGGGTACAAGTATTCTACCTTTAAAATGCGAGAAAAGATGTAAACACCGATTCATTTCATCATCAAATTATAATCGCATGTTTGAATCGGGTCTGTATGCACTAAAAGAGTTTTAATGTCCCATTGACAAGGTCATAATGTCCCATTGATAGGGTCATAGATACTTGTTCCAACATTATATCACTGACCTGGGCTGTCGGGCACTTCGATCAGTTGGCTTTCTCTATCGCTGTTATTCTTCGAAAACCTTGTAATTGCAGTTTTAAACAAGTTACAGTTACGAGGTTTTCGAAGAAAAGCGGCGATGTAGACCTTGTAGGGACGCTTGAATTATGCTTGATTGAATTAAATGAGAAAACTGAGTTTGTATGCACTACCCTTGAGATACATTTACATAAACAAGATTTGTGTATGATATACCACAAAAATACTGAGACAAAAGGAGAAAAAGTATTAATGCTGGTTATCTATATCTCCCTCTTTTGCATCAATATTGTCTCAAGCATTTTCTACAACACGCGTCAAAACTAGGTTCTATTCTGGAAGAAGTTAACATTGTTTGAATCTGGCCCCGGTTTCTCGAAAAAACTTAAGTATATTCTCATGAGTTCATGCTCAACTTCTATTCAATACCAATCAACGTTGATTGGCATTCAATTGAAGTTCCCGTGGATCTCGTGCGATTTGAGCACGATGCTCAGATTTGAGCACGAGAACATACTTAAGTTTTTTCGAGAAACCGGGGCCTGGTGTGTATGCACTAAATGAGTTCGAATGCCCTCTTGGTTCGCCCACATAAAGTCGCTTTTCAAAGAAAACCTCGTAACTGCAGCTTGTTTTAAGCTGCAGTTACGAGGTTTTCGATGAAAAGCAAGGATATCCAACATTATATCATTGACATGTACATTGTAGCATCGCCTAGATGTCTGTTCCCAGTGGAACTTGCAGACACCCACTACGTCGAAATACAGTCACATAATCAAATTTGTATCCGTTTACTTTGAGATAAATAATAGTCCTAGAACTACGGCAAAGTTCATGCATGTATAGTCCTCCAACGATAATCAGGTTCCCGCCAAAAATATAGACCATACCCATTTGATAATGAAAGGTTAGACAGATCAAAACACAATTATCGCAATTATCACAATGAAAACAATGGTTATATTGTAAGTATGACTCTCTTCAAGTACCTGTGTCTGTGGTCTAATGGTTTCACAGTTGGCACTTGACCTAAGGAAAAGAGTTCTGTTTTAATCGTGGGGGTTCGATTCCACACATATCCGTGTACTTTTTTTAAATTTTTTTCACTTATTTGCGTTTTCCTTCTTTTTTTGTGTTCCTTTCACATTTGTAAATACATATATATTCTTTATTTTCAATGTAAACCATTGTCAAACGTAAAAATAGGCTGAATAAAATTTAAAAATGCTGCAAATGCAAGTAGATCTTAAAATTAATGAGCTTCACACTGTTTTATGCTTTTCTATGTAGAAAACAGTTTGTGAAATGAAAACATGCTTATGAGAAGCAGTTTCATTTTTTCCAATGAATAAATGAAAAAAATCATGATCTTTTATTTTGCGGGCTGTCTAAAAGCCTCATTATGTGGAAAAGGATTAAATGTTTTTTATTCACAATATATAAACTTTAAAGATGCAATACATTACAAAACATAAATTAATCAATAAAGGTGTGGAACTCTTACTGTCGCCAAACGGCAAACATTTAGACTGCTCAATTTTTAAAGTTTTCTAGACTGAATTTGGCGATTTTCCGAAATTATTTTATAAGTCTATATAAAAATCATTAAGAGTCTGCTTTCTTCTCATCTTTTTTTTCTAAAATGATAAAACAAAATATATTTGTAAAACAAAATATGTAATTACCCATCGGTCTATGAGACTCGAACCCGCGTTTGCTAAAAGAAAGTGGACGAAGCGTCAATGTTCTATCCACTGCGCTATCGAGTATGTCTATACATTGTAGCGTAAAATATAACATTTTAATCGTATATAAGAAGTCTTTCTTACCTGTAGGCCGAGTTCATTCTATTTATAGCTTTGTTTGTAAATAGCACATTATCGTTTGAATGCTATATTTAACATTGTTTGAATTCAAATAGATCTATCTGTGCACTAAATGAGTTTCAATGTCCTCTCGATTAGGCAATGCACTTATACGGTTGACAGACCCTCATTAAAAACACCACTTTCTAGCCATACGAAATGCCTCAAATTACATAAACTTGTAAATACACTCCACATATTAAGTTGATTCATCGTGCCACATTTCAAGAGTATGTTTCACGATGAAAAAATTTACAAATATCATTTACTCTATATTCTTATGCAAGGGACGTGATTTTGAACATTTTTGTCAAATATTTGCATAAGTATGCATTAGATCTAACTCAGAAATTCTAAACCGTACAAAATACTTATGTTTGTATTTGGATTGGCAATGTAACATAGTTTTATGAATTACTGGCACTTTTCAAATTTCGCCTCTGGCTCTTTGGATACCTTAAAGATATTAAAGCAAAAACTACAACAACACGTAATTTTCATAACTTTTTGATACCTAAAGACAAATTTTCAGTCCAGCATTGCGTCATTGACCCCTTGTTTCGTCGTCCCTAATGGAAATGGGCCTTTACCCTTTGGAAAACTTTGAGTGAAAAGAGAAAATTTGCTGATTGTCATCAGTTTCTTTTTAGCTCCACTGGCCTTCAGGCCAGCGGGCTATTGTCATGGCGCTGTGTCCGTCGTGCGTCAGTCCGTCCGTCCGTCCAGTCGTCAACTTTTTCTTTAAAAATCTTCTCCTCAGAAACTACTGGATGGATTTAAATCAAACTTCGCAGGAATGATCCTTAGGTGGTCCTCTATCAGATTCCTGCAATTAATTCTGATTGAACCAGAAAGTCTGGAGTTATCTGCCCTTGAATTAAAAAAAATGGCTGTTTTGACTTTGTTTTCACTCTAGCCACTACAAAAATTGATCAATCAATACAAAACTTGGTCAGAATGTTGTTGCTAATAAGATCTTGCTTTAATGCAATTTTCAGCTTGAAATCCCTAGTTTTATGTCATATTGCCGTGAAGCCTCGTTAGATTTTGGTTATAATTTATCAAGTGCTGAGTTATGTGCCCTTGAAATTGGCAAAATTACCATTTTGACCTTATTTTTACTCAAACAACCATAAATATCCACCGATCAACATGAAACTTTAATGTTATCTTACTGGCCATAAGATCTTGTATGGGTATAATTTTCAGCTTCCCACAGGAATCTTAAATCATGATTTATCTGCCCTTGAATTTGACCAAATTGCTGTTTTCGACTTTGATTTTGCACTCTTTACATCCGCAAATATTGAACAATCATGTCAAAACTTAAACAAGATGTAGGTGAAGTTAAGATCTTGCTTTAGTGTGATTCTTAGCTAGATAGGAATATAAAATCCTCAGTTATATGCCTTTCAATTTGACAAAATTGCTAATTGTGACTTTGTTTACACTCTAACCAGCCAAACTCGCTCTAACAAAGACAACGCTTGGTAATCAATAGATCTTATATTAATGTATGTTCAGCTTTCTATTTACTATTTATTTCTATTTATTTAGGGCAACAAGTATTGAAAAATCTAATCAAAACTTGGACTTAATTGATGTTACAAGAAATTCAGGTTTGCCATATGCATTAATTTTGGAATAGGGTATTTCCCAACACCTATTTTTAGCTCAAAATCTATTTTTAGCTCAAAATTTATTTTTAGAAATATGAAATATTTTGGAGTAATCAATGATCTGTTGATTTAGATCTGTTTGGAAGAAGTAAAATTTTAATTGCTAGTATCATCCTTAGCTGGAATGTTCTCCAATTGCCTTTTACCCTTTCTCAAATGGCAAACATATAGTTTTACTTTCTTTGCTTCAAGAACCACACATTTTAAACAATCTAGTTTTGTAACTTTCTGTTTGCTGTATGAAACAAAAGCATTGAACGATCTAATAAAACTTGGATTAAATATGACATGAAATTCAGGCCTGTGGAGCGACTCAAGACCTTCAGGTCTTCTAGTTTCCATCAACGTTTAATATGGTAAAGGCTAAGTATGGACTGGTTGAGAGCAGTGATCGATTTCCTCCTAAGAATACCACAAAAGCTAACCACGGTGGGACAAATTTTAGCCTTTAGGAGAATACCTGGAGGAGTTACAGCAAATAATTTCATTTGTATCTTGACTTTCATTGACTTCAAGAAGGCTTTTGATGCCATTTGCATTTTCTTCTTCAGAAAATTACCATTTTCGGCATAATGGACGACATCATAGATCTAGATCAAACTACGTATATCTAGCATTTCATCTCATATGTAGATCTGCTACTCTCATTCAATTTTGGCGGGATACGATAACCCATTCCTGTTCTTAAATGACAGGTATTTTGTGTACCTCCTACTTGCAAAATGTATCCCCATATTTCAGCAAAGGCCTCGTAACTGCTGCTCAAAACAAGTCGCGGTTACGAGGGTTTTGTTGAAAGGCATCGTTATATTAAATTTTTCTTTGTCTATGCCAACATCACCGGAACACATTTTGTTAATGTGGTTAATTGTAATATACTAAGCAAAACAATTGAAGGATATTCAAATTGCACTTCTTGTAAAAAATAACAAAGGTATATATTCGAACAAAAATCTACAAATAACTTCATATCAATGTCTAATCTTGAAGATCAAAAACATAAAGCACAGCAATCGTTTCCGGTTTCCCTACAATATCCGGTTAAACGCTGGTACCCTACAACCGAAAAGTCACACGTCATGAATAACGGATATTTTCACCCTGGAAGTCGACTCAAGCCTTATCAATACCTCGCAAATTCATCGCAAATTGAATTACCACATGTTGCGGTACAGTATTCCGTTTTCGAATACGTCCACGTTGAAATAAGCCGGGTTGGTGGGTTGTTGTTGTCGGTGACTTAGACGTCTACCCAACGTGTTTCAGTCATGCTCGATTGGATAAAAGTTCCCTGAGCAGGATGGCAAATCCTTGGATTGAAACCAAAACTGTTTAAGATGGTGTTTTACATTAACGACACCGAATAAGTTTACGTTGGCGTCAATGAACGCGTGTTCATCTCCATTTTCCTGTTTAAAAGTTACAGAATGGGAGTCAATCACGTGGTTAATGTAACGTTGGTCGGTCAGTGTCATTTAGCACGAAAAGGGTTGTCTCTTATTAATAACGTAAGATTCCCGTCAACTCCTTCACGCTCACGTCACCATATGCGTCACATTAGGGTATATTGCATTCGTGTTATCTCTCGTTTTTATATCGAGAAAAACACAAATTTTACTGTCAACATGCGACGCCGAAACCAACGTTGGTTAGTGATGAGCGCTGTACTCCGTTGCTGCTGGTTCCATCTCAAATGGGTTCTGGTCCATGCGTCAGTGTCGTCATGTCAAAGCGTTAGCTGTCAACGGCCTACTGGCATTAATGCCCATGATTATCCAATCCGTTTATCACAGACTGAATTCTAAGGTTTATCCCTCGCACATTTGTTAGACTCTGGAGTAATTTTGGAAAGTTTTGGAGTCCTAGAACGTTTCGTGTTCTTGAGAATGTAACTGTCATCAGCCAAAGACGTCGTTTACTTACGTCCCCTGTCACGCCGTTTGATATTTACGACTGCCCAGTGATACCGTTTGTGTAATCGACTGAATACACATCGCAAAATTCAAAATCTACGAGCGACGTCAACCTGACGTTTCCATACGTTCAATTGACCAACGGCCTGCCAGTGCTGCAGATCTGTCAGCCATTAACGTTCAATCCTTTTAATGAATTGATTATAGGCAAGTAGGTTTTGATTTACTCAATAAAGCAACTCAGAGTACGCATTTGCTTGAAAAACTGCACGTAAATAACACGGTAAGTTTGGTAGTTGACCCCTCTGTGGTAAATTGACCCATTTTGCCATGACCAGTGAAGCATAACTCGATATGGCAGCATAAAATATGAGGGCGAATGTATGTTATAATAAAAAGCATTAGGTTTTTATATAATATTTCATCAAAGTTTCTAAAATAGCTGTAGAATTTTGATATCCTTCAATTGTTTTGCTTAGTATTATGTTAATGCATGTATTGTGGACAATTTTGTCTCACACAGTACAGAAGCTTGAAACTTTAAAGTGACATTTCAGAATTTTGTGTCATACATTTTACTTTTATTTTTATCTTAAAGAGCATATTTCCTTATGAAAATTCTGAAAATTTCAAGCCAAAACATCGTACCGTTTACGAGAAATTTATATTTTTGTGTTAAAATTGAACAAATTGTTGTGGACATTGTTATGTCTCAACTTTAAATGCGTGTTTCTCGCTTATTGGCAACAACTTCAAAAAACTAATAGTATTTGTACTCATTAGAATAAACAATCTTGTTACCAAGACATACTTTAAAAAAGAATGAAATTGGAATGAAATGTCCCTTTAAGAAAAAAAAAAAAACATTTCAAGCTAGACGGGACGTTGTGTCCCTGTAGCTAATGAGACTAGTGGCGCAGTCATAACTGTCTTGTCTTCGGTGTCGGTACACTATAACACGTACGTAGACAAAGAAGTAAGTAATTTCCATACATTTATGCTATTTGACGTTTCACAAGAAAAAAGGCTTGGAAAAATGGTGGATAATTAAGAAATTGCTTATGACAAGCAATTACTTCACTTCCCCCATTTTTTCTACCAGGAATGACCAAAAATTTATATAATGTATTTCACTTGAAATTGCCGTCTGCAATAGCTTTGAATTTGGACTACCATAAAAGTTTGCCGTCTGGTAGTGGTTTTAAAAGAAGTCTGCATCTTATGAACTATATGAGAAATAGTCTTATTATTTTACACTTTGGTAGATCTAGATCTACCTCTTGCCAATACCCAACCACAAGACCATAAACATTAGTAGGCTATTGTGACTTTTTCAACCAGAAATCTCGTTTCTACAGCTGATTAAAGCTTGTAATGTGGTAGCATTGTTTTAGTTTTGGTTGTGATGGAAAGGGTTGGAAAAAGAATTTGTAATGGTTGTGCAGACGAACGTCATGTAGCTTCACGGTAACGTCAATGACGTCATCAATGACAGCATCATATTCTCATTATTCCAAGATGGCTGACAATGCAGAAATACTGTAGTCAAACTGTGCTATGCATGGTGTACATATCCTGTTCTAGTTAGAAGAAAAAAAACAAAATACCACAGTGCCTTCCAGAAAGCAGATAAGAAGACTTGTGTCTAAGTTTGAGATGAAAAGGACTGTCAATGACATGAGATCTGTAAACACGCACGTGGCGAACAGGCGAGAATGTGGAGAGTGTTCATGAAGTTGTAGAGGAAACTCCAATGGTATCTATTACGGGTATTATGAAGGACATGTCAAAACCACTGATGTATGTTATGGTACAGTAAGAAGAATTCTAAGGTTCGATTTAAGATGTAAGCCATACAAAATAATCAGCATGCAGCATTTGAAAGAAAGACAGAGATATCACGGCTAGACTAACATTCGTCAATTGGATTGACAGTGAATAAATGGCCACCTCATTCACCCGATCTCAGTCCGCTGGACTTTTCCTATGGGTTTGTTTAGAAGAAAGATCTTATAAACCTTAACCCACCACTATGGATGAACTGAAAGAAGCCAGTCGTAGAGAAATGGACTTCATTGATCGTCAAACTTGTAGTAACGTCATACAAAACTTTCGACGTCGTCTTAGACTAGTTTTTGAAAAACATGGTGATCACTTCGAGCATCTCTTGTAATTGTAGTAAGTGAATTATAAAATAATTTTGTAATCAGGCAAAATTTTGTAATCAGGCAAAATTTTATAGATATATACTTAAGTTCTAGAGAATATAAACTAGATAAGATGGTAAAAAAGTCACAAAGCATTGTTTGTGGGACATGTTTTTTGGATCACCCTGTACATACAGTTCTAACATTGTTCCCGGGGTCAGCTTAGAACAATGTCGAGATTTTCAATAACTCGGCTAATGAATAAAGCATATATTTGATCATTGACAGTCTATGTAAGCAAAAACATCGATTTGTCAGGCCTGTAGGAAGCAATATTATTTGGTGGACTCAAGCCCCTGTCCGAGCCAGTGTCTGAATATTGAAGGGGCTAAATTTGATTTTCCCTAAATTATCAGAGTAAAATAAGGAAAATTCGGCATTTTTGCCAACTTTGCCCCGTACCTACAGGCCTGTTTGTAAAAAAAACTATCTCTTCAATGTATAAATCAACTTACAAATCATGTGTACTATTTAGCAGAGAAAATATAAAGACAAAAGTAGAAAATGCTGACCATCGGCATTTTCTTCTTTTGCGTTGCTGTTTCCCAAGCAATTTTCAATATGGGCGTCAAAACCAGGTCTTGTTTGGGAAACAGTTAAGGAACTCCCCTGTGCAGATCCTGGCTCAATTAAATGAAATAAACAAAACACATGTAGATTGTACCCGATTCTTTTATTTTGACATAGATTATGTTTTGGTTACACTCGTTCACTCGACATGTGTTAGGTCGACCTCCAAGCTGAATGAATTCAGATGCATCATATTTCATCTTATTTCATAATGTTACTGAAAGAAAATATCTTTTATTTAGATTGGTCGACCTCCTGTTTCTATCGAAGTGCAAGTCATGTTTTGTCCTTATCGACCGTAATTTTGATAATAACATAATTGTTTGCAAAATGTTTTTCATAGAGATACTGTAGACAAATGATAGAAATCGTTATGTGTCTAGCAATTTCGTTCCTTTGTGTCAACTATTTTATCGCTACTCGAATAGGCGTATAAGCAAACACAAGGACGCCGTTTTATTAACGGACTTTATAACATTTTTTGCATAAATTTGAATGTAATTCCGTGCTAATCAACCTGATTTTCACAAGACGTACTCGTATTTCTCGTTCAATCAAATGTCTTCTTACATAATTTACGGAAAAAAGTTCATAATTTGTATTCGTTAGTAAGAGCGAGCCCAGAATTGTATTGTAATAGATTTTCCCGCATTTATTAATGTAAAATATAAAATGTAATGTAAAATTAATATTGATTTATTGACTGGATGTATATTGATGGTCCAGGTTCTAACTTCGAGACAAACACGTTCAAATGCAATTTGTTGAAATAGGTCAATCTACTTCCAAACATTGACGCTTTCTGACACCCTTCAAGATAAAGGCTTTGGAAGAAAAACAATGTTGAAGATGAAGAAATTGCTTGTGACAAGCACTTTCTTCATTTACCACAATGTTTTCTACCCAAAAAGACAAAAATACAAACTTTCATTTATTTGTATTTCAGAATTGTCGTCTGAAACACTTTTCAAATTGGAACAGTCCAAAGGTTTACCATCTGGCAATGGGTTAAAATTTGATATATGTACACACACACGCATCGATTTCTTGTTGAAATTGGTTCTTTGATCAACGTAACTGTTTTTGTTGTTGTTTTTTTGCAAAAAATTAATGATTGAAAGAATTTGTGGTTTCCTCATATTAAGACTAATCGAAATACACGTAGATCTATCAAAGATAAATATTTGCATACAATGGTATCACTAGTTGCCTACAATTTAAACCGCAGATTTTAGAACCTAACTCGATCGAAGGAAACACGTCCACATATATCGTCCAAAAATAAGATGTTAAAATGACCACTTTTGGACGTATTCCGGCCGTAATGTGGATGAGGAATGGTGTATGTGACCAGGCCGTTACAAGTCGTATAGCAGAAATTTATACTTCGAGTCGAAGATAGAACATAAAATAGAGGTCACCCACAGCCGAATGAGTGTATTTGTTGTTGGTCGAACAATTTTTACATCACAAACAAATTATTTACAAGTATATTTTACATTTACGTTTTTGAAGTTTCTCAAAACAAATCTTACGTGTTAACCTCAATAATAAGACTAACAAACAAAGCAATGTGCCAAACGATCCCCAGTACAAAACAAAATCTGTCCAACGCCACGGACGCCATTTCCCATGTTACATCTTGCACGGCTGTCGGAAGAGAGGGATTGAGTTTGGCTAGCAGGTCACCATTAGCCAATGCTAGTCCTGGTAACAACATAGTACCCGGCTTCGATCCCTGCGAGTCCTTGTCGGATTTTAAACAGCAGATTTTTGTGAGCAACCGAAGCGGTCGTGGAATTGTCTCAGTACTCTTTTTGTGGAAGAAATAAAGCGAGAGTACAGTCATCAATATAGTCAGCGCACTGCCGAGTAACTGCAGCCCGACATAAACACCGAACACAGCGACCTCATCGGAGGATTCAGGCATCGAACTTGTGACTATCGTTAAAAAGACGGCTAGTGTCAGAAATACAGAGATACACAACGTGACTCGCTCCCCGCTCTCCGCTGGTAGGATGAAGCACAGTATATTCAACAGTGAGATACACACCACGGGCGCCATGATGTTTAATGCATGGAACAGCCATTTACGTCGCAAACTCACTTTCAACAGCATGTGATCGAACCGATCGTCACCAAACTTTGTTTGGTAGAACCCTGGCGATGTTCCTAGCAGGTCCCATTCTCCACTCTCCGTGTAGTAACCAAGATCTATTTTCTGTAGCGGATTTACAATACGTAAAACAGTGGTAGGGTTGGTCCAGGATAAAAAATCAAACTCACACGTCTGTTCATCGAATGGGAATTTATGTATGAATATCTTACACGAGATGGTGAACACTTTATACGGCCATATTATCACACTGCCATTAGAATCTATTTTTGCACGTCCGCCATCTTGACCTAGATCTGTGGGTTTATCAAACGTAGATTCTAACGCAATATCCGGTACCCAGATTTTCTCGTTTTGAACGTTAATATCCGTGACCCCGTTGTAATTTTCTGGATTCCAGTTTAAAAATTCATCCCTCCATTTTATTTCCAAGAAAGCTCTCACCGTAAACGTTTGTCTTTTTTCATCAATGTTGTCTATCGACATGAGATACAGATCAACCGAGACTGTAATTGGATGAGATTTGTCTTTAAGCGGTATGATATTCGGATTGTAATCTTCAAACAACTCCTTGTGTAAAATAGTCTCAGATTTGTTCATCGTCGAGTTCGAAGCACTGGTTATATCAAAACTCACAGCCGCACAAAACAACACTATTGTCAAATTCCGTAAATATCTTAAAACTAATTCAAATCTAGCCATTTCTATGGATTAACGTATAATTATATTTTCTATTTCGTCTCTCTGTAATAGCGATTCTACTCTTTATTCCGTTGAATTCCTGAAATCGGAAAACTATTTCTGAGTAGCGTGTTAATAAAGGTTTCACTCTAGTAATTATTGGCGTAATGTGCTAGCGCCCTGTATTGGTTAACAACGCTTGTCTAGCCTTAACCCATTACCAAACAACAAAACTTTAGGGAAGTCCAAATTGAAAGATCCTGCAGACGACAATTTCAAGTGAATGGAATGTTTAATGTTTAGGTCTTTTTGGATGAAAAACATTGTGGGAAATGAGGAAATTGCTTGTCACAAGCAATTTCTTCATTTTCAACAATGTTTTTCAAAGCCATTTTCTTGTGGGGAGTGAAAAAGAGTCATTGTGTGGTAATGGGTTAATGCTTATTAAATTATTTTGCGTTAGATAAGCCTACGGTTTATTGGAAGTGCGATAAGTATAGACTATTATCAGTCCGTGCAGCCACAGCCTAACTAATGTTTGTGTTTGCTGAATGGTCATATTATCTTACTTTAACCATAGTTTTATGTGCAACATGCCAGATAGAGTTCCGAGGCCCGTTACACCAACTTGAAGGTCGTTTAAAAGAAACCCTTTTAAGGGCATTATCCATATTTTTCGTATTTGGACGTAATTACACAATTAATCTTACTGATGCTGGGTAACTTCTCGTTTAATCAGATGTCTTGTAACATAATTTATCAAAATAGTGCTCATCTTACCGGTTTGCTCATTTAATTATGTTACATTAATGATATAATTTATTAGAAGGAAACAATGTCGACTATAGCCAACCTTAAACATAGAACGACCAGGATCTAAACCTGAAGTTATATATCTTTAAAGCTTTTAAAAAGTATAATCTTAATTTTGTATTGATCGAACATATTGTTTAAAAAGAAAGGGTGTGTTGCAACAAGGGCTCAAAAATTTTGAAAGTACGGATTATTTTTTAATTGTGTTGAGTGATAGGATGACATAATACTTTTAACTTTAATTTTTATGTTTAAAAAGACTGATGTTGGCTCATTTTTGGAGATGATGGCTGACAAAGCGGGTGGGGTAAATTGACACGAAAAACAAAATTTTACCTTCAAGTTAAAGACATTTTTCTGTATCGATTAGATCAAAATGCAATTTTGCATGTACATTCATGAAATAAACGAAGTGAAAGTTATTGCAGGAACCATTTTTCATTCATATTTATTTGTTGATTTTCTGTATTCTTTCTTCCATCAATCTCAGACTTTGCTTATTTTTGATATACATGTACTAATTTTGCGAAACTATCTCTACAGCTTTTATATTTGTATGAATTGTCATGATATCTTCCGAACACAATCCTATATGATTAAACTAAATATGTGTAAACTTTGAGTCGAATTCATCTTAAATATCGATTTTTTTTCTTTTTCTTTCGTCTTTCTGATGCACATGAAAAAATTCATTTGGATCTAATTGATACAGAAAAAGTTCTTTGACTTTAATGTAAATTTTTGCTGCCCGTGGCAATTTATCCCTACCATTTTGTCAGCAATTATCTCCAAAAGATAACATTCTTCAGGCGTTTTACACATACAAATTAAAGGTATTATGTCATCCTATCAATCAATCAAAAAAAATAAAATTAAGAAAATATATTTTAGCCATTGTTTCAGCACATCCTTTCTTAGTAGATCTACTTGTATAATAAATGTACAGTATAATGTCGCCCCATACAAACATCAGCGAAAACAACGCCCACGCTATTCATCATATAGGGGATGCTAAAGGTTTAGGTAATCCTTCTATAGCCTCAGCCTAGTGCATATCATACTGAAGATTTCACTTGGATTAACGAAGTTTGTCGCGATACGACTTAGAATATATCGTGGATGTAAATGCAAAACCTCGTATCTCGTTTTTTGGAAAATTTTAGAGGAGAAGAAAAGAATTTAATAATTTACTATTCCGAAACTGAAAGATTTTACTTGAAATTCAGACATTTTGTTCACAAATAATGTGTCTTTAATACTGATATGTAAAATTATCCCAAAACATGCATGAATTGTCTTAACTGGGCAAACAAGTATGTACCTTGAAAATCGCAAAATTCGACATACGAGGTTTTGCATTTACACCGACGATGTATGGATTCAGTTGTTGAAAGCGACATGAAACTGGACACAGACAAACAGCTGATATGATCTGAATTATTTAATTAGATAGAAGAGCAAGATAGAACCCTATTTATCAATCCACTGTTTTTGAACTGCTATAAAATATTCATAAAGTGTTTTGTCGACCTTTTGATTCTCAACTCCTGCCAATAATTGTAAACTCATTTCAGATAATGCATCTAGATAACATTATGGCCGACTTCGGATCAGACGATAGCTCGAGCTATTGGGAACCATCATTGGGAACCAGCGCTGTTCTGTCTTTTGATTTCCTCCCCGTTCTGAGTCATCCAATTGTTTGCTTCGACGCTGATTTGTCCTCTGTTATCGGAGGAGTTCTGAATGACTAAATGACTCGGATGGCCGGACCACACTTTTTCTCAGACTATTGCTGCGGAATTGACGTCAAAAAGCTCGCACTATTGCTGTCCGATTGGAGCGATAGCTCCATTTGGAATACCCCTATTTAAAATTGTCCGAGGTGTTCCAAGTGCTATAACTCGAGCTATAGTCCCAATCGAAGTCGGTCTATATTAACCCTAAAACGATGAGGTTGTCAAAAGCTGGCGTTGCTTCAAAGTGGATCAATTGGTAAATAAGATAGAGATCGCTTTATTAATCCAAAGTTTTTTTTATCTGTTATGTAATATTTATAATTCATATTGTCGACCTTTTGATTCTTAAAACCTGCCAATAATGTTCCACTAATTTCAGATAATACATCTAGACAATTTTCATTTAGTTGTTTCCTAAAGACGGGACTGTCAAAATATGTAGAATGATATTTCAGCGATTCTTGATTGGATACCGCGTTGTTTATCCATATTGTGATCTGCTATTTCATATTCATTAAGCACAAAGTCGATTTTATGATTCTCAAAACCTGTCAATAATTGTGCACTAACTTTAGATACCATACCTAGATAATTGCTGTGGACAGATATCTGTCAGTATTTGTTTGAAATGATGTCGTTCTGTGATCTTTATTTGCTTTTTTAAAGATTTGTATCCACCTTGCTTTGATGTTGAGAACATTGATCCGAGGTTATGCGGTGTGCTAATGATGACGCATTCTCAATTCTGCCATGCTCGGAAACCCCGCGGTCATAGCTCACGCTACATGACCCCTGGGGCACTTGGCGAGGAAAACTTTGTATTAGCCGCTCCCAAATGCCGCCGTTTAATTGGTTCCATCATCATTTCATGATGGGTGAGTAGACCAATCAAACTGGCCGATACAAATCGCCAATCTCTAAACAGTGATTACGTCAGAGGTACGTAATTTAATCCTGATTCAGGGTAGATAACTGCGTAGGAGATTGATAAATCGCTTCGGGTAAGTTGTCAATATGTAGGATTACTATCGTTTAGCATGTTTCAAGTTTAAAAGACTTCAAAGGAGAAACTTTCCCTATCGTTCTATTTCAAGGCTGAATGACATGTCAGCGATCTGTAATTGTTTATCTCGTTGTCGCGCAAATTACATCTTATCATGAGCGCAGCCATCTTGGTTGCAATTGACAACGCATTGACTTATGAGAGCCGTTATTTGATTGGGCATTGCCACTGACGCGTTTCGTATCGATTTTCGTCGGCTAATTCAAAGTTTAAGTGGCCAAGTGCCCCAGGGGTCATGTAGCGTGAGCTATGACGCTGTGGTTTCCGAGGATGCAATTCTGCATGATTCTCTGACAATCTATCAAACGATCATTAAGGGTAAGCAAATAATAGAATCAACTTACAATTATTTTCTTTCATTTTAAAATAGGTATTAGTGACTATAAACATCAAGATCCCCAAGACTTTGTAGCTCGTCTAAATAAAATTTAAAAATATTAAAATCCGTTCTTAAAGATACATATTTACTGTTACTTGCTTATTTTCGGGGTAATTTGCTGTAAAAATAACTCTGTATAATTAAAATATGGCCTTTTTTTCTCTGTGCAAAATTTCGGCTCTGTCTGATCTGTATTGGTTTAGATTACGACGGATTTAAACCCAATATCACATCATTTCGTAAATACTATCAACCCACTTTGAATATTTTACATACTTTTACACCGCGGCATGATTATCGATTTTCATGTCATTTACTGTATGAATCTCGTATTATGTCTTATAAAGTCTATAAACGGTGTGACTACACGTTAAAAGCCAACTTCTGTGAATCATTAGGGATTTAGGCCTGTGGATACTAATGTCCCTTTAAAACAATGACAATTTTGACACTTCTTAGGAAGACACCGAGAGAAATACTTTTCACTAAAGGGTTCATCATAAATATACTTTCTATGTTGAAAACTTAGGCAAATGAGACCATCACCGTAAAATACGTCTTTCTATTAGATCTACATTGCATCCAACAATAGTATCGTCATCGGCAATGCTTTACCGAATTTAGTGTATACAATTTTGTAATCTAAGAAAGGGTAATCGCCCAGGAAGCGTTTAGCCCATTACCAGACGGAATTTTTTGGACTGTTCGAAATTCAAAGATGGTGCAGACGATAGTTTCAAGTTAATATAATCATTAATTTGTTGGTCTTTTTGGGTAGAAAACATTGTTGGAAATGAAGAAATTGCTTGTCACAAGCAATTTCTTCACTGTCCACATCGTTTTCCCAAGTCATTTTCTTTTGGGGAGTTAAAAAGAGTTTAAAAATGTGTGGTAATGGGTTAATCATTAGCTCTCACTTGTTAATCATATTATATCGATTGGTTCATCCTCAATTGTGCACATTAGTTCGATCAATGCAAATGGGAATACATCTTTTTGTTTAAACAAATTAATTATTTCCCATAAACATCGATTTCTGAATCAGCCTTTGTTTTCTACCCATTGCAAAATGCATTCCTAGAAATAGCTAACGGATATTTCACATGCACCATTTGAGTCCATGGATTGTAGGTTTAAATCCCATAAGTCCGGCCTTTCTGGTGGGACCTTAGATGCTTATTATGTCATTAATGCGATCAACGTTTAAAGATACATATTTACAGTTACTTACTTATTTTCGGGGTAATAACTGCGCATAATCAGAATGTGGCATTTAGTTTTTCTCTGTGCAAAATTTCAGCTCTATCTGATCTGTATTGGTTTAGATTACGACTGATTTACAACCCAATATCACATCATTTCGTAAACACGATCAACCCACTTTAAGACGAAATGCTCCAGTTTTTCGGAACACTCGGTCATTACTGTAGCTAAATAAATGTTTCATACCAATATGTTTCACTACCATATTTCAATAATATAACACATCATTACAATTTACCATTTCGACGGTTAAAGTGTAATTTATTATGCAAAACCGATTTCCTCAAGATGGAAATCGATTATTTAGAGCAAGACAGTCGTAAGTGTGTATTCAGTTACCACTGTTCTGCGTCATTTTATTCATGTGTAGCTGATAAAAATTGCTGTAATCCACTAATAAGTACGCTGATCTATGCAATTTCTTTTTGAATTATTACCAGGACATGCTGCTTATACAATGAGGAAGTTTTATCAAATTCTATTATGTAAAACTTGAAATATTTCCAAAAATATGCAAATTTTGACATAAAACACTCCGGCTTCGTTGATCTAATCGAACACGTGAGCATGCTGTTTTATACATTTACGCGTTTATAATAGCACATATTTTGGGTTTTCTTATTAAATGTAAGACGTTACTTTAAATCCATTTTCGGGATTAAACGATGAATATACAGCATTTTATTAGCATTTTAGTGACTTTGGACAAGTGCAAGAAATTGTGTATTTCTTTCGATGTAGGGGTAGGCCTATGTGATACGAATGCCTATAAAATTCAAACAAGATCGCTGACCATCCGTTTTTATTTTATTTTTCAATTGGTAATAACATGTAAATTCAACATACAAAACATAAATAAATTCTATTACTGGGAAAAATTAGGAAACTGGAGCATTCCTCCTTAAATATTATATAGTTATACTTTTACACCGCTGCATGATTACCGATCCATGTCATTTACTGTATGAATCTTGTATTCTGTCTTATAAAGTATATAAACGGTGCGACAACATGCTATAACCAACTTCTGTGGATCATTAGGGACTTAGGCCTGGGGATACTAATGTCCCTTTAACCAGAATTATGATATTGCATTACTTTTATATTTGTTCTCTTTGCCATTGTCAAATATCAATCTTGGAATATTGGAGCGTTAAATAGTTAGCTAAAAATCTTCAATTTTTTTTAATTTCGTATAAAATAGCTTTCCTCGTGCACTTTCTTATCCGTTTCCACATTCTAAAATAGACCATAACCAAAATTGTAGACCTTTTCTATCTGAAAAAAATCATAGACATTAGGGTATGGAGCGTTATTAAGGTATATGACCCATCATTAATACTAAAGAGCCAGAGGCGAAATTTGAAAAGAGCCAATAATTCTTAAACTGTGTTACATTTCTATTCCAAATACAAACATAAGCATTCTGAACGGTTTAGAATTTTGAATTAATGCATACTTCTGGAAATATTTGACAAAAATGTTCAAAATTACCTCCCTTGCATATGAATATGGAGTAAAATAATATTTGCAGATTATTTTCTTCTTGAAGCATAATCTTGAAATCCGGCACGGTGAATCATCTTATGTGAAGTGTATCTACAATTGTGTATAAGTTGATGCATTTCGTATGGCTAGAAAGTGGTGTTTTTAATGATGTGCCATATACCTTAATGCAAAAGTATTGAAGTTTGTGATGGCACTACCAGTTGGCAGTTCCGAGGTAAAATTGGTGAAGTCTGTCAGAAATCTCGGTGCCTTTTTTGACTCACATATGAACATGGAATCGCATATAAACAGTGTTTGTAGATCCTGTTATTCTCAGCTCCGCCAAATCGGGCATATTAGAAAATATCTAAATGATGACGCTACTAAGTCTCTTGTTAACTCTTTGGTTACATCGCGGTTGGATTACTGCAGTTGTTTACTTTTTGGAATACCCCCAAAAACCCTGACCAAGTTACAGGTAGTCCAAAATACTTCAGCTCGTATTATCACCAGATCACCGAGACGTCATCATATAACACCAGTACTGAAAGAGTTGCATTGGATACCTGTAGAGCACAGAATTCAATTTAAGATACTGACTTATACATTTAAAGCTCTCCATGGACAAGCCTCAGAATATATCACATCACTTTTAATGATACACAAACCATCCCGTGAACTTAGATCAAATGGCAAAACACTTGTAGTACCGAAACGCCGTACTAAAACGTATGAGGACCGCAGTTTTATGAGTGCTGCTCCAGTATTATGGAATTCTCTCCCATCCGAAATAAGAGCTGCTTCTACTGTTTCATGTTTTAAGAAATACTTAAAGACTTATTTGTTAAAGCAGATTTATGGAAATTAAACACTGATTTTCCTTTTATGTGTGTCGTCTTTCACGGTTCATTATTTTATACTCATATAATTCTTATAACGCATGTATGATATTTCTTATTAGATCTAGTATGATGTATATTTTAGTAGATTTTATGTTTGTAAAGCGCTTTTGAACGTACTTTCGTATGATAAAGCGCTATATAAATGCGGTACTTAATAACTACCAACGTGCATGATGATATGTGCAATATGAATGATGACAGCTTGTCTAGTTTATTAAAGTAGAATACCCGTAATGCGGCCATTTTGAGATTCATAAAACATCGGATTTTTTTCGAGCGTTGTCGTTACGTGTCCCAACTTATTCATGCGCGGTCGTTAAGATTCGGCGGTGGAAAGTTCCACCGCCGAATGTTTTCGACCGCGCCCGAATAATTCCGACGTCGCGCGACACTCATTATGGGTAGACTACCATAAGAACTATGGTGTCACCGATGTAAAGGCACAACAACATCAAAACGTGTTTATCATTTTCTCTGTTTTATAAATGTATCATCTGAAACCTAATTTTTTATTCGTCGATATTAATCATTCTATTGATGTAGTAATTTTAGCTCACAAAGCCTGTGTGTGGGGCTATACGAGTCATTAATGGTAATACGTAATTCCATTAAACATTCATGATAGGGCGTTATTGATATTATAATTATATTTGATGCCCTTCCCAAAAAAAAAAGGAATTAAATGAGCGAAAAGCATCAATTCTGGTCAGACTGCGCCATCCGCGCAGTCTGGCCAGAATAGAATCTTTTCACTTTTCTGCCACGAAATTAGATATTTCTTCAGAACAATAATTGTTTACCATTAGAGAGCACATCGGCTCAATAATCATGCAGTATAATACGTAACATCATAAAATATTCATGATAATGTGATATTAATATGATAGCAATGTTTAATAGACTATCTATCATCCAAATACACATTAATACACTAAACGATATATCATCTTTTATTCATTTAGCGTCGAAGTAGCACCCCCTAAAATCAGCTATAAATATGTTTATTTCAAGCATAATTTCAGCAAAATAATGTTGTTTCTATTATACGGAAATCACCCAATATTGGAAAAAATTATGTTTGACATAAAAAAAACGATGATAATTAAAAGAAAGGAAAGAGAGATTTCTAGATCTTGATCCATGGTTCAAACAAAGGAATTATATTCCAAATTTCCAAAGAAAAAAAATGTAGCCCTTACAACAACAATTTACCAAATTAGACTTGCTTTAACTTAAGTCCATGAGTTGGTTCTAGATATGACTTTCCTTACTTATATGGAAAATTTAGCCTATGGTAGAATTTCCGAGACACGTTGAACCTAAAACGGTACTAAACGAGTTACATGTACGTGTAGGCTATTTGATTTAATTATATTAAATGTAGTATCTTTTTATTTACAGAAGCTGTAAGTCAATTTTTGGCAAAGAACTGTCGTTTATTCTAATAATAGCATCATTTACAGGGCATAAATTTGAGGCAAAGCACAATATCCTTGTATATACATCAATATCTAATTATGTACAAAATTTCACTATTTTTGCTCTAAGCTATATAACTACCTTTGATTTAAACCATACGAAAATGGCCGATTAATCAATTTGATCACACTTGGATCCGAGTGCCACGAGGCTTGTCAATAAATATTACTGTATTGGTTACCGTTTTCAATTCTCCCGAAGTCTCATTGTGGAAGAGTATGCTTAACCCTTTCCCAAACGACAAAATTTTATGGAGATCCGATTCAAAACCTGCTGAAGACAGCAAAATGGATGTTGATTATGATTAAATTTATGTAGAATATAGCATAGAAAACATTGAGACAAAAGGAGAAACTGCTGGTTATCAGCAGTTTCTTCTTTTGTTTCAATGTTTTCTCAAGCCTTTTCGATTAGGGACGTCAAAACCAGGTCTTGTTTGGGAAAGGGTTAAATAGGGCACCACTCAGAAAATGAATGTCATAAACGAAATGTTCATAATTAATATCCCTCTTGGTGTATTCATTCCATTCATGTAAAAGAGTATATTATTTTCCGCTATTTCTTCTTCTTTTTTCTTCCGACGTTCCTTTGAACGCATTTATTTTACATCGATTGGGAAGCAAGTTTCTTCAACTTATTTTAATCCCTCTCGATTGAGCTTCCTGGAAATCCACCAGTACTCGCGCCGAATGTGTGGGCCAATGAGAAGCCTTGAACAACCCCCGCTACCGGGAATCGAACTCGGAACCTCTTAGTCGCTAGGCCGACGCTCTACCCCTCGACTACGGACACCACATGTACAACAAAAATAAGAAATGCCAATTTACTTTTTTAATTAATATGAAAATAGGCAATGCCTAAATACGGGCGAAAAAAAAAATACACATTTAACCGACACATCAAGTTTTGCGAGAAGATCACATTGAATTTGAGTTTATTGGGGTTTTACGCCGTTTTCAACTACCAGGGTATATCGCGGTGGCTGGAGCACCTACCCATGGATTCCTGTTGTTTCTCGAACCAGTACTACTACAACACCCTTACCGAGCCTCCAGCTGCTCGCCCACTTAGGTTAACGATTTCAAACCCATTGGTGGGTGACAATTTTGTCAGAAAGGGTATTAGCCGCGGCCGGGTATCGAACCCGGGACCTCTCGATTGAGGGTCAGATGCGCTACCAACTGCGCTAAGGCCGCGGCTGTAGATCACATTGAAACTCAATGAAAATTATACAAAAGCGATGCATGTACATTTTGGGGAAGCAGTGCATTGTCCAGCAGGATTTACCCGGGACATCTGCATATGTAATGACCCCACTTCGGCTTTGTTTTGTTAAGACGCTCAACTAACGGACTTTGCGCACGAAAATAAAGTTGTCCCGGGTCAACCTTGCTGGACAATACTGACAATTCCGACGTCTTGTATACATCAGAATGATACACCGGACGCATGGAATTGGCATTTGAATTTATTCTCCGTTTCCTTTCATGATTCATCTTCTATGCCATTGATTTAGTTTGTCAGCCGCGGACCCTTTGCTTCCTCAAACGACAAAATTTTAGCATGGTTTAAATTGAGGGATGATGCAGAGGAGTAACTACAGTTGAAACACGCTGTATCGAAGTCATCAGAAACATTTTACCTCGAGGTATTCGGAGGTTGACTCGTCCGATTATTGTTCAAACGATGAAAAGGATATTTTTTTTTATTATTATATTTCCGTTTTTGTTGGTCATCAAACATGTTTATAACTAGAGTGCCATGGTCATAATATTTGCCGCCCCTCCCAGAGACGCAAGTTTTAAGGAGACATAACTCAGGTAAAAATCAATGAACCATAAAAGGATTTCCTTCGTGCACATCTACCATTTGAGGTGATAACATTGACCAAGTTTCAAAAAGATCCAGCCAGAAACTTGGGAGTTGCGCTCACAAGAAAAGTGGACGTACGTACGTACGTACGGTTGGACGGATTGACAGACGGAGAAGATGACGCCAATATACTTCCGTCTCTGGTGGAGTATAAAATGGGTGGTTGGAAAAGGAAAGAAAATGCCACAAACTAGCAATTTCTCTTCCTTTATTGCCATAGTTCAATGGCTACATGTATATATTGTCTTCAAAATAGTTTTTTATAAGAATTGATAATGGCGGGACCAGACTTTCAGTTCGGCTTAAGCATAAATTCGATTCATCCGATTTCAACATAATGAGAGTAACCGGAAGATGTTGATGAAGAGTTTGAGTTTATTGGGGTTTTACGCCGTTTTCAACTACCAGGGTCATATCGCGGCGGCTGGAGCACCTACCCATGGATTCCTGTTGTTTCTCAAACCAGTACTACCACAACACCCTTACCGAGCCTCCTGCTGCTCGCCTTGATGAAGATAGAATCAATCCCTTCGGCAGAGATATGACTACTTAAGTCATATTGACCAAGCCGGGTAGAATCGACAACCGGCAGATCAATAGTATTTAGTACGATATCCAAAATAAAAAAATATAAAAAAAACAGCGGAAATAACTGATAAAAAAGAGAAAGCCTAAATACAGGCATTTCTTTTTTTCTGTCTATGATTTCCATGTAAATCTTGCAATAAGTAACACATACTTATTCACCTTTGGCTAACTTCACATTGGCCATGTTATGGTGACCTATTCCCATCTCTGCAAGACATTGTTTCGCATTCCTAGTAGAGAAAGGGCTGGGACACATGGAGAGAAAAGAAGAAATGCTGATAATTAGCAATTTCTCCTATTCTCCAACAATCTTCTATGATATAACATAAATATTTTCTTCTTTTGACAGTAAGTTTGTCCTCTGCAGCCCCTATCAAATTTGGGCAATTAAAAATTGCACCATTTGGGAAGGATGGAATTAACCAGTTAAACCTTTCCCAAACGAGACATGGTTTTGACTTCCCTAATAGAAAATGCATGGGAAAACATTGAAACAGAAGCAGAAACTTCTGATAACTAGCAGTTTCTTCTTTAGTCTCAATATTTTCTGTGCCATATTTTACACATGTCATATCTTTAATAACATCCATTTTGTCATTTGTGGTCGTTTTTTAGAAGATTACCCTAAAATTTCGTTGTTTGGGAAAGGGTTAACTATAAACCAGCTGTGAAATTTTGAAAATTACAAAACAGACTAAGATATTACATCATTTAATGAATCAATAACTAAATACATACATTTAATAAGAACTTGGGTCTCTTCATATTAACAGAGGCAAGATGTTCCTAAATTGCTCGACCGAGAGGATTGTTCATCCATGCTTCATAAGGCATTTCAAACTCATAGCCTTATGCAGATACAACATTTTAACATATTCCCAAACAATGACGATTTTTGACTCCCAACAAGATTATAGCTTTGGAAACAGGAAAGCATTGTGGTAAATGAAGAAATTGGTTGGCATAAGCAATTTCTTTAATCTCCACATAGTTTTTCACTCAGCTGGACCAAAATAAATGTAAAATTGACATTGTATTGATTTGAAGTTGCAATAGATCTGCAACATCTTTGAATTTGTCCAAATTCATAATTTTGCTGTCTAAAGATGTCCCACATAGGTAGAGTAACATACAACACATGATGAGAGAACGCTACACATAAGAGAAAAAATTAAACAAGATTAATCTATTTACAAAAATGTATAATTCTAGGCATACTAAATTTCGCCTACTTTAAATCAAAAGAAAAAATCACAGCCCTATGGCTAAGCAGTTTATTGCTTTTTGTAATTGTAGACAGACGGACAATGGACAATCACAACAGCACATCCTTGAGAACTTTGCAATCAATTGAGCCAAAAAGACATAACAATAAACAAAGCGACAGAAGTGGGGTGAAGGCATTCTACTTTTTTTCATTTCAAATCTACACCCCATTTTGTGGGTACTCATCTAAATAATGTCGATAAGAAAATTCCATTGAGTACCGGAACATAGGGTTTGATGAACATTAAATGACATATTGCATTTTGAAAAGCCTTCGCCCCTCTTATCTGTAGGTCTGAATAAAAGTGTATGTAAAGTGTACTTCTATTCCTTAAAATGTTCTAATTTCTAAAAGTCCACATTTTCAATTAGTTGGAAATATATTGCATTAATCCATTACCAAACGACATTTTTTTTAGACAGATCCAAATTCAAAGATCATGTTGACAACAATATCAAGTGGATGATATCATACTTTTTTTGTCTAATTGGGTAAAAAACATAGTGAGAAAGGAAGAAATTGCATGTCACAAGCAATTTCTTCATTTTCCACAATGTTTTCTATAGCCATTTTCTTGTGGGGAGTCAAAAAGAGTCACTGTGTGGTAATGGGTTAAAAAGAGCTAAATAATTCTTAAACAATATCATTTGTACTAAAATTACCAAATATGACAAAGATGTTTTTAGATGCCGCACAAGGTAAAGGCTTTTGAAAACATTGAAAAGTTAAGAAATTACTAGTGACAAGCAGTTTCTTCAAGCAGTTTCTTCGATTCCCAGAATGATTTCCATCCACAAAGACTAAAGATCTCTGAACATGAGCAAGTCTAAAAATTGGTGGTCTAATGTGTTAATTCCTATTTACAGTGTATTGAAGATACATTCTCTGCTTCAAACCAAATTCAAATATACCAGAATAAAGCGAGTCATTTTGAGGTGTTCCATGTAAGAAACCGATTAAAAATGAAGTGTTTTGTACAATAATTTTGCACAGGAACAAAATGATGAAAAACAGAAATTCCTCAAAATTTTCAATTTCTTCTCTTCTTTTCCATCAAAGGTTTAATGCACAATTATTTTCGTTATACAAACACTATGTGTTGGAGGTTCTTGTAAGAAACTTGACCACTACAGCTTCAAATTATTCTCCTGTAATCTAATAACATTGCCAGAGACAGCACCTCGGAATTAAGAAATAAAGTAATTTGGTTAACAAGCACAGAGCCATTGAAAGTTATCTAAAACAATAATGCAATTTTAACAACTGAATTAACACTGAAAGTTCTGTTTTGAAATTTCCTGAATTTTACAATGACAAAGAAATAACCATACAATGAGAAGAACATCATGGTAAGGTTTTTTATTTATTCATTTGACATGCCATTATCAACTTCAGAAATTGTATTTGTGTCTTATCATGCATGTCAAGTTTCTTTACCTATAAGTTACAACCTATACAAAGAAAGATGTCTGTCAGAAGTCAGGTTCTTTTAAACAAAGGTTGTATGCCGTTGTCCATTTCTTCTGTTTAAAACACTCTGGATCGATCGTAAAGATTCTACAGTATTGATGAAACAGCTTCTGTTTTAAACACTTTGGATCGATCGTAAAGAATCCACGGTATTGATGAAACAGTTTCTATTTAAAACACTCTGGATCGATCGTAAAGATTCTACAGTATTGATGAAACAGCTTCTATTTAAAACACTCTGGATCGATCATAAAGATACTATGGTATTGATGAAACAGCTTCTATTTAAAACACTCTGGATCGATCGTAAAGATTCTATAGTATTGATGAAACAGCTTCTGTTTTAAACACTTTGGATCGATCGTAAAGATTCTACAGTACTGATGAAACAGCTTCTATTTAAAACATCTGGATCGACCGTAAAGATTCTACAGTATTGATGAAACAGGTTCTGTTTAAAACACTCTGGATCGATCGTCCCATTTCTACCATATTGATGAAATAGCTTCTATTTTAAACACTCTGGACCGATTGTAAAGATTCTATCGTATTGATGAAACACCTTTATGTAAGACTGCAGATTAAATCTGGATGTGTGTATTCATCAGCTGAAGAACTGAAATAAAATAAGAAAAAATAAAGAAGCCAATACATGTTGATCATAATACTGGAGCAATATCCTCTGTTACATGTATTTCCCATTCAAACCGTAATACAACTTTTTGTGGTCACACTGAAAAGAATGTACTTGTGACTTTGTTAAAGTTCGATTTGGTATAATATTTGACCTTGTTCAATCTGCACGCTCATTCTTAAAGTAATTTAACCCTCTCCAAAACGAGACCAGATTTTGACATGACAGATTTAAAAAGACTTGCGAAAATATTAAGGCAAAAGCAGAAAATGCTGATTATTCACATTTTTGTTTACCTCAATATCTTCCTTGATATATTGCACACAATTCTTATCCATTTTATTGTCTGCAGCCGCCTTCAAAATGGACCACCCTAAAAGTTTGTGGTTTTGTGACAAGTCCTGGTTTTGATGTCTGTATAACAGTATTAGAAAATTCTGAAGAAAAAAACCTTTTTCCCCAAAATAAATGCCAATAAACAGCATTTTCCTCTTTTGCCTTGATGTTTTATGAATTATATTCATCAATTCACTTATTTCTGTCTGTCATAATATCAGTTTACTATGCTCATCTACTTTTCTGTACAATTTACAACAGGTTACAGGGTTCTCCGCAGAATATTTTGAAGCCGTAGTGGCATTGGTAAACCTTGAAACACATTATGCTCATGCAAATAATAGTGAAAAAAACATAATGGGAAAAGAAGAAATTGCTCAATTTGAGCAATTTCTTCTTTTCCCATAATGTTTTTATACAGAATAATTACATTTTATTTTTATAAGAATGCATTATTTATCACTTTTTGACATGGAATATCTACAAATCCCCTTATTTGGTGACCTTTTTGATGAAATTAAGCTGTGGGTAGTTTTGAAGCTGTAGGGGGATTGCACTGATTTACATGAAGCTGTAGTGGGGCCGATACAGCTTATTAGGCTTGGGAGAACACTGGGTTATCATATTGATTTTCAGTAAAAGCTGTGGCAGTCATTTTACCTTTTTCTGCTCTGTAAAATCTGTAAACTTATCTTTCTTGCTTCCATTCTTGCTTGTAAACACTAACCTGTAAAAAATATGAATAACTTAAAGCAATGTATGCTGTAGTGGAAAGTATACAACACAATTAAATCCTCTAGGAATATTCTCATCTTTTTTAAAAGTCTAAATGATGATCTGAGTCTAATCATGCAAACTGATCTTAATATTTTCACACATGTATCACTTACTTTCATTTCTAATCAGACGTTAAATAAAAATTGCTGTGTTCCCGCCAACCCACCGACCCTACATTTTTTATTGCCATTTTCCCAAAAAAGACTGTCATGCCAACCGACCCATGAAAATTATCAGGCAAATATAAATTTGATATAAATTTGCCTTGAAAAATGTCAAAACTAAAATAATGATGTCTAAAATCACCTTAATCAACATCATTTGTCAATTACTTGTTAGTATTTGAAATGTTTTTGGATAGCATATTGATAATTTTTACCGGTAATAAACAAATAGAGAAAAAAAGATTTGCTATTCCAGGGGTTTTCCCCTAAAGAAAGTGACGCTGGTTTCCAGCGTCTTCCCCTAAAGAAATAATGCACTTTTTTCCCCAAATGATAAATTTTCCCCAAGATATATTTTCAAAAATCACACTAAAAACCCAAATGAAATAGCAAGGAAATCTTTTCAACAATTTCTGCAGCTTTACAAACTAGCCCTGCTTTTTCTCAAGTCTACTGTAGTGGATATAAGAGGGGTTTGGCCCATCTAGTGTTCTTTTTCTATATTATACAATTTTCCACAAAACTAGGATGCTGCATGTGATTTTTCCCCTTTCTACCAGCGTTCTGTGTCTTCCCCCAATCCTTGCACACACAAAATCCTACTTTCAAGATGCTCATTCTGTTGTCTGCAAGAGCTTCCAAATTGAATCAGGTGCCATTTAGGAAAGGGTTAAGCCGCTGTCAAACTTGAAAAGACTAAATAATTTGTCGTTTGGGAAATGGGCTTTAACCGATTACCACACAGTGACTCCTTTTGACTCCCCACAAGATAATGGCTTTGGAAAACATCGTTGAAAATCAAGAAATTGCTTGTGACAAGCAATTTCTTCATTTCCCACAATGTTTTCTACCCAAAGAGACAAAAAAATCAAAATTGCATTCACTTGAAATTGTCGTCCGCATCATTTTTGAATTTGGACTGGTCTAAAAATTCGCCATTTGGTAATGGGTTAAGAGCAATGCTTTTATTATCAAATTGATCTATCATAATGAATTATCTATCTACAAAAACCTTTCAGTACAGAGATTTATATCATCTTCACACTGAAAATGGTATGTTTCATACATTTATTTTTGTTGGGGAAGGAGGGGTTTACGTCAAAATGACAGTTGAACCTGGCGGCTAGGTCCTCAAAAGATCCGTGGACACTACTTTTTCACAGGGTCAAAAATGGCTTAAAAGCCGGTAAAGACCATAAATGGTCCAAGTCAGTCAATGATATGATTATCCCGTCAAGATTCACAGAGGAATCATCACTAAACGGATTATGCATAAGAACTGCGGACATTTTCCAGTCGGTATAATTTTTAACCGTATGCAGAAGCGAAGCCGAGAATCTTAACTGAAGACTAAATAGTATCGTCGACTTACCATGGTCCGTCACCCGCCATGTATCGTCACCTTTTTTGTTTTGCTACGGCTTACAGTGTGTTTACATTCACGGAGTTGTTTTTCAAGTTAAATTTTATTAAAACAGATCTAATTTAAAGAAAGGAAACTCGTTAAATCTAGAGGGGAGACGAGTGTTTCAGGATGATTTACACGATTATGTAATGCATATGCATTTAGTGTGGCCGGCTTAGGGTGACGGACCATGGGGAGGCGAGGATACTTCATTTATTGCCGGTCATGCAATTATCGAATATCAGGGATTTAAAATTGAGACATGAAAACATTCCATGTTTCCTTTTTTTTTAGCAATCCAATGCAGCCAAAATAATGTTAAAAATAGCCACAGAAAATTTTAGATCTAGTAACTAAATTTGCTTTTAGTTTTGCTAATGCACGCAGTTGATAGGTGATGCTTCGTTTGCAAATGAACATTTTTTCGAATACCGCGGTACCGTAAAAGACAACTTGTTCGGTCGAAATTTATTTGGTACGAAACTCCTTTGCTACTGGAAACCAATATAATAGTTTTGAAATATAACTGAAGTATTGAAAGCCCATAGATTTTAACACTTACACCTAGTTCACAACTTTCTCAAAGCCATTTGCACCCTTAGCAGTCGGCGTCCTTAGCAGTCTAGCAGTTCTGTTTGTGATTTCCGGTAAAAAAGTTGTTGTTCCGTGGGTGTTGGTGTCACACCACTTCATATTATGGAACAGAAATGTTACTCCGTGCAATTTTCATCCATGGCGAATGTCGCCAAAATTGTTGTCGGTATTTGTCAACTAGTGCAGACGAAACAAGATGGCTGCTGATCTGTCATAAATTATCGATTGATACAAGAATGACAGCACGTGAACTACCATATGTCGACTTCGCTTAGGTCTTTAGTTAAAATTTAGCTTTGTTGTTGTATTTCTTTAATTCACACACAATTCAAGAGCTTTGTTTATATTGATATTAATTGATCCACTGCTTCTGTCAGGTCGTTTTGATAGCGTTTAGGAAGGGAATTATCAGGTTATTGCTGTAAAAATGACGTTAAAAGCGAGGGGGGCACTTGTCCAAAAATGCGAAATTACCCTGCCCCCCCGCCCGAAATTTCAAGGAAACCCTCGGTTTTTTCCATTCAATTAACATTGAAAAAATCAGAGGGTTTCCGACATTTTTATTTCCGTTTCAATTTCAATCTATAGACGGACGAAAGGCTGCTTCGCAGCCTTTTTTCGCCCGTATTACATGAGTGTACTTCTTACATAATGTAATATACATAAAAACCTAGCATAAGCAATTGACCAAACGCCGAGTGTCAATCAAAAACTTCGATTAGCCAATAGACGATCAGAAAAATGCTATGCCCCAATTATTCTTCGTTGCACGTGTTATTGTATCGATTTATCAACTGACAATCAAAACAATCGACATGCCAATGACGAAGAATTTTATACTAACAATAGACTAGGTTTAACGTTATGTTTTGATAAACCGTCGGTGTTGTTATAAAATCTCGCAACTACGGCTTAAATCAAGCCGTAGTTACGAGATTTTATAACAACACCTACGAAATACAGGTTTGTTTGTATGAATTTACGTCACGATTAACTGGATAAAATCGTTCCCTATTAACGATCACATCCCCATTGTTTGTCTTAAATTCTATGTTGGGCGGAGCGATCTGTCGATCGGCGTTTGGTCAATTCTGTCAATACTCGGATTGTATTGTTGTAAATAAAATGTAATGCACACGATGTAGCAAACTTCGGTACAATTATTATCCTTTTTCAAAACTAAATTTTGGTCACTTTAGCCGGGAACAACATGTTTTGAAAACCTGAAATGCTCGCGTCTAAAACATGCAGTACGTAGTAAGAGTAAGTCAGTGTGAAACCATGACAGTTAGTCACAGGCATCATGATAATGAACGACAATATGTCACATAACATTTATCATTTCTATCATGGATGAAATACAATAGAACCACAGAATTATGGCTGATGGCTCCATATTCTTGACGAATGTCATAGAAACCAAATACAGTCGACAGTCGTTGTGTCGAAGTCGAAGGAGCCGTCAAAATACCTCGACATATCCGGAGTTCGACTTATCCGATTTTGTTCAGTTTAGACTTAAATGACATTTGGCCATATTTGTTGCTAGTCAAGTGCGTTCCAAATTGCAATATACATGTAGTAGGAAAAGGAAAGACATTGCTCGAAACGAGCAATTTCTATCCTTTTACTACTAAATTTCAATGGCTATCCTTATTTCGAAATTACATTGTTTCAATGACGGGACTAGACTTTCACTTCGACTTAAGCGGAAATTCGACTCATCCGATGTCGAGATAACGAGTGTCGACTGTACGCTTATAGTTGGACTCCCGTAGAGTACGACATCATATATACATCACGAGAAATGACCTGGCAGAGCAACCCATGTTAATCGAATGGAATGCTCTGCCAGGTCAATTCTCGTCCGCTATACACGTTTCATGATAACCAGTCAAATATCATATTTATACATGTCAAGACATTTACAAAAAAAAAAAAAAAAAAAAAAAAAAAAAAAAAACACCACCACACAAACACGTACATCTACAAAATGTTACAGGTGTAAGAGTCCCAATATCATGACATTCGTCCAAATTGACTGGGCAGAACTTTCACAGGACAGCCTTTGAATAAAAAAACCTAGGCCATAAGCCAAGATACATCCTGCATCCTTGCTTATGGCCCAGATTTTATCTACTTGTATAGTGTGTATTATGTCATACATGTACATGCGCAAATTACTGCTAATATTTTAAGGTATCGAACTCTTTCGAATATTCGAATATGAAGCCATTGTTTTCTTCGTTTTTATTGGGGTAGTTCTTCGAATAAAATAATTTGAGCCAGGATCTGGAAAAACGTCCCTTATAGCATTTGAGAATAACATGGTTCCAGATCAGCCTGCGTATACATGCAGTCTGACCAGGAACCATGCTGCTCTCCAATAGCTTCCTCGTGGTCTGTAGTACTTAACTATTTGACAGTAACGTGGATGCTGGCTACACTGCATCTAGACACAGCCTGACCTTGAAACCTGGCTGTCCCAAATACCATAAGGGACGTTTTTCCAGATCCTGGCTCATTTGTTTTTGTTAGTTTGCATTTTCTAGATGTACGTGGTGTACAATTCCTGCACGCAAGAATATGATGTGAACCATTTTGGCCCATAGGTTAAAATTTGATAGGCCATCTCCGAGCACAAAGGACAACGTCCCAATGGTTTGGCTCGAAATTATTTCTGTGCACAAGGCTTAGATACAATACAACCCTGGTTACACAAAAACAAAAAGTTAAGCGAAATGAATTCTACTTTTGCGTTATTTAACCCTTTCCCAAAACGACAAAATGTTTTGGTCGTCCAATTCAAAAGCTGCTGCAGATCATAAAATGGATGTTAATAAAGATTGCAATTGTGTGTCATTTATTCAAGAAAATATTTAGGCAAAAGGAGAAACTGCTGGTTATCAGCAGTTTCTTCTTTTGTCTCAATGTTTTTACAAGCCTATTCAATTAGGGACGTCAAAACCAGGTCATGTTTGGGAGAGGGTTAAGCTCCCTTGCCATTTTCCAGGTTTACATAAAATCATAATTACAATCAGTCAAACTCGCTCTTTGATCCACCACAGCGTGTAATACCATACACAATCATAGTTTTGGCCACACGAGGCTTGAAATGGGAGTCATAAATGATAATGGTCACTCACATTTGGCCATTATTTCTACATTAATCTGATGGCTTTGGTTTGTCATAATTCATTTTTAGTTTGGATATGATATATAGAACAGAACAATTATTGACACATAAAGCTTCCAAGCTGATAGTAAAATTATACAACGACCCACATGCTACATGTAGGCTATTCATATCGCCGCTTTTCACAAAAACATCGTAACTGCAGCTTAAAACAAGCTGCAGTTACGAGGTTTTTGTTGAAAAGCAGAGAAAGTAGTAACGGTCAGAATTTTTTCTGTATGTGGTAGATTTTTTAAAAATCAGCTGATAAAAAGATTCATTGACAACGAAGTAAAATTTTATTTGAAAAAAACATTACATTCAGTATTATTCTGACATTTTACCATCTTTCTTTGCATTAAACCGAGTCCAACTCAGTTTGGTAGATTCTCTATTAACATAAATCTTGACAGTTTTCTGAAATGGTTGTGTCACGTGATTCCCTCAGTGAACTACATTACATACAAACAGTAATGTAGTTGCGAGATATATTAGCGCAACGCAGGCCCGTTGGAACGGGGGGGGGGGGGGAGGGTTGCTGGGGTGGGGGAGCTAGGCCCCTCCAAAGTTGGCCACAAATGCCAAAATTCCTTAATTTTACACTAAAATATTTCGGCAAATCCAAATTAGCCCCCCCAATATTCAGGACAAGGGCTTTAGCCCCCCCCCCCCCCCCCCCCCCTATGAAATTGCTTGCTACGGGCCTGCAACATTGACCCAGCTCATTTTCAATGACACAAATTGTCTCTAAGCAAGTCATTTGCCCGCATTGTCATTTCATTCAGCAATTCGTCCACTATATCGAGATGTGTTCTTTTTGTGGCCAGGACGCACTTTATTTGGACTTTCAATCGCCATTACACATGTAACATGTATCCTAATATTTTATTCACAATTTGCACGCATGGAATTAAGGCACATCGAATTTTGTTGGCCTTTCTTGGTTGACAAAAGGTATCACAACTACCGAGTTGTTAACCGATTTCCAAACCGTAAAATTTTGGATTGGTCCACATTCGAATATTTTGCAGACGACAATTTAAAGAGATTTTTTTTTGGCGGGGGGGGGGGGGTAACACATTGTGGGAAATGAATGAATTGCTTGTCACAATCAGTTATTATTTTGTAGAGAGTCAAAAAGAGTATATGTGTGGTGATGGGTATGGGTTTTTAGACATAATTACGATATTGTGGTCGCCAATTGACTAAGCCCTTTTTACTATTTTATGAGTATGAGGACAACATTCGTGCCTTTAACAATTAGTCTTATAAGTCATAACACTAGAAATGTGGCGCTTTAATAGACATGCTTGCTCTTCTAACGGAATAATGCCCTTTCCCTAAGAACAACAGTCATACACTAAGGCAGCTGCTAAAGAACATTTATGTGATTATATAAGTGAAATTAGGAAACTATAGAGAAGAAAATATTGAAACAAAGGCGAAATTCCTGGTTTGATAGATTTATCTTCTTTTGTTTCAATGTTTTCAATCTTGCCATACATGTATTTGTGGCGTGCATATCAGGAAATGTTTAGGGGGAAAGTGTTAATGATTAAATGTACAAGTAAGAATCGATAGATTGGAAGTTTACTTAATCTTTAATGAGTTGAAACACATTAATTATTCCGACTTGTATACTGATGAGCATGTTACTCAATAAATATTGTATGACTTAGTCTTGTCTATGTGTAATATCATTGCTTTAAACGACAACGTCGTTACTGCAGCTTAAAACAAGCTGCAGTTACGAGGTTTTCGTTGAAAAGCATCTATATATTGTTGGTAACACGTTCGACATTGACGTAACTGCAACTTGAGTAACTATTTACTTAGGTTACAAAACTTAGATACTGTATAGTTCAAAAAACATTGAGAACAAAATCTAGGTTACAAAACTTAGATACTGTATAGTTCAAAAAACATTGAGAACAAAGGAGAAATTGATCGACAATTTCTTCTTTTCTCTCTAGTTTTCCCGTATTATTTTACCAGGGACTTTAAAACTAGGTCTTGGTCGGGATAGGGATAGGCTGTAATGGCATAATTTTCATGCTATCTACGATATTGAACCTATTTCACGTATGCATTAAAATAGTTGGGACAAAAAAACCCAACAATTAATGCATATTTTTTAATTGAAACAACAAGATTAACAGAGTTTTTAAATAAATTGCATATGAATATTATCAGAGACATATATCTGATGTTATCAAGTCACATCTCAATTCTGCAATATTACTCTTGGCACATTTGTACATAAATAAATTAAATGATATCTGTACATATACATGTAAATTGACATACTATTTTGTGCAATAAAACATATACCATGAATCAGTTGCACACAAAAATAGAATAAACCATAGGTTTTAAACAATTGCATTTTAGACAAGAACTGATCCCGTTTTATATATTTTTGTTCTTTTCGTGAGATTATTATTTGTTCGTTTCCATTGACATCATAAACTATACAAATACAACACAATATTTCTTATCGACGCTTTCCAACGAAAAGATCGTAACTGCAGCTCAAAACAAGCTGCAGTTACGAGGTTTTCGTTGAAAAGCAGCGTTATGTATGGGAGACCGGGGCTAGTTGATGCAGGGGCAAGTTGATGCATTGGGAATAAAAATGTAAATACGTCATATATGGCATCAGCAATGACATGTTAAAAAGTCCTTGACAATCCTCATCTTCTCCGGGTGTTTGGGGAAATTTTGGTAAGAAATGTGGATTTGACATGGAAAAGTTGTTTTTCACACACGAAAGTAAATTTTATGGTTTTTTGCAGATTTTCGTTTCGTGTAAATGCGTCTTTGATAATTCATAATTCAATTATGCGCACAGGAAGTTCAATGTGTGAGCTCCAGTATGACAACTTCTTTTTATAGGAAATGCTTTGCACAAGTTGTCTACATTGATTCATGTCACGTGGGGGGTTGTCGGGGCAAGTTGATGCAATGAGCCCGGGGCAAGTTGATGCACTCGACCTGACAAAGAAATGTACCACAATTCAATGATTTCTATATCAGTTTACATGCAGGAAGGATAGAGTTTTTATATTATACAAAGACAATGGAAATTGGCCATTCAGATCATAAGTGATAGAGGAAATACTGAAAAATGCATCAACTTGCCCCGGTCTCCCCTACTCAATACAGCCTAAACACAGACACTGTCCTTGTTTAGCTTAACCCTTTCCCGCACAGCAAAAATTTAGTCTGTTCCAGTTTAAGAGGAGTTGCAGACAATAAAATCAGTGTTATTTGGTGAAAGAAATGTGAACATCACAGCATGGAAAATATTGAGGCAAAAGGAGAAACTGCTGGTCATCAGCAGTTTCTTCTTTTGTCGCAATGTTTTCCCAAGCCTATTCCACCAGGGACGTCAAAACCAGGTCTTGTTTGGGAGAGGGTTAAGGACCTGTATGATATTCCATGTGTGCGCAGGTTTAAATTGTTTTATTTGCCCAGACCTAGTTGCAATAATGTAACGAAAATCTTTTTCAAATTTTGATCTAGGTTTCGGGTATATTCTCTTCCTGTTTGTTGCAATGGAGCAGGCTCTTGAGTGATTAACTCCACAAGTTAAGCATAGGCTAGTCAAACTTCAAATTAAAGCTATTGAATGTAGTAAGAATGTTACCTGACAACAGGATAACCATTTTTCTGTCAATTCAGCCATGAAAGCGATAAATTTACTGTAATATCTAGCGCACAGACTTTAAATATGAATGAAGAAAATATGCATCAACATGCCCCATAGGTTGCATCAACTTGCCCCACGCATGGGGCAAGTTGATGCACTCGACCTACCAAAGAAATATACGTGAAAAAAAGAAGAAATATACCACAATTCAATGATTTCTATATCAGCTTACATGCAGGAAGAATTGGGCTTTTATATTATACAAAGATAATTGAAATTGGCCATACAGATCATAAGAGACAGAAGAAAGTCTGAAAAATGCATCAACTAGCCCCGGTCTCCCCTACCTCTATTGTCTAGTCATGATATTAAGGCATATGTTTATAAAGTTTATTTAATTATAAAAACACTACACCGAACCCCAAACTTTTAAATTTTGCATGTAATGGTTTGAATATTGCAGGTGTTTCACACCTGCAAAATTCGAACCAATGCATGCAAAATTACATTCAAAACTAAAAACGCATTTTCCTTTCTTTATATGGGTGAAATTCATAAACATATATTAAGATATCGTGACCGGCCTATATTTATATTCTTTTATTGAGAAAAGATGAATTCATAACAATAAGGGTGAGTGGAAGGTCTCAGTTGTCTTGTTGGGGTTGAATTTAAAATTTTGACCTTTTATGAATAAATAAGAAAAATAGATTAATAAATAAATAGATTAATATATACATTAATAAATACATAAATAAATGAATAAATACTACGTGAAATAAATGAATGAATAATTTTTCTGCATCTAGAGTATATCATCTGCGTTTCCTGTCAATTCTATAGGAACTCGTTAATTTGTTCGCCTACTTAATTGTCAAACTCATTAGAAAGACAACAAATATAATTATTTTGTAATCCGAGGAATCAGCGGGAATCAATGGACCAGAGTCTATAAATTGATTAGTATCGATCTCTGAATAGATGGTTTCTGCAAAATTATTGTAACTGCGTTTATAATTATTATGCTCTTACGACATTTTTGCCACTAACCAATCGATTTCTGTATAGCACTGAGGACGTATCATTTCGACCCTCTCAATCCAAACGGAAAATAATTACACGCAAGGGAAAATATCCCCATGCTTTAGTGATATCCGAGTTCTATTCAACATTTTTACGGATTGTCGGCCAAGCGACTGGCTTTCGTAGACAGTAAAGCTAGCATTTTGATGTAAATATTCGTACGATATAATTATGTTCTTAATGGATGCATTAAAAAGAAGGTTCACGGGAATATTTATGTTTGTATAAAAATCGGAAGTATTTCTGAAGCTGTTACAATATAAATAGAGAAAATGGGAACTATATTCAAGTTGTTGTTATATTTGTCTTGCTTGAAGCATGCTGAACTTCATAACGACAGTGAACACACAGATGTACATAAATACATTCTTGAAGGATATAACAGAAATGCACGACCGGTGAAAAATAAAGACGATCAAGTGGTTGTGAGAGTTAATCTATATTTAATATCACTCGATAACTTTGATATCAAAAGTCAAACGGTGGACAGTAGGCTATTTTTAGAAATGCACTGGACAGACGAATTCCTGAGCTGGGATCCGAAAGATTTTGACAATACGACTCGGATTTCGATAGATTCATCATACATGTGGATTCCAGATTTACTGATCGGGAATGATGAAGGACCGTTCACGTTTATAGACTATCCGATGATAGGCAGGGCTACCGTACACCACGACGGAAATGTCGTCATCTGGCCGTACTTCAGCATTAAAATCGGATGTGACGTCAAAATTGTGTATTATCCCTTCGATTCGCAGACGTTCTATTTTAGAGTGGGTTCCTGGAGTTTTACAACAAAAGACATTATCATTGACTTCCTGTCTGAGGAGTTATTATTAAACAAGTATACCAAAAATGGAGAGTGGGACATTTTAAGTACGTATTTAAAATCATACAACAGCTCGTTCGGTTCTGAATATTACAGCAGGATCGAGTACCATCTGACAATACAACGTAAGCCATTATATTATATTCTAAATATTCTCGCACCTGTTGTTGTGACGTCAATGTTAAACGTCATGTGTTTCATACTTCCGATGGAGAGTGCAGAGCGTGTGACCTTCAGTACGTCAATATTCCTAACAATGGCTGTGTTCCTGACGATCGTCAGTCAGTCTTTACCCAAAACCTCGGACGGAGTGTCGGTGACATTTTTATACATCTGTATGCAGCTATTCGGTAGCTTCTTCACCATCATTATGAACGTCATGGTACTCGACTTGTACCACCGAGTACGGGCGTCGGAAACCTCCATATTGGCGAAGATAATTCGAGCGACATGTCTTCGTGGAAAATCTAGGAAAGAGAATCACAAAGTATCATTTAAAGCCGAGTTGTTAGAAAATCGCGAGACGGACACGACCAAAACACCCGTCGGCCATGATGACTGTCCAGTAGAAAATCACCTTCCGGTAGAGGAGAGTAATTGTCTCGACCAATCAAAGGTCGCGTTACATGAGACACTGAAGATGATAAACGACCACGCGAATGGAGGGCAGAAAAATGATGGCGCAGAAGTGGCTTTAGTTCTGAATTCTGTTTGTCTTGGGCTTGTGTCATTTTGGAACGTATTTCTTATTTTGTTTCTTATCATGTATGTTAGTTTGCAATAGGCCTAATTTGAGATGGTAAACTTACTCCATTGTAAAACATGCTGGGTTAATTGACCATCAATGTGGAGTATCAAAATTTAGATTAAATTGGACATATTGTATTTTAAATTGAACGCGAATCTGTAATTATAAGTACATGAAGCAAAATTAGCTACTTAGAAAAATTCGTAATTTTAAAACGTTGATTACATTTATATTACTTTGAGAAAGCATCGACAAAGACGAATAAAAATAATCAACAAAACGCTCTATAGATTTTAGATTCAATGATGTAGATCAGCCTGAGTAGGGGCATTTTTGATGAGCTGCAGCATATCCACTTTGTCTACTATAATTTGTAAACAAATGCAAATTACTCGTAACATGTTTTCCTGTAGGCTAAAATTCCACACCCTATTACGTGCTATCACTCGGGCCGTTGCAATCCTCGGGCAGTATCATCGATAAATGGCGGGAGTACTGGGTAGGTCATGCTTATTCCATTTTTGTTTTGTGTTAGAGCGCTTCTCAGCTATGATTAATTTTGTAGTGTGTTAGGCTGATCATATATTTGAGTACTTACATATCAAATATTAGCCCAAAGATTCCTCAAACAACAAAATTATTCGACAACAAATTCGTAACTTCACATATGTTTATGTAAAACCCACCTTTCCATGCAAATTGCAGAAAAACACTAGTGTGAATGTTAGAAATTTTATTACAAAATGGAAATCTAGTATATTATTCACCAACTACTCGTTATATCGTTATAGTCAAACAATGTTTGGTGAGGTGCAAATTTATACTATCACGAACAGCACATAGGGCTTCAATATGCTGTCCGTGGCAACCAAATCGGCATCAGTATTCAATTTTAATCGGTCAGTCTGAACTTAATTCAATTCAAACAGTTTTCTCAATTTATACAGTGTAAGAAAAATTGATTGACCTTTTAATTTTTTTTATTAATTCTAACGAACACCTTATCACTTTCTCATTATATTGACTGAAAGTTGGATTTTACATAAAATGTGTGAAGTTACGACTTTGTTGTCTAATAATTTTGTTGTTTTAGGAATCTTTTGGCTAATATTTGACATGTAGGTACCCAAATATATGGTCAGCATAGTACACTAAAAATATAGCTGTGCTGCGCTTTAACACAAAACAAAAATATGGAAAAAGTATGACCTACCCAGTACACCCGCAATTTATCGATGATAGACCTACTGCCCGAGGATTGCAACGGCCCGAGTGATAGCAGGTAATATGGTGTGAATTTGGTTTAGTTAGTTTACAGGAAAACGTGTTCGGTTTAGTTAGTTAATTAAATAAGTTCGTTTACATCAAGTGTCCTGTTACTTTGTTCTCTATTCAGTAACTACATGTATTCAGTCGACACTCATTATCTCGACATCGGACAAGTCAAGATTCCGCTTAAGTCGAAGTAAAAGTCGTTTCCCGTCCTCAACATATGGATATCAAAATGTTTAATCAAAATAATTTCTAAACAAATACAGCCATTGAAATTTAGTAGGAAAAGGAAAGAAATTGCTCGTTTCGAGCAATTTCTTTCCTTTTCCTACTATATTTCAATCATGGACTCATATGGTGCCCATCAAAAATGGTTAATTAAATATCGTTTTCATAGAAAATAGTCAAAATCGGATGATTCACTGTCGAACTCCGGATATGTCGAGGTATTTTGACGGCCCCTGACTTCGACAAAACGAGTGTCGACTGTACTTTACACAAAAGCAAAATGTAAGTTAACCCTAACTCGAACAAGACCTGGTTTGGGACCTGATGTCTCTGGTAGAAGACACTAGGGAAAATATTGAGAGAAAAAAAAAGTTAATAATCAGTATTTCTCCATCTGCCTCAATATTTTATGCGATATTTTCTGTCCAGGTAACAGTAATTGTTTCAAGGGAATACTAATTTGTATTTCTTTTGTACTGGTATTTTAGCTATCAATAATTGGGTGTGCGTATTTCTGTATCAACCAAAGAGTTAAAAGAAGAGAAAAGATATTGTTTCTGCATTTTCTATTGTAAATAAATTTAAACGATCATTTAATAAATCACACAGATAGATTACTCTGCCTTTTCTATGAGCAATAAAACTAAGCTTCTATGAAAGACTATACATAAATTGCTGATTGTAAATAATTAAAATGATTTAATATGACATGGCTTTTGTTCCTTTCATCATGGTGTATGATCAGGTAACCTTTCTCCGAACGAGAAAAATAGACTATTCCTATTGAAAATTGCAGCAAACGGTAAAACAAATGTGGATACAAATCGACAAGCGTATAAAATATAACACAGAATATATTTAGGCAAATGGAAGAAAGGCTTCTTTAAAGTATTTTCATTTTTTAAATGTTTCTTCCAGACCTTTTCTATTAGGGAAATGAAAGTGAAAGCCAGTTCTTGTTTTGGAAAGGATTAAATGCACTTGGGAGAAAAAGTAATTTTCAGCTGAAAATCAATGAGAAATACACGTAGGTTACATAGAGTGATCTAACGTTACGTGATGTTGTTACTTGTTGTTCTCGTTATCACAAATGTTGCTTGTTTAACCCCTTTTCCAAACCGCGAAAAGATAGGGTTGTTTAAATTCAAAGACGACAATTGCAATCACATAGAATGTTATTGTTTAGGAATTTCTTGGTAGAAAATGTTTGCGGGAAATGAAGGACTTGCTAGTTAAAGGCAATTTCGCCATTTTCCTCTATTATGTTTTCCAAATCCTTTGTCTTGCTTGGCGTCAAAACGCGTCAATATGTGGAAAATGGTTAACCGTTTTCCCAACAGCAAACCATTATGGTTTTCAAATAGGGAAGCTTTTGCAGACGGCAAAATTGATACTGATACAGGTAACATCTGTGTACATTGTTTCAGAGAAAATATTAAGGCAAAAGCAGAAAATGCTGATCATCAGCATTTTCTTCTTTGGCCTCAATATTTTCCAAAGTGTTTTCCAAAAGAGACGTCACAACCAGGTTGTCCCTTTTAATTAACGAACCCAGTTTTGACTTCACCAACCAAAAACGGTTTTTGAAAGCATTGAGAGATACGAAAGAAAATACCGATGACTACCATTTTATCCATTTCTGACGATGGTTTCTATTTTCTAATGCACACATTCATTACACTTTAATTCGTGAAATCATTTCATACTTTCTTTGATTTGTCTTCCGTCACTGGTTTGATAATTGTTAGCCTAAGTGGGCGAGTAGCTGGAGGCTCGGTAAGGATGTTGTGGTAGTACTGGTGAGAGAAACGACAGTAATCCATGGTTAGGTGTTCCAGTCCCAGCGATATAACCTTAGCAGTTGAAAGAGGCATTAAACCCCAGTTAATCAACTGGGGGCAATCACGTGACTTTGTTATGATAAGCTTTCCTAACTTTTGTTAACAAATACACTCGGTAAGTACACATTTTTCTCAAATTTTAAATCAAATACATACCACTCAATACTGAGATACGTGCAATTCGATACGTCGTACTCTTCGACAAATCCCTGTCAAAGCTGAGAACATTCGTACAAAGTATTTTTGAGTGCCGTGATATATTTTCTTAAAAATGTTTGCGCTTTACACGAATGCTCTCGGCTGTGACAGGGATTTGAGGGAATATCTTGGTATCAAAATAAACCGGAGAGTACGACGTATCGAATGGTGCGTATCCCAATACTGAGAGTATTTGGTTTAAAATTTGAGAACAACGTGTACTTACCGAGTATTTTTGTTTAACCCTTTCCCAAATAAGACCTGGTTTTGACGTCCCTAATTGAAACGGCTTTGGAAAACATTGAAACAAAAGAAGAAACTGCTGATAACCAGCAGTTTCTCCTTTTGTCTCAATATTTTCTGGGCTATAACATACATATTTTCTCCTTTTGATTTAATTTATTTTGCCGTCTGCAACCCCTTTGAATTTGGACCACCCTAAGATTTTGTCGTTTGGTAATAGGTTAAATAAGTTAGTAAGGCACATCATAACAAAATCACGTGATTGCCGCCTGTGGTCTCTATGGACGAAACTTTTTAGTAGAAAATAAGAAAATGCCAATTATGCGCATTTTCCCCGTTTCTTTACATATATCGTATAATGCCAGAACATACAATATTTAGGCTATATTTCCAGGAAAATTCATTTTCTATCTCCATTGCATGACATTTAAAATGATCAAATCTAAGATTTTGTCGTACAAAAAATGAACCCTTCTCAAATAACACAAATCTGGGGAATTTCCCGTCGACAGCTTCTGCAGAAAGAAATTGTGTACAATGCAGTCCAGAAAATAATATGTTGAAAGAGAGAAATGCTGATTATCAGCATTTTCTTCTTTTGTCTCAATTTGTTTCACCCCTGTTCTATTGTTGACGTCAAAACCAGGTCTCGTTTGGGAGGAGGTTTATAAATATCTTTTACTCGACATTGCACCTAGACTAGGTTCCAGTCTGATCATTTTTCCCTCTTTAACTTTCCCTGGTCTCAACATCAACACGATCAAAAACGGGTGCCGCAATATGTAATGGCTTTAAGTCTTTTATGTGTTGCTTCAAGCCGTTCCCATTGCAGACCCAATCAACTCGATCGCCCAAATTCCCCAATCAAACCCGATCAAATGTATTAACACGACTTCTTCTTGATCTCTTGTCAAATAATTCCCGATCACTCTTGCCGAACAATCTCGATCAGTACTCGATCGCTTGATCGACCTTGATCGAGTTGATTTGGTCGGCAATTGGAACGCGCCTTTATTGACCAAATTGTATTTTGAGGACTGGACCCAGGCTACTTTGCACACAACCAGCTCTCGATCGCCTCGACTTGTACTCGATCCGATCCTGACCACATCCCGATCTACTCCACATCTGCTTCATCTGTTCACCCTACCGAAGCGACTGTAGTGGCCGGATTGATCGTTAAGCGATCAAGAAAAAATCATCCGGTTGGGATTTATCAGGGAAGGATGGGTTGCAACAAGGGCTCAAAATCGCTCAAAGAATAGATTTTCTTTAAATTCTGTGAATTCATAGGGTTACATAATAGTTCCAAATAGTATTTACCCCACCCTTTTTGTTAGCCATTATCTCCAAAAATAAGACCTTATCATACTTTTTACACTTACAAATTAAAGATATTTAGTAACCCTATCAATTCGCAAAATTTTAAAAAATCTATTTTTTGAACCCTTGTTGCAACCCATAGGGAATGCTCCAGTTTTTCGGAACACTCGGTCATTACTGAAGTAAATTAATCGTTTCGTACCAATATGTTTCGCTACCATATTTTCAATAATATAACACATCATTACAATTTACCATTTTCGACGGTAAAGGTGTATTTATTATGCGAAACTTATTTCCTCAAGATGGAAATCGATTATTTAGAGCAAGACAGTCGTAAGTGTGCATGCAGTTACCACTTTTTTGCGTCATTTTATTCATTTGTAGCTGACAAAAATTGCTGTAATTCACTAATAAGTGCGCTGACCTATGCATTTCATTTTTAATTATTACCAGGATATGTTGCTTAATACAATGAGGGAGTTTCATCAAATTCTATGATGTAGAACTTGAAATATTTCCAAAAATATGCAAATTTTGGTATAAAACACTCCAGCTTCGTTGATCTAACCGAACACGTGAGCATGCTGTTTTATAGATTTACGCCTTTATAATAGCACGTATTTTGGGTTTTCTGTTCTTATATATAAATGCAAGACGTTACTTTAAATCCGTCTTCGGGACTAAACGATGAATACACAGCATTTTATTAGCATTTAGTGACCTTGGAAAGGTGCAAGAAATTTTTTCGATGTAGGGGTATGTGATACGAATGCCTACAAAATTCAAACAAGATCGCTGACCATTCATTTTTATTTTATTTTTAAATTGGTGATAACATGTAATTTCCACATACAAAATGTAAATAAATTCTATTATTGGGAAAAAAATGAGGAATCTGGAGCGATCGAGTTGAGCGAGCTGATTTGATCGGCAGTTGGAGCCTAGAATAATTGAAACAGAACGGATTGGCCCAGATAAGTGATCGGCATTACACAGAAGAGATATAAATCAACTTTTCATCGAAAACCTTGTAACTGCAGCTTGTTTTAAGCTGCAGTTACGAGGTTTTCGTTATAAAGCAGCGATTTATAAAAAAAAAAAAAAAAAAAAAACAAAACAAACAACAACAAAAAAAAAAAAAAAAAAAAAAAAAAAAAAAAAAACAGGAAGCGCTTACATTTTAGTCATTCGATGGATTATGGGTTAAGCACGTTTGACCTTTTCCCAAACAGCAATAAATTGGACTACTGCAGACGACAAAATGGAACAAGTCTTCGTCCCTAATATAAACAATATTTTTTTACAACTCATGGCGACTTTCTGGCTGATAGCATTGATGAGAAATAAAATTAAGCTAATGGTACGTAAATTCCAGAAGTTAAGAGAAGTAAAATGATTTGAAGATTTGAATTAGGACTCCATAGTTATGAAAGCCAAAAATGGAAATAATATGCTCGATCGCCCATCTCCAATTCTCTGTTTATACGCCGCCGGAGGGGGTCGTATATTGGCGTCATCTTCTCCGTCTGTCCGTCCATCCGTCCGTCCGTATGTACGTCCACTTTTCTTGTGAGCGCAACTCCTAAGTTTCTGACTGGATCTTTTTGAAACTTGGTCAATGTTATCACCTCAATTGGTAGATGTGCATGAAGGAAGGATTTTATGGATCATTGATTTTCGAGTTTTACCCCCTTAAAACTTCGTCTCTGGGGCGTCGTATATTGTGACCATGGCACTCTTGTTGACAAATGAGCGCATTAAGAATATACTTTAATAAATTCCGTCGCAACCATTTTTTGCAATTTTTGTGGTATGTCTATGAAATGGGTCGAAATGGCGGTGAATTTTGTGCTAAAAATAGACTGACTTTACTGTTATGTTCTGGTTATCGTCGTTGTTGTTATAAAATCTCTTTATGCCTCACGAGAATTAAGCTGGCAGAGCAGCCCATTCTAATCGAATGGAATGCTCTGCCAGGTCAGTTCTCGTCCGCTATACTACGGCTTGAATTAAGCCGTAGTAACGAGATTTCACAATAACACACGTGGAAATTTTATTGTTTGTCCGAAGTTACATCACGGTTTATTCGATAAAAATCATTCCCCATTTTGACAATCTTCCTTTGATAGCACACTTGATGTATAAGACAGAAGTCGCCTGTTCGAGTACACGGTATGTATGCAGCAGTATTTTGGACCTATGCTTCCTCTCCATATGACCTTAACCCTTTCCCATCACAAAACCTGATTTTGACGTCCCTAATATATAAAGTTTGGTAAACATTGAGGCAAAAGAAGAAAGTGCTGATCATCAGAACTTTCTACTTTTGCCTCGATATTTTCTAAGCTATATTGTACACAAATCCAATCTTGATTAACACACGTTTTGACGTCTGCAGCAGCTTTTGAATTGAACCACTCAAATTATTTTTGTTCGGGAAAGGGTTTAGGTATTCCATTCATCCTCAGAAATTTCAACTGATGCATCATTTTTAGAGAGCGTAGTCTCTTTATTGCAGCCAGAGGCCACAAGCCAATATTTTGCAAACCGAACAACAGAATAGTTCCTTCCAATGAAGACAAAATAGATCTAAACAGCAATTGGAATAGTCTACAACCATACATGTCATTATATAAAAATATATGACTTGTATGACCTATGCAAAAAATTCAAGTAAGCAAGTCTTAATTAAATAGAAAAAGGATCAGTGTAGTAATTTTTCATTTACAATTGGGTCATGCATGTCATTCAGTCAAGTCATGTAACCTAAATGTTGGACAATGCAAACAGTCTAAAAATAGAATCACATTCCACAGACAGATTCTAGTGCATAGTGAGTGTCTATCTGGGTAATGTGTAGTAAAGCCATAGTGTAGTTAGTTTAGTTTATTGGGGTTTTACGCCGTTTTCAACTACCAGGGTCATATCGCGGCGGCTGGAGCACTTAACCGTGGGTTCCTGGTATTTCTCGCACCAGTACAACCACAATATCCAAACCGAGCCTCCAGCTGCTCTCTCACATAGATGATTCACACCCATTGGTGAGAGACAGACGACTTTTGTCAAATGTCAGAATGGATACTGGCCGAGCCGGGGTTCGAACTCGAGACCTCTGGATTGACAAACTCCGACGTAACCGACTGAGCTATCCGGGCTCGGCGCCATAGTGTAGTAAAGCCATAGTATGTTATGCCATGGATAAAAGGGTCATTAGAGTAAACTTCCTTATCAACTCAACTTCTCATACATTTATGAATGGGTTGATTTGAATTTCCCTTTCCCAATCGAACGTGTTTCCAAGAGAAAGTTTTTGAAAACATTGAGGCACTTTCTCCTTTTGCCTCAATATTTTCTGAACAATATAATGCACAATTCTAAACTTTAAAAATATTTTGTCATTTGCATCAGCTTTTGAAGTAGACCACTTCAAAAATTGTTGTTCGGAATTTTTTTGTTGTATGGTGACACTATGCTGCATCACAGAAAAAGAGGCTTCAATTATGTTGTCAGTAGTTAATACATTCCTCCATTTATGGTTGAATGCATAGCCAAAAGTGCTGAACTCTCCTTATTTTACAATGAAAATTTAGGGAAAATCCGATTTAGCCCCCCCCCCCCCCCCTCAATAAATCAGACACATGGGCTTCAACAATATGAAATTGCTTCCTACGGGCCTGAAACAACTCCACTTATATTCGAGGATGGTTTTGCAACACGATTACACAGAATGCTCCCAATTATGTAAGCATGCAATATTGTCACAGTTTGAAATGTTATGTTGTGTCAAATACGCTCTCTAACAGTACTTTCAGTACTTTGATTACTCTTGACTTTTTACCCATGCATCATCCATCATTCAAGATCAAGCGAAATCTACTATCCAGGCCCCAGTTTCTCGAAAAAAACTTAAGTACGTTCTCAGACTCAAATCTGAGCACCGTGCTCAAATCACACGAAATCCACGTGAACTTCAATTGAATGCCAATCAACGTTGATTGGTATTCAATTGCAGTTGAGCATGGACTCATGAGTACATATTTAAGTTTTTTCGAGAAACCGGGGCCGGGTCACACCTTTAGTTCCCGGGTATTGTAGGTTGTAGCCTATGCATTGATATCACTGCTTTTCAACAAAATCCTCGTAACTGCAGCTTAAAACAAGCTGAAGTTACGAGGTTTTCGTTGAAAAGGGACGATATAGAAATTGTGGGAAGTCATCAATTTCACTGAATATCTTTATTCAAATGAATGAATAGGTTACCACGCAAACAAAAATTCCGTTTTTTTTCTACATAACAAAGTCGGTTTTATCTCTCGCAACATGCTATGATTGGGTTATTATGACTCAAAATTCAAGGCTGCATCTATCCAAGTTAAACCTTTTCGATATTTTACAACAATCGAGAGGGATTATTTCAAGCAGTACATATAGTGCTAGGTTCCCACTGCCGATCAAATTAACTCGACCAAACCCGATCAAGCGATCGAGGTCGGTCGGCAGTGGTGATCGGGATTGGTCGAGATGATCGAGTATGGTCTGCATCGATCGGCAATCCTGCCAATTTGTTTTGACACGTCAAAAAAATCCGTGTAGCGATCGAGTAGAAAGCACACCGGGAAGTTGCTCGGGTATCGATCGTATAGAAGATCGAGCTGATCGACAATCACTCGTGTAGAGATTGTGTGTGATCGAGTCGATATCTTTTACTGGGATTTGATTGGATAAACTGATGGAGCAGAAGTCGAGTTGATCGGGAAAGCGGTCGGGAATTACTCGTATAAGTCAAGGTGATCGAGTGCTTCCAACTGCTTTATGACAACGGATCAACTCGATCTACTCGATCCCTTAACTGCCCTCGATCAAACCCGACCATATTAATTTTTCTCGATCTCTAGTCGATCAAACCCGACCTCTTCACTCGATTTGGTCTAGTGGACAGATGAATCAGAGGTCGAGTTGATCGGGATGTGGTCGGAAATTACTCGAGTACAAGTCGAGGTAATCGAGTGCACTTTCGGTGCAGGTCGGAATACAGATTATCAACCCGATCATACTCGATCTCCAGACCCGAGTGATTCTCGATAAGGTCGATCTTCTACCCGATCAATATACAATTGCTTCTAGATTATTTTTGTACTCGATCGCACTCGACTATTTTTGCATGTCAAAAAAACTCGAGTAGGAAGCCCGATCGATGCAGATCACCTCGACCTCTCCCGACCACCCTTGCAGATTGACCTGTATTCGATCTATTGATCGAGTTGATCTGATCGGCAGTGGGAACACCAGGTCGTGTGGTAATAAATGTGTACAAACAGCACTAGATCCCGCGCAGATGATCTTAAGACCTAGCGTCCACTAGGAGACGGAAGGTATGCGGAATCAAATGATCTTATTTCGGCATACCTTCCGCGACGAAACTATAATTTTTTAACCGTTATGGATTTATCAGCGCATTGTCCCTGAACTTAACGCATGCATACCTAGTATTGTCCGCGTAAACAATCCGCAATTGTGCCGAATAAACGGCGACATATTCCAGACAACGCAGACTAGTTTAGGATTGCATCCGGAAGGATTTAAGAAATCCAGATCAAACATGCACGGGTTGGTTGTTAAATGAAATGCCAATTTCACACGCGTTTTTATTCGTTTTTATTAGATGGAGTTTCATCAAGGACGTCGAATGTATACAGACTGCTTTACTATTGAATATTATCTTCCGATGAGGATGTCATACTTTAACAATTATAGACGTCGACGACGCCATACAAATGGTGGATTTTGCCATGGCTTAAAACTGAAAGACGGCTTCAGTTCTGGCAATATGAAACCCTTACGTACGATCTACGGATTGAAGACGTTTCAGAGAATAAAACTTTAAACATAATTATAACATCATTCTGGTTACGACATTAATTTGTGCCTTTTCTTTCACTATTGTTTCTAGGCTATATAAAACACATCGCAGATTTTCGTATGTTCAAATTTTTATTATATTCAAGAATAGTAGATCTACGATTATCGTTATTTTTTTTGAATGCCTCCTGTACTATGCATGTTTATAATGATATCCTGTAACCATTGAACATATATTTAGACGCATTCAATTAATGTTCCTTTCCTCCAAACAACTTTGACTTGGAACCAACTATCTTTTTAACTCTTCTTTGCAAAAAAGCAAACATTAAATAAGTCAAAATCAAAGGCGTTGTAGTGTTGCCAGAATGAACAATCTTTGCGATGAGGTGGGAAATATTGAGGAAGAAAGTGCTTCAATTATTTCGACACTATAACATTTACATGTATGCGTATGCGTATGTTTACTTTTCCTCGATGTTTTTATAGTAATAATAATAATAATAATAATAATAATAATAATAATAATAATAATAATAATAATAATAATAATAATAATAATAATAATAATAATAATAATAATAATAATAATAATAATAATAATAATAATAATAATTATAATAATAATAATAATAATAATAATAATAATAATAATAATAATAATAATAATAATAATAATAATAATAATTATTAAAATAATAATAGTTAAAAATGAATTCCGTATCATTTACTCTGTAGCCCAAAATGAATGATTCAGTGAATAATTTTATTTTTTAAAAGATCGAGGGGTGTTCCCCGTGAGTTCAGTGAGTATACTGAAACCATTCTCATCGTCCTGAATTCGTGCCGAAACCCTTCCGTACCGTTAACCCAGATATTCCGTGCAATTAACTGAGTGTCTGCTAGCTATCCGCGTGACTGAAGTAGTCCGGGTCAATCGCGAAAGATTCGGGATATCATGACGATGTCCTTATGACAACGCAGACAAGTTGCCGAAGATATGCGGACAATCATTTCCGCGTCGAAATTTTGCTCTCGATCAAAATTTCGACGTGGACAAAATTGGTGGTCCGGAAGGCTACGAATCATTCGGAAGGTTTGGTGATAGCATTAAGAAGGCATTAGGAACGTGCGGAAGGTCTGCAGAACATTACTTTTTCTGTCCGAATACATTCGGCGTATTGTCCGTGCCCTAGTGGACGCTAGGTCTAACAGAAATATTGAAAATTACCGGAAACGGTGTTTCGTGTTATTCCCTGATTTAAGACATAAGACGTACGATTGAAATAACGGTATTTAATGCCTAAAAGAATGAATTAATCGTTATATTTAATCAGATTAAGGGTGAGGCAATAGCTAAAAGTACATTTACGTCACATTTAAATTATGTATATGTTTAAACCGACGAAATTATGAAATTATTATGAATATGTGATGATCACAAACACTGCAAAAAGATTTTCATTCAGAACACCTAGAGTAGAATCAGCTCGATCTGGTCGTGTATAGATCGAGATGGTCGGGTCTTGGTCGTGTAGGGCTCGAATAAAGGTCGGGGTGATCGGGTAGAAATCGGAAAGATGGTCGGGCTTCAATCGGGAAATGATCGGGAGTGCTCGGGTGGGGGTCTAGTTTGATCGACTAGAGATCGAGAGGAAGTCGTGTACAGACATTTGGTCGGGTTTGATCGGGGAAATTAGGAGGTCGTGTTGATCGAGTTGAACAGATCGGCAGTGGGAACCTAGCATAAGCAATAATGGTTTCCGTGTTCAATAAAGACCAATGTATAGCCAATACTAGACATGGAAATGATTAGTTGTACTTGCAACATGGACAGTTTGTTTCTCCTGAACTTATGAAATTCGTGACCTGATTTTTTTATAGCTTTTTGTGGATATAACTCTTCAAATTGATTAGTCGAAATTTCAATAGGGAACGATTTTTATCAAGTTAATCGTAACATAATTTCGGACAACAATAGTATGTCGTTTGCCTTGTTATAAAATCTTGTAACTACGGCTTTATTCAAGCCATAGGTACGAGATTTAATTACAACTCTGACAGTTTGTAAAAACATAACAGTAAACTCTAGTCTACTTTTAGAACAAAATTCGTTGCCCTTTACCTAATGCAATTGTTTGGGTATGGATCTTTTTCATATGAAGTAACATCTACTCGTTTTACAAATGTTCCCCAAGGAAATTTTGTTTGTTGCATAACGTTGTTATATGATCCGTGTGAATTGTTCAATCATCCCATAGATCGTTGTATGTTAATTGAATTACAACATTAATTGTATTAAAAGCTGGATGAAACTTATTAGTAAGCCTACGTAAAAATTAGGCCTACGCAAAACATCGTGAATAATAATCCACAAGGGAACAAAGTGTGCAACAAACATGGCTTATATTTTAACCCATTACAAGCGAAATTCTAAACTCGACCAAATCAACGATGTTGCAGACGGCAATCTAAAGTAAATGGAATAATGCATTTTCTGTCTTTCTGTTTTTTGTTAGACGTGTAGCTTTCGTCTTGATGGGCGTCTAAAAGTATCATTGTGCGGAAATAGGTTACATGAAAGTATTCTCTCTTCACACAGGACCAATTTAGTAAGGCAGTTTTTGTTAGACATATAGCTTTTGTCTTGTTGGGCATCTTAAAGCAACATTGGACGGAAATAGGTTAAGATGAAAGCAACTTCTCTTCACTCAGGACAAATATAGCAGGGCAGATAGAGTTTAAATACAATTTACAGAGCGTTAATACACGAGGCTACACTAGAGAGATTTTAAGCTAATCTTATATACTGACGTCCAAAAGAAACGCCTCAGTCCTAATGAATATCCGATTATTCAGTAAATCTGATTTAAAATTACAAATACTAAATTGAATCTGTAAATTTGATTATCTGTACTTGAAAGACGGTGATAAAGAAATTATCAAACTGTCACAGTTTAGAAAAACGGCACATTTAAATAGAGCGGTATCAAAATTTCTATTTGAAAAACAGTAGCACGTGGTTCAAACTTTACTTGCGACGACAAAAGATACCGTAAAGCGTCTTATTTGATGATCACAGTTAGTGAATACTAAACGCGTAGTCGATTTCAGCGTCTCAAACCTAAAACGCATATGACGTTAACGTAAGACAACTTCTTGTATAACAGGCGTTTCATGAGGTCTAGCTGATTTTGGCCGATTGGCAAATGTTTCTGTAACTCTAACTCGTCTACCAAGATGCCTAATCGTGCAATGCAAGACGTCAAAACGTCAGGCGGCTTGTTTTTCATTTTCCCGCATTTGAAAATGGCTAATCTACGAGCTCTATTTTCCGAGCAGTGTGTCTGTTTCAAACGTTACTTACAACAACAACAGTTACCAGGAAAACGCTTTTTTGGTCACCAAATCAACCAACTATTCGACAGAACGTCGATCCAAACGTCACAATCCTGAAACGTACATGACGTTAACGTGGACAATTATCTTAATTAACAGGCGTTACATGAGGTCTAGTTGAGCGTGGCCGATCAATAAACGTTGGCGGAACTCTAATGCCTTGATCAAAACACCGAATCGAGAAACTCAAGCTGTTAAACTGTCTTGCGACTTGTGTGTGCATTCGTTGCATTCAAAAATGGCCATATTACGGACTCCCTTTTCAAGATTAAAGTCTTGGTATCCTTTAATTCGGATGTTTCATAAGAAAATCTTTGAATTCGTGGTTGCCTATCCTACAACACATGTTACTGTGTAAAATGTGACGAATTTCATCACGTGGTATACATACACGAAACGCACGTAGAAAACGTAACCAGTCACCGGAAATGGACATGTCAATGCATAGAAACGCATATTTTTTTCATTTGCCGTAATTGTCGGTCAAAATGATAATATACAGTATACATTTCAATAACATTGTAATAGGCACACGGAAAATAACGACAAATTTCATTGGAGCGTTTCTTTTGGACGTCAGTTTATCATTGTTCGACCTACTTTTTGGACCAATGAAATTGCAGTATATCTTAAAACTTCGCCACTATATTTCGCATAAACAGGTTGTCGGCTAGTTTATGTGACGTCTATACATAGCCACGTCCCCGTCTTTGATGAAACGCTATCGAACACTAAGTCAGATAGAATCCGTATAGTAGATTCAACGCGGCATAAACATTCAATGCACTGCGCGCATTTGAATGTTTATTCCGCGTAGAACCTACAATACAGCCTCTATCTAATACGTAAAATTGTCGTGAAATTCAGCTGAATATTCATAAGAGACACATTTACTTAAAAGCACGCACTGATGACTTAACTGCACAGTCTTAAAGACATACTGTTGTAACTCATTGTGTCGAAGTCGTAGGGAACGACATTTACTCAGAGATATCTGGCATTCGAAACACCCGGTTTTGTCCAATTTTGATCGAAATGATATATAACCATTTTTGTTGCTGATATAATGCGTTCATGATTGAAATATAGAAGTGAAAGGAAAAAAATGCTTGACATGAACACTTCGTTTCCTTTTCTTTCTATGTTTCAGTAGCTTTATTCGTTGCAAGATTATTTTGTTTGAAATATTTGAAAACAGTTCATGAGAACGGGGTCACATTTTCACTTCGACTTAAGCAGAAGATTGACTTGTCCGCTGTCGATACAATGGGATTCAACTACATTTGCTCTAAATAATAGGGAAACAAATATTGTAAGCTATAAGCAATATACAAATGAGCCGGGATTTGGAAAACGTCTCTCACAGAATTTTAAAAAAAAAATGAATTTCAAGTGCAGCATGTTGTCAAATGCAGTCCAGTACATCCATTCTACTCTTCTTAAGTTACTTCAGGTCACGAAAAAGCTTTTAGATAACACAATGGATTCTGATCAGACTGTGTCAATGCGTAGGCTGATCTTAAACCACGATGGACATTAACTCCTTAAAGGACCCTTTTCCAGATTTTTGCCCAAATGTTTAGTAGTATTCAGTATAGTATTCACTAACAATATTCACAATGATATTATATCTAATACAATTAACAAAGTCGCCGTCATTAATGAAGATCACAGAAACAATTAGTCTGTTTGTATCTCATTGTAATGAATGTATGCATAAAGGAAGTGTCATACAGAAAAGGGCATACTTGGACGGGCCGAAGATAATAACCTTAAACGTTATTGAAAGCATTAATTCACAACCACTGTTCAGATATATTCAAATAGAATGACTATTTAATTATTTTTTCCATCAAGCTGAAAAAAAAAATGTGTCATGTCCGCACGATTTTATGTTTATTTCGACTTTTGTAACAAAAAGCAATAAAAAATTTGAATAGGGGACGATTTTATAACATTAAAGTGACATTTCACAATTATTTGTACATAAATTTAACTTTTATTCTTAGCTGAAAGAGCATGTTTTCATATGAAAATTCTGAAAATTTCAATCCAAAATATCAAACCGTTTACGAGAAATGTATATTTTTGTGCTAAAATTAAACAAATTGTGGTGGACAACAGTTCAGCTGTATATAGAATTTGTCATTTCTGTCTCAACTTTAATCGCATATTTTACGCTTATAAATTACAACTTCAAAAAACTGATAGCATATCTACGCATTAGAATAAACAATCTTTTCATCAAGACATACTTTTAAATATTGAAATAAATGTGAAATGTAACTTTAATGTAAACAATGACATAGGATCGGACAAACACAATTTACATGATAAGACTCTATCTACACATGTATATACAACCTATTTTAGCGCAATATATTCACAATATCGAACCCTATTGTCCTGTGACTCTTTTAAACAGGTCGATACTCTGCACGCCTTGGAGGATAACAATCCCCCACCCCACCCCCTTGAGTGACATGATTATGACGTCGCTTTTCAACTAAAAACCTCGTAACTGTAGATGGTTTTAAGCTGCAGTCACGAGGTTTTCAATGAACAGCAGGGATGATTAGAATAAAAGTCCAGAAATATATCCCATACTTCGAAATTATAATTCCAACTTTCCGCAGTTCCAAGATGTCCTTTTTACAGTGACGCATTAGATATTCAGTTATATTTCCATAATAGGTCTCAAATGTATAGACGAACCACAGACAGAAAGGTTAGATAAAGGTTAAATGAGATGGCACGGATAATCCAATTAGGTACCGTTTAACGCCAAAATGTCAGAGAATAACAACAACCGGAAGTAAAGGTCACGTGACATCGATATCCGGGTCGGTATTCACACATCATGAATTCTCTGTGTAATAGTTAGGTATCGTTTATTAGAAAAATCAAAATTTATCTGTGTCTGTTTTATCCAAATATTTGACTTATTGAACTGGGCATAATCCATAACAAGTGAGAAATAGACTCGTGTCTCTAGACTGTTAGAAATTGAACAATGTTTAAACAATTATTGTACACTTGGAAGGCTTTTTAAGATGGATTCACTTTTCATTATTTGCGTTGTGACTTTGTGTCTATATATAACAAGAGTTAGATGTGCGAATGTAACTGAAGAAGACAACATTATGTTACAAAAGTATATTTTACGAGGTTATAACAAAAACGTGAGACCTGTTGAGAGCAGGCAGATTCCGCACCGTATAAAGGCCCAGCTATTTCTGATGTCACTGGACGATTTTGACATGAAAAAACAAACTGTACGAAGTCGAATGTTTCTGGAACTTAAGTGGAAGGATAACTTCTTACAATGGGACAAGACGCAGTTCGACAACACTTCTAGAATCACGATTGATTCAGATTTGATATGGATACCAGACTTGATTATAGGTAACGAAGATGGTCCGTTCACGTTTATAGATTATCCAAAGATGGGTAAGGCGATTATTCTAGACAGCGGTGAAGTGACAGTTTGGCCTTACTTGTATATAGAAGTGGGATGTCATTACGCCATCACGGACTACCCATTTGATGAACAATCATTTTATTTCCGGATCAGCTCCTGGGGTCTCACAACACGTGACCTCGTGATGGACCTGGATACAAACAAGGTGTCGTATAGTTATTATCAAGAAAGCGGGGAGTGGGAAATCACCAGTTATTATCCGGGTATGTGGAACAGCACCATAGGACCAGACGAATACAGTCGGGTTGGATATTTCGTCACAGTCCGACGTAAGACTCTATATTTCGTCATCAATGTTATCGGTCCACTGGTCGTGACGTCACTCCTCAACACGATGTGTTTTATCCTGCCTGTCGAGAGTGCACAGCGCGTGACTCTCAGTGTCTCCATCTTTCTCTCCCTCGCCATCTTCCTGTCCATCGTGACGGAGACGTTACCCAGGACTTCCGACGGTGTTTCCGTGACAGTTATCTATCTGTGTTTCCAGGTTTTGGGGAGTTTTCTCACCATCGCTATGAATGTGTTCATACTGAATATTTACCACCGGAATGAATCGAAGAAGAAATCCATCTTCTTACAATCGATGATACAGATGAGTAAGAATATGAATATGGAAGGCTGGAAAAACGATGCTGCAACTGAATCTAAGATAAATGATGATAAACAACCAGAAGTCGAAAATAAACGAGTAAGCAATGGGCATGCGATTATGGTAGACGTCAATGGTGAAAGTCGCATTGCAAAAACTGACGAGAGTCACACAACAACTGAAGACAACAAAACTGATACTAGTAGATCTACCACGGATAAAACATTGCAACATCCCCGTCAAAGTATTGCCATGTCAAACTCGTTCTCTAGAAGGCCGACTTTCGAAGATAAACGAGACTCTAAGACATCGAATGACGATGAGGCAAAGAGAAAAATACCAAAAATAAGAAGCAGAAGTATAAAGTCGGAAGAAACAGTTTGGACAGCTAGAGCGCATTATCTTAATGTTTGTAGTTTTTGGTTTTCTGTACTGTGGAATATTGGTCTTATATTGTTGCTCGTTATATTGCCTCGGGTATGAATTGATTGTGTGGGGATTATTTGTAGTTAAAGCACAGAACATATTAAGGCAAAAAGAGAAACTGCTGGTTTTCTTCTTTTATCTCAATGCTTTCCAAATCGCCTGTTTTACTGTTTATAGTCTTTGATGTTTATACACTTTACGATGTGTTACTGAACATTTATATGAATATTTGTCTGTTTTTCTTATCGTTCACGATTTTGTAAATTTGTTTACGAAAAGTGTTTTTCTTCAGAAAAAAATGCATTAGATATTTATTAAAACCTTCAAACCTTCAACAAGCATTTTTGGTTCTTTAATGGTTAGAATTGTTTTTGTCATGCAGATCACCAGATATACAATACGTGTACAATTATTTGCAATTAGGAATAAAACCATTATTGTGCAGTTCATTTTTGGACGTTTGTTTTAAATTAAAGGTTACTGGGCAAATTTATGTTGTACGTATTTTTAAAAATTAACATTAAAAGAACGTGGGCTAGTACTTAAACATTTCACTATTGTTTTCATTCCATGAGAATACCCAGATGTATATCGTCACTTTTCTTCGATAAAACTCGTAACTGCAGCTTATTTGAAGCTGCAGTTACGAGGTTTTTGAAGGAAATCGACGATATTTCAGCCAGGATATGGAAAAAAGACTCTCCTATCATTTGGGACTGCTATAACTACAGATCAGCCTGTACCTAAAGTATGGTCTGACCAGGATCCATACTGCTATTATACAATGGCAATGAATTTTGTGCTAAAAATAGACTGGGTTTACTGTAAGGTTTTAATAAACCGTCGGTGTTGTTTTAAAATCTCGTAACTACGGCTTGAAATCAAGTCGTAGAACTTACGGGATTTTATAACAACACCCATGATAATTATAATATTGTTTGTCCGAAATAACGTCACTGTTTACTTCATTAAATAATGCCCTATTGCTTTGCGCCATGAAGTAACCGTTAGAGAACAACATGGATCTTGATCCATGTATACGAAGACTGATCTAGATCCATGTTGGGATCAACAGAAGGGCTATTTACCAGATCCTTGCTCATCTGTTTTTTTCTCGGGTTTAATGTTGTTGCACTATAGCAGTTTGCTTTTCCAGTTATAAACAGTACCGATCATGCAAAGTAAGGGAAATAACTCGCACTTTGACCAATGAAAACGAAGTACTTATTCTGGGTTATTCGCCTTTAAAACAGTAATGTTCAAAAAACGTTGAATCGAAGATGAAAAGAAGATCGCTTCGTGTATGGTTTACAATACTGCCTCGCAGTTATCCGTGATGACAGAATATACCGACTGATCCTGATTTAAGATAGTCAGCCCCTCATGAGATTAACGCGACGTCTTATATTTTCGTGCGACGTCGTAAACACTCGTAACGTATCTGATATACATGTATACGAATTAGAAAATATCGTCAAGGTCAACCACCGAATGGTAACGACGTCACCCGAAAAATTCCGACGTCGCGCGAATCTCATTAGGAATCTATGTAACTTCGTCAAATTCCGTCGCCACGGATTATGACGAAGTTTCACGAAGTATTTAGCATCTGATAATGATAGATAGAGAATATTACAATGGAACATATTTTGTTGTGCAGCTTCTACGTTTTTAACACACTTAATTAAAATGGCAACATTTTTTGTAGTCCAACCTGAAAGCTACTCCATACAACAACAGTATGTTAATAAAATAGATGATCTGTGTTGAAAATATTGAGACAAAAGAAGAAAATGCTGATCATCAGCATTTTCTTGTATTGCCTCATTGTTTTCCAAGATTATATTTGCACGCGTCAAAACCAGCGGATCGTATTGCTTGGGAAAGAGTTACTCGTAATTAATACAAAAGAGATATTTATCGGTTTTAATTGAATAATCTTTGCAACGTGATCCAGAATAGATCTACATTGACTTTTGTGTACTTACAATTGATGAATGTTACGAAATTTTAAAAAAATTCTATTCACCCCATCTAAAAGTAAGATGTTTAACTGCAAAGGAAAAAAGAATCTACTTACGGTTTTTTCCTTTACTGTTTAGATTGATACTCACGCATATATACCTATTGCCAAGACCTTTCAATTTGGAATATGGTCTTTGATACTGTGACCTAGACCTTGGCCCTATAACAGATAGGTTCTAGATATTTTTCACATGGATCAGCAAAAATCCTTCACTTGGAACCATGACCTTTGACCTTGATGTTTATAAAAAACCGACATCAATATTTTACAGATAGGACCTTTATATATCACGCAATGATACCTCCAGTCAGAAGTCAGACTATGACCTTTTACCCCGTTACCTTGATCTTGGACTGTGACCTACTTTGTGAATAGTTAAACCTTACATACATGTATATATATATATATATCGACCGGACAATTCCGTTTTCCGTCTATATATATATATATATATAATTTATACTGTATACATATTACAGACATGAAACTTGTAAAAGAGAGCATATTTATCTCCTGCGAAGTCCTTATATTTGGGATCATGGCGTTTTACCTTGTGACATTGACCTTTGAGTCTGAGCTTCATTTCAAAAAGTTTTTATTGGCTTATATCTAATGTGCTATCAGAAATATTGCTTTGATATTTCACATAATTATGTTTTATGTTCAGCCAAGACCTTTCTTTTGGCATTTGGACATTGACCTTGTAAAACATTCTCTTTTTTGACACGTTGCCGTCTGATGACAACTCTTGTTGTTGTTATAGTTGACCTAAAGTAGGCAAACTAGAGAAGATGCTCGAATATGCTTTCTCAGATTAAAACTTTTCTCAGATTAAAACTAAAAGTAGAATTTATGAAAAGATGTCTATGGAATGTGTCTTTTAAGACTTTCTCGGTGACCCAATATTATAGAAATGCTTGTAAGAATATTTAGTTTACTTAATTTGATACTGTGACCATTTTGTACCCTACGTTTTAACGTGCTGCAACATGTGCTTAATTAGAAGCAATCGTTGACTGATATCTTTAGATAGACATATCAAAAAGAAAACTATCTATTTCTGGGTGCTCTTTTTCAGCTTTTTCAATAAAGAAATTTATCACTCTCTTTCGGGCCAAAGATGTTATCCGGACCGAAGCGAAGCTGTAATAATACTTCATTATTTGAATATGTGAAGTTCTTTAAACCCCTTGCCATACATCTACGGGTGGTCTAAGATTGAATATGATTCAGACGACAAAAATTAATGAACAAAAATATGATTTTGTCGACATCTACTATTTTGACCTTTTCTTACCTACTTGGCTTGAAATTCCGCCCTTTTTAAAAGGGTATATACTTTCATTATTCATTTAAAATTAAAGAGAAATATCAAACCTGTTTTGGTAAGACTAAAGAGAATTGGTAGAGAATTGAGAGTGACCTCCCTTGTGACAGGTCGTACAATTTTCAGCAGAAGAAAATTTGATGAATTATTTCGAATAAACCTACAATATGATGCGAGAAGTAAAAATTTCGATTGGATACAGACAAAGTAACATGGGAGCTTTCATCTGATGCCAGAAACAGTATGTTGATGCATTTTGTAGACTTTTTAGAAATTTCGAACGTTGAATCATATAGCCAAAGAAGGATAATATCAATGGATTTTGTGCTTAGAATAGACTGGGTGTACCGTTATGTTTTGATAAACCGTGGATGTTGTTACAAAATCTCGTAACTACGGCTTAAATCAAGCCGTAGTTACGAGATTTTATAAAAACACCTGCGAAATATCATTGTTTGTCCGAGATTACGTCACGGTCTACTCGATAAAATTTTTCCCTATTGAAGCGTAACAGTGTATTGAATCGGGTAGAATCGTGAGCAGATATTTGATGTACAGTTAGGAATTTGTGTGTACGGGCTACAGTTACCTCAGTATTTTTATTAAGGCTCCAGATATGGGCGTGTCAGTCGAACAGTGGCGCAGTCGTATTGGCTGCTTTATACAACCGAGAGCACGACGAGCTTCATCTATATTATGCACGGTTTCAGTAAGACTCACGCACATTTCCCTCTGCATACGAATAGTGTTATTCCTTCTATTGGCTATTGAAGGAATTGAACTAAACCCCGGCCCTTCTACCGGTAGGACACCCAAACCAACCAAGAACAACAAGAGCAAGAATAAACAGTATTCCTTGCGTCGAAATCAAAATAGTGTGGAAAAAGGAGAAAAGTCGAGCGGCAACAAGTCTCGCAATAATAATCGTAAAACTTTGGACCAAGCGTCTACCACTGTGAATCAAAGCCAAACACAAAGTCAAGTGCAAAATGAAGTGCTTAACAATGACAATGATTCAAACATTCAATCTACCCAGTCCACACAACCTTCTATAAGTAACTGGCTATCTGGTCGAACTGTACCACAAAGTCAAAACGTAACAGATGATGATGATGATGAATTCTATGATGATGATGACTCAGGTAGTGATGTATCATTTGAGACAGGTGATGAAGCAGCATCGCTTCCTCCCCCAGCCCCGTCTTCGTCGTCGACAAACCTAACCCAGGATATACTTTTAGAAATTCGTGGTGGATTTAAGTCGTTAAATAGGAAGTTTGATAAAATGCAAAGCACAATGAAAGGTATAGAGAAAGAAAACAAGTTACTAAGGAAACAGAATGTGGAATTATCTGAAAATGTAAACGTGTTAAAAGAGAAGGTTACCTCATTAGAAATTACTAATAATAATCTTATGAAGACTTGTGAGAACCTTGAAAGCCAAAGCAGACGATAGAACTTAAAATTCCACAATATCCCTGAAAGCAAAAATGAATCTTGGGAAGAAAGCGAAGACAAAGTAAGGAGCTATATACAAAACGAGCTGGGTATTGACGGTAATAGTGTGAGCGTAGAAAGGGCACATAGGCTACACGGTAAATTTCAACCACGGCCTATAATAGTGAAATTTAGTTTCTATAAGGAGAGGGACCTTGTATTACAGAAATATAAGGAAATGTGTAAAGCCAAGCGAGACAACTCGGATACAAATTGGGATCAAAGGGAGGTAATCCGCGTCAGTGAAGATTTCCCTGAACGAGTTCGTAAACAACGGACTCTATTATTCCCACATCTAAACAGGCGATAGAAACTGGGAAAAAAGTGCACTCTAAATATGACAAGCTTGTTATAGATGGTAAAACATTTGACTACGAGGACCTACAGCAGCGCCCCACCGCTCCGACTGAATAGGGATGTGGCCAAAGCTCTAATACAGACTTTGACTCTAGGTCTTACTGTGAACTAAAGTTCTGTAGCTGGAACATTGAGGGACTTAATAAATATGAGAATGACAAAACTTTTCAATCATTTTGCAATGATTATGATATAATAAGCTTTTGTGAGACATGGGGCAATGAAAATGACGATTTCTCATTTTTCTTGTCTGGATTTACTAATTTTGACTGTAAAAGACCGAAACATAAAAACGCTATACGTGCATCGGGAGGCGTATCTGTATTTATAAAAACTAATGTTTTGAAAAGCTTTTTCATTAAACGTATATTTCATACGTTGGAAGATTGTATAGTTATTAGCTTAGATTTTACTTCTTATAAAACATTTGGTCATTTGAAAGATATGATGCTTGTTTTCACGTATGTTTCGCCCGAATTTTCGCCTATATATAAGTTAGATGGTGAATCTGGAATAGATCTATTATCTAATAAGTTAGAGGAGATTAACGACAAATACCCTAATGCATCTATTTTCATAGCTGGTGATATGAATGCACGAACCAAAGAATTCGATGATTTTATTCCACAGGACGATCTGTCGCATATATTTAACGATAATATTGAGTACCCAACTGACCATTTTAGTTTACCTAGAAGGTCACAGGATACTGAGTATAACCGTTTTGGTATTTCTTTGTTAGAGCTTTGCTGTATTTATAGTGTACATATCGTAAATGGGAGATTTCCTAGTGACCAGTCGGGTGAATATACGTGTATAGCTTATCAAGGTAAAAGTACCGTTGATTATATGATTGCTTCGTCCGAATTGTTTGACTATATTGTTGATTTTTGTGTTTTAGAGGATGATAGATCTGTTCATTATCCAATATGCTGTACTTTTAGATTTCCTATTTTGAAGATGTTTGAATATCAAACAGATGATACAATTCCTTTGACCACATGGCAAAGATATAAATGGATACCCAAAAAATCACAAATATTTAACAATACTTTTGCTACTTTATATCAAGAGTTTTCACGTAAATTTGATTTGAATGTAAATAACAATGACAATAATCTTCTAAATCATCTAAATGAATTTATAAATTTATATCAAACTACTGCAGAAGCTACTCAATGCAAAGCTAAGAAGTCTAATACAGTCCAAGCACAAGCTTCTAATTTTTGGGATGCTGACTGTGGACACGCTAAACACGTCAAAGACATTGCGTTACGTAGATTTAGACTTAGCCGTTGCGAAAGTGATCTTCGAATTTATTCAGATTCTAGAAACTCGTTTAAAAAGCTATGTAAGCGTAAGAAATTTGATTATACAAAAAAGAAAAGAACCGAGCTTATTGATAGCCGTAAAAACGCAAACACGTTTTGGTCTATCTTAAAATCAGCTGGTGGTATAAAACAATGTCCAATCCCTATATCACCGTCTGATCTTTATCAACATTTTCGCTCATTATTGAACATTAACGATTCAAACGAAACTCCAAATTAAGCTTTTTTAGAAAAATATACCGTTCTAAATGATTGTACAGAATTAAACTTACCAATAACGGAGAGTAATATAATCAGAAGTATAAAAAGTTTAAAACTTAACAAATCAAGGCCAAATTCTCTGATTTACCCTTTTCAACGTCAATAATTTACGCCTTTGTTAATCACGGTGGCTAATCACGTGACTCAGAATTTCAGAAAATCATCAATATTGTCGTAAATACTTGACCAATTTGGATTTGGAATGAAGCAGAGAAGGAGGGAGAATGCCGGAAATAAGCTGGACGTGGTGGAGTTTTGAAAATCAACTGATAAAAAGTTATTGAAGATCAACCAAATTTTGGTTGATCTTCAATAATCTTTTTATCAGCTGAGTTATCAAAATTATGTCTACGTTCTCTCCTTTAAACCGAATTCAAATATGCCCTGTCTTAACAAAAATTATTGAAGATTTTCTGAAATTCTGAGTCACGTGATTAACCACCGTGTTAATCCTTTTAATCCTAAGTAAATGTAGTTGTTATTTTTTTTACTCCCTCATTTTCACCCAAAGCTTGCTCTTTTTAAAATGTCAGCCAGCTGATCTTTGGGAAGGGGTTAAAGTATAATCTTTTAATGTTGATAAAACATGTGATAGTTGCAGGCGTTTGATTCAATAAACTAAAGCTGAAGCTGTGCCGTGTCAAACGAAATCTATAATACAAATGTTTTGAAATACAATATTTTCAGTCGGTGCAAATAGGACAGAAAGAAATTAATAAAGAAATATAATATTTTTGTAACTTGTAACAATTGACAATAAGATAATAAAGTCATCAAATATAGGTTATACGTATAGGTTATACGTAATCTGAGTCACGTTGCACAAACGTATTGATTCTGAAACAGATATATCTCTTTTTTCTTAAAAGAATGAAGCGTCAGAACAAAACATGCCCAAATGCCACCCCCCCCCCCCCCCCAAAAAAAAAAAAAAAAATAATAATAATAATAAAAAAAAAAAAAATAAATAAAAATAAAAATAAAAAAGAAAGTCAGGAAATTGAACAATGGGAAGAATGTGCTATACATTTTGGCCCGTGGGAATCAATTTTATCATGGGGAAGGGGATTTGGGTTAGTCCCTTGTTCGGGCAGTGTCGTAAGATAAGGTAAATTTGGCATTTTGACCAATTTTGTTCCTACGGGCCTGATACTCGCGGGTGGAATTCACCAGCCAGTCTTTTTCCGAATATTCATTTAGAAATCACACAACAACCAATCTGATTGGCCGAGACAAACGTCTCGTCCAACCAGGAAGGTTGTTTTGTAATTGAGATACAGACAACCTATTTAGAAATGAAGTCAAGATTAAACAGTAAACAGTAGGACAAATGTACTGTAAAATTGGTTCATTGAATGTGGCTTTACGTACCATTTATCTGCATCGGTGATATCGCCGCATTGGGAGCATCTTATCATGGATGTGTGACAATTCTCTGGCCAGCACTTCCTCAATAGAACTAGATTTTTGCTTGAAAGCGACTAAATGATGAATACAAGTCGTACATGTGCGGCTAAAACTTAAAGTGACATTTCACATCTATTTCATATTTTAAAAGTATGTCTTGATGCAAAGATTGTTTATTCTAATGCGTAGAAATGCTATCAGTTTTTTTGAAGTTGTTATTCATAAGCCAAAGATGCGCCTTTAAAACTGAGACAGAAATGACAAATTCTATATGAATCTGAACTGTTGTCCACAACAATTTGTTTATTTTTAGCACAAAAATATATATTTCTCGTAAACGGTTCATTGTTTCGGCTTGATTTTTTTCAGAATTTTCATAAGAAAACATGCTCTTTCAGGTAGAATAAAAATAAAATAATCGTGAAATGTCACTTTAAATGATACAACGTCTCATCAGTTGAAATCAAAAACAGTGTCACTGATTTGCAAGGGTTGAGATTACGAACATAAAATGCATCATCGTCCTTCTATCGAACAAGACAGAGGAAACGGGAGAAATCAAAGTGCTGGAAGTAATGTAAATAGACTCCTTGATTGATTTAGCGGAATTGTAAATTAATGTAAGGCGTTTCATTCTTTCAACTGTTTAAGTTTGTGTTTAGATTTGGTCCTAATCAATTTGATTGTTTTACCCAAACCTTTTCGTAAACAAAATTAATAACGGAAATATAGTCCAAGTAGGATTCGAACTCATGACGTTCTAGATATCGTCCTATTAAATGTTTACAAGGCCAGTGTTTTCCCTTGTAACCTATCAAGGCTTTCGAGTACGTATTGCGTTATGTAAATTAGAACGAAGAAGAAATTGGTAAACGCATGAAATCTATTAAATTAGGTCACATTAGATGAGTTAGTTAATTACCACTAACGGGTGGGTCTCATATGTTATTGAAACGTTAACATCGGATTTTTATCAGATTAAGTGGAAGGTCATACGACTGCTTGTGGAATATAAGATTTAGTCTATTTCACCAATTATGAAAAACCCGCGCCTCGTGCAATTTCGCTAATTACTTACGCCATCACAATTCCGCCGTCAACCGTGAAAACGATACTTGACAAGTTTACACAAATAAACATTTTATTTATGAATAATTTAATATTAGTTGATTTCATTGAAATCCGAGCGTTTTGATAGGCTAATTTTTTTTTCATAACTCCATGAAAAAAATGACATTGCCGGAACTTCTATCGGAGTCAATAATATGGATAAATTGATGTTCCCTGTGTAAATCTGCATATTACGTTCGTTTTTAGTAGTAAACTGCAAGTTTTATCATTAAATCTTACTCTTAAATAGATTTTCTTGTTGAAACAAACTCAATTTCAAAAAGTTATTGCTACAAACGTACTTGAGGGGATGGAAAATAACGTTACGACGACTGAATTCGCTGTAAACGACGTAGCAGTTACGCGCGCTTTTTTAATGACGTCATTTAAAGTTTTCGTCACGGAAAGGCACGTGCGTAAGATCTGAATACCTTGGCAGCGGGCAGATATCGCACATCTATTCGCTTCTTTGAACATAGTCCGAACGATAGGCCCTATCTCTTTCTTTCTAGTCGCAAATATTACTATTTACGGTAATAAAATGTATTATTACAGTATAAGGAATGAATGCAATTTTATTTTTTTTCATGCAGGTATGAAAAATAAAATATAATCACACTTTTGTATGAACCGCTTCGCGGATTCATACAGTGTGATTAGATTGTATTTTCCATACCTGCATGAAAGAAATAAAATTGCAATCATTCCAATAAGATATAATGATGCTTTACCAGATGCATAATCCGGATTCCATCGTGGATCTCCGTTGTCATGGATGACGCCGAAGTTTCACGAATTGTTTGGTATGTTATAAGGGGTGGCATACCTAAAATCTAATTAAAACAAGTTACGAAATATGAGAATTTCTATCACTTTATTAGATCGTTTAGATATAGATCTAATTAAAACACGTTATGAAACATGTGAGTGCACCGAGCGCATCGACTAAAAGTATAAATAAGCTGATGTGCAGGGCATTCGGTCTGATCAGAATCGTCGAAATGACTTCTGGAAAACTTCAAGATAATTTAAAGGTGAGACTTGATTATTATGAATTGATTAGTGAAAATAAGTTATTTAAGATAGCTTTCTATATTCTTTATCGTTTAATATAACTTTGCGAGTATTCTGTAGAAATACGACATTTTTAAGTATTTAATTATCTTTCCTATAATAATTGCAATATCTATTTTGGATAAAAACGTTTTTTTCTCTGGAAAATCCTAACAAATACGATTGAAAGTAGAGTCATGCAATTTTCCATCTCTTTTTTCATGAAAGATTATGAATGGGTAAATGTATAAAAAAAATGGAGTTGCCAGTGATGAATATTTAACCTGTTTCCAGAACAGCAAAATTTAGACCAGTTAAATTCGACCGATGTAAAAGATTACGAAATAAATGATGTGAAAAGTGGAAATGTGCATGTTTTAGCGATGCAAGAGGATATTATTGTATTGTTCATTATCTGATAATAATATCAGGAATTTCTTATTTTGCCAAATGTTTTTCTAAAACCGTTTACAAATGTAAACAGGCACGTCAAAATCAGGTCTTAGATAGGATAGCGTTAAAAAAGAGTAGATATTTTTTTTTACAAACATAAATATTGAGGAATTAAAAAAGAACATAGCGAAATTCAAATCACCGATATAATGCACTTGCATGTTTGTTATTTGTATTTTTCTTGACCATAATTTATGTTAAATTATATTGAAAATGGTAAAAGGCAACTTGCCGGTTTACCATTTAAGTTTATTATTTACAATTTAAATCTTAAAAATCGTTCGAACTGCTCGTATTGGTTTACGTTTATAATTAAACATTTTTTATTAGAAAATTGTTGAAGTATTTCCATAACGTTCTAGAAAAATGCTGTCCAATTTGACAGCTGCTACAGAAGTTAAAATGATGTTGATTGGACTAGAATTCGTGTAAAATATAGTACAAAAAATTTTGATTCAAATGGCAAAATGATGACAATCAGCATTTTTGTTCTTAAAGATAGGTCTCTTTTGGACAAGGATTAGAGGTGTTTATTTTTTTCTTTTTAACGATTATGTTATTTAAAAGTCATTTCAAAAGCCTATTCTATAAATTGAACATCCATTTTGCTGCCTAGTTTTGATCATTGTGAAATTTTCATAATGTTTTGGAAAAAATGTTATGAGAAATAATTATAAAGATCTAGGAGAAATAAATATTTTCCATTTTCTCTCGATGTTCTCTTCGATTAATTAATTATATTTCAATTATTGATCTGTAATCGTCTTGAATTTCGATAAATCGGTTAATGTCGTTGATGAGAAAAATAGCAATTAAATCCATTACCACACAATGACTCTTTTTGACTCCCTGCAAGGTAATGGCTTTAGAAAACATTGTGGGAAATGAAGAAAATGCTTGTGACAAGCAATTTCTTCATTTACCACAATGTTTTCCTTACCACAATGTTTTCTAACCCAAAATGGAAAGGGTTTTTTAGATTTCTTCAATTTGAAATTGTCGTCTGCAACATCTTTGAATTTGGACCACCCAAAATTTTGCAGTTTGGGAAATGGTTACAGTCAAGTAGGAGAAAAATTGCATTTTAATAATATGTTTATCTTGATCTAAATCTCGTATCATTGATCACTCTAGCTCTTTCCCCAAACGGGACATAGTTTTGACGTCCGCTAAAGAAACCAATTTGGAAAACATCGAGACAAAAGAAGTTTCTCTTGATAATCAATATTTTCCAAGTAAGCCTCACTATTTTCTAGGAATTAATGCATATTAATTCGATCTTAATCATCATTCCTTTTGCCACCCACAGAAGCTTTCAAATTGGAACAAACTTTAAACCTTGATCAAACATTTAAATTTACTTTTAAAATATGATCCAAGAAAAATATTCAGTTCATTTTGTATATCTTAACCCTTTCCTAAACAAGACCTGGTTTTGACGTCCCATCTAGAAAATGCTTGGGAAAACATTGAGACAAAAGAAGAAACTGCTGATAACCAGCAGTTTCTCCTTTTGCCTCAATATTTTCTGTGTTATATTTTACACAAATTCTATCTTTAATAACATTCATTTTGTCATTTGTGGCAGTTTTTGAAGTGGATCACCCTAAAATTTGTAGTTTGGGAAAGGGTTAAACCTTTCCCAATCAAGTTACTGTGGTACAATTTGAGAGCTGCTGCAGAGGAACAAAATGGTAATAAATGAAAATGGGATTTGTGTATACTATCGCACTGGAAATATTGAGAAAAAAGAAGAGAATGTTGGATATCAGCATTTTCTTCTTTTGTCTTTATGTTTCCACATGCCCTTTCAAATGGGGACTTCTAAACTAGTATAGGTATTGTTTTGGATCAAATTAAAGAGACCATTGTGAGAGGTCACATGATTATTACGAGATAGATATAATAATATGGTTAAATCCTATTCAAAACCCTTTGTAAAACTAAAATATCAGCTTTCGGCATCACTTTTATCAAGATCTCTGTTTCTTTTTTAATAACTTATTTAAAATCTGGGAGGATTAAAAGTCAATTAGATGGATGCTTACGAGTGTGTTCTTAAAAATAAGCATACTGATCTTGATCCCTGTTTTTCTCCACATGCCATAATACCCTTTTCAGAACACATCAATTACGCTATCTAGCCGGGGGTTAGAAATACGGCCCTAATAACGTTTGAAAATTGACCCCTTTCCATTATCGTTTTAGTCCGTACCCGCAGAACACTTCCGGTAATCCGAGTCTTCTCTGATGAAAATTCGCTCGTTGATATTTTGATGTCGCTATTTACATCAGAGCCCTTTCTAATTCAAAAACAAAAGAAAAGTCCGACGCAAATTATGTCGCAATATCAGGAGCGAATTTTCATCAGAGAAGACTCGGTTTAACTTCCGGTGGCAAACAATGGGTTTATGGGAAATTAACATTGTATCAGATCTATAGGGAATCGAAATGGCTTTTAAAATGCATCGTTTATCAATGCAAGAATCGGAAGATAAATGAAGAAAGTAAAGAGAATCTTCATTTTTTCCGATTTCAACAAGATCAACGCAAGCGCAGAGGATGGATTAGGGCAGTGAACAGGGATCAATTTCGCCTTTTGCCTCTATGGACGACATCCGGTGGCCGTTGTGTGTGTGTGTGTGTGTGGGGGGGGGGGGGGGGTGGGGGGAAGGGGGGGGGTGCGGGTCTTAGTGGAAATAAGCTAATTATGCATCAAGATCCACTGTGATTCAGTACAGTCTAATCAGGATTCATGCTGTGCACTTACAGTTGCCATGTACAGGTAGTGAGATTAACCCTTTTACAAACGATAGCATTTCAGGATGATTCGATTTTAAAAAAAGCTGCTGCTGAGGACAAAATTGATGCTGTTAAAAATTAATTTTGGGTATAATACAACATGGAAAATATTGAGACAAAAGGAGAAACTGGAGGGGGGGGGGGGGGGTCCGGACCCCCTGGCATTGGCCGGTGATTAAATTTTGACTATAATTTTAGTGTAACGTTACATATTTACTACATTTTAAGCCATAATTTGGGCTTGGAACCCCCATAGAAAAAAATTTGGACGTGGACCGCCCCTCCTGGAAAAACCCTGGATCCGCCCTTGGAGTATATACACAAGCTGATCTGGATCCACGTTATTATCAAATGCAATAGAGGAACCTTTTTCCAGATTCTTGCTCAATCTAATTGAGCCGGGATCTGGAAAAACGCCCCTTATAGCATTTTTGAAAATTGAGTTTGAAGATCAGCCTGTGGTCAAATGGAGTCCAATATGCCTCCATGCTGCTCTCTTTAAGTTACTACTTGTCACGAAGAAGCTATTAGAGAGCACATTGATCCTGATCAGACTGTGCGTATGCACAGGCTGATCTGGATTTATGTTGGGCTCAAAAGCCTTAAGGGACGTTTTTCCAGATCCTGGCTCAATTTTATTATTTTGTTCTTTACTTCCTATTCTACAGATGATTGTAAAATATCTCGTTGCAATTTTGGTGGGAACTGCCTTACTGTCACAAGTAAATGCAGGTATGTCAGTTTATCCTTAAACCAATACTAAACTGCAAGACTTTAGACTAATCAAAATTCATAGATGTTGCAGACGTCAATTTCAAGTGGATGATAATAAGTTATTCAGATTTGTTTGATTGCTTTCTTAAGGGGAGCGGGGGGTTGAAAACATTGTGGGAATGATGAAATTGCTTGTCACAAGTAATTTCTTCATTTGCCACATTGTTTTCAAAAGAAGTCATCCTATAGGACGCCAAAAAGGTTCATTATGTGGGAATGGCTTTTAACAAAACGACGTGAACGTGTATGGTGGGCCGATATGAAAGATATAGAAGCCGACAAAACGAATGGTAATAAACAAATAATTTGAGCACACATTTTAGAGAAAATATTGGAACTAAGGAGAAAATGCTATTGGTCATCATTTCCTTCTTTTGTCTCATATCTCATATGTTATCCAATGTCTTTGCATGGGGGATATTAGAAACTAACTTGGTTGACAAAAGGGTAACACGTTCCCAAACGACAAAACTTTAAGCTGCCATAATTTGAAATCTGTTGCAGAAGATAAATATTAATGGCATTAGAAATGGAAAATATGCAGTGTTGATTGTTTAACTATTCCCGTTTTATGACCCCTTTTGATGCACACAACACAAAGGCTCTGGAAAAACATTGAGGAAAATGAGAAAGTTGTTTGTGAAAAGCATTTACGTCATGTTCCAAAATGTTTTCTACCCCAGAATGAAAAAAAATCATTGATATGGTTGTCTGAATAACCTTTTAATTAGAACAAGTCTGAAATCTTGCAGCCTGGTTTAAAACTGGCCATATTTCAAAGATGTTGCAGATAGCAATCATCACCACAATTACACCGAGCTGGCGATTAATACAATGTTGTACAGCAAAATATTGAAGGAAAGCAGCTGTAGAAGTAATGATCGTTTTGTTTTAGAAAGGTTTGTTTTTGTTCGCAGGAAGTGCCGAATGTGTAAGAGACTGCGCCGGACAGGCTGACGGAAATCACCCTTCGTGTGATGGACCTAAATATTACGTCACGTGTGATCGTGGACGGACATTTACAGCTAGACCCTGTCCAGAAAGCACTGTGTATGATGACAGTTTGAAAGGATGTAACCACCCTAAAGGTAAACGCTGCTTTTCTTCGAAAACCTCGTATCTGCAGCTGAAAACCAGCTGCAGATACGATGTTTTTGCAGAAAAGCGACGAGACCGGATATTTAAAGGTAGACCCTGTCCAGAAAGCACTTTGTATGATGACAGCTTGAAAGGATGTAATTATCCTAAAGGTAAACGCTTCTTTTCTTCATAAACCCCGTATCTGCAGCTTAAAACAAGCTGCGGATACGAGGTTTTTGCAGAAAAGCGACGAGACCGGATATTTAAAGGTAGACCCTGTCCAGAAAGCACTGTGTATGAATGACAGCTTGAAAGGATGTAATTATCCTAAAGGTAAACGCTTCTTTTCTTCAAAAACCTTGTATCTGCAGCTTAACAAGCTGCAGATACGAGGTTTTTGCAGAAAAGCGACGATACCGGATATTTAAAGGTAGACCTTGTCCAGATGGCACTGTTTATGATGGCAGCTTGAAAGGATGTAATCATCCTACAGATACACTGGTGGTGAACACGGCCAAAGCGAGGGACGTTTTTTCGCGATCAATATATTCTGTTGGTGTTGTTATAAAATATCGTAACTACGGCTTTATCGAAGCCGTAGTTACGAGATTTTATAACAACACCGATAGTTTGTCAATACAAAACGGTAAACTATGGAAGCACTGAAGGGCAATTTTGACTTGCGACTAAACCCGGTCTGTTCTTAGAACAAGTTCATTGTTATTAGAAAAAAAATCTGTAATCTCACATTTAAACGCAAAATATATATACCTTGTTGTAGCGAAAATTATTTTAGTTCACCACCAGTGAGGTAAAGACATATTTAGTTTCTTGCAATATTACTTTTCGTCTGTTTAAAGGTGGAGATATGAGGTTTTGCAATATCACCGACAATTATTGACAAGAGGGTATAACACTTTTCAGAATGCAATATTTCACAGAGTAACAGAAAAGAAGGGATGGAAATATTCTAGGTTTAATATTTCATATCCTAACCTTACGATGATGAGACGAATCAAATAAGTACCCGCAACATACGGTTTGATAAACGAAAATATGATAATACGATTTCAAAATACATTATCTTTATCTTATTTGGGGCTCTTGTGATTATTTATTGTCCATCAGATCCATTTTCCGGCCTTATATTTAGTGAGCAATACGAGGGACGTTCAATAAATTTTGGAACTGGGGTTCTATAAGCCACAGTTATGTCGCAATTTAGTTTTAAGTTTCTTCAATTCTTCGAAGTAATCCTCATTGACACCCACACATTTCTGAAGTTTTGAGATCCATTACTTATATGCCAATAAATGGGCCTCTTTTGGAACACCCCGCAGACACTGGTAAATTGCGCTGCATATGGAACATGAAGGCCTATACCGACGACCAAAGGCTTTTTTCGTCATCATGGGGAACACAAAAAAGCTACACGGGCTTTAGCCCGGCTATAAGGGTGGATGAAGACGCTGTGCAGCATGTGTCTCTTTCAGAAAGTCTTGGACAATATGACACCTGTGGACAGCTCCGTTGTCATGCATTTGGTACATGCATCTTTAGCCGGTCCTAAACCTGCTCTTTTTGTGATAATTCTTTACATTCACCGACATACATTTCTTGTATGAATGACCGGCGATAGTGGTACTATTTGAAACAGTAATTTGAACAATACATCCGTTACCTTTGAAAATTACCGCGTACAAAACTTTTGCCGCGTTTTAAATTTTTGGATATTACTGACTTGCCTGATCTTTTCGCAAGTATTGCTTAATTGTATTTACTAATTGTAGATATTGTTCAATTACATGTATAAAGCTCAGATGGTCCACATTTGTTGCGTTTATTGCATTATTTCAAAATTTATTTTGCACGGATGGCTCTCTGTCCTCTAGGCAGCTGGTGGGGGACACAATGGGCATAAACCTTTATGTGTTTCAACGCTTTCGTCAAAATCATATAACATGTCCCCGATGAAAAAACAACTTTATCTGCTATTTCTTGCACATTGAACCATGCGCCTTGTTCGGTCATGCCGGAATCTACAGCAACATTTGCTTTGGTACTAGCTCTACCCGGGTTGTCTGAGAGGGGGCATCATTCAGGCCATTTTTACCAATTTTATTTTTTATTATCTTCCTAAAAACTGACGTATATTCAACGTTCGAATGTCCACAAATATGATATAGTTAATTATATACACGTGATGCAGCTATTTCAAAGCCTATGCGACCTTAAATGTAAATTCGTACATCCTACTTCAGTTCGTTTTCCATTTTGTATACAGCGAAATAGCCAGTGTATAAAACTGAACCAGCTTAAAAGTTCAATAACTTTTAAAAGAGTCAACGAATTTGTCCCAAATTTTGACCAAGTATAGACAGTAATTTTCCCGTCAAATAGCCGCAAGCACCACTAGTTCTATAGAACCGTTAGGTATGGTGGACCATTAGTACCACTTTTAATTGAACGCCCCTCGTACTTGGGCCTATCTAAAATGTATTAAAGTGTCGTTGAACTTTAAGACGTAAAGCAAACTTGTACATTATACAAATTAATTACAAAAAGGGACACTGTCCCTTATAGTGACATTTCACGATTATTTTTACATAAACCTTACTTTTTTTCTATCTGAAAGAGCTTATGAAAATTCTGAAAATTGTAAGCCAAAATATTGAACCGTTTACGAGAAATATATTTTTGTGCTAAAATTAAACAAATTTTTGTGGACAACAGTTCAGATTTATATAGAATTTGTCATTTCTGTCTCAACTTTGAAGGTGTATTTTTCGCTTATAGATAACAACTTCAAAAAATATCATAGCGTATCTACGCATTAGCATAACCAATCTTTGCATCAAGACATACTTTTAAAAAATGAAATTAATGTGAAATGTCACTTTAATAGGATAGGCTTAGGAAAACATCGAATAAACTATGACTTTGACTCGACCTTTAATCGATTTTCGGAGATTGTTGAAATTATACATGTGACGTAACGTCAAAAGTTGCGGACCAACGTTGTAACACGCATATCGTCCGTTATCCGACGTTAACGTTACGCGAAGGTGTAAAGAAAGTTATAACATTCTCCAAAACATGAGAAATGACAAATTTTCAATGTTTTCTCAACTCAACTCAATTCAACATTTTTATTCAGCATTTCGTCACATCCTGTATCTCTGGCCAAAAGAAAACATTTTCACAATAATACCAATACATGCATATGCCTACATGAAAATAGCACCGTACAAAATTAAAAATCTCAACTATCAATAAAATAAACAACAGAATAATTTCGTAAGTATTGAAAAATCAAGCTTTAATGAATATTGAAAATGAATATTTTACACCTGTAGGAGAAATAAAGCCGTTTCGAACTCTAAATATAACTTGTCGAGTATGCATATTTTTGTTTTTAAAATATTTTTATATGCGCAAATGTAAAAAAAAAAAAAAAAAAAAAATGTGAAAATACTTACTAAATAATCGTCTTCAAGTTTACTCGTTAACAGACAAATGATAGAATATTCATTTTAAATGGGGTCTACAACCAATGCATTATATGTAAGAAAAATGAAACTCCGAGACCAAATGCTGCAATATATTAAATGAAATCAATGAAATGTTTTACTTAAAAAATGTCTTCTATTATCTTAACGGTTTCTTATGCCTTGGTCAATGCTTTTCTCTCTCTCTTTTTTCTATTACGGGTCTCAAATTTTAACCTTAAGTTGCGTAGACCACAAATAGAAAGATAGTCAAACAAACAACGATAAAACAAGTGGATCTAGAGCATCGATACATGATCGTAAGACACCATGAATAGTTCATAAATCAACATGACGTCAAATCGTCAAAAACGCGTTTTTGTGACATTTTTAAGACGCTACATCACACTCTATATCTTCGCTAGTTGAAGAGATATTGACAAATGCATTTATTTTTTTCAAATTTCATCCGAGATGTATGTCGAAAATAAATTCAAATTCAAGATATTTTGATTTTTTTTAGAAAAAGGCTATACATGAAAAAAATCACCCTTGCATTTTGGACCGTTTTAGTGAAAATGTGACATTTTTAAGACGCTACATACACAATAAAATAATGATTTTCTTCAACTCCAATCAAGACATAAAATTAACTACAAAAACTATAGCTCAGATGTATGTCCCAAAATTTTTCGTATTGATTTCCAATCGCTATTGGAAAAATAAATTAGGTTTAAAAAATTAGACATACCGAAAAAATCAACATGACGTCAAATCGTCAAAACCGCGTTTTTGTGACATTTTTAAGACGCTACATCACACTCTATATCTTCGCTAGTTGAAGAGATATTGACAAATGCATTTATTTTTACAAATTTCATCCGAGATGTATGTCGAAAATCAATTCAAATTCAAGATATTTTGATTTCTTTAGAAAAAAGACTATACGTGAAAAAATCACCCTTGCATTTTGGACAGTTTTAGTGAAAATGTGACATTTTTAAGACGCTACATACACAATAAAATAATGATTTTCTTCAACTCCAATCAAGACATAAAATTAACTACAAAAACTATAGCTCAGATGTATGTCCCAAAATTTTTCGTATTGATTTCCAATCGCTATTGGAAAAATAAATTAGGTTTAAAAAATTAGACATACCGAAAAAATCAACATGACGTCAAATCGTCAAAAACGCGTTTTTGTGACATTTTTAAGACGCTACATCACACTCTATATCTTCGCTAGTTGAAGAGATATTGACAAATGCATTTATTTTTTTCAAATTTCATCCGAGATGTATGTCGAAAATCAATTCAAATTCAAAATATTTTGATTTTCTGAGAAAAAAAGCTATACATGAAAAAATCACCCTCGCATTTGGGACCGTTTTAGTAAAAATGTGACATTTTTAAGACGCTACAAAAACAATAAAATAATGATTTTCTTCAACTCCAATCAAGACATAAAATTAACTACAAAAACTAGAGCTCAGATGTATGTCCCAAAAAATTTTATACTGATTTCCAATCGCTATTGGAAAAATAAATTAGATTTAAAAAATAGACCTACCGAAAAAATGACGTTTTTTTAACAGCGTGACGCTACTTATCTATTTCTTTCCATTCCTCCATAGTTTGTTTACACCATCCAACTGTCGTAAGATTTACGCTATATCTTCTGTGACATCACTGACGTAATTTGCCAAAGTTTGTGCGCTTTAAAAGTCTTACTTTTTATTCTATTGGGATTCTCGCGAGTTTGTTTGGTAATTTCTGTTACACGTGACGACGTCATTTTCTGCGTCAGAGTTTATTTATTTTGTTTATCAAATTGTCTGTATTAGCACAATGTTGAAATTCGACATATATTAATAAATCACAATTCAATATCTTTTATATGATACCAAATACATGTGTTTCTCAAATAAAAACAACGAATATGCGGTTTTAAACAGAAGTGCATAGCCAATTTTGGCTTGGTCCGCAACTTTTGACGTTACGTCATGTACATATCATCTCTTATATAAGAATATGTGCGGTGCACATAAGTTTTTCATAATATGTAGAGCATGAAACATTACTGCACCGTTAAATTAATCAGCCGAATCGAAAAATTAAATAACAAAAGCTATATTGTACACTACATGTATAGCAAGTTCTTCATTTCACCCATTCTCATTTTTTGGGCCGAAAACGTGTCACAAGCATTCTAACCATTGGAAAGGGACATTGTTAGTGTAAAATATACTTGTTCCACATGCCATATTTTTGCTTAACCATATATCTGATAAATTCATATCAAACAAGGGCGATCTAAACTTCCGTTTGATCTTAACCAGCGTTTATATAACACGACCCCCCGTAAAAATCAGTGTCACAACCCAATTTTCCGAATTTCAAAAGGTTGGTAAATCTCTGTCCAGAAGGCGATATACGCAGAATATGTTTCATTCGACACGTGGTGTATAAGAATATGATAAAATAACCTTGAATCATAAAATAAATTTGCTGTTTTGAAAAAAATATCTTTTCTTGCTCTGTCACAACTCAGGCGAATTCTACGTGACTATATTTTTTGTATGCGCACTAAATTAACAACAGAAGCAAATTCATACCACTTAAGTGGGTAATTACCGCTTTTTTAAATCAATTATCCATATAGCTATTGCCCCAGAACATGTGTATCCAAATAATGGAAGTATATACTTCATGGTCGCCATTTGAAATACCTCCGCCAAGTGTCGGACTTTTTCGCTTGAATATGTACGTGACAGCGATTTTTCGTTTATGGTAAAGACCATGTCTAAATCAATTTAAGTATATCAAAGCCTTAAGTATGTATTATGTGTCCTTAATATATTTGTATATTCGTCATTCATAACATACATTAAAACGTTTAAAACTATCTAATAATATGTATTCAAATATTTTTTTTTTTCAATTACAAATATGAATACGTATATATTTATTGAAAGTGATAAATCATTCTTACTTTATATCCCTCATTCTTAAATTGCGCAGACATAAAAAATCGATAATCGATTCTTATTTTGTCCAGATTCTTACTTTGCGCACGGCCAATTCTAGAAGTGTCCGGACAATTTAGGAATTCTTACTTCGCCCGACAAAGTAAGAATTCCTACTTTGCGCAGGACAATTCCGGAATTGTACTAATTCTCACTTTGCGCAGAACATATACACACTATTGACACACAGTACGACAATATATTTTGAAACCACGTTAAGTCATCCTGATTTAAAAGTAAGTTTTAATTTTACGTGACTGAATACAACGTGACACTGAAAAACAAAAGTGACCATAACTTCGTTTGACAACAACCTAATTATTATTCATGACCTGTACTTGTACAATGGCGTCAAGTTTAAGGTTTTTTCCATTCATTTTGAAATTCAACGACAGTAATCCGAATACGAAGGAAGGTTTTGCTGGATTTACAGCCAAGTACATTACTGGTTCAATATCATAATCTCTTGACAGGTGTGATATTTAAAGTTTGCATTAAGACTCAAAAATAGTATTTCTCTCATACACTTGCGTGTTCTGAATGTTTATCCCGTTAAACAGGCCTTTAGCTGCAATCAGGATCGTCACGTAATATTCACTGTTTCGTCAAGTTAAATTACACATCCGCTTCTCAACCTTTCAGACATTGAAACAATTTTCACTATTCTTTCCATGAATTCCTTGACACATCTATAGAAAATAAGAATTTGGACAGCTTTAAAGAAAGAAATGAGACACAAGAAGCACCAGAGACGGGCAGTATACCCCCTTCCATACCGTATGTGCTTGTCACAAAACCACATTTCTATTAGCAGTGACCTGTGATAGAGCCAGCGGTCCACGCTACATGTAAACTTTAAAAACATTAACCCAAGTGCAGATAGAAGATTCCCGAAGGATCTATACCTTAAGAATTCGAATAGCGATAGACAGTGAATATTACGATAGTAGCGCGGGTAGCAGACAAAATATCTTTATCTTTATATATTGGTATCTATGCCTTTGTTTCTATTTAAAAAACGAGAACCCGTACCATTATGTAAGTTTTCATTGCATAGTGATAATTTGAAATATTATTGTAGGAAGAGGCGATATCGGACACTGAAATCCAAATAGCTTAATGCTTTAGGAGAAGATTGAATTGGATTTCTTTCTTAACTTCTATGTAAATATCAATAACCCACAATGTAGGGGTAATTTTCATTTCATGTAAATTGTATGTATTTCAAATCAAACAAATGCTTGTCTTTTAATTTCTAACTGATTTTACTTTCAAATAATACTACTCAATTAAAAACAGGACTTGATTCTAAAGCATTTACTTTCACTGAATATTACGTGACAAAGGATCAAATTTCGTTAGGTCGACATATTTTTTTATTTTTACCTAATACATGCTAATTTGTTTTGAGTTTGATAGAACATATATTGCTTAAAGAAATAATTAGTCTTATAAACTAAGTTGTTGTCATCATAAGTTACGAGATGAATTAGAAGCAAGTGTTTTAAATATTGACTGTTTTTACACATTAGTTCTAATAAATCCCATACTCGCGGTGCTTCTTGTTCTTACATGTCTCGAGTTTATGCAAGTCACTTGAATTTCTAATATACAGCTATATATCGCCTGTTGAATTACCAAAACATTTCGTCCTTTGTAACTTACTTGAATGTTTTTTTACCAGATTTGGTATAATACAGTCATGTCACGTAAAATAAAATGGTAGTTTTAGGGGTTCTTCAAATCATTGATGCAGGTAAAGATAGACACCTTTAAAAGAGTGGCCATTATTTATTTTTTACCGTATAGATGTAATACTATCATATTGTAATAAAAATATTGCAATTCTGTAAAGTCGGAATTTTGGAATTTTGCTGGTGGTTTTCGGCCGAAAAAATGAGAATGGGTGATTTACCACCATGTTTGCTACCCCAAAAGACGAAAAAATTGGTTAAAGTACAAAAACACTTCCCCGTTATCCGAGAAAACCGAAATTGACGAGGCTCTCTGGATTTTAAAAGCTTTGGATGAACCAAGGTGCACTCGTCAAATTCCGTTGTCATGGTTAACGTCGAATTTAACGAAGTGTTTGTACCTAAAAATCGATGTAAGGGTTTTAAATTTCACACACTATAAGCCTAAAAAACGAATGCGATGCATTAAGCAAAGTTCTCCTAAGAAAACTTAATCAGACCAGACTTTGATTTTTTAGATACTTATATTCAGAGCGTGCCCTTTTTCGCATTTTTGCATAAACAGAAAACTTAAGATTTTGTTATAGTTTTAATCACATCGTTTCGGGCTCTTCCAAAATACACCAAGGACGCTTTTCACATCTCCAAAGCCAACCATCTTAAATCCTATTAAAGTGATTGCAAAATTAATGGGTAAATCGTGTTAATGCACCTAATTTGCAAGTTGCAACCCAAAGTAATTGTGAAATTATTTCTTTAGATAATTCATGCACAATTTCGATGGTTATCAACAATTTTGTTATGAAAGCTACAGAACAATATTTGGATTGTAACAACTTTGGTAGGTTAATAGGTAAATTAGCTAGGCAGAATTTTAAGGACAAATATCCTCGATTGAATCGATAGCACAATTTTCCCATTTTCTCTCAATTCATGCCAAGGACTAAATTACTAAAATCCTGTCTAGTCGAGGAAAATGTGTTTTCAACACTGTTTCTTTTGAAATATGACAAAAATAGTGATATTATTCAGGAAATTCACACAAACTTATATGTGACCCGTCACGCTAAAAGGGACCTTATCAGATGTGTGAAAAATATCGACCCTAGTCTGTCTGCGCAGTCCGCGCAGCCAGACTAGGGCCGACACTTTTCACTTGTATGTAATTTTCTAAATCCGGAATGTTTTCCCTATCTTACTACATGCTCATTTTTTGCATACGGGATCTGGTTGACCAGCCCTAAGTCTGACAAGTTTGTCAAAATTTGGATTTTGGATACTCGGATAAGGTCCCTTTTAGCGTGACGAGTCACATATGTTAATCTGACATGAAACTAGTTTTCAAGGTTTTATATTGATCAGAATCAGTTGCTAAAACTGCAGCGCCAGCAAAGGGCATGTTTCATTGTTATTATACGCGTAAAGATCAAATAACACAGGTAACGTCAATCACCGATATATGATTAGGAAAGGACAGTACTCGTTATAATGGCCTTTCAGTTGTTGACATGTGGCAGAATTATGCCAGTATGACGTCATACCTTCTGACCTCACAACAGAAATGTGACGCGTCACGCTAAAATGGTTATTATCGGAAGTGTGAAAAATATCGATCCTAGCCTTTCTGCGCAGCCAGTCTATGGCCGATACATTCCACTATAATATACAGTCGACACTCGTCGTGTCGAAGTCGGAGGGGGCCGTCAAAATACCTCGACATATCCGGAGTTCGACTCATCCGATTTTGTTCGGCTTCGATAAAGTTGATATTTGACCGTTTTTTAAACAAATCAAGTACGATTATTATTGAAATATAGTAGCAATTTCTATCATTTTCCTACTATATTTCAATAGCTATATTGAGATCAAAATGATTTTGTTTGAAAAAAAATATATATGTCCATTGATGAGGACGGGACAATATTTGAACTTCGACTTAAGCAAAAATTCGACTTATCCGATGTCGATATAACGAGTACCGACTGTAATTTTCTAAATCTAGAACATTAAACCTGTCTTAAAATATGATTCCTTGCCAAATACGTCTTCTGGTTGACCTCTGCTGAGCATGATCAGCTTGTCAAAATTTGGAATTTTGAACTTCTGATAAGGTCCCTTTTAGCGTGACGGGTCACAATTGAATATAAAGAACGAACGTGTACAAGAGGGTGAAATGTTGTATGTTTCTCCTGTTCTATTCCAGCTGTACAGGGGTCAAATGGCCAACTTTCACAGAGTGACATTGACCGCATCGCCGACGACTTACAGTTGAAAGCAAAAACACTTGATAACATGAATCCTGGAACGCTTTTTCATAAGATCCGTTTTACCCTCACAAATATCGGAACAGCTGACATCCCCGACTCCGGATGGGTCCTATATTTCCACAGCTTTTTCCTGCCATACCCTGACATCATTCCCAAGGTCGCTAAATACGTTGACCTTGAGCTTGAGAAGGTTAGAGTATCCTTCATTCAAGGTGACTTGTACACGATTCAGCCGATTGAAGGATTCAAACCCATTAAGCCACAAGCCTCCAGATATATTGACCTAATTAAACAATATTGGTCGGTAACAAGGTCAGATTACATGCCCCGTTTTTACGTAACAGCAAAGTTGGGTAATGCGGAACCGAGAATTTTGAAATCAACTATGGACATGTCTTATGTTGAACCATTTGAGGACGTCAGGCAGTGGAAGAGATATCCTAGTGATAGGTTTAATCCCTTCACTGCTCAACAACGATTCGAAAGGTTAAATGTTGAAGACACAGCTATGGTAAGCCCACATACAAAACATTTTTTGATACGAATATACAGATTTTGACGTTTATTTAACATCGTTCAAAGAAGCCATCAGCCTACAATACAAGATACATTTTGAAATTCTACTACAAGTTCGACTTATCGTCGAGTTAAAAATACTGAAACTATTTTGAGATTCGCATGGTGAATACCATTTACAGATCTTTGATCAGGGTTGTTATCAGCGTCAGAAATAATTATCTTTTTTCAAAAAGAAACCTACAAATCTTGAACGCTTTACACGTACGTTGTTTTAATTGTTTTTCTTTCGTGACGTTTTGCAGGTAGAAAAGCTAGTAATACCAACACCAAAGATGGTTAATGTAGGCAATGTTGCTTCTGGTACGATTAATATAGACCAAACTTGGTTAATCTATAAAGGCTCCGAAGAAACAAGCTCGTCTGCAGATTATCTGGGTAGTAAGTATTTTACGAGGGGACATCAAACAGTTTTGAGCCTCTCATAGACAGAGCCAGATTTTCGGATTTAATCTGCATTATTCTTCACCATATCCCCTTTCCAACCCCTCATATACGTAAATCAACTACCGCAGTTGAAAGCCAATTTAAAAACGCCAACGTCTTGGTATCCTAGAAAGCACTGCTCAGCAATAGTAAACTAAATAGTTTTGTTTTCTTAACTTTCTTGGTATCCTAGAAAGCACTGCTCAGCAACAGTAAACTTAATAGTTTTGTTTTCTTAACTTTCTCTGCCTTGCTGGAATACCTTCCACTAATCTTCGATATTTGCGAAAGGTGGAGAGGAATCCCCTTAACCCATTACCAAACGACAAAATTTAAGGTCGGTCCAAATTGAAAGATCCTGCAGACGACAATTTCAGTTGTATGGAAATTTTTATTTTTAGGTCTTTTGGGTGGAAAAACATTGTGGGAAATGAAGAAATTGCTTGTCACAAGCAATTTCTTCATTTTCCATTATGTTTTTCATTGTCATTATTTTGTGAGGAGATAAAAAGAGTCATTGTGTGGTAATGGGTTAAGCTGCATGCAACCGCTCTTCAAACTGTATGTTTGATTGAGCCCATAAAGAATATAATCCTTAAAAAGTATCACAGCTCCGTTCACAGAATTTTCCGTTTTATCGGCATTTATGGGGTGCGATAAAATATGTCCCTCAACAATTTTGTGTGGGTAAATTGTACACGAACGTGCTAAAAATGGTCCTATAGGGAATTATTATGATGATACACAAAATTAACATATCGGACAACATATTGGACCATCTAAAGGATCCGCAAAATTCTCAAGCGCAAAATCGTTTGTAGTAAGTCAAAATTAGGCATACAGTGCATATCTTATATGCGTTAGATAAAATGAAATATGAACTGTTTATTGAATGTGTTACAGAATTAACTTTTCTATGATATATGACTAGTGCGCCTTGTTAGTTGTTGCACAAAACATGATACATAGGAATGAAAGCAAACATGTACAATGTATTATGTTTGAAAATGGCATGGATGAAAGTCTTTTATTTCGATATTTACTACAATTATCCCTATGTTGGATATTGCAAAAAGCATTATCTCTGGAAAACATCTTATCCATTATTTGTTTAGGATCAATAGTTTTTTCGTTCTCCTGGCTAACCATTTAGCCTAACTTTTGACTTTTGGCTACGGCGGAACGTAAGGTAGAATATCAGTATCTGTACTTTTCTTGATAAAACTCGTAGATGCAGCGTAACATAAGTTACAGTTACGAGTTTCTTTAAAGAAAAAAAAACGACGAAGTATAATGCCTCTTTCCAGCTATGCTGAATATTGGATTCACAACTGACGCACACGCTGACAAAACTATCAAGCTAATGATTGTCTCCCATACCGGCAACGTACCAGAAGCTTATACTCTGACCATCATGCCGAGTCAAAACACGATACAACTCACTGGAAGGGATGAAGAATGTCTCTTTTATGCCGTACAATCTTTACTAAGCATCGCTGCAGGTTATAATAACATGAATATACCGGCAATCAGCATAACTGACGAACCAAGATACCCTTACCGTGGTATGCATATTGACGTATCAAGAAACTTCCATAGCGTTGATGAAATAAAAAGATTATTAAACGGAATGGCGATGTATAAACTGAATAAATTACATATGCATTTAGCGGACGATGAGGGCTGGAGGCTAGAAATACCGGGAATACCAGAATTGACTGAGGTAAGCTATAAGTTGTTAGCCCTAAACAATTCTTTGTAATAACAATTCAGTCACCAATGTTAGCTTATTCAATTATATCGCGCCAAATATTTGCGTGCTTTAGAACCAAATGGACCGCTCCAATTTACAATATGAACTGAAACTATAATTTCACTTAAACATAAATAATCCTCGATTTGAACTACAATTCGTATTGGAACTTCAGAACATCATGGATCCATATCACCATAGTCTGGATACTTGCACAGTCTGACCAAGATCATTTTTATCAAAGAACTTCCGTATATCATGTAGATCTAAACGACATTGTGTCATAGGATTATTTAAGAAAAATGTTGTCTCAAATGCCATATGGGACAAGTATCCAGGTTCTGGCTTAAACATTATACTGAATAAATTGTATAATAAATCATATTGCTTTCTTTTGGCGCATTGATTCCTAAAACGTTGTTCCTACTAGAGTGACATTGTGATGTGGTACTCAATGATAATATCAACATTATTCAACTGCGAAACCACAGGGTTTCAATGCTAGGATTGTAACAATATTACTAAAAAACATGACTTTTTTCGACTTTGGCTTTGACATACAACTGTTCAGGTTATTATGACAGAGTTATTATTCATTACAACTATTTCGTAGATGTATATATCGTAAGAGGGGATGTTCAAGTCATTCTAACATTGTTAATCTGAATCCAAGCCCTAAGTTGTGAGTACTCACTTGAATCGTCTCAGAGATGCGATTCTAATGAGTCACCACAATATGAATGATTAATTATAATTGTGACCCGTCACGCTAAAAGGGACCTTATAGGAAGTGTGAAAAATATCGACCCTAGTCTGCCTGCGCAGTTTTCGCAGCCTGACTAGGACCGACATTTTTCTTAAATCGGAAAGTTTTCCCTATCTTGCTATACTCGTATGCTATATTTCGCATACGGGATCAGGTTGACCTGTGCTGGGTCTAACAAGTTTGTCACAATTTTGATTTTTGGAGTTCGGATAAGGTCCCTTTTAACGTGACGGGTCATATATGTATTACACTATGGGAAGCCTATGCCCCCCCAATCAACTGTACCTCTGGTCTTTATTTCACTGCAGGTCGGAGGAAAGAGATGCCATGACCTGACCGAGCAGAATTGTATCATCCCCCAATACGGGTCTGGTCCGGACGAAGACACGAGTGGTACGGGATATTATACGGTCGATGATTACAAGGATATTCTACGTTACGCTAATGAACGCCATATTGAAGTTATACCGGAACTCGATATGCCTGGACATGCACATGCAGCTATCGTCTCAATGGAGAAACGATATAAGTATTATATAAAGCTTGGTAACAGTGTGGAAGCGAACAGATACCGCCTCATTGATCCATTGGATAAGTCGTATTACAAATCCGTGCAGAATTGGTTAGACAACGCGATAAATCCGTGTGTTGAATCCACATTCACCTTTATAGAAAAAGTTATTGATGAAGTAATAGCGATGCATGCAGATATTCAGCCGTTGAAGATATACCATCACGGTGGGGACGAAGTTGCTAGAGGTGCATGGGAAGATTCTCCTGCTTGTCTTGCATTCATCAAAAACAATCCTGAATACAATATTGCTAAAGGTGGGTATTCATCTTATCACCATTACTTTGGCGTCTTTTAGAACTATTTGCAAAGAAATCGAAGGTAAACAAGACACAAAGATATAGTTGTACGCGTTCTGAAATCAATGTACTGAGGTATGCTATATATCAAATATTGAGCAACCAATTCGATTGGGAATCACGTGACACAAGAACAACTACAATGGTTGCAGAAAACCTTCAATAGTTCTATTAACCCTTTCCCAAACGACAAAATTTTAGGGTGCTCCAAATTCGAAGGGGTTGCAGATGACAAAATGGATGTTATTAAAGATAGGAATTGTGTGTAACATGGCACAGAAAATATTGAGACAAAAGAAGAAACTGCTGGTTATCAGCATTTTCTTCTTTTGTTTCAATGTTTTCCCAAGCCTTTGCCATAAAGGGACGTCAAAACCAGGTCTTGTTTGGGAAAGGGTTAATGGATAACAGATTTGAAAAACGCGAGAAGAAAACAGAAAATAAAACACAGTGAAATTTCTTGATGTGGTACATCTGTGAAATTGTTCCCGATAAAAAAAGTTATTGGCGAACATACACAATTTTATTGCCAGGATATATTTTTATATGGTGCTGTTTAAAGTGTCCACCATATCTAAATATCATTAACATTTGTAAACCTTATCTTTTTGAAAAATTGAAATCGGTCGCGTACGAATTAAAATATTTATTGAAGACATTCAACAATTGGTGTTGTTATTGTGTTACGTGATTCCACACTGTGAATAAAACCTTTTTGCTAGTTTACTTTGACAGTTTCTATTTGCTTTCTTCTTTAGGTATCAAAAAATATTTCGTTAAAAGAGTTGCTGGCCTAACATCGTCTAGGGGTTTGGCACTAGCTGGATGGGAAGACGGACTTATGAACGGACAGGGTTTGCCATTTGATCGTTCAGCTGTTGGCAATATGAACATGTATGGATATTCCTGGCAGAATGTGTGGGAATGGGGTGCATCACAACGAGCACATACTCTCGCTAATAATGGATATAAGGTAATGCTCCTTGTAAATATGTCGAATTAATCTTGCATTGTACCGTTTAGCCATTATCTTACCTCAATGTTCCAACCACCGCGAACATTATGCCCTTTCCTACGACCATCCATAAGAGACTAACACAACACAACTTGACCTGAATTAGCAACCAATTTATATTTGTATTGTGAATTATGATAGAGTTATATTTACGGGTTGTCCAAAAGACCGTGGTTATAAGTTAGAAGTCAAAATTCTACCAACACATATATGTAACAGATGAATGCACGTTGTGGTTATTAATCAGTTTTCTTCAGTTGTGTGAATTGATAGACCTTGCCATATGCTGGTCAATCTTCTCTTCTCCTAAACTCCTTACATTTTAATGATAAATTTGAAAATCATTTGAAAAGGAATCACGGCGAACTCTGCGCAGACCGAATTAATATTTTCTCACTAAGGTGGCCCTTGTTTGCGAAACGGGTCACAAGTGTGCATTTTGCTGATACAGGGCAACATGGTTTAATAAGAAAGGGTGCAACCAATGTAAATTTGTTATCTCAAATCCGAACCCTATGTTCTCGATACTCATTTAAATGGTCTCATTAAGACAACCCCAATGAGTACCCACAACATAGCGTTTGGTCAACAATAAGTGAAATATTGCATTCACTCCTCTTATATGTTGCTCTGACCGATATTTACTTATTCTAGCAAAAATATGTCCATTTCCTAGGTCGTCATGTCACAAGCCTCACATCTGTTTTTCGACCACCCGTACGAGCCAGATCCCGAAGAACGGGGTCTATACTGGGCACCGAGGTTCACGGACACTTACAAAACGTTTTCGTTTCTTCCTGATTCCCTGTATGACAACATCGACACGCGGAGAAACGGGGAACCAATAACGTTAGCGGAAGTATGCGAGATCGCGGCGTGTGATCCATTGGAAAAGCCAGAAAATATCATAGGTAAATTGCAGTACTGACGGGGATTATGACTTTATACCATGGATAATTTTGCGGTCTCTTTGACTTGATGCAGAACTTTATCTTCGTTTTCTTTTGCTTCCCCGAAATCATGTTAAAATTCGTATTATTATTTGCATAACCACCGAAACGCACGATTCGACGTAGTCTTATTGTCTAGCAAGATTATCTCGGGTCATCTGCAATCGGCAATGTTTTGTTCAGACGCTCAGCTAACGAACTTTGCACACGAAAGTTATCCCGGGTTAATTTGGGTGGGCAATACATACGTATACTAGCCTCCGTAATATAAATAAACACCTGTTAAATCTGACGTAAAACCGAGTCTAATTATTAATTCAACAGGTATACAAGGTCAAATGTGGAGTGAAACCATACGTACAAGGGAGCACATGGACTACATGATATACCCACGAATGTTGGCTCTAGCTGAACGAGCTTGGTACAAAGCTCCATTCGAGTCTGCTGACGCCTCGACCAGACAAGAACACATCGACCAGGAGTGGAAGGCATTTGCTAATACTGTTGGGTATAAAGAACTGGCTCGACTGGAGAAGTTAGGGATTAAATATCGGGTACCACCACCTGGCGCCAGGTGAGTGATTTCGTTTTACTTTGATCCCTTCTCAAACGGAAATAGTTAAAGAATAATTGTGGGAAATAAGAAATTTCTAAAAAGCCATTTCATAATTGTTCACGATATTATCCAAAGCCAGTATGGGATTCAAAGAGAGTCATTGTATGGGGGAAGGGACTAATACATGAAAAGTCCTCCAAGACTGTTGCCTGTTTGGCTAATTTCTATGGAGTGTGAATTCTGTTGAGCGCTTCCAGAAGTTATGAAATTTCAGCGAAATGAAGTACTCAAAATGGAATGATATGCTTGTTGTTAAGCCATCAGGCAATCTTGTTCTATAAATAAAAAACAATAAAGACGCATATTTATTTGTCTGCAACAGGGTAAATGGTAACAACATGATAGAAGTATCGACTACATTCCCCGGTTTGACAACAGAAATAAGCTATGACAAAGGTGCTTCCTGGACAGAGGTTACCATGAACAATCTACCATCTTTTCCTGCTTCGGGTACCGTACATTTGAGAACAAAGTATGTTTTATATCGTCGCTTTTCAACAAAAATGCATTATACATGTATAAATGCAGCTTGTTTAATTTGTGAAATAAAAAAATGCTCAGAATTTGTTGTTGTTGTTGCAAAATTCTAAATATGAGAGTACGTGTATTCATGTGATCTTCAAGATTCAGGTTGTTCAGCACACTTTTCGATTTGTGCGAAATAATCTTCAAATGGCCATTCATTTTAAATAAGAAAGTATTATTTTTTTTCCAATTGAATAGTTGTAAACATTTCAAAATAGCAAAAAAGTGACCAACAGGTTAGAAGTTTTGGGCAGTACGCGTAGTAGGCCTACATTTTACGCACTCTCTAACTGAACATCGAGATGTTTGAAAATTATATTTAATTCGTTTTTGACAAATTGTTGGTACAATTCTGCGTTAGAGTAGCTTTAATGTACATATAACCAATATAAATCACGACAAAAGGTTCTGTTCTGTCTTCCAAAGTTTTTTTTTAAAAAGTCTAGTTAGTAATGGATTAACGTGAGTATCTTTGCTAAAATCAAGCATGAATGTACCAGTGGACAAACACAGCTTCAGTCTGGTCACAATATCATGGTACATGCTTACAAAATTGTCCTATATAAACAACACAAAATCGATTTCAAACTACTATTATTTTGCATGAGATGGTTTGAATCTTGCAGTTGACTCAACACCTACAAGATTCGAAGATAGGCTTACACAAGTTAATTTCACTAAAAATGATCTATAGATACGTTCTCTGATATGAATTTTCAGGTCAAAAGACGGAACCAGAAACAGTCGCCATGTCCAACTTTTCGAGGGTGAGACTTTTCTTCTCTCCAGCGCAAGCTTTTTTGTAACATGTACACGCCTGGTCTTGTAATATTTTCAGTTGTTGTGCTAATATTTTAAGTGATTATTGTAAAACTAATTGTTTCAACGAATATCAATTACTAAGCCTACTTTTCATTGTATTTTTAGATTCAAAGCCCTACAAATTTGTGCAAGCATGTAGGCTACACCATAAGCGCTTGGATTCAGGAATTTTAACAACTTACAAAAATACAGTCTTGTATAATGTAAATAAAGAAAAGGTCGGACAGCGGCCATTTGGGCCATTTGATCAAGTAACGGAAGTCCGCGAGCGCAAACCTGCACCAGGTACCTCGCGTTTTTCATCAAAGTTCAAAAAAGTACTCCATACATGTCGGCACTTTTACGCAATCCTTTTACCAATTATGATAATATAAACATGAGAGAATGAATTTACCATTCAATGATATCCATTTCGCTGTTTTCTTGATAGAAACCGATTGAAAAAAAGTGCCAACGTGTATGGAGTAATTGAGTATTTTTTGGTACTTTAATAAAAATAAACGCGAGGTACCCGGAGCAGGTTTGCTCTCGTGGACTTCAGTTTCTTGATTTAGTGGCCGCTGTCTGACCCTTTCTTTATCTAAATCATATTGTCCACCCAAATTGAGCAGGGACAACTTAATATACGTCCGCTAAGTCCGTTAGTTGAGCATCTTAACCAGGCATTGCCGATGTAGGGTCATTACATATGCGGATGTCCAGGGTTAATCTTGCTGGACAATTCAAGACTATATTTTTTGAAATTCCTGAATCCAAGTGCCTATGGGCTACACTTCTCTAGCCTCTCGATGTAGCATACATGTATTTATCTTTTTTACAGTTGAGCCTCTCAGTTGGTCGTACCAGTCCATTATCGACTATATCGGACATTACGTAAACGTTAAAGTTGCCGTGATTGATAATCTGAATAAAATAAATAATTTCATCAAGATGGAGTTACATCTAGAGAACACCGGAAGTCAGAACGTGTACGCCGGCACGTGGAAAATATACCTTTACAGGTAAGTCGTGTTAACCAAACTCCAAACAGCGGGTATGCAAAATATTTATAACTCACGATGAATAACCTGAAATGACGAATGAGTGTCGTTAAAAAGTATTGTTCACAGTATGTGCTTTTCTGAAATTGCTTTTTTTTATCTAAGTTTACATCTGAGACCAGAAAGATCTGAAAAGAATAGCCACGCCGTGTTTCAATTTAAAAGTGATACCAAACTTAAATTAAATAATATACTTGTTAAAACGTTAAAAGTAATGTTTATAATGACAGAGATCTATTCCCGATTAAGGGAGATCACATGTTAACATGGATGTAGATAATGTTGCCATGTTCATAATACTTGGTGATACATGTAAATTGTTGACCTGATACTGACCGGGATGCAATACAACATTGACCTGATACTGACCGGGATGCAATACAACATTAAAGATGGCTCTAAAATGTTTGCCTACGTAGGCTTTACAACGCGTGAAATAATGCTAAAAAGGTCGCCCACTTTTAGGTCAAATTTGGTTTGTATACTATAAAATGTAATGACGTTAATAGATAAAACACGGATTAAGATACTTATGAAAAGAATATGTATCTTGTCACTTTGACAATTTGTTACTTTTTGTTTGTAATAAAATCAATTGTTTCATAAATACATACAGTATAATATAAACATACAATCCCTTTCACGTGGGTTAGTCAACAATTAAAAGTACACTTGAGTAACAATATTGATGGTGGCACTATAGCTCAATCGGTTTGTATAAAGCTAACTATAACGCATTATCAAAAGTCAGCCGCTAAGCCTCTCTTTGGTCGTATAAAAAATAAAAAAAGACCTGTATATTCTGTTTCAGTTTATACGGGTTGAGGATTGAGGATCTCAACTGTGGGTTGAAGACAGGGCACGTGAACGGTGGCTTATATTACGTCACACCACGTGACAGCATGTTTCCCGGCATCATGGCGGGCCAGACCCTTCACTGTACATATTACAACCAGTGGTGGAGTGTCGCGCGGACTGATCAGTTCCCTAACTGGTACACAGCTTCAGTTGGTATCGTGCCGAAAGTTATTAAAAACACTGCAGACGAATCTTTGTCATTTGTGGGCGATTTTGATACCAAAGAAAAATGGAAGAGAACGAGAGAGGACCAGTACGACCCCCTGACACCACTTCAGAGATACAAAAACTTCACGCGCGGTGATGATGTAATGAATGACGTCATGGTTGTACCTACGCCGTACAGTGTGTCTGTAGATACGTCATCAATGGTTGATATTGATATTGGGTCCGAATGGAAGGTTCATCAGTCCACTGAATTTCCATGGGAATCGGAACAACTCGCAAGTAAGTATAAAAACAACACTTTCCAAAACGGCCACATTTTAGGGTACGTCGACTTGAAAGCTACTGAAAACCACCCAAAAATGATGTTGATAAAAAATATAGGATTAGTGTAAAAAGCTGCACAGATAATATTGATCTGAAGAAAGAAAATGCTAAATACCAGCATGTTCTTTCTTCTTTGCATCAATGTTTGGAACAAACTACCAGGTCTTGTTTGGGAAAGGGTCGATGTCATTTTTGCCTGTTGTTATACCCCCCCACAACAAAGTTATGGGAGGGTATACTGGAATCAGGCTGTCCGTCTGTCCGTCCGTCCGTCCGTCCGTGGACATAATCTTGTGTCCTCTTCTCCTCCCACAGTTTTTGACCAATTTTTCTGAAATTTATCAGGATGTTCCCTATCATATGAAGTTGTGCACCTGCAATTTTCATCTTGATCCAGTCATTAGTTTCAGAGTTATACCACTTTGAAGTTTTTATGGGTGGGTGGGGGCTGGTCATAATCTTGTGTCCTCTTCTTCTCCCACAGTTTTTAACCAATTTTTCTGAAATTTTATCAGGATGTTTCCTATCATATGAAGTTGTGCACCTGCAATTTTCATCTTGATCCAGTCATAAGTTTCAGAGTTATGCCACTTTGAGATTTTTAGTCCGTCCGTCCATCCGTGGACATAACCTTGTGTCCTCTTCTCCTCCCACAGTTTTTGACAAATTTTTCTGAAATTTTATCAGGATGTTTCCTATTATATGAAGTTGTGCACCTGCAATTTTCATCTTGATCCAGTCATTAGTTTCAGAGTTATGCCACTTTGAAGTTTTTATGGGTGGGTGGGGGTGGACATAATCTTGTGTCCTCTTCTTCTCCCACAGTTTTTGACCAATTGTTCTGAAATTTTATCAGGATGTTTCCTATAGTATGACGTTGTGCCGCTGCAATTGTCATCTTGATCCAGTCATTAGTTTAAGAGTTATGCCACTTTGAAGTTTTAGTCCGTCCATCCGTCTGTGGACATAATCTTGTGTCCTCTTCTCCTCCCACAGTTTTTGACCAACTTTTCTGAAATTTTATCAGGATGTTTCCTATCATATGAAGTTGTGCACCTGCAATTTTCATCTTGATCCAGTCATTAGTTTCAGAGTTATGCAACGTTGAATTTTTTATGGTGGGGGGGTGGACATAATCTTTCGTCCTCTTTCTCTTCCACAGTTTTTGACAAATTTTTCTGAAATTTTATCAGGATGTTTCCTATCATATGAAATTGTGCACCTGCAATTTTCATTTTGATCCAGTCATTAGTTTCAGAGTTATGCCACTTTGAAATTTTTAATGAGGGGGTGGGTAGGAGTCAAAATTTACAATTTCGTTTCCGTGTTCTAACTTGAGAACAGTTTGACCTAGGATCATGAAACTTTACATTTATTGTTTTGGGGTCACCCAAAAATGACAGTCCAATTACATCTCAAGAACAACGTCTTTGTATATTATTACGTTACTACCAAATTTTTCGTGTCAGTAAAATATACAATTGCTTTACACTTAAAAGATAGATTGCAGTTAATGGATTTAAGGGTGAAATATCATTTGTCAATATTTTTCGCAGTTGAAAAAAGTACGCAACATTTTAATTTCAGAAACTTTACGTTTCAATCTCGAAACAACGTTACCGAGTAGCAAATACATAAAATTTGTGAAGGCTGTTACGGTCTATGACGTTACGGAATCATACCATATTGACGTTGACCCAGCCATACCGGCTATCACCATTACGGCTAATGACAAACCTGGGGCGTTTTATGGTGTACAGACTCTCATTGCTCTAGTGACAAACCATGGTGGGAAAATACCGATGATGACTATCAAAGATAAACCAAGGTATGAGTGGCAATAGCAATGAACTTTGTGCTAAAAATAGGCTGGGTTAACGGTTATGTTTTTGTAAACCGTCGGTGTTGTTATAAAATCTCGTATCTACGGCTTGAATCAAGCCGTATTTACGAGATTTTATAACACCACCAACGAAATATTACTTCTATGTCCGAAATTACGTCACACTTTACTGAATAAACTCGTGTCCTATTCTAGTTGATATTGGTTTCAATGATTTAATTTTTGAAAACTAAAAAACTAAAAAAAAAAAAAAAAAAGAAAAAAAGAGAAAAAGAGCAACATTTTATTTCGTATCTGTCAAGTGACA